>VDFB02270651.1:144779419-145186149 GCA_007258455.2 Sequoia sempervirens | reverse complement strand
TTTTATTATTTTCAAAAATATTTTTAAGATAAAATACAATAGACACAAGAATAATGTAAATAGAAAATAGAGGAATTTTAATTTACCTCATTTATCCATGTACTTACAAGAGTAATCAGATTCCTCCAAGAGAAACTAATATACAAAAATAGGCATAAAGCACAAAATAAATCACAAGGGATGTCATGACAACATTGGAAATCACATAGTTATTACATTAGTTTGTAGGTTTGGGGTAAGGAGGAATATCATGAGTCCATAGAATAATAGGAGGAAGGTAATATTGGACAAGAAAATCTTTAATTTTTTTGTAGTATTGATGGTTTTTAGGAGGTAGGTTAGAATCAAGTTGGGTGTGGGTAGGCTAGATAGGGGTAGACTAGGAATTAGGTGGGGTGGATGTATTTTGGTTAACAAGATGAAAGCAACTAAGAAGGTCTATGAAATATCTTAGACCTACTACTAGAATTCGATGGGGAAGGTTCCTAAGCCTTTTGTTTTTATTTTAATTTATCATGGGGAGTGCAGAAGGGGAACTAGAATTCAATGGGAAAGGTGAAGTAGCAAGTGTACAAATATATAGTGGAAAATATATAGTTAAACCACTAAAGTAGTTAAAGTTACGTAACATGATCATGGGGTGAGGGGAACAATCCTATTAGAGGCATAAAACTAGTAGAGGTGGGATAAAAGGGGTTGGCCAAAAACAATCTAAGGAGAAGTTTTTGAAAGTATAAATTGGTTGACATCAGTTATGAGGGATGGTGAAGACATGGAAATCATGGGGAAATTAAGGAAATTTTATATGACATAAGTGATATCTCACATCAAACCAATCCAAGAATAGCCCAAGAAAATATGACACTAATTTGAAATGGGTATAATATGACATAAGGAATCTAGGAATTGGAGTCTTATTGTAATGACCTACTTGGTCATATAATTTTTCTTTATCCAATCACAAAGTAGGATGAAGTTAGATATAATTTTTTTATTAATTATGTTAATGTGACGTACTTAAAATTAATGTGTATACTCTTTTGGCCTAACTGAATACTTAGTAAATAATAATAGCCGGTTCAAGATATCTTATAAAAAATGGGACATACAAATTCATTAGCCAATTTAAAATCTTCTATCTATTGGGCTTACCTTTTCAAATGGGATAAATTAACGTATCCAAATCAAACCATATATTTTATTTAATACATATTATACAATATAGTTATCCATATGGGATTATATGGATAAACATTATTAACTATACTCTAGCAAAACACTTTGACTCATTCATGATCAGTTCAAGTCAATGATTTTCTTGCTAAAATATTATAGCATGCCTATGATACTATGTTGGGAAATCTATCAATCAAGATATATATAATTATCTTGTACCTTACCTTATTTTTGTCCTACTTTCTAGGTACAAGTAACCCAACTTAGGTATTCTTTTGAGTATAAGTTTGATTCATATATTTATCTTAGTTTAATTAAGCTTTAAGATAAGAGTTATAAGGCCTTCAATAATCTCTATACCTATGTACTCATAACATATTTCATTCACCAAAATTCCTACATACCTTTTATCCATGGGATCAAGATACAAGAGAACTAGGTGTACATAAATATGTAGCTATTTTATTCTATATTTTATGTAACTATATAAGTGAGGATGCAACCATTTTTAGCGTCTAGTTTTCCCATAAAAATATTCATCAAATACCACCCACTTAGGTGAAACAAACATTAAATCCTTTAAATAAAATAAAATAATTTTCAAACACACTCTAAGGAGGTGTTTAACGTTAATTTTTTAGTTTGAATATTTTCATGTTTACCTAGAATACAAGTTTGTTCCAAGGAAGATTTCATAATCACTCAAAATATCAAGTTTTAGTTTTCATTATTTCTCCTTGATGATATAAAAGGATGATTTCATAGATGTTATTATTGCAACTATGTTACATAATACATGTAGTAGTTCAAGCATGATGATTTGAATCGTAAATATAAACTGGACACATCATGAAAATCAAACACTATGTACAATTTAATTTGGATTAATATCTTTAAGACTAAAAGATTATTTACCATTTTATGATCATCAAGATTTCTATCAGGTGAGGTGAGAGAATGCAATAAATAAATGATCCAAATTATAACTTTTAAATTAGCATTTCAAGTTATATTAAAATTAACACCTATTCAAATTGTTTAATAATAAGTAATATTGCAAACTGAACTAAAAAATTGTAAATAATACTATCTATGTAATTAAATAAATAAATGTTAATTAAAAAAATTATTATTGCCTATACAAATACTATTCTTAGTCTAAATGATAAAAGATATAATACTTCATTAGATTCACAAATACCTATTAAGCATATAAAAGCTAAATTTAATAATCCACTAGAGTTCAAAATAACAATGATTATACCAAACACCAAGTAATCATAGGATATCTCCCTTATATAAAAATAATTATCACAACTCCATGATATACTTATAAACTAAAATATATTTTGTACCATCATGCCAATAGGAAGTTTTCAATACTTTGCTTCTAAAGACTTTGGGATATCATAAATTTGTTTTGTACATTTATCTCCATTGAAATTATAATAGAATTAATTATTTAAAATATTCATACCATTTAAAAAAAAAAATTGTAACTAACTTATAACATGAGAAAATAGATTTATGAATGTAAAAATGGTTCCAAATATACCACTAGTAAAATTATTATACTAAATATGTATGTAATAAAATATTAATAAATAAAGAGATAAAAAGTGTGATCATTTTTTGAAACTTTATCAATTTAAACACAATATTATAAAAGGTTATTTGCACAAAAAATCAAATGATTGTTGTAAAATGTATGGAAAAATAGATAAGAATCTCACCTAAAAACCTCAATGTGAAGCAAGGGAGCACAAACAAGGCACATGATTAGTTTGAAAAAATACCTCAAGGCTGTGCATAAGGGATAGTATATGAAAGGAACATGAACTATTGATAGAAAACCTCAAGGAGATTTCTTCTAATAGAACTAAAACAATTGTAGGATATGCAAAAAAAAATTGAATTGTTGAAACATTAAAAACTTTCAAGAAAATACAAGTGGTAAAGCCAGATTCCACAAATATACTGGCATTCCTCCCTACTCATACCAAAATGGGAACATTTTGAAATAGGTGGAGAAAATCTATCAACACATAAAGGATAGAGGAAACTCATCAAATATTTTCATTAAAATTGACCAAGTAGACATGTATGTACACAATGTGTATGTAAGGCCCCACCACACAACCCTAGGGGAAGTTGCAATTAACAACACAAACACAATAATTTTTTTTTTGTTTAAGTACAAAAAACATGAAAGTTCACTACACATTGCCAACAACGCCTAAGGTTATGAGACTGAGTTTACTTAAACCCAAACAAGAAACATGAATTAAAACCATTACATTTAATTATTTAACAAATTAATTACACATCCATTCCATACATGATAAAATTACGACAAGGCATAAGAAATATGACATGTTCCCAATAATAATCTTTACAATAAGATTACAACACTCATTCCCCAAATGAGGTAATTCCAATATCCAAGGTTACAAATTACAACTTCCACCTCGATACAAAGAGGGCTAATAAATTACAATAATAACTGAAAGAATAAAGCATGAAGGTACTGGATCCCACAAGCTCTCCAACTAGAAATATCATCCATACGAACAAGAAGATGACCCAACGGATTAAGGTGCACGTTCCACATAACCATGTGATACCCGAAGGCTCACCCCCCATGCTAGGAGATAGTAACAAGGATTCCTAGGCCAAACCATCTACCTCTAGACATAGGCTACTCAAAGTGATGAGATTAAATCTGAGTACAACCTCACACATAACTTCCATGATTCTGATGCTTCCAGGAGTTAAATGATCATTTACATCAACGATGTAAACAAGCTGTTGACTTAGGAGAGTATCATCACAATGTCACATAGAGGATATCCTGGTAAGTCTTCCTAGGTCCCAGCCCCCATCTTGGGATATCCTGGTAACCTCTAACGACTCCCGACCCCTCATGCAAACCAATGCGGAATCAATTGTCTCTTGTAGAGATGAGACAACGATCTTGCCATTCCAGGCCTTCTCGTCTCATCCCAAGTCTATACAAGCCCTTGTGTCCATGAACGAGGCAAAATTAATCTTGTTAAGTGTTTGATGCAACCTAAGCCTCTAAAATTTTATTATGTTATCACTGAATTAACTAACTTGCAAGGAGTTTCCCTGACACCACTTTGTGTGTCGACCCTCATTGCAAGCCACTCCTCTAAGACAACACGTGGAATAACTCCACACCCAAGGGTACACAAGTGCGACCTAAGGAGAATGACTCCCTATACATGACATAAGGCCCACACTTCGCGTTCACGATAACTGGGTTAAAAATTGGATACGTTTAGATGCACTACCTAAGGAAATCCAAAGGTTGACTATCATAATGACAACCCATACACATAAATGAAACCCTATTTGGAAGACTTTAGGACATTTACTCTGTTTGCACTTCGACACGAAAGAGGGAGAATGCATAAAGAAGGACAATTTGATGATTAATCACCTATTTTAGGATTTCCTGGTTTTTTCTCCAAAGCTTGAAAGATTCAAATGGTGCTTCCAAATCTTTTTCCAGCCCACCCAAGAAATTCAACCTTCTTCTTCAAATCAAAACAAATCCACAACAAAACTCTCCACCAAATTGAAAATTGAAAATTATATGAAATTGTATTTGCTCAAATAGAGTTTTCCCCAAATTTAGTCAAACCCCTAAAATATCCCATCCACCAAATTTATTGCAATTTTGGGGATATTTCCATTTCTTTTAAAATTTAAAACAAATTTACTTTCCAATTGAAATTTCATGCATTTCAAAATTTCTTTTTAACAAAAAGAACTCAAATTTTTGTAAAGAATTTATTTTATCTATAATTTCCAAAAAGTGCAATTTAAAACATATTTTCATTTTTATTTTAATTTAACTCTAAATATCCAAACATGATTTCCATTTTAATTTTAATTTAAATCTTAATATCCAATAATGCCAAAACAACTAACTTTATTTAATTTATCACCATTAACTTAATTAATCAATAAAATAAATAACAATTCAACATAGCAACTAAATATATTTAATCATCATTTTAACTGCACCCGCCATTTAATAACCTTTATAATATGAAATTAAATAAACAACCAAGGAGGAATGAACCATATTAAAACAACTAAACCTGACGACAACCCGATGACACACTATGACTAGGGTGATGACTTGGCACGAAAAAGTTAGCTACTATCTCCCAATCAATTACCGTTGGTCAATGGACACGCTCAAACCTGTGAAATCAGGTGGAGTCGATGTCATGTACCTGTCAACCTGCGAACATAGAGTATATCGAACATGCATATATATATGATAAATAAAAAAAAACCGTGAAGAGGAAATCTCAGAATCGTAGGGCGCTCGCAAGCGAGTGATACAATACTGTCCCCTTCACCAATAAAAACTTTTTAATTGATGAGTCTAACATCAACAATATAATAAAAGCATAAGGCACTTTTAATTAAATAACTGCTATGCTAATTCAAAACATGCCATATTAGAGTAAAATTCCATCACATAAAAATATCACATACGCATCGCTTAACAATTGCGATCAAATAGAACCAAGTACCATAGTCAAAGTGCTAACAAAAATAAAACATACATAGAAGAACACTGTTCGATCAAAAGAGCAGAATGGAGGGGTGCTACAGTGTAAGCATAAGAAAGGCACACAAAATATTTGAATAAATGCCTCAATGAGGTGTTGTAAAATTGTTGTGCAAAATGACAATATAGACAAGGAATGTGGTTTTGTGGGAAAAAAATTACACAAAAAATGTGGGCTCAATAATGGTCACTAGACATACACAACTTGGATTTGATGAAAATCTTTTAGAAACTTTCAAGCAAATACAATTGGTGTGTAGCCAAAATCCACTATATTTGCTAGCATTTTTTGTGCTTCAAAGAGCAGGTAATTAAATGTTATCATAAGGAATTACATTATACATAATATTAGGAATTTATATTCTAATAATATTTTTGGATTGCTTTAGTAGAAAGGATTTCACAAAAAAGGCACAATGAAAAAGGTTTTTAAAAAAAAAAATTAAATGGGTCATGGATGTTAAAAAAATTCATTTAATATTTTTTGGATGGCCTTGCATAAGGATTGGGAATCAATTTCATGTATTATAAATCAATATAAGACAAAATAATAATGAATATCCTTAAGGCCTCACCAACATCCACTTAGCTTGTGCAAAATGGAAAATAATGGTACAAGGTATCGACATCAATATTATAGTTTTGATTATAAGGGAAAAAAAGGTTTCGAAGGGACTCAAAACCCTTTACAACTTTAGGCACAAAATTCAGCTCAAAAGATACAACACTAGATAGTCAATAGCATTCAAAAACCCAAAAACTACAAAAAATACAAATAGCTGCTCAAAAGATAAACAATGAATACCAACAGCCAAACAACAACAGGCCATAGTAGGACCATCAGAGCTAAACCACACGTGCAACCTTTCGACCAACACAAGAAAAATTTACAAGGGATTAAGAGGAATGATTATGCTTAGGAAGACCTCTCTTCCTTCTTTACACAACCATCCAAGAAATATCATCCTCCAAAAGATTATAGCAAGGGGAGGACGGGGGACAAGCCACTAAAGAAAAAATAGGAAGAGCACTGGGAATGTCACTCCCACAACCAACATCAACAACAAGATTTGTAGATAAACTAGCAATCACAACACCATTAGGAGAATCATCAACAACCTCACCAGTCGCAGTAGTAGGTGTAAACAAACAAAATGCATTGGTAGTAACTATAGACAATCCAACAACTATAGATGAACCAACAAAAGCAACAAAACCAAAAGTCCGAATAGAAACTATAGAGGACCCAACAACAATAGTGGAAGGCAACTAAGAACCATCAATAAAAGAAGCCACAATTTTAGGGGCTAAGATATCATCCCCAGAGTCAACATCCAAAGATTCACCCACAGTAAGATGCTCACGAAGAGCATCTTTCCACCAAGTAGCAAAACTATGATGAGTTTTCTGATAGTTAGTAGCCAAATGACCTGTAGAAAAGCATCTCCAATAGCATAAAGGAAGACCTTCATAATCAAGAATATGAGACCATGGTCTAGACCCCACCATCAAAATGACCTCCCTAGGTAAATCTTTTGAGGTATCAACATCCACAAGAATGCAGACGGAAGTAGGATGATCATAGATAAGAGAAGATGAATCAACCATAATAAACCTACCAATAGCATTTCCAATAGACTCAAAGCAAGGAGTCCAAAACTGAAGAGGGAAATTAGGAAGTTTGACCCAAGTAGGAACAACACTAATTGATTTAGAAAGAGGGTTGAAAGAAGGGAACCAAGGCCGGAGAGAAAGCGAGTGCTTTCCCCACAACCAAACACTCCCTTCCAACACCCGAGCCCTATCCTCCTTAGATTTAAAAGAAACAACAAAAAACCCCTAGCTAAAGGATAGAGTTCAATCCTAACCTCAACAATAGGCCTCCAAGACTCCAAAACCCACTTGTGCAAATTTGGAAGGGAAGGCCATAAACCATTGAATCTACAAATAAGAGTAGAACGGGAAAAATACTCTTCTTTATCCAACACCTCCTACCCAAAAATAAGAGTAGGGGCAAAAGAAGAGCACTGTAAGGGTTTACCCTTAAAAGAGGGCAGAGAAGAAGAAGGGAATTTACCACTAGATCCAACCACCTTAGCAAAGGACTAAGAAGCTAGGCATGAAAGAGGGACATCCACGTGTAGCGACCTAGACCTTAAAGGAGGAAAATCAGAAGCAACAAATCCACCTAGCAAAGGCCATGAGCCATCAGGAAACATAGCAAAAGATAACAATGACCCAACAGTGAACGGTGAGTCATCCATAGACACTCGCAAGCCAACAACACACAACCGAGCAACAGCCAAACCCGACCCAACAATGGCCAAACCCAAACCACCAAAAGATGATAACACAACATAAGCCAACTGCACACTAGAAGCCGACTACACACCAGAAGCCGACGACGCACCAGAAGCCAATGGCACACCATCTGCAGAAAGCAAGAGGGATTCAACAGAGGGCAGGATAGCTATTCTAGCAGAGAGTGGGAGAGCCATTGATAAATAGAAAGAGAGATGTTACATCAATATTATAGTTGATATACAATAAAACAAACATTTATGGATAAGTTTAAGACTATATCCCAATAACTACACCAAAATATATTATAAACAAATAATCAACATTTTAAAAAAATCATAGGGTCACTTGGTATGGTTAAAAAATATTTATACATTGACATTCACAAATAACATACCTTGATCATTTATGTATGTAATATATAAAATGGCTGAGGGACAATGGCACTCCAACAACTATTTCTCAGAAAGGGACGAGAATCCACCTCCTCGTGCCCATCATGGCTATAGTAGGTAGGTTCAATCCTATCATGGACCCACTGGGAATCTAATTTGGTAGCATGCAAGGCAAGTGAAAAAAATTTTCGTACACAGATTCGCAAGGCCAAACTAGGTGCCCTTTCGCTCACATAGGCATTTGAATAAAGAGAAGCAAGATGTTTTTGATTTATATGAAGATGAAAGATCTCTATATGTGCAAAAGGATAGTTTTCAAAGAAGACAACATGAAGCAAATCCAAGGTTTTTGAATCACCGTTATAAAGAAAGTGAAGTAGAATATAGATCCAATCATAAAGGGAAGGATGCGGGGGTTAAGGTTTTGGAAAATAACGATACCTCTCAAAATAGATATCATGAAGATAAAGAAACGAGGAATGCAGGGGCATCTCATGAAGATAAATAAACGAGGCATGCAGGGGTTCCTTTCAATCCAAAAGAACATGATCATACATATAATGGTAGGAATGAGAAGCATACTAGACATGCTAATATTGATGGCTAAAATAAAGGAGAAATGGGTCTGTTGAAAAATTAGGATTCAAAAAATCTTGAAACAAAGCCCCATCCACATGGTATTATTAACCAATTGATTGGCAATCAGTAGGATCAATCAGGGGTGTTAAAAATTTCACATTTAATGAAGGGTAAAAAGAGGCCTAATAAGAAGAGTAAAGCAAGCAAGAGAAAAGCAAATGGTAACAAAAAACCAGCTTTGCAATGGTGGCGTAAGCAGGTAGTTCAACATGAACCCCTTGAGCATAAGGATTCAATCGAACAAATACATGGAAATAAGACTAGACCGGAACAACAAGGAATTGTTAATATCACATTGTTTCAAGATCTACTACAAGATCGAATTCAGGATCTTCGTCAATGGGCATTAATTTGTAAGTTTTGGAACCTCACTCTAGATATAGATTTACTGAAGAATCTATTATTTGAAGAATGGTAAGGGGTTACCAAGGTTTTTTATTTGGATCAGACAAAGGGTATTTTGTGTACTCTTCAATTCAAAAACTGAGAGAGATGCTATTTACAAAGTAAAGTCTTGGGTTTTCAAAGGTGTTGGTTTGTGTATGCAACCATAGACACCAAAATTTAAGTCACATCAGTTTGAGGCTAGATTTTTTCCATCCTGGGTCCAGTTGCATTCTCTAGCTTTTGAATATAGAGATCTCAAACTAATTGAAATCATGGCAAACCATGTAGGGATCTTTCTAAAGCATGATATGGAGTTTTTAGAAATCCTTCAAAACCTATTAGGGTTTGTATTTTATTGGATACCACAAAAACATTTCCAACCCAGATACATATAAATTCAAAGTTTGGTATGTGGGTTCAGGAAATTGTTATAGAAAATCCACACATTGTATGCACTATATGTCATTCCATTGAACATGAAAAAGCAACATGCTCTGATCTTGAGGGATTGAAAGGGAAAACAAATTTGCTTTCATCACCTATGTCTATTAAAAGGAAAGATACAAAGCTATCTATTGTCAATGTGCCTAGAAGGAAATATGCAAAGTTATTTGTTGATAATCTCTTTGAGGCCAAGGCAATTGCTCATGAGGTTCAAGGAAAGAAAGGGAAACAAGATTCACGACAACAAGGTTTTGAAGAAGCCAAGGAGTTACTGGTTCATAATGAAAATAATCCTGCCTTTTTTATTGAAGCTGTGGACTTACTTGTGTTTCTACCTCTAGCACGGCCTAGGAAAGGAAATCAAAATAGTCAACACATCAATAAAAGTGGTTTTACAAGCCTCCCCTCAGTCTCATCAGTTGTATTAAACTGAATAGATGTTATTATTAGACAACCAATGTTTAGTAAAGAGCCTATTCTAATATATATCAAGCCATTGGAAGAGGGATCTTTCTCTTTTTCACCATTGAAATAATGGGTTTTCTCTTAGTAGAAGTTATTGAGCAAAAAGAAATTAGACAAGGAAAATGTTGAGACTTTAACTATTGTAAATGCTGAGAACCCTAATGCACTTTTCTTAAAACAAGGGGGTTGCCTTGATAAGTTTGAAGAACTTGTAGATAAAATCCTTTATTCAATAGGTTCAGATTTATTTCATGAGATAGTAGAAGAGATATTAGCTGAAGAGGGAGAGTTTGTACCATTGTAGGAAGACTAGTTTCAAGCACCTGCCATTTAGGAATTACCTAAGGAAGACAATACAAAAATTGATGCAAAATTGGTCCTTGAATTTGATTATTCATAGACTTTATCATTAGCATAGATGCCGAATTTTTAGTTATCAATCAAAAAGTCCCTAGGGAAAAGAGGTAGAAATTATAAGGCTACCAAATTAAAGGAAGAGATTGATGCAGGACTATAGGCTACTTTGGATGGGAGTATATCAATAAGTAAAAGGCCAAGGAGAGCATGCTGCTCTCCTTGAGCACAATGAGGGTGGTTTCTTGGAATGTTAGAGGAATTAATTCCTTTGACAAGCATGCCCAAATCAAACGACAATTAGATGTTTGTGGGGCAGATATCATATTGCTGCAAGAAACCAAAACTTCACAAGAATCATTTGAGGCGTTAATTAAGAAATGGGAAAAATGGAAATCAGTTCATGTGCTTCCTCAAGGGGCTTTAGGTGGTTTAGTCACATTATGGAACCCAAATTTTTTTTCCATTGAAGTGGTTAATAGGGGCAGTAACTGGTAGTTGATGAATGTTGTAAGTTTTGATATCAGATTCAGGACATTCAATGTATATGGTCCAATAAATATGCATGAAAGGAAGAGGCTATGGGAAGTGTTAACAAGCATCATTCAAGGTTTTGGGAATGAAAAGGTGATTCTGGCAGGGGATTTCAATGCGATAGTGTCATTACAAGAAAAACAAGGAGGTATATGCCCACCAAAAAAAACAATGGAAGGTTTTAGTTGTTTTATTTCTGACAATGCATTGAATGATATTTTTCCACTAAAGGGTAAATTTACTTGGACAAATCAGAGGAACATTTTTGTGCAAATTGTAGAATGCCTAGATAGGTTTTTAGTATCACAAAATTAGATAATGGCATCATATAACTTGGTTTAAAAAATATTGCCATTTGTGGGCTCAGATCATTATGTAATTTCATTAGAGATGACAAGTTTAAATCCAATGGTTGAGTGTAGGCCTTCATTCAAGTTCAAGAAAATATGGTTCATACATCCACATTTTCTCCCTCTTCTCCAGAAATGGTGGGTTAGTGCACCTTTTCAAAGAGCACTAAAATGTTTCACTTTTATAAAAAGTTGTGGTATGTTAAAAATCAGATTAAAATATGGAATGTGCAAGTTTTTAAGAATATTTTTTCCTAAAAAGAGGAAGTGGAAAAGGAGTTAGTGAATGTTCATGAGAACATAATTTAGCATGGTTTGGATTCAAAAATATATGAAAAATAGAAGAATTTGTAGTCACTATGGGAGGAATTAGGCAAGAGAGAAGAAATCTATTGGTGTCAAAAGTCTAGGGAATTATGGTTAAAGGAAGGGGACCGTAACACAAAGTATTTTCATGCCTTCGCCCAAATCAAAAGAGATGCACAAATAGTGTTTTCAATTCAAGATGCCATATCAGGAAATTGGATTACAAATGCAAAGGAGATTCAGGAATAAGGGGTCAATTTTTTAAAAAACCTCCTAGCCTCGCCTGGGAAGGGGCCAACACGGGTAAGTCAAGATGAGCATGTGTTGTTGGCAGCAATTCCAAATATCATTTCTCATGAAGATAATGAGGGGTTGATGAAGCTGTTCATCTTAGAAGAAGTAAGGATGGTAGTTTTTTCTCATTCTCTCAATAAGGTCCTAGGACCGGATGGATTCATATCTCTATTCTTTTAGAAGTGATGGGATGTGTTGGGTTTGGACTTTCTTCTAGCTTTGGAAGAGTCACGAAAAAATTTGTACAGTGTTGAAGCACTTCAATGTGACAAACATTGTAGTCCTACCAAAAGCAAAGAAGCCAAAGACTTTTGCATAGTTTAGACCCATCTCATTGTGCAATATAGTTTATAAAAATTTCACAAAGGAAATATATTTAAGGCTACAACATCTTATCCCTAAAGTCATTTCACAAGAACAAGGGGGCTTCATCCCCGGTAGAGAAACAACTAAGGGTGCATTGGTTGCACATGAAGTACTTCATTCTATTAGCACTAATCATCTATCATCCTTCATTGTAAAGCTTGATATGATGAGACTGTATGATAGGGTTGATTGGAGCTTTTTAATGAAAGTATTGGCCAAGTGGTGTAAATGGATATTATCTTGTTTATTAGGGGCCAAGTTCTCGGTTATAATAAATGGGGCACCTTTAGGATTTTTTAACGCTACATAGGGGGTAAGGCAAGGGGATCCTCTATCCCCTTTCCTCTTCATTATTATGGTAGATGCATTGAGTAGCATAAGAAAGGAGAAGCATAGTTTGGGTCGATGGAAAGGTGTAAATATTCCTCATACACACATTTTAGTTACACATACTCTCTTTGCAAATGATACTTTGTTATATGGGAAGGAAAATATTGTAGAAGCCAAAGAAATAAAATGGGTTCTATACATGTACTCCTTAGTATTAGGGAAAAAAATAAATGCACAAAAGTCTAAGATATATGTCTTTAATTCCAAGGTAGCTATTAGAAAGAAGATTGTTCAGGTTTTAGGTTTCCAAGTGGAAAAAATTTCATGCACATACTTGGGGATCCCATTATTTATGGGAAAAAAAAGACATCTTATTGGTCTAAGGTCATAGAAAGGATTAAGTCTAGAGTTTTTGCATGGAAATTAGCTCGATGTCTATCATTATTAGGCCACATTTTTTTAATCAAGATTGTTTTAGCATAAATTCCAAACTATTTTTATAGCAGTCCTTAAGGCCCCAAAATCAGTTGTTGATCATATTGAGAAGATTATTAGGGAATTTTTATGGAAAGGGAATATGAATGATGGCAAAAAAGTTACTCTAATATCTCTTGATAGCATGTCTTCTGAAAAATTCAAAGGTGGAGTAGGAATGCATAATATCTCCAAACGTAACATGGCTTTTGGGGGAAAATTGAGATGGAAAATGCACACTAAGTTTGATTCAAAGTGGTGCAAGATAATGTAAGAAAAATATTTAGATACTCAAAATACAACAAGATTATTTACAATATCTAATCCCCCAGATGGATTTGTTATGTGGAAATTTATGGTCTCATGTCGGAAGGTGGTCACTTCATACATCTCCTGGGAAGTGCATAAGGGTGACGATGACCACTTTTGGAATGATTCTTGGAATGGTTATCCTCCTTTGAAGGATTTCCAAGAATTGTAGTCAACTATTCCGGTGTTATCTCAGCTGTGGGCCACTAGATCAATTGATTATGTTGACTTAGTAAATTTAGCAACTGGAAGAGTAAAATGGAAACAACTTTTTGAAACACAAATAACAATGGCTCAAAAGGATCTTATGCATCATACTTTAGCTAAAAGAGTATTTTTTCTATCAGGAAATTCCAATCAAATCATTTGGGCTCCCTCCAAAGATGGTAATTATACAGTCAAGCAAGGTTATAAAGCAATTCTTAATAGAGATGCTCAAATGCAATCACAAAGAGCTTTTTATTTTTGTTGGAACAACATGATTCTACCAAAAGTAGGGAGTTTTGCATGGCTGGTATTGCGTAAAAGGGTGCTAACAAGCAAAAGGCTTACTAAATTAGGAATTGTTGAACCCTTCAAATGTGTTTTATGTGAAGAATAATTTGAAGATGTTGATCATTTATTCTTATAGTGTGTATTTTCTTAGAATTGTTGGAAGTTCATGCTACACAAAATAGGCTTTCTTTCTCCTTTGCCAAAGATAGTTTGGGATCTATTTCAAGCTTGGCCCGTGTTATATAGATACTCTTTCTTTGCATGCATTTGGCATCTGATACCAGCTACAGTACTTTGGTCGATCTGGTGGGAATGAAATAAGTACATCTTTAGGAATGTTTCTTCTTTAGTCCAGAATGTTCAAAGTATAATTGAGAAATCAATTTCAGAAGCAACTAATGCTTATGTTCAAATCTATAAGAATTCTAGTTCACTCTACACGACTTGGGATGATAGTATACTGAAGAGTTGGAAGAATGCAAGTCTTCCATTCAAAGGTAGTTTGAAATAGCCTCATAAGGAAAGAAGTGATAGGGGCCAGGTTAAATGGAAACCTCCAGCTTCAGGCTTTTTTAAGTTAAATTTTGATGGTGCTTCAAAAGGAAATCCGGGAGTGTCTAGAGTGAGGGTTTGTATTTGGAATTCTTGTGGGGTATTGAAGGTAGCCAAGTCAATTGCTCTTCCTTTAGGTACAAACAATATAGCAAAATCAATGGCAGTTCTTCATGGTTTAAAACTAGTAAGGCATTTAGGTATATCCAAAATCCATATAGAAGGTGATTCGTTAATAGTCATCAATGCATGCAAAGAGAGAACTTGTTATAATTGGCATTTAAAATATGTATTGTAGAATGTTTGGGGGTTGCTTGATAAGTTTTAAGCGTTTCATATTTCGCACACATATAGAGATGTGAATAGATTGATAGATCATCTGGAAAACATGGGGCGTTAAAAATAGGAAGTATCTATCACAGAGGGTAGTCTCAAAGATGACATATTCCCAGTCTTAGCAGAGATAGTGGCAAAATAAATTATGCATAGGGATACTTAACATTATGATTTCTTAAAAAAAGGCTCCATTGGGTTATGTAAGATCAATTTTCAATTCTATTTTAAGTGACGTGTGGAAAGAACATGTGGTTAATGCATAATCATGATGGGGTCATGTTACGCTTAATCTGACAATGGGAAATCATAATGAAGTTCTTGGCATATTTTGAATCTCCAAATTTAAGCAGTGCAATATAATGATTCAATTTTCATTCAAGGAAATAGTAGAGAAAGGACAAGTTAGCATTTAAAAAAAAGAGTGATTTTGTATAGGATTTGGGAAATCTGCAAGGATTACTTCATGCAACAAATATTATGTGTGTTTTTTAGAAGTTTCATTAGTACCAAGTACCAAGGTGGCTTGGTACTGATTTTGTTCATGCCACATGTGAGCAACAATTATCAATATTGAAAGGATGCTACTAAGTGAGTGAAGGAAATTTTCTTTAAATGCTAACATTTATTGCAATGTATGTAGGTGTAAGGCGGTACAAAGCAATCCCTCTAATGATGAAGCTGCATTAGTATTGTGACAGGTGAAGGATTTGATGTGTGCAAGAATTGGTAGCATCTTACGACAACCAAGGACATGATGACATACAAAATCTTGTGTCATCCTAAAGAAGTGTGTGAAGGATAAATTTTATCATTCCCTAGGCTTGTTTGCATTTTAATGTATTTTGTTAACACTTGCATAAGGTGCTATGGGTATGCATCAACAATTTTCTTTAGAGGAAGAGGGTGAAATCCATGGTTGTCTCTGGGTTTGCAGAGCTTTTTGTAGAGAAAAGATGGAATACCTACCACAAAATTATATAGTCTAGGTACATGTGTGCGAATGGGAGCTACCATTCTCAAAATCAATTGGTGATGCACAACTTGGTTAGGTATTCAAAAATCATTGTCACCGGTTTAAGAAAGGTGTGAAAAGGATCATTAGAGATGAAATAATGTATCCATAGGCATGGAGGGTAATATTTCCTTCATAGTTAGTTTCTATCTTTCTCTCAAATGCTTTTGATTTTTTGTAGTCATTGCCTCTACTTCAATTGATTGCTGATAAAGTAGTCAGGGAAGTATTTTTACAAGATAATAAGCTTCTCAAGGGGGTGAAAATGTATGATTTATGGAAAGGGAAAGGCCAAACTAGAGGTCTTTTCCTACGTCATTTTCTGCTCAATGGAAATGCATACATTTCAGTTTTTGATGCCATCAAGAACACATTAGAGATGTAGAGTTTTGGATACTTGCAACAAGTGCTGGAGAGACATGCGGTTGTGGTCGGTGAAGACTTAGTAGAAAGGATAAGGAGGAAAGTTAATGCATTACTGACTCTACTTGCCCATGTTCATGTTGAACCAGTGGTTGCAGTTGCTCCAAAGCTACACAATCATCATGTCCTAGTGCCTCTAGATCCTCATATCCCCATGCTCCAGAGCCTCATGACTCGATGATTCAAGCTGCTGCTGAGGTGGATGCTATTGACAATGTTAGCTCCTCACTCCACCCACGTCAGGTCCATATTCCTAATCTCAACATCTCTCTGTCTATGCAAACTACAGTGGGAAAATTTTAAGAGCAACAGGGAGAGAATGAGATTCAGGTTGATGCAATGGAAGAATAAGGTGGTTTTGCTAAAATGAACTTATCATAAGATATTTTTCTAAGGGGTATTATAGTGAATTTTGTATATGTTTTTAATGAGTGTATAGGGTTTTCAGTTAGGGGAAGGGTCTTAATATCAAGCAGTATAAGAATAGTGTATAGACAGGGGATGTGAAACTTTGTCACTTGCAAGCTTTCATGCTGACATAACTGGCTAGCAAGAGCCATTGTTTATGAGTTTTGTAAAATATTACTATTTTATATTAATATATATACAGGTTTAATGCCTTTTGCCAAAAAAAAAACATTTTTTAAAATATAAATAAATAATTTTATGCAAATATGCAAAAGGTGTAGAAGATCAATCTCCAAGAAACAAATTTGATAGATTATGAATAATAAAAATGTTGGGTATACATGTATGTGGAAATGTGAAATCTCACATAAGATAAGCACAAGAATCAACTTTTCCAATACAATCAATATTCTATATATTTAAAGTTATTTTTGAAAATTAATTACATTCTTATAATAATTTTTTTAGCTTGATAAAGCATCTTTAATTTATGAAAAAAGTAAATACATCAACTAAACTCAGCTTTATCTAATATTAAAATAAAATATGATTCATACTCATGATAAAAGTAATTCAAAGAATCTAATTTTCTACTTTTTTTCCTTTTTAGACTATGCTTTAATCTCTAAAAATGATAGTTGAAGAATATTTTAATAAAATAAAGAAGAAAGCAATTGAATAATCTTCATTACCACCTCCAAATAAAAAGAAGACTTCTAGATTCCCTCAAAATTTCGCTAAGTAGAAATTAAATTTCATAAATATATGTACTTCCACTCTACTTTTGTGGCTAAAATTAGATAACAAATTAATTGAAGAATAATGACGATTCCTTCTTCATAAGTTTTGACTTCAATTAAATATTTTTGAAAGATATTTTCAAATTTTTAGATGTTTCCAACATTTCATTCTATTATTACACATAATATATCATTGAAGCCCATAATCCCTTTATAGTTCCACTTATTGGTTGAGCACCCTTGAACTAAAGCTAGATGATTGTTACTAATGTTCAAATTCTACCACATAGACCTGAACCCCATGATACAACTACTATTTTTATTTATTGCCTCACCACATACAATCAAGTGCCTACATGAATATCAGACCTTCTAGATGCTAGTAAACACTATAGATCTAGAGGACTTTATACTAAAATTACCAAACAAGATATCCTAATTTTTTTTTTCCAATGTTAAATTCCTTTTTTGGAATTGTTTTATGAATGTTTTTCCTTATAATTATTTTCCATGGCTCATTACCAATCAAAGCATTTTCAATCCATTTAGAAGCTAGAGTCATTCCTTGAATCCTCAAGTCCTTTAACCCTAGCCCCCCTCTTCTTTCCCTACACAACATTGCCATTTAACAACATGCTTCTTGTCCTTGCCTTTACCATCAAACCCTAAGAATTTCCTTATTAATTTTTGAACATTGTTAATTTGATAATTGGAAAAATACCACACAAAAGCATATTATATGGAGTAAGATGAGATTTTTTTTGTTATACTTGTACCCTTTTTGCAAGTGAAAGATAATTATTATTCCAACTTTTTAGATTTTTTTCAATCTTTGCAAACATCTAGTTCCACATTTATTTTAAGGAAGGATTAATAGAAAATGGGATGCTTAGGTATCTAACAACTTTGTCTGAGCCACACCACTACCAGGTGAACTTTGAGAACCAAATGGGAGGATTATAACTCCAAATAAGTAATAAGGACTTGAGATCTGAAATTTTAGACCCAGATGCATGGAAAAAATATTTAACCTTAATAATAGGTTATCCACATTTTCTTCTATCAATTTATGAAAGAGGGCAGTTTCATCCATAAACTAAATGTTAAGTAGGGAAGATTTGTTTGGAAGTATACCATTCATTAGTTTAGCTCCAAGGTTTTTAGATCTTAAGATATAAAAATAATGATTCAACCACAATTACAAATAGTGTAGGAACCAAGGGACAACCTTGTATTATAGATCTACCCAGGGGAAAAGGATTGGAAAGAGAACCATTTACTTTAATTTGAGCATATGCATCTTTAAATAAGAGCCTTACTATTTTGCATAATTATATTGGAAAGCCAATTGCTTCTAAGATACAAATCAAAAATGACCATTCCACTCTATCATAAGATTTTTCAAAATCAAGAAGGATCCCTACATTCTACTCACCTCTTTTTTCCCAATCCAATGCCTCCCAAGTAGTAATAAGGTTTTCTAAAATATATTTTCCCTTGATAAACCCAGTTTGGGTACTATTTATTATCAATGGAAGGATCTTTTTCAACCTCCTTGCCAACAAATTTGCAAATATTTTGTATGATACATTTAGAAGAGTGATGGGTCTCCAGTTCTTGATATTACTTTTATCACCATCTTTTGCAAGTAATTTTATTATACCCATTTTTATGTCCCTCCCAAAGGATCATTTTTCAATAGCCTCTTGATACACCTCAGAGAGGTCATCAACCACCCTATCTAAATTAGCTTTGTAAAATTCAACTAGAAGACCATCAACCCCAGAAGAATTTCCCATTTTGAAAGGATAAATTAGCATTAGAAATTTCTTCTTTGGATATTTCTTTTTTAGTTTTACCTCAATCTCTTTAGATATTTTCCTAAGCATTATCTATCTACAAATATCTTGAGAATTATCTATCTACAAATCTCTTGAGAATGTATACACGAGCTATTTTTATCTTCTTTTGTGAATAGGTTTTTGTAGAATTCAAAGAAGATTTTATTTATCTCTTAATTATCTTGCACCCAATATTCATTGATCCTAATAGTCCCAATAGACTCAATGTTATGATTTACCTTCAAAATATTGAAAAAATACTTGGTACCCTTTGTTGGAAATAATGTCCCTCAATCCCACAGGTTGAAACCTCTGAAAGGGCCAAGTCGGTGTGACATCTTTTGTGTCTGGCCGACTAGCAGTTTGAATCTTGTTGAATTAGTTAGGTCGCTGTGACCTTGCAGAAGTCTTGGTGAACGGTTACACATTGGATCCTATCGCTGTGACATTTTGTTCGGTATAATCTCTCACCGCCCGTGGAGACCTCTTGTCGACTATTGGTGTTTATCGGATATTGGGGAGAGTCTTGGATGTTCACTATGAGCTCTCAGCGATATGGATGTCTCACTGACAATGTTTTCTGTTGAAGTCTTCGGGGAGAGTCTAGGGTGTTTGGTAAGAAGTCTTACCGATATGGATGTCTCACCAATAGCTTTATCCTGGAGACATCGGGGTGACTTGAACACTTGGGAAGAAATCTTGGCGATAGTTGGTGTGTCTCACCGACGGTATTCACCCAGAGTAGAACAAAGGTCTCGGTGTAAGGTCTTAGCGATGGATAGAAGTCTTGCCAACTGTCGTGTGGTGCTCGGTATGACTTGTGGGCATTCAGAGTAACGTCTCAGTGAAAGTGGGGTCTTGCTGATAGTAGTATGGCTCCGGAGTAACATAAGAGATCTCGGTGAAACCTCTTGGTGACAGTTGAATGTCTTAGCGATAGATGGGTGCCGATGGAAATGCTAATGTTACAGTATGAATTAGGACCTCGGTATGTAGTCCTGGTGAGAGCGGTATGTCTTTTCGACAAAATGACTCTTCGGTGTGACTTAGGATATCGATATGTGGTTTCACCGAAGAGTGATAGTCTTACCGAAAGGAAAACTGAAGTCGATACAAGTTGTAAGCTTGGTGGAACCTCTTGCCGATGGAAATGACTCTTGGCGACATCGATGATTGAGTCTTATGGCATCGGGGAGACACGATTAGTGTCTCACCGACATTGCAACATAGTTGAAGCCTTTTGACCATGTGAAGAATTTCCTATCTCATGGACCAATCAGAGAAGCCGAATGGGAACTGTTGGAAGACAGTTCATTGTGGCAGTTCTGAGAGGAAGCTCGACAGATAGGGAACAACATGAATATAGTTTGTAGTTGTAGATGCTCGATGGTTTAGTTGGTTCCAAGAACAATTGGGTGAATAGTTCGAATTGTATCAGAGTGATTTCTATTCTGTAAAGATTGTAACTTGAAGGTTCCTGTACAAGATTGGTCATTGTGAAAGCTGCTGTAATTTGGCATCAGAAAGATAAGTCAGAACTCTGTATGTAATTATTTGTTACTGTAATACAAAGTGACTTCTCTTGGTGTGGTGGGTTTTTCTCCCATAAGGGTTTTCCCATGTAAATCTGGTGTTCATATGTATTTGTCTAATTCTCTATTTCTGCTATTTATTTCAAAGTGCATCTTAATTGAACTGTAATTGAAAAATTAAGAGTATATTTGCATTCTTCCCTGAGGTTTTGACATTAGGAGAGTTGTTTCTGCATCTAGCTTTCCTTACACCCTTGTCTCCATATTTTAATCAATTCAATTTTTCCCTTATCCTAGTCTCCTAGGCCCTCTTAACTTTTTTTTAGTTTGTGTTTTATATCTTTTACCCTATTTACCAAATTTTCATTATCACTTTCCATTTGTACCTCAACCTCTACAATTAACAGTTCATCATGTAGAGAGCATTGCACTCTTTTATTTTCAATTGCAATGTTTTTCCCAATAGTTTTCAACAAGATATTCAGATTGGAGACCAAACCAACCCAATAGCTATTGGATGAATCCTTAGGAAACAAGGTTAAATTAATTTTCCTCAAATTTTTAATACCATCCATACAATATTGATATTTAGGATATCAATATTAAGTTTATAGAGGTTGTTCTTTTTATTATTTGCTTTGAATCCACTAGATTTGACCACTATTCTTGTTTCAATTGGATAGTGATTTGATAGTGATTTTGGCTCTACATACACAAAATTAGCATCCTTTTTTCTCTAAAAAAAATGTATCTTCATGAGCATAAAATTAGTCAAGTCTGCAATAGACTCTTTTACTTTCAATTTGATTATTGCACCATGTAAACCATATACTCTTGCTATCCTTCTTCCCTTCCAGGGGATCAAATAACTTCAACATTTTTTTCATTCTTGTCTAGTAATATTGTTCATTCCCTTTCCATCCATAGGGATACCTCCTAGACTTGTCTTCCTTATTTTCAATAATATTAAAATCACTCCCAATAATCCAATAAATTTTTGGGTAGACTATCAACACACCATCTCCAAACTTATATTCTATTTGTAATCATTAGGAGCATAAATTGAGCATACTCCAATTTTTTTCTTATTTTTATGCATTGTTACCTAAATACACCTATTGTAGGGGGAGCAACCATAACTAATAATGTAGGGTTTCCATTTTGGTCCTATTAAAATTTCTATTCCTCTTTTTTATTTTTGATGGTTAGTATGTAAGACAACAATTTTCTTACATCCAAACCTTAGTGCATTGTGTAATTGAAATTCAACAAAATTTACTTCTTGAATTAGAAGATAGTCCAATTCTTTTTTACTATTACAAAGAGACCTTGAAACATATTTTCTCTTTGGGGATTCAAGTTCTGAAATATTCCAACTTATATAGATAAGAATCATCTATGAGAGGGGGGTTCTTTTGACTCTTATAGAGTCTATCAAAATAGGAAGGAATTCCTTCACCTTTTCCTTTCTTTCCAGGATTTTGTGAGATGTTACTTCTCACATCCTTTCTTTTCTTATTTTCTTAATTTTTAAAGTATTTTTTCCCTTTTACTAATGGGGGTTGTTTTCTTCTCTGAGATTGCTTGCTCTTTGTTGTCCTTGATAAAAGTGGATAAGAGAGCTTGTGCTACTGTCATTTTTTCTTTATTGTTTAGGTTATTTTTTATCTCTTTCCTTAAGACCCATAAATGTAAGACTTGTTTTATTTTCAACCCCTTTTGGGCTATAAAGTTTTTATTGAAGGTTGGGGTTGCTATCTTCCTGTTGGATGAGTTGTTACAAATGTTTATTTTGAAGGCTCAAAAGTGTTTGTTTTTAATGTTGATGGATGAGGTGCATTTATTTTCTTCTTTTAAGTTAGAGTATCTCGCTATGCCAAAGGATGTTGTGACTTTCCTTTCTACCTGAGTGTTGGATTTCTACTGGGTGCTATAAGTGATGTCTACTATGGAGGTGGAGATTGCTCCTTTTAATGTGGAGCCCTCTCCTATTGAGGTGGAGTTGGTTGTTGTATATTTGGTGGGAAGATTACTTCTTTACTTTTTATTCCTATTCAGGTGGAGATTGTGTGTGTAGGAGAGTGATGGATTTGGTGGCAAGTGTTCTCATATCATCCTCTCCTATAGAGGGATGATCTCTCCTATTGAGGTGGAGTTTAGGTTGGTGAATTAGGTGGGGTGGTGTTGCAAGAAGGGTGATGCTCTTCAATGCTCAGTTGTGCTCTCTAACTTTTCTATTGAGGTGGGGAGTTTGGATTTGTTGGAATTGTTGCAAAATAGGGGTATGTTGGTGTTCTACACCATTAAGATGACTATTTTTCTTGGCTCAACATTGGTTATCCTAAGTGTCTGATTTGTTGTAGCTTGGCTGATGCAGTTTATGTCTTTGATTTCCTAAGGGTTCAAGGAGCCGATTAAAAATTGGTCGTAAAGGGTTCAAGGTCCCTCCAAAACCTATTTTTTGTAGCTTGATTAGTCTTTATTTTATGTTAGTTGTTGTTGTAGTTGGGATTTTGTTGGTCTGTAGATTATCTTTTTAGCAACATGCTTTGGTTTGAAAAGGTTTCATGTCCCTTCAAAACCTATTTGTAATGGGTTTTGGGTCCCATCAAAACCTATTTTTCCTCTAATAAAAAATAAGGGTTTAAAATAAATTATATCTCTATTTTCCTTTTTATAGTCACAATCATACATGATCCCATTTGAATAAAAAAAAATTGTAACCTCTGGAGGGTTTGGGGGTCTCTTATCCTTCCTTCTATTTTTTTCTTTTAGATTATCTAGCACAATTTCTTGTGCAATTTTTTTTATGAATCACATTTGCATTGTTTATTACAGGCATAATTTCACCATTTTATTTACTCATATTTTCAACTTTATTCATATCATTTGGAACAAAATCTTCATTACTAAGATCAAATTCCATATTATTTTGATCATTCAATGTTTCATAATTCCCAATTTATTTTTCCCCACAATTTTTAGTCATTTCATCAATAACTATGTTATGGATAACTTCTTATTCATTTTGCATATTATCCTTAGAGCAAGATTGTGTTTCTACCACATGGTTTTCCCTCGAGGAAGGGTGCAAATTCCCACTATTATTTATGTCATATTCCATATCCATATTATTATCTTCACCTGAGGATTTTGTGCATCATGATCATTGAAAGCAACCCTTGATGGTCTGTTGTTTCTTTTATTGTTTATGTTTAGGACAATTTGTTTTTTGATGACCATCAATTTTGCATAAAAAAAAGAATTCAAACCTCCTAGGGATTCTATTTCATAATTGAATAATTTTCCCTCAAGTTCAAATTTACTTATTCAGGGATTTGAATCCCTGTATTGAATGATACCGATATTCTAGCATTCATGTGAGGCAACATGGACCTAGTGTCCTCAATTTGAAGAATTCTACCAATAGGTTTTAATAGTTGAGGTTAAAACACCCATATTTGTGGGGTTGCATTCTTAACATTTATCCACCTTAGAAAAAAAAATAGCTTTTCATTTTGTGTAATTTTTGGTGACGAAGAGATTCCCATAAAAGGGTTTTCCCGATATTCAAAAAATCCTTTTCTAAAACCTTCTTTTGCATGTTGTGCTTTTTTCAGAAAAATAACAAATAAATCTTTTTGAATCATCCTACACAATGAAATATAAATCCCCATCTTTTTACACCACACACTATTTAACCAATTTAAAAAAAAATCCTTGTAGGAAGATTATTACTGTCCATGCAAGCAAGAAAAATAGTAGTAATTTTTAGCCTACTTTATTCTTTTTAATTGTATTTAGCATTTATTCATTAGGGTTTACCCTCAGAACCCAAGGAAAAAGGGGGTCCTTACCTCCTTCACATCTTCTTTCTATACCTCCTCCACCTTCCTCAATAGCCCTTCCACATTTTTCTCTGAGTCCCACATTGAATTTCACTTTAGTTGAAAGCACTTCTGATTCTTCCACTTGCAAAGATTCTTTGAAGGTTTTTTTTCTTCATTGTTATTAATGACTTCCCCACTACCAAAAATTGAGTCAGAATCCATACACACTCATATAGATGAAATAATCATATATATGTGAGCAAACACCCAACCCCCTAAAGATATTGGCCATACCCTAACTCTTACAAACAAATTCCAATTTAAATTTTTTCAAGAAAACCACTCGCCCACCAAGGACACCAGACACACACACAACTAAAGAAATGACACACAGAGCCAAAGACAAAGGGGACAAAACTTGCAGACCAATATTATTAAAGGCACAAAACTAAAGGAATAAAGGGGGGCTTACAGTAGCACATGCAAGGAAGATGTTGCTTCATCTCCCGCACATGCAAACTAGAGCCCTCCTCCAGTTCTTCACATTGGGAATAAATTTCATGTATTATAAATCAATATGATATAAAATAATAATGAATATCCTTGAGGGCTCACCAACATCAACTTAGCGTGTGTAAAATGGGAAATAATGGTACAATGAATCGACATCAATATTATAGTTGATATACAATAGAATAAACATTTATGGATAAGTTTAAGATTATATCCCATTAACTACACCAAAATAGATTATAAACAAATAATCAATATCTTTTAAAATATAACTAAAGGATTTCATACAAATGTGAAATCTAGTAGAGATGTATGCAAGGTGTAGAAGATCAATTTGCAAGAAACAAATTTGATAGATTATGAATAATAAAATTGTTGGGTATACATGTATGTGGAAATGTGAAATCTTACATAAGATAGGCACAAGAATCAACTTTTCCAATACAATCAATATTTATATATTTAAATTTATTTTTTAAAAGAAATTATATTATTATAATCAATTTTTAGCTTGACAAAACATCTAATAATTAATTTAAAAAAAAGTAAATACACCAACTAAACTCAAATCTATTTAATATTAAAATAAAATATGATTCATATTCATGATAAAAGTAATCCAAAGAATCTAATTTTCTACCTTTTTTCCTTTTTTAGACTATGCTTCAATCTCTAAAAAAGATAGTGGAAGAACATTTAAATAAAATAAAGAAGAAAGCAATTGAATAATTTTCATTACCACCTTCAAAGAAAAAGAAGACGCCATTTTTAAAAGTAAAAAACATATAAATTCCCTCAAAATGTCACTAAGTAGAAATTAAATTTCCATAAATACATGTACTTCCACTCCACTCTTGTGGCTAAAATTAAATAACTAATTAATTAAAGAATAATGACGTTTCCTTCATAAATTTTGACTTCAATTAAATATTTTTGAAAGATATTCTTAAAATTAATTTAAAATATTTATTATTATTTATTTATTGCAATTACACTTACTTTTATTATTCTTACAACTAATTTAGAATTATTTTTCTATTTATTTATTGAAATTACACTTATTTTTATTTAAAAATATTTATACATGTCAAAATTAAAACTATATTTAATCTAATTTTTAATTATTATCCTTTGAAAATATTTCTCAAAATAAAATTTTAATTATCTTTTTCTTTTTTTTTTACTTTATTTAATTATTCAAAGGTAACATATATTATTTATTTTTAATAATTTCTACTAAATCAAATAACTTAAGAAATAATACTTTCTAAACACTCACTCATTAAATATCCACTATTATTGGTAAACAAATCAATCAACATAAATGATAAAAAATAATAAGAGGCTTGTGACCCCCACATATATTTGAAGGGTGATGGAGCCAAGAGTAGGTATAAAAGTGTTGTTACACATATACAAGGAGAGATACATATGGGGTAATGATCTCTTTGCATCCTAGTCATGTATAAATGTTCCTTTATAACTACATTAATAAGGATTAAAGGATCCATTAGAGTTCCATGAATAGTTTTGTGATGTACCTATGCCTCTATGCATATAGGATAATTATAATCATCATTAGGCACATAATTAGGTGAGAAGGTGATGATATGTTTTGAAATGGGATCAATAATAGAATTATAAGTTTAACTATTTAATGTTTCTATCATATCAAAGAATGTGCTAGTCTCCAAGGAAGGGTCATCACTAGCCTTGGGTTAAATACAAAATTAGAAAGCCGAGTCAAAAGTGATCAAAGAAAAAAAATGTAGTTTGCAATTAAACATTGAGGGAATGGGTTAGGGTAGATTTGAACATTTTTTAAAGGGGTGATTGAATTGTTGACCCCATCATTAATACTTGTAACCTAGATGATATTGGAGTCAATTAGATCATTAATAATATGTCATATGCACATACATATCTTAGTGCCATCTGTTGATACATGGTGATATTGCTTGAAGGCTTTGAGATTCTATGTCCTTATAAGGGGAAGTTTTTTGTCAAGGAGTCTACTTGCGGGTAACTACGTGATGTTATTAGAGATTAAATTCAAAATAATAATTTGGTTGGGATCAACAAGCTTAGTTAAGTGATGATTTCATTATGGAACAAATATATTTCCAATTCCAAAGAATAGGGTTAAATGATATTATTAGATTGGTTCAAAGTTTGAAGGGTTTTAAGATTTTTGAGGAAATAAGTTATTAATCCTTTTACAATGTGAAGAACATAATTAAGAAAGTGTAGAAGAAGAAGAAAAATGAGAAACTATCAATTAAAGGGAATGGATCAAACTAACTCACTCCTTGTTGGTAGTCAGCTAGCATCATGCACAGAAGGAGGAAAGAAGAACAATGCATTAGAAGAATCATATCTTAAATATTTTTATTAACACTATTGAAGACATGTTGAACATTATAATCAAGGAGTGAATAAGTAATTTGAGAAAAAAAAAAAACTAATATTAAAGGATGAAATTGATCTTCTCATTAAGACCTTGGTTTCAATGGACAAGGTTAGTAAAACTCACTTGTAGACCAAAATGAACTTGGAAGTATTAGAGGAAAAGATGAGTTAGTTGGTCAAAGGAATGGATAGAATTATTAGAGAGAGAGAAATTAATTGAGGATGGTCTTTTTAATAGATCACTAGGGAAAAAATTCTAACAACTTATCATCAAAAAAGAATTTATTGTATGTAGTAGTGATTGTTGAAATGTTTGTTTCAAGGTACCCTTTTCCATTATACTTCTCAAAGTGTGGGATCTCAAACTAAGGTGAAAAATGCTTCCTAATAATCTCAAGTGAAAGTGGAAAATGACATTAATGTATTTTATTCATAAGTTGAGATGCATGGGAAAGAGAGGAAAGATAATTTTTATTTTCCCAATGTTCTATATTTTCTATTTTTAATTGGATTAGTAGTGTGGGGATGAATACTAGTAGTAATGTAGTGGTAAATGGATAAGAATGAATTGGTTAAAATGAGTTAGTTGGTCTAGCTACATATGTGAAGGGAATAGGTAGAGAAGGCATAATTAACCTATATCTATAAATAGGGTTATAAGAGGTATAGGAAAAAGAATCAAATATGTGAGTAGGTAGTCCATAAGATGTAAACATATGCATATGATTATGCATTTAATTGTTTGGTGTAGGCATAGACATGGGAATTTTATAGATGATAATTTAGAATGTGTTTCAACCAACTAGTTAATGAAATTATAAGGAAGGGGAGCATACTGTATAGGAGTGAATTTTCACCCCTAATGAAAATTACCCTATTACCCTTCTCCACTTTAGAAAACCAAGTTCAGAGGCTTAATTCCACCTAAGCCCACTACTTGCATCCCACTTGGCACCTATTTTGAGCGTTGGTAGAGGCATCTCTATCAGGGATGCCCACATGATGTGCAGAAGTCCGCGCGACACACTTATGTCCCTGGTAGATTCTTGCGACTAAACCTACAGAGGAGTTACACTTCTCATTGGGATTCAAGTTGTAATGCCCCCTTCAACCGATTGACCCAAATATGGCCATTTCCTTCATTCCTTCCTTTAAATTCACTCCTTGAACAAGCATTTCAATCCTCTAAGCATTCAAGAAATCTTCTTCACAACTTCAAGCCTTCAACTTCACACTCTTGCACTCACTCTCAATCTTTCAAGCAACATTCTTGCACTCCATTGCAGCAAACACAACACTCCATCACTTTGGTAGAGAAAGTTGGGAATGAAACACCATTGTGGCAGAGGCTTGAGGACTCTCATTTTCTCCCACAAGCAGCCTTGAGTACTCTTAGTGGAGGTGGTAAGCTTCCCTTTTCTCCTCTCTATCACTTGGTTGAGTTAGCACCTTACTGTTTTGTAGTGCTTTTGTGCTTTTCACTACATTATTCTCTTTATCTTGCTTTCTTGGTTGTCCATGGAGGTGGAAACACCTAAACATGGGTCTGACTGAGGCATGCCCCTATACAACCACCCAAAATTTTTCTCTCTTTTTGTGTGTAGGTGCATGTGCTTTGTGGAGCTAGCTGGTGAATAGGCTCTTATACGAAACCATCTTTGTCACCCTAGCTTTGGTATATTTGCTTTATCACATTCACTTGTACTTATCATATTTCATAGTGTTGTTTTACTCTTTTAGAAGTTGATAGCTAGACTGCTAGCTTGTTTTATGCTAATTCACATTGCCCTTTTGGTCCTCTAGTTGTATGGATGCCAGGGCACCTGAGAGATGCCAGCATGCTGCACTATCATCTCAAAACTACCCTCTCATCCTCAAATAGAGAGCTATCTGAGATATAGTGTTGAGCTTGAAAACCAGCTCACCTAGCATCATTTAGAATCTCAAGATTGCAGAGTGGTTGTAGGACTTTATAGTTCTCATCATTCTCATCCTCATATCCTAACACCCCATTTAGCTAAGGTAAGTTAGGGAAACCTTTTGCATCTTGGCCCTCCATGACCTGGGGCCTTGCACGTGGTGGTCCCCCTATCTTAAATTTTGGTGAACCCAATGTGAACCAATGTTTGTTCATCCATTGGTGTTGATACCTCTCTCGTGTACTTCATGACTAGTGTGTTCCTGAGTGTTGTGAAGGTTTATGAGCATCACAACCCAGTCCAAAACTTCTGGGTATATCATTAGGAGAAGTGTGCGACACCTCCCGATGGAAAGGACAAAGCTCTCTATTGGGTTATCTACATGCCTTTCTCTAGTCCCACCATTAGTGTGGCCTTGCAGGAGCAGTTTTCGAGCAACGAGATGGGATTTGTTGATGAGACCAATCATGTTCCCCCTCCCCCTGCATCACCTACACCATCGTTAGTAGATGAGCATGAGGCCATTTAGATCCCTGCATAATATGTATCCATCCTTGCTAGAGGACTGGGCGATTTAGAAAGTCACTTGGAAAGAAATTTGAAGATGGCTAGAGCCACTCGGGTTGTTAGCAAGTTAAAACATATGATGGGTGAAAATTCAATAGGCATAGAGCTTCTAACCAGCCTCCTCATTCTTGTCGAAGCGTGCATTCCTTCAAGAAATCCTAGCTTTGCACAATGAGTCACTTTCAAAGAGCGTGAAGGACAGTTAGGAGTATCGATGCCTCCACTTCCATTTACATTGCTAATGTGGTTCCTTCTATGAGTATTCGGTTTGTCTCTAAACAACCCAAAAAATATCAATGTAAACAGTCCCTTTAGGCTTTAGCTTCATCCCCCTTGTCACCTCTGGTGGTGGAGGCTTTGGCGGGATGAGTGGTGGAGGCTTTAGTAGTAGTGGTGGATTTGGTAGCGGAGGTAGTGCTAGTGGAGGCAGCTCTGATGGAGGTCATGGTGGTGGTTCCATTAGAGGCCCTACTGGTGGCGGTGGCTCTGGTACTAGTTCTGGTGAGAGTCACACTAGTGGCAATTTTGGAGGTGGCCTTGGCGGCGGTCCTGGGGGAGGTTCCTCTAGCCCTTTATCTTCTAATGACCCTATTTTGAACACTCTTCTTCAAAATATGGGTAAGATGCAGAGTCAGTTAGAGAGTCTTTCCCAAGCCTCTGCCTAGTCTATCTTCTAGCCCTTCTTCCGACACAACCCATTGTCGGTTGCGATCTTAAATACTCCTTTCCCGCAAGGAATGGAGATACCTAAATTTGAAAATTATGGTGGTAAAGGAGACTAACAAACACATGTGTCTACCTTTAACACCTTGTGCACAAAATTTTTCCATCATGACGCATTGATGGCTAAACTATTTCTTCGATCTCTCAAGGAAACAACACTCGAGTGGTACTTTTCCTTTCTTGACAATTATATTTTCTCGTTCGACCAACTTGTTAATCAATTCCTTAGATAGTCTCAAGCAAACATTGGGAAAAAGTTGACCTTTTCAGATCTCATCCGATGTCAACACGGAGATAATGAAAATATAATTGATTTCATAGCACGCTACCAAGCACTCCTTTCAAAAATCTCGTATTAGCTGCCCAATTATGATGTGCAGAAGGTATTCATAGGGAACTTACAAAGGCCTTGGAAAGAGAAGTTCACCCTTATGAAATACCCTTCTTTCGCGTACTTGTGTGCAACATTACGAGAATACCAATAGATAGTTGTTCAATTTAGGGGATCTTCCTCACACTCCTATTCTAAGGGAAATTCCATCATATCAATCTCTGGGAAAGGTAAGGCTGTTACAAATGTAGTTTCCGCTACTGACACCAATGGCCTCAAGCACTACCGAAAGTTCAAAAAGTTATCAGAATCCTATTCTTCTATCTTGCAGAAGTTGTTGAAGGATAAGATCATAACTTTTCCAAGTCTTAAGCCTGTTAAGGAACCTTACCCTAATTGGTAGGATGAAAACACTTATTGTCAATACCATTGAGTTAATGGGCATAATACCGAACGTTGTAGGCAACCGTGTCATGAGATAAAAGACCACATCAAAGATAGTACCATTCACCTCGATGGGAGTAAACAGAATGCTAACAAATCAGTGGCGAAAGCTAATAGTGAATTGCAGATATACACGAACCCATTTCCGTTGCACTCTGCTAACATGATTGTAGATCCCATTGATTCTGTTACTCAACCTAGGGCCCATGTTAACATGGTCATGACACTACAAAAAAATCCCTGTGATTTGCTCCATTTTTTGCTTCCACCAACTGTTTTAATGTATTTTTTGGCAATTTTTTGAAAACATCAGCGCTATTTATTGGGATGGCACAATTTTTGGCATTTATTGTGCCGATCAGTACAAGTCAGCACTAATTAATGCATAAAGTAACGTTTCCTTTAGTGCCGATATTAGCTTCGAGTGTACCGCCACCTTGAGCACCACCTTTAGCTCTGAGTTTAGCTTTGAGTTTAGCACCGCTTTTAGCTTTAACTTTAGCTTCGAGTTTAGCTTCGGGTTTAGCACTAGTTTAGACACCCCTATGTCAAAGAGACTTATTTATATGTCTCATTGACAATGTAAAATAGTGAAATGTCAACAAGATACATGCATATCGAGGAGAGAATCACTTATGTCACATCGAAAAGGTATATCTACAAGTGCTCGGCAAAACACAAATCTTGGATATAATGAAGTAATGTCGATGAGACATTGAGATATTGGTAAGACAAATAATATTGTCTCATCGACACTCTTCAAGTAATGATCAAAAGCATACATCGCTATATCATCGGGAAGGTGAGCAACATATGCAGTAGAGCGGTATACACTGCAACCCCACAACAAGAAGCCTTGAGCAAGGCGTTAGTGCGGTAAAAAATAGAAGGGAAGGGAAAAACACCACTATATCGCAGCGATAATCACAAGTCTCCCCGACATGGCAGAGTTACACCGATATATAAAGAAATATCGCTGAAGGAAAATATCGATGAGATAGTGGCATATCAGAAAGAGATATTAACTTGTCTCATCGACATCGACAACCAACATCAGAGGAACATAAGATCTAATGTTGATGAGACATTGAGATAATGATAAGACAAATAAGATTGTCTCATCGACACTCTTCAAGTAATGATCAAAAGCATACACTGCTATACTGTCAGGAAGGTGAGCAACATATGTGGTAGAGTGGTATACACTGCAACCTCACAATAAGAAGCCTTGAGCAAGGCGACAGTGTGGTAAAAAATGGAAGGGAAGGGGAAAACACCGCTATACCACAACGATAATCACAAGTCTCCCCGACATGGCAGAGTTACATCGATATATAAAGAAATACTACTGAAGGAAAATATCGATGAGACAGTGGCATATCGCAAGAGATATTAACTTGTCTCATCGACATCAAAAACCAACATTATAGGAACATAAGATCTAATGTTGATGAGACATTGTGATATTGGTAAGACAAATAAGATTGTTTCATTGACACTCTTCAAGTAATGATCAAAAGCATACACTGCTATACCACCGAGAAAGTGAGCAACATATGCGGTAGAGAGGTATACACTGCAACCCCACAACAAAAATCCTTGATTAAGGCGGTAGTGCAGTAAACAATAGAAGGGAAGGGAAAAACACCACTATAATGCAACAATAATCACAAGTCTCCCCGACATGGCAGAGTTACACCGATATATAAAGAAATACCGTTGAAGGAAAATATCGATGAGACAGTGGCATATCAAAAAGAGATATTAACTTGTCTCATCGACATCGGCAACCAACATTAGAGGAACATAAGATATAATGTCGATGAGACATTGAGATAATGGTAAGACAAATAATATTGTCTCATCGACACTCTTCAAGTAATGATCAAAAGCATGCACCGCTATACCGTCGGGAAGGTGAGCAGCATATGTGGTAGAGCGGTATACACTGCAACCTCACAACAAGAATCCTTGAGCAAGGAGGTAGTGTGGTAAATAGTAGAAGGGAAGGGCAAAAAACCGCTATACTCTAACGATAATCACAAGTCTCCTTGACATCGCAGAGTTACATCGATATATAAAGAAATACCGCTGAAGGAAAATATGGATGAGATAGTGGCATATCAACAAGAGATATTAACTTGTCTCATTGACACCGAAAAATAACATAAGAGGAACATAAGATCTAATGTCAATGATACATTGAGATATCGGTAAGACAAATAAGATTGTCTCATCGACACTCTTCAAGTAATGATCAAAAGCATACATCGCTATACCACTAGGAAGGTGAGCAACAATGCGGTATACACTGCAACCCTACAACAAGAATCCTTGAGCAAGTTGGTAGTGCGGTAAACAACATAAGGGAAGGGAAAAAAACCTCCATACTACAATGGGTATAATAAGAGATGACGGTAGTATGGTAATCGTGGTATCATTACAATTTACAAAAATAAATGCAGAAAATCACATCAGTTTCCAAAATTAAATGCTATTAAATTATTAAGAGTTTCCAAAATTAATATGATTGAATATTGTTCCATCCAAAGATAAGTGAGTTTTCCCAATATCACACTCAATTTTAGTGTACTAGCGCGAAAGGAGCTAAGGATACAAGAAGAAGAAGTCCTGCAAGCGTGAAATACTTGAGTAAGTGCACAAAAACTCTCTGAAAGAGCTCTGTTAATATAAAAAATATTTCAAGGTCTTGTCATCTGAAGCCATAGTAGAGAAAATTGAAACATGCCTCCTATAAGAAAATGATTAGAAGTAAAAGAAATTTGGCCTAAAATTAAAGATGAAGAATCTAAAGTAAAGAAGAAAGCACTCCATCCTAAAACAAAACAATCAAAAGTAAAAGAAAGTCAACCTAAAATTAAAGATGAAGAACCTAAAGTAAAGAAGAGACCACTCCATCAGTTCATATTAGATATACTTCTAGGGTCTAATAAATAGGGTAATAAGAATTTTCTCGTGGACACCGCATAAAGTTGTAGGGATGCCATCATTTCCAAATCTAGATGGGACCTATTTTGGTATTTTTACAATAAGAGAAATGAGAAGATTCTAGTGTCAAATGCTTGGATTTTGGATATAGCAAGGTTGATTGTCCCAAATATGTTTTTTGATGTAGAATTTATCAGACTGCTAGCCAAACACCATCACTCAGCTACCAAAATAGTAAGGCTTCCAAATGACACAGTATTGGTAAAAGTAACCAGAAAAGCCATCATTGAGTGTTTTGGCTTAAACAAGTAGGCTCTGACCAAGATATACTTGCAGAAAATTGAGGAGGATTATGCTAGGTTAAAAAAGACTTAAAGAAGTGATGAGATACCCCTATATATGAAAAGAGGCATTGGTAACAAAACATTCCTCATCTCTACTACCACTACTAAACCATTTAATGTGACAAATTTTTAGTATTACTGTGTGAATACATATTTAGCTCTTTGCCAAGTGTTGGGGATAGATGCTCAAGATAAAATGCCAATAGGCCTAAGGATGATGGCCATGAGAATTCAAAACCCTGCAACTAATATTGAATATGACTTTGCTTCATACCTATTGATGGTGTTTTCTACACAGCAACAACTCAGATAGAAAATAATATTCTATCTCTCTTGAAAGATGAATTCTCAACAACAAGTGCTAAAATCACCCCAAGGTCTCTCGGGTGTCAGGTCATGACAATGCACAAACAACTCAGATAATATGTGAAATGCTGGTAATCACAATCAGACCTTACTACAAGCAAACTGTATCTTTCCAATTTATCAAATTTTGCAATATGATGATCTTAAATCCTAAATCTAACCAGATAATAAAGAAACAACAAAAGATGAGGGTGTAAGAGATATAATGAAATCTAAACTATTTCCAAGATGAACAATGCAAATGACAAATACCTGAAACAGACCAATCTCAAATAACCAATTCCTGCTTAACCCACAATGCAATGTCACAAGAAAGGTGCAATCTTCTAAGGCATACATATTTTCAAATCATAGACATTCATCCACAATCAAACTAAGCACAAATAGATGTATGGTCCAGGTTGACTTCACCAGCCTACTACAATCAGATAGTTACTGGGAGTATAGACCAGAGATTGCTACAAACATTCCAAGCATGAAATCATGAACATTATTCACCAAACTAATCTAATTCTAAATCTAACATCAATCCAATATCTTCAAGCAATTTCAAAAGATAGAACAACAGGAACCATGCAAGATAAACTAACACAAAAGAATTCACAAGAGAAACCACAATGCTTTCAATTGTATCAGGTCACCAAAATGTAGCAACAATTCCACCGTTCTGTGTTACAACACTTGCTCGAAAGAACTAACTACTACTTCCACTACAGAATGCTTTTAATCTTTTCTCAATCTAGCTCGTCTACTTTTCTATTATCTATCTAACCACTACAAATGAGGCAGGAATGCCAATTTAAAGAAAACCCCAAAACATGTCGGCCCAACCAGACATTTACAAAAATAAAATAGCCAAAACAAGTCGGCCTCAGGAAATTAAAAATAAGGCACACATTAAATGTTGATACATCATCAAGGTCAGCCAAAACACATTCCTCAATGCAACTCGGATCAATACATGCCCCATAATAATAGGGAAGCACAAATCACGAAGTGGCATGGTATTGACTACCACCTCCCTTATCCTTGTTCTGATCCAACGATTCATAAACTTTCAAAAGCACCTTATCCAACTCAGTAATAGGTGGCAAGGGTAGAATTTTGAGTCAACATTCAATTGAGTCAATCTCTTCCCTTGACTGCTTAACCCTTTTATCCCAATCGCCCTTGTACGCCAGGTACTTATCCATCATAGCCAGATAAGTAGCCGCATCATCTAATTGGTGCCCTGTCACATAATCCTCAATATCAGGCGCATAGATGATCTGTAAACTCCTAACTATGAATCACTTAACAACTTGTTAGGTTCACCAGGATACAGATTTAATTTAAGATCGAAACTGACGATGCTTGTGAATTGAGCAAATAAACACATAAAATGCAGGAAAGTAAAGAAGTTGATAGAAATCATGCACCAAAAAGAGAGAGACAAAGATTTGATTACGGAGTTCACCAGATTCTGGCTACGTCTCCGGATCTGCAAACAAGCGTGATCAATGCCATTACTATGATGCAACTACTTTTACATCACCATGGTCTTTCACTGAGTTACAATCCGCTTCCACTGAAACACTATCTTGACAAGAACTTTCTAGCATCCACACTGCCTAGTTCTTCTGTCCCCTTTACAATGCTTTCAAATAATAAAGCTGCAAATCTCTCTCTCAACAAGAGTACATAGGCATCAAGCCTTTACAAATGACTCAAAAAGTCGTACAAAGTCTCTCAAAGGACTCACTAAGTTATTATCTCTTCTCCCTAGAGACCACTTAGCCCATTACAAGAAAATTCTCACTTTCCCATAAACCCTTTACTAAGAGCAACAAAACTCTCCAAGAGCTAAAAATAAGGACACACTCTACAAGAATTTCCCCAATTCTCCCAAGAGAAAAATTCTCACAAGACTCCTCAATCCCGGAATTTTTGAATCTCCGAATGAATGAAACACTCACACCACCTCCCTTTTTATACATAAAAATAAGCCTAAAATGGCTTAACAAAATATTAAATGTCTAACCAAGTTCATAACCACCCTTTACAATTCATATAAGGTTGGGTTTGTTTTTTTAGATCAATTTTGGTTTTAGGAGTTAGGGGTAGTTTAGCCTAATTAGGCTATTTGTTTACATTCGGCTTATAAACATTAAAGAAATAAAACCGAGCTCCACATAATTCACAACGGGCATCGGTGGTCCAACGGCCCACATTATTTTTAGCCCGCATGAGGTCGGCGGTTCGAACCGTCGGCCGTTTTTGTTTTAACAAAACCCCGAAATTTTCAAACAACAAAACCAATCGCTCACCGTCAACCTTTAGAGTGCTGCCGCGTGGTGCAACGGCCGGCCGGTGCGCTGGGGAACCGTGGGTCTTGGGTTCAAACCCGATCAACAAATTCATTTTTTGTAACAAACAAATCATTCCACAAAGCCCGACGCCGATGGAGGAGGAAGGAGGGGACACACGACGCGCCCCAGAACTACCACGTGGCAACATTTTATTGGCCCATTCTGACACGTCACTGCCTAGTCACCTGCTGACTCAATGCCACCTGTGCGCTGACTGGACCACGGACCTCCAAAAGTGGCATTTACTCTGACAATAAGTGAGGACTTGGCCTCCCCACTTGTCCTGTATCATCTGTACATTTGAAAACCTGGCTCACAAGCACAATGAAGACTGCATAAATATTGTTGAACATAAACATAACTTTATCACTTCCATAAGCATCTACATCAAATGTCGTAGCCACTAACCAACAAAAATTGACTAGCATCAAGCTGAACAATAATGCAGAAATGAAAGAGAATAAGTCAACAACATATCGATCCTTCACAACAGGAACATTTTTACCCAAGGAACCATCAATGCTTTCAATCATCATTTTCTCATGCTGTACTGTTGGTGCATCCTGCAACATCTGACCCTGGTTAGCTACTCCAAGTTCAAGTTTAGAACCACCTGTACTGACAGACATAAGAGTTAACTCTTTACTTGCATTAATTACCCTCTTTAACTGTCCCGTGTTTGCAAAAGAACGATCATCTTAATCCTGTGAGAATGTACAATATACTGAATGCCATGTTTAAACAAATGATAATGATTCTTTTCCCTGTAGAAAATAGCTTTCCTGTCATATAAATAAGGGCTACCAAGCACTATCCCATAGATATCCAGTGGAACCACATCAAATTGTACTTCATCCACAAATTTACTAGTGATTGTGAATCTTAACGTGCATTGTCTTGTTACTTGCAACTTATCATTTTCACAAATCCAGCCTAGTGGATAAGGTTTCTTATGCTGTGTAGTTTTTAATCCCAAGTTCCTTACAACACTTTCAGAAATCAGATTAACTTGAGAACCACTATCTATGAGTGCATCAATTTTACTGTTCTTAGCAACAACCCTTAAATGAAAAAGCTCATTCCTCTTCACATCTTTAGAGACATCATTAACTTTAGAAGTAGAAGCACAACTAGCAACAGAAACATCAGAAATAGGAGCTTTACCTTTTAAACCCATAGCTGTTATCTTAGTCTCATCATCTAAATCTGAACCAAGATCCATAACAACATTTGCGGCTTTCTCCTTACCTTTTTGTTTCTGATTATGTCTTTGAGCCCACTTAGGCTTTAATTCGGGATGCAACTGCCAACAATGTTCTTCATCATGACCTTTCCTGTCACAATGAGAGCAAGAAAGTTTGTCATCCTTCTTAACTGTAGCTGCCTTCTTTCCTTTCCCTGTCTCTACAACCTTAGAAGATTTCTTTACATCATTATCAAACTTATCAATAAAGATCCTTTACCCCTTGACTCTAAGTGTGTAGCTTGAACAAACACTTCATCCAAATTACAAGGATTCAAAACCAAAATAGAATGCCTAAGGTAGGAATGCAAACCTCCTATGTACTTCAACAAGGTGTCCTGGGTGTACAAAGGAACATTCAAAGCAATAGCCCTTTTCCTGAATTCATGGGTGTACTCTTGGACAGTTTGACCTTTCCCTTGCCTAAACATTTTCCAGTCCATCATTAACTGTTGCATATGTCCTAGGGGATAAAATTGCTTCTTAAGAGCATTAACAAACTCTGCCCAAGTTAAACTGACTCTACCATGTTGTGAAACCTCTGCCTTAGTCTTACTCTCCCACCAGGTTAAAGCTGTACCTCCTAATCGAAGAGTAGCTAATTGGATCCTATCAACATCATCTAATAGGTTCTGGACTCTACAGTAGACTTCTACTTGCTGAATCCAATCATCCAATTTTTCAGCATTAAGTTCACCACAATACTTTGGTAAATCAAATTTTACATCCAACTTGATTTTAGGCTTATACCCACTCTTGAAAGGATTAAAAGAAGTAGAATGAGGAGAAGATGGAGAAGAAGGAGAAGAGGGAGGAGAAGGAGAAGAGGGAGGATCAGGTTGCTTGTCGCCATCTCCATGATGCTTCCCTTTCTTATCTTTGCGATCTTCTTGCTTCAATGAACCTCCTTCGCATTCCTTCTGCTCTTGTCTTTCTTGAAAAAGAATGTCCACCTTAGCCTTCATCTCAAGGAATGCTCTTCAAAATTCCTGCTCACTGATTTCTTCAGGAACCTCCATTCCAGACAAGGACATCTTTGGAAAAGTTCTTCGCTTCCCGATCTCAGGATCAAAGTCTTCAAGCTTGCCTTCACCCTTTTGAATCCTAGATCTCGTTAGCATTCAAGGAAAAAATAAAAATAACTGCAATAATAGTCACCAAGAGCTCTGATACCAACTTGATCTGTATAGGATCTAGACTAGATTGCAGAATTGAATGCTTAATTTTTACAATGATTATTCCAAGTTAATAACATCAAAATTAACTTATGGAAATAACAAAATGAAGGAATTAACAAACTGAGAGAAGGTGAGAGAAAATAAGAGAAGTGCAAACAATGTTTGATTACGGAGTTCGTCACAAGTGTGACTACGTCTCCGGGTTCGCTCCAATAGAGTGAGACCGATCCGATTAATCTCCAAAAATAGAATTACAATTGCACCAAGAGCACTTTGGCAGCATGACAATACTGCAACTTATAAAAAGGCTCAAAATAATCTCCTCAGAAAAATCTCCCTATTCCTCTGATTCAAAACTTCACCACCTAGACTTGAAAAATTTGCTTCACTCCTAAGAGCATACCTTCCCCCTTTTATACACAAAATATTCCCAAATTGGTGAAAAACCAATTGATTTGGGAATTTCAACTTAATCCCCCTTACATAGTAAATATTTTGGAAAAATCCCCCTTATCAAAACAAATCCCCTAAAAAAATTAATTAAATGGTTTCTATGCCCTATCACATATTACATTCAGCTTTTCCTGTTTCCATAAGTTACAACTAATCCTTTTAAAAGGATTATTGTTTTACAACTTGGAGGGAATTTATTAAATTAAGGAGTATTTCGTTTCCAAATTTCCACAAAACCATCCAATGCCACTTGTATTTTAAAACCATACAATATTCAATGTTGGTTTGAAATTCTCATTTAAAATAGGGGATGAGTTTGGTTACGGGCTATTTACATCCCTTAAAAATAGGGATCAATTTGTTTTCCCTAAAAAAAAGGTAGCCTAAAAAATAGCATGATTTTTTTTTAAAATAATGGTGATCCCCTTTTATAGGGAGGGCCACGTTTTTTTCTTAAGGAAGTGATTTAATTATTAAAATGGAGGGCATGGCTGTTATTAATTAATTTATTATTTTTTTATATATTTTTTCAAATAAAGCCATGTCCAAAAAATTGCCGCCATGTGTAACTTCGGGAAGCCACCATGTGTCACCTCATGATTCATCCATGTCAGCATGATGACGTCATGCTGACATCATCATTGTACCTTCAAGTCAACCTAGTCAACCATGAGCTTTGACCTTCCATATCTTGCACATACGAGCTCCAATTTGTACAGAACGAACACCATCGGAAAGCTCTTGCCAAGCTCTTCGCGTTGATATCAATTTTGACCACTTTTGGTGACATCAAATTTTGACCTTTTTTTTCTTGCCCTGGGCCCTGAGTTGACCAATTGTTGAACTAACTTTGACTGGTAATAACTTGGGCTTCGTAGCTCTGTTTGACTCCATTCAAGTTGCGTTGGAATCAGGACATCAAGCTCTTTCTAATGGTGCTGAAATCTAGAGATTTGGAGACACTTCAATTTCTACTGAAAATATCCATCGGATCAATAGACATCATGCCACCATTCCCTCAATTGTTCCAAACTCAAGTACCTAGGGGCGATCTTCCTCTTGCCAGTCATTATCTCAAAAAAGGTTATGCATCCATCATAAACATTAGTTAAATTACCATCAATCTGCCTCCTTTGTTTGTAGATCTTCTTGATGATTTTCTACTGGATTTGCAGGGCTTCAAACCACTCCCAAGGCTCATTAACCCTAGATGAAGAGAGAATTCCATCAACCACCAGCTGATCCTTATTATACTCCATTATTGTTTTGGTTTTCTGCAGTAAGAGATCAGTGTCCTTATCCTGAGATAAAACATGATCTAACCAATCCTTAACCCTCACTGCATCCTTTCTAGTTGAAAGGATCTCCTTTATTGCATCATCTCCCTTAGCCTGTACTTCTCGCAACCAATTCATTGTAGCTAGGGTGGAAGTTTTCATCCTTTCTAGCTCAGAGATGGTCTCCTTTGGCAAGAAACCAGTAGCAGTAGAAGAGGATGGGTGAAAAGATTGCAAGGGCTTCATCAAATCTTCCAGACATTTCCTAAGCTTTTCATTCTCTTTCTTTAGTTCATGTTTAGACTGTGTCTCCTTCCTCAATCTCCCAATGATCACTGCACTGGACCCCTCATACTCTTCAATATCTTGCTCCATAGAAGTGGGCCCAAGATTGATGGTTTGTACATCATAATCCTCCCCAATGATCTCATCTCTACTTTTACCTGCAGTAGGGGTCGCAATGTGAATAACCCTATTACTAGCTTCATCCCTTTCAATCCTGGAAACCACCATGGCTATCTTCTTTCTTTTACCCCTTCCAATCTTGGCCAACATTTCATCCCAGTTGAGAGGAGTGTCCTCAACAATGACCTGTTTCCTTTTGATTTCCTTGTCTATCCAATCCGGAACAGTAGATCCACCCGGGTTTCACCTTTCTTAACCTCTTCATGTTGATCTACCATCTCATCCTTTTCCTTTTCAGGAGATTGATCACCTTTGTTTCCCAATTCTGGCTCCTCTTCATGTAGGAGTGATGGAGTCTTAACAGGAACATCCTCCTTCTCAGGAGATCTATTATCTTTACTACTTGCAGGAGAATCCTCATATTGTACCAACGGAGAATGATGCATTTCCACATCTCCTACCTCAAACTCAGCAGCCACACTATGAAGTTTCCCATCCTTAAATGGTTCCACTTCCTCACTGGTCTCATGCTCTTCATGAATCATCTACTCAGGTATACCCAATGAAGGAGAGGTATCTTTCTGTTGTTCCACAATGGATGTCACTGGAAGGGGATCCACCTTTTGCATAGTCTCCTTGGGAGATGGAGTTCTTGACCTTCTTGAATAAACCTGGGTTTTCTCTCCTGAGCTCTCCACATTAACCACAGGAGGGTCTTCCTTATCCTTAGAAATTTCTTGATCTTTCTTCTTAGAGGCCCTAGTTATCCTTGTCCTTTTTGGCTCTGGAGGAGTGTCTTCCTTCTCTGCTTTCTCAAGTTCCTCCTCTTCTATAGAATTACCTATTTTCAAAGTATGACTCCTCTTCTTTCCCTTGGGTTTTCTTTTCTTTTCAGGTTCACCCTCCTTAGGGCCTCTGATTTTAATCTTAAAAGGTGAGTCTACCTTGGTTTTAATTTTAGAATCATCCTCACCCGATTCCTTTGAGGTAGAGTGAGCATTCAGATTTCCCATCAAATTGAAAGTGCAAGGTACCTTCTCACTCTCCAATTCCCATACTTTATGTTTTAGCCATGACTTGGTGGATTTCACAATAGGAACCATCAGCTCCTCCAACTCAGTTATCTCCCCTTCTGACCAGTTTATCTCTCCAATAGGTCTGTCCTTGACTGGTTCGTATGCATGATCCTGGACTAGATTTCCATCATCCTCCAACTGATCAGGAATCAACTTGACATTGTACATCCTGATTACATCAACTGGAAGCCTAGAATACCTTTTCTTTCTCACCTCAAATTCATCCTTGTTGTGATAGTCTTTAGTAGCCTTATTTTGTGCTTTGCCAGTGATGTCAAAACCTGCCCTCTTAGAATGGAAAGAGAAGCCAAAAGTACTCAACTCTTCCCCTGATGCATGAGCCGAGTTGATTGAAGGGAAGAGTTCACCTGTACCAATTTTCAAGGGAAAATCTCCACCAAACCCCATCTTATGTTTCACATTTTTAACAACAGCATCAAAATCACATATCTGCCGGGTAACCTCCAAGAGTATGATGTGGTCAGTGGGATATCTTGGTAATCTGTATGGAGCAGTTGGGAATCCATCAATTCTGATATAGGAGAAGGTGGGGAATTGTATAAACCAGGCTCCATATCTTTTAATTAGTTCCTTGGATCCATCAGAAATTCTCACATGCTCTACATTCTGAAGCAACCTAGTAATATGCATTGTGAATGCATCATTCACTCTTATGTAATTCAGAATCCCTAGGTGCAACTCAGGGTACACCTCATAGATGACATCTTTTCCCAATGTTCCCCTTGGACTCAATCCCCTGTATGGATAAAATCTGGCAAGTATATATACCACATAAGATGTCATGATGAATTTCTTTGTCTCCAGCACATCTCTCATCTACCTGTCAATCACTGCACTGATAATCCCTGCCCAGTGGTAATTGGAACCCTGCTCAGTCTTGTTAATGACATGTACCATCTAATTCTCTAATGTCCCAACACTCTTCAAACCTGCCACCCTGCTCAACAGTGTGATTGCATCATATATATCTTGTCGAAACTTGACCCTGTGTAGTTGTTTAGGCAGCTTAGAGAAATGAGATTTTGGCTTCTCCAGCCAAGAGTTGATCATCTGTTGAGATTTGATAGGTTCATCCTCATAATAAGTCCTAGCCAAGTCCATGTCTAAGGCACACACACATGGTAAGTCCGACATATCAAATGCTTGGGCAATGGAGACCGGATTAAGATTTGCCAATACTCTTCCATCTAGACTAACGATCCTCTGCGTATTAAGGTCATAGTGCCAGGCACATTCTAATATTAATTCATAGCATTGAACCGCAGGAGGAAATCCTGCCACATGAGCTAGTCCGGATTTCACCATCCCCTTTGTCAGAACCGATAGATCCCTCTGAGCCATCCTTCCTTTGAACTCCTCATATTTCCAAGCTCCTACATTTGTATCAGAAACCTCTGACCAAATTGAAACCAACTTACTATCTGGCAATTGGTTCTTCATATCCAGCTTTATCCTTTCTGCATCTGTAACTGAAGATCCTTCTGTATCTCCTTTGGACTTTCCTACTGCTACCTTGTTCGATTCAACCTACATTCATAAAAGAGTCTCATGAAAATCCAATTATCATCCATATTTCAATCAAAAGGTTAGCCTCAAAACCATATGAAATCATTTAGATAAATCATTAAACATCAAACTTGAAAACCCGGGAAAATGGGGTAATCCGGGAAAATCCAGTTAGGGCAGAATTTCAGAGAAATCCGACCCAGACGAACTCCCACAGCCAAGGCATCATTTCATCAAATAAATCATCAATACGAACAAAAAGAGATGCATAATTATCATAAGATTCATCCATTAAGCAACAAGAAATCATCGTCCAACATTTGATTCATTAATTCAATCTCAATATCAAAATCAAGTGAAACCAGGCAAAAAACCGGAAAAATCCAGGTGGACCGGATTTCCGCAGGCAGTTTGAAATTTCAAGAATTCTTCACACTCCAGGGAAATGGAAAAACCCAGGAAAATCCGGATGCGTGGAAATTCCGCGGACACCTCGGAAACCCGACGACCGTTCTACGTGTAGACAATTCATGGAGTGATCATACAAACCCCCTATCCGAATCTAATGAACATGAAATCAACCCCAATAAGCCAAATTTTGATCATAGTTGAATTTAAACTCCCAAGATTCTCAAATGGTTGATTCCTGTGACGAAATAACGATGCCCTAAATTCGACAACCAGACTTCCGCCATGAAAGCTAGGGCAAGCTCAAAATTCTCAGACATTATCCCTCAAAATGATTAAACTAGGGCACACCAGGGTCTCAAACGTTACGAACAAGGTCGAGCTAGACACAGGACGCGAGGATCACAATAACTCCACCAAACTTAACAACCCCAGGTGGATATATCAAAACCCTACCTTCACAAAATATACCAGATTACGCACAAACAAGGAAAGACCCCAAAAGAACGCCCAGGCACATAGGTACACCCGAAATTCGATCGACAAACAAAGGGATGTGCAGTGTAGGCATTGAAAACCTGTGGAAAGGTGAATCAAACCCTAACTCGATAAATATGTAATCACGAAAAATGAGCAAGGGTCGACCCGAATAATCATCAACGAACAGCTTGAAAGATTCAACCACAAAGCGCAAAACAAGGGGAGAAGTCAACGACGACTTACCATGAATCAAATTCGATTGAACCCTGAGCCCAAGGAAATCATTGTGAAACAGGGTGCCCTAGCGGCGATAAATCAACACAGACGCCCAAGGAATCCACATGTGAGTAGACCAAATCCAACAATCAAAGCTCAAAAATGAACAAACTCAAGTGCAAGAGCAAATAGGAAAATGAACAATGAAATCAGGAAGAGAGCCAAAAGACCTTAAATTCGCCCACATTCGTGCCAGAGAAGATGTATTCCAAGCATTAATGGCTGACAAGACGTATCGAGAAAATTCGGAAACCCGAGGTCGAAACAGAATTTTGGGAAAATCCGAGTCAATCGAATTATCTCGGTGGGCATGAATTCCATGGATGACGCACCCCCCTAGGACTCCGAAGGAATCCGGGAAAATCCGTGTGATCCGGAAAATCCTGATTTGACCAAAAACCCGAACCTCATTAAAAACACCAGTTCCATCGATTCAACCTTCAGGGTAAGACCAAGATAAGTAAGACCAACATCCCGAGACCTTGAAAGGAAAAATCCAATAAAAACCAAAGGTCAAAGAGACATCAGAAATCAGAAATCAGAGGGTCCCTACTCCAAGTGGGGCGTGTGTGCAAAACTGCACAACAATACCTTGAGAAGGCGTTAGATGATGAATTATCCTAAGTTATAGAAGATAGAGAACTGATTACATTCAAACACTATTCCCTATTGTGTCATCTAATATTGTACTAGAATAAGAACCAATGGACTAAAAGAATGGAGTTGGCTACAGTAGATGAGCAAGGGAATCCCACACCTGTCTAGAAATGGTGCTATATTTGGGACATTTAGTGCAAAAATTCAAGCTTTCTTGTATTCTATGAAGATTTTGTACACAAAATACTTCAAGTTCTTGGGTATGCAATACCATTATTGTCAACCAAAATGTTGCAACTAGTGAGACCTTTGGATTGAAAACTAGAGTAGGGTCATACACACAATTTTGGAGATTGGCTCTTCCTCCCAGAAGTTACAATAATAAGAGTTTATGGATTCCCTATTGCTCCACACATACTGCCAAAATTTGTGCCCCTCAGATTAGCATTTCTTGAATTTATGTGGAAAATGATGTGGATGGAGAAAGGTGTAATGCACAAATAGAAGAAAGGCACTTTCCTGCCAAACCAAACCAAGTGTGAAGATTGGACTTTAGGCTCAGAAACACTAGAGGAGTTACAGTATTATTTGAAGAAAAGATATGCATTGAAATCTAGAAAAGAAAGAGCCTTTGAACCTAAAAATCATATGAACAACATAAGGCATAATCTTCTTACCAAAATGATAGTGCCACACCAAGTGGATTTTGAAGATGTAATAAGGAATTGCATTAGTTATAATGATGTATTTAGTAGAAGGAAAAAATGGGAATATATGAAGAAGGTTGAAGAAAGGATGAAGCAGAGGTCCAAGGATTTCCTAGGATACTTTGTTGAGGAAAAGGACCCCATAAAGAGGATAGAATTGATAATTGGTAGATTTGAAGAATTGTACAAAAATAAGGAAGCATATCTCGAAGAACATGATACTGGTGCAATTGTAGAGCATACCCCAAGTGAAACCTTTGAGCCTCCCATGGAGCAGTTACCTCCCAAAAGACAAAAGACATGAAGCATTGAAAAATTAGTACCTTATGAGGATACTGAAGAGATGGGTGATACTAAGGAAGTGGCTATAGTACTATAGTCATTGAAAGGTGATAATGAAGTTGATCAACCCATCCTTGAGACCAATGCCCATAAACATGAGGAAAGGATAGGTGATGTAGAAAAAACAAGTAGAGAGGTACATGAAGATGAAAGGGAAATTGCAACCAGGAGATTCATAGAAGATGATGAATTCATTAAGACTCTTGAGTTTAAGGATTTTTAGATGAAGATGAAGATAAAATAATTTCAAGAGAGGATGGAATCAACTAAAGCAGGAATTGAAGAATTTGAGAAAAATGAAATAGTAGCATAGACTTTCCAGGAATTAAGAGTTGGCAACATTGACATTAGCTTGCAAAAGGCTAGAGAAATGGTCTTGAAGAGAAATATGCTCATTTTCCCTGGCTTGGAATTAAAGAAAATGTTTCTACTTAATCAAGTGTGGGCTCAGGAAGATCCAATACTAGTTGTAGAATTTGACTCCAATGAAGGTGTGAGTGGAACTGGGTATAACACAAAGATTGAAACCCTGGCCATATGGATCAAACAGAAAAATACATAGAAGCCAAAATTATTGGATGTAATTCAAGGGATAAAAGAGGAAGTGATGGTAAGGACAATACAAGATACCACCCCTTTGGAGGTAGCCACAATGACCATGCATTCGGCCATGTTCACTCAAGCAACTGTTAAGGGATTAGAAGATAGATTGAAGGAGTTTGAAAAGGAACAAAGGTCCCTAAATGATGAAGTTAATAAACTACTCATGGAGAATGTCAAATTAAAAGAACCATTAAGAGGAGCAGGGCCCTCACAAAGCAAGGAGATGGTGTTATACAAGCCTCCTATTGATCCAATGGATATTGTGAAGAACATTTCTGCAAAATAGGTAAAAACTCCAGAGAAGGAAGTGGATGATGTAAATAAGGCCAACAATCAAACCCAAGATGAAGTGAAAAGATGAATTTATGAAGTTATGGAAAAGATTCTTGAGCACATGATAAAATCAGTTATGGATAAATTGGAGAATGTGCATGATAGTTATAAAACACTTCAATAGGAAATGGATCAAATAAAGACACATATGCTTGTATTAGATCCTTTTTTCAAAAGGTGGCAGCCTATTCACCACACTTTGGCTAAGTTATGCAAAGTTCTACAAAGAAGTCCTGATGCACCCACAACATTAAAGTCAATTGAACAAACTGTGAAGATGATTATTGATGAATTTCAATATGTAAAAGGGTTTGATAAAAATATTAGAACACAAATGGATTTATTCCATACCTGAAAATAGTGGTATATACCTGAAATCGTGAGAGATGGTGATCAGTTGAAGGACTTGGATAAGTGGAAGAAATAATTCAGTCAGGTTGTTCATAAGTGCGTAACTCATATATAGGAGGATGATGATACCAGTCTTCCCAGGCTAAATTAGATCATGGATGGGTTGATTTTTCTTGATGCAGGATACCTAAAGTTTGTCAATGATACAAAGGCATTACTAGATAGTTGATGGAAAACTCATCTTGAAAACATGCAAAAGATCCAAGAATTTAAGTGGCCATCAGATTTTATGGTGTATCAGTGGGAGGAAAAGTATTTGGTTTTAGAAGAATAGGACATTGAGGCAAGAGCATTTGGATGTTCATCATGGAGAGGAAGAATTTTCTAGATCAATGATCACAAGTCTTCTATGTTGAATAATGGAACCATAAGTCAAAATTTCTTAAGTCTTGTTATTTCCTTAATTATGCTAATTAAATAGTTGTTGCTTTCAAAATAATAGGACACTAAGGTGAGAGCATTTGGACGCTCATCATAGAGAGGAAGACTTTTCTAGATCAATGATCACAGGTCTTCTACATTGAATAATGGAACCATATGTCAAAATGTCTTAAGTCTTGTTATTTCCTTAATTATGCTAATTAAATAGTTGTTATTAAAAGAAGTAGTTATGAAAGGTCGTTTCTTTTTGTAAAAGGCCTGTAGCTTGTTGCTTCCTATATAAATAGGAAACCAAGGCCTAGTTTTAAATTATCATCATCATTTATCATTTCTATTTTGAAGACTTCTATTATTAATATATCAATTGAAGCAATATAATGGAGAACATCTTATTATTAGAGATTCTCCATGACTGTGTTATCATTCTATATTTTTCTTATGTTTTCCATACTTATTTCTTCTTATATTTGAATGAATATTAGTTATTGAGCCTCAATACTATGCTTATGTGAATGAATATGTTGATACAGTAAAGCATTTATTGTGGATGTTGGTAGAGCTGCTATTTTTTTTGAAAACTTGAGCTTATTTTTCCTGGTTACATGTTCAACATAAAAATGGAAACTATTTAAAAATAATAAAGTTAACAAAGTTGCTTATTTAAATAATTGCACAAGTTATGTGCATTAATATTTTATTAACTTTTGTGTCTTCACGAACATATGTTGATACAAAATGAATGGAAGAAGCATCCAAGTAATCCTAATTTTTTCTACCAACAATTCATACCAAAGATTGAACAATTTAAGGATATTGCAATAGGTAATTAAGGATATGATGATGATGATATATTATTGTACTTTCATATTCTATGAAACATTCCTTATTTTCTATGAAACCATGTATATATTCTTGTACTTGTAAATATTCTTTTATTGTTATGTCTCTTAAATAAAGAAGAGTTTGAATAAAAAATGTTTCATCCTTTATTGTAAGTGAGTATGTGAATTATTGTTTAAGGAAGAATCTTACAGTGTTTACATTTTTAGTTTACTAGTTTCAAATCTTCATTTTCTATGTATATAAAATTGTATGTGCTCTTTATCTCGAATGGCATAAAACAATAATATCATTAGAATTAGGGTTTTCAATTTCAGCACCATCATTGTCCACATTTTCATATCCTATTCACTTTTAAGCACAATCATCAAAATTTTATTTTTATTTCTTGTCCTAGTTAATCTTGATTCCTTTCAGCACAAAACAATAGGTTGCATGCTAAATTTCAAACATTTTCTTTGCATTTTTTTGTGTATATATTATTTTCTCAATGCATCATTATGTAACAACAATTTCACTTATGAGATATACAGTAAAAATAAATGAAATCACATGTTTTCTTTGTCAAGGGAAATCTATGGTGAATACCCTATGTATTTCAGATAAGTGTGCAAGCAAAATAAGACATAACTGATTGAATATGATTTTCTACTGTACAATTGTTTTTTATGTGCTTTTTACTTTTTGCATGTGGATTACCCTTAGAAAGAGACTACTTATCTTTTCTTAAATGAAGCCTTTACATTTCTTGTCTAAAATAGGAATTTACTGCTTGACAACAGGTTCATGAACTTCATACAAATTAATATTGGTGTAAAAGGCCATCCCTGCAAATGTTGTTTGGTCTAGAATTATAATGAAACATAAAAAAGCTTGCTAGGAGAATAAAACAGGTTTTCAATTGTCCAAGTACAACGTAATATTAATGAAGCATTTCAAATTTTAGGCCATAAGAATCATCCTTTTTTAAACATGGATTGCAAATAATTTTGAAAATTTAGAAGTCTTGGTCATTAACATTATTGTCTGCTACAATGTCATCCAGTGTATCATTGTCAATGTTCATATGTTCTTTCAAGTGTTTAATATTATCATCATCCTCATCTTGACCTGCATCATCTTCATCATCATTGAAATTTGACTGTAGACCATCTATATTGTTACCAGATGTATTTGGATCATCATTTTCTATATCATCCATATTGTTATCTTCCATAACATCATCTAACTCTAGATTGTTGTCTTCTTGTGCTTGAACATAACCATCTTCAACATCATCATGGATGTCAATTTCTTCGATGTTCTCTAATCCCTCTCTCTCATTTTGTTGGCCATCATTATTTTTCTCGGTATCCACTAATGCATCGTCAAATACATGCCTTAATAATGTATGAAAAATATCCATTTCGGGTCCAAAATATCTTCATAGAAAAATACCTACACATGAACGACATACATATATTAGACATTATATAAATTGTATGAACATATATACATCAATTGAATAATGGAACATTATTTTATAGACTACCTTTTTTATACAATAATTGCTATAAAACACAATTTTGACAACATAGTTTATAAAACATCAGTCCACACTCATTTATTATTCTTTGGTTTTCTTCCCTTAAGAACATCCATAGGGAGACCTTGTTCTTCCCTCTTCTTTCTCGCAGGAGTGCATTTTAAGAAGGGGTAATCAATCAATAACTCATCCCCAATGGTAAGGTCCATAATAGCCTCAACCATTATCAATATATCGACCTCTCTTTCCATATCTCCATCTTTATCATTTATAACCTCAACAAATTGACAATTTGGTCTTACAGTAGGGTCCCTTCCCTTACTACTATTTATAAATCTTGCAATATTTTTGTGTGTGTATGCATGCCCATCTATATACATAAGATGACCTCAATTCATTTCTCTTCCACTTTCCAATTGGAGATGATGTGTATACATATTCGAATTTAGACCATATGCTGACATGCTAGGCTTATATTCTGCTAGCCTTCTCCATTCACCACTGTAATATGATGGACCATAATATGGCATTAATCTCCTAGTGGTTTGTTCTGAATTGTTTCTATGTTTGGATCCCATATGTACATTTTGGACAATAAAGAGGCCTAGATTTTCTCCATGAATATTGGAGGGTCATATCATGTAGTTGTATCCCCAAAATTGAAACACCTCGTACACTCTAGGTAGTTGTTGATAACTAGGCCAAGCGCAATATAGTCGACGATCAAATGTCTCTTTGTAAATTGATCTCAAACTTAGGGGAAAGTCATCATCTCCATCACATTCATTCTCATAGGGTACGTAGTCCACCTTCCCCTTGTCTTTAAGCAAATTACGCATCTTCACACTGGTTCTTGTTCTATTACTTGTTTTCGTCAATTCCTCATCTTCCGAGTTGGTATATTGGCACATATTTTTATTAGATGTATCATCTGATAAATGATCATTGCCCTCTAGGTTGGAAGTTGGTGATCCAGGAAATTTTAAACTAAGAACTTTATCCTGCAAGTATCCATTAAGAAAAAATTAGTTATTTAAATAATATAAAACAATGTTTAAACGAAGTATACATGTTATTTATATCAAATTCAAAAATACCTCACCACAATTCCTATTGGATTTGAATCGATTATAGGAGGAATACTATTGTCTGGAAGATCATCATATACATAATGTCTTTGTACAATCACTCGTTTGAATTGTTTCTTTCCATGACATACATAACATCCACAAACAATAAATTTCTCAAAGTATTCATCCCATGTACTATAGTCCTGACCTACCTCTTCTTCAGTGCAATCATTTGTTATGTCTGCAGTATCCATTGTCATATCCTCTTCCACCCATTGTCATCTACGTGATTTAACATTTTTAGGTCCACGTAAATGTACATATCTTGTTCTTTTGCTAGTTGAACGCTTAGGCTCTGCATTTGCTCCAATCTCCATCTAAATTAATGAACAACATGCATTAATTTATTTCAAGATTAGATAATACATTATAAATTTCAATAATACTGTGAAAAAAGATGGGCGTATCACAAAATGCCATCAAATCATTTTTTCCTATGTTAAGTCAAAATTTGAGTACCTGATGTCCCACTTTATCTGTTGTGTCCTCATTTGATATGAAATGATTTGTTGCCGTGGCCTCATATCGCCCCTATAATACACAACATAGTAAATAATGTTTAGTACACCAATTATATCATTTCAACGAATATGCTATCTAACACAAAACCCCACTTTAGTCATATATTTGACATACTGATATCATGTTTTGGCTATCCTAATTTTCAAACTTTTCCCTTGATCATAGAATCACATTTAATCACCATTCTTGTGCATTTTCAACCAATCAGTTTGACCTTAGAGGCCTCATGGATAAAAAAATGACTTTATCTCCTCTACGTTGTAGCATTTGTGAATTCATAAACACCTTCCTCCTTTGGTTGAGGTTGATTTCTCTTCTTACCTCTATTGTATTTGTATATTTTGTTGTCTCATCTATTTAAACCCACTTTCCTCTCAGCGATTTAGTATTTCTACGCCGTCCATGTCCTCTCTCCATGGCCTCCTCTGTGAATAAAAATGCTGCCATAAAAGCTTTCACTGCACTATCACCGAGAATGAAAAAGCAACTTGTGGGACCGTGGTAAAAACTGCTCTACCACACCAAGTTGATGAAGGAGTCATGGGACAATGATGGTCACTGCACTACCGTACACCAATGGTAGAAGACTTATGGGACTACGAGAGTCACCACAACAATGCTAGGAATAGAAGGAAGACTTACATTCCACCACAAAAGCTTTCATCGCACTACCACCGAGAAGGATGAAGCACCTTGCAGGACCACGGTAAAAAATACTCTACCACACCGAGCTGATGAAGGAGCCGTGGGATAGTGGTGGTCACAAAAATAAGGTAGGAGTTGGAATTATTTCAAACATTCTGGATCCTATGATACACAAAAATGAAAATAGTCACTATACAACAATGATAAGCACTAAATTAGGTGCACTTGACGCCGCCTTATACATCACAAACAAATTACACTAATGACCAAAAGTTGGCGCTAAAGTTGGCATTAACTAATGTTGAATAAAGCGCCGACTAATGAATCAAAATAAAAAAATCTAAAAATTTCCCATGTGAAGGAAGAAATCATATGACAAAAAAGGGAAAAACATCATGAAGGAAGAGAGCAGGGCACTACCAACAACTAATGAGAAATTTGATTTCATTTGCGACACCATAGGTAAGGTTATAATTTTTTTTCTTGGTTGAATTCATGATTGTTTACTACTCTTTGTATTGCATTTGAATTTGTGATTGTTTACCGGTTTGTGGCCTAACATGTCCAGGAAACCTCTAAATTGTCCATCATTATAAATTGTAAAACCTTTGAGAAACCAACAAAAATTTTTACCCTACCCATTTGAGATTTGGCTGAAAATATTATAGCACGAAGTGAGGATGCCTTCGTATTCTTTCCCTAACCTAGGTATCAAGGAAATATTGAATTTCTTGGAAAATCTGGGAATTGGGTCAGTCACTGCTGAGCAATTGCTGAAAATAAACATAGAAACCACTTGGTTTTTCCCAACCATGCAATAGTCACCGATGCCATGAAAAATTCGTGCAAGATTGCATTATGAATGAGTTTTCATGATAAGGTTATCAACACTAAGCAAACCAAGTGAACATATTTTCCCTAGGTTATCAACACTAAGCAAACCCAGCGAACATATTTTCCCATAAAACAAAAATTTCATACCACAAACTAGACGAAAACTTTTATACCTGATAGTGTGTACTTCATTTGCCTCCACAGATTGGATGAAAATAATTTTCCCTAGGTTGCCTCAAAATGTCAAGCAATGGAGGGAAGCGAGCATTGTCAGCAAACTCTGGCCATAATGAGGTAATTCATTGTCAATTTATAGATTTGTAAATGTTTCCATTGTTTCTTTGAATTTTAGTTTTTAGTTTTTTATTTCTAAATTTAAAAGAAGAAATATAATTTATATATATATATATATATATATACATATACATACATACATCTATATTTATATATAGGGACATGAGACTAACAAATATAAAGAGGAATTGGCTTCCATATTGGAGGTAGAGGCAGTGAACAAATTGGTTAATGTGGACTGGAAAATAATTGCCAGATGCATAAAAAAACAATCTATTAATGCCCCTCAAACATTGCAAACAAATAAATTATTTCCAAGGGAATCAATTTATTCCCCAACCAGTCCTGGATTGAGCCAAAGACCTAGGAGGAATTTACTGACAGTAAAATCTAAGAATGTGGAACAGGGAGCAGAGACTTCCACTCTTGGGACACAGACTTCTTCCACCACGCCATGTTTTCAATCTTGCATTGGTAGCTACAATACGAAGATAGAATATGAGGTGGTTTCAGGGGAATTCTGAATGATGGATGTTGGGAAAACATTTGTGAATAGGTTGAAGGAATCACGCCTTCAACAATTCAAAGACCATCTACATTTTCCATTCTCAAAGATACCCATGCACCTGAAAAAAGCAGTTATCCATGACATGGAGAATGAATTTGGCATAGGTTGGTCTATAAAGAAGATAAAGCTATGAATGTCTCAAAAATGCAAGAGATTTTAGTGCAACCAAACAAAGAAGATAAAAAAAATCCCTCCTAAGATAAGGCAGAAAAAAAGGCCAATTGATGTAAGTGTGAAAGTATGGAGAGATCTTGTAAAAGCATATGAGAATTCTGATGCACGAAGGAAGTTCGGTGAGGAGAGTACATAGGTATTTGAATTTTCTCATAAGATTATATCAAATTTATTAAACAATATTTAAATTTTATTTGTGCATAGTTAAATTGAATTAGTGTATGTTTCAGGACAAGGCCTCTAAGGCTAGGATTGAGAAACTTCATGACACGCATCACAATGGCCAAAAAGGTTTATAGGCATTGATCTGTACATTTGTAAGTATATTTAATATGTTAAATGGTATTTTTTTTATTTCGTTGGAAAAAGTAAATGATTGCATATTAATTAGTTTAACTAGTCCATGTGCCATGTTTTGACAGGAGGAGAAATATGGCTGCCATCCAAAACAATTTGGAAATAATATGTTACAAAACAAAAAGTGGAACGATTTTGTAATCTATATGGAGAATGAGGTATCAATAGTTGAGTTTCAATAACTTTGTAGGATATTGTTGTGTTAATATTTCAATTTGCATCTCTTGTGTTGAGTTGTTTATTGATGCATAGGATGAGCAAATAGAGCTCAAATCTTATGATTACAAGATGACCGTTTATGTGCATGAATAAATAGTAGAAAGATGTAGATGAAATCAATTCATCTGACTTTATGCCTCTTGGCAGGCATTCCTCTTGAATCTCTAATATCGATTGCCCGGGACTTCCCTGTAGCTTTTACCTTTCGTTGCTACCTTTCCTCCTCACTGTTAGAATCGTCTCCTTTTTCCTTATCTGCATTTATGGCTTTGACTTCTAATTCATTCCATGTTTTACCTTCCTCCTCTTTAGAATCTTCTTCTTCTTCGTCCTCCTCTAACTCCACAAGAGATTCATCTTCTAAACCTTCCTCATCTATTTTTGATTCCTCTTCTACATCAGAGGGTTCATATCCTTGATTTGACTTCTAATTCATTCCATGTTTTACCTTCCTCCTCTTTAGAATCTTCTTCTTCTTTGTCCTCCTCTGACTCCACAAGAGATTCATCTTCTGAACCTTCCTCATCTGATTTTGATTCCTCTTCTACATCAGAGGGTTCATATCCTTGATTTGACTCTTCTAAATTATCATAATCATAATCACTAGCTTCCATATTAAAAAATTCCCAACCAACATCTTTAATAAATTTATCTGGATCATCAGTAATAGTCTTCAAAATTTTCCGCCAATTCAAGTTCATTCTGCTTTCATAATACTTTATATCCATGGAGTTCAACCATTCCTTGATGCCATCAAATGAAGATTGAGGAATGTAATACATGCGGAGTACATATCGCTTGAAGTCTTTGAAAACAATAGCCATATCAAACGCTTTTTTCCCAAGTCCTACTCTCTCAAGGTTAACAATCTCAATCTCACTAATAGCGATTACTAAGAAAGGTAATTCCACCAACTCTACCAAAAAATTTACCATAGGAACAATAAAAGCAAAGGCTTTGAAAGGAACTCCATGAAAACCAAGCTCTTTAAATGGTATATCAAACTCTAGTTCAAAATATTTTAGATGAGTCTGCTCCCATAGCTCTCTTACTTGCTTGACAAATCCTTGAAACTTTGTATTGATTTTATTTTTCCTGTTCCTCTCTTGTTGTTCTTCCTCAATTTCATCAGGATCATACATTGACCTTCTTTCTCCTCCTAAAGTTTGGACCACATCCATTAACTCCATATAAAATTGGACATCCTTGGTCTTCTTGGTTCCCATGCCTTGATATGGTTATGCAAATGAAAATGAAGCAAAGTAACCATCTCCTTCTTCGCTGGTTGGAAGAATGCATGCTTAATGTTTTGATACATGATATGAGCTCTCTCTTCTACTCTCATGGTTGAATACCAAAATCCATTATAGTGGGCCTCTAGAGTTCTAGTCATCTTTTTTCCTCTTCCACCAAATGTTGGCCTGATCCATACGTCTTCTAGCCTAATTGACTTTGTTTTTGAAAGATAAAGTTTCTCTTGAGTCACCAGTGTAGCTCTCTACCTTTTCAAAATCTTTCATTGCTACAAATCATCTCTGGGATTTAATCATTTGTACCACATGGTTGATGTGCTTTGAATCCTTGCATCTAAAGGAAATTTCCTTAACATAAATACTGCTAGGGAATTTCAATGTTTCTATTGTAGTTGGCATTAAATCCGATACCTGAAACATTGAAAATTATCCTTATATAAGAATTCCCTCCATCTTGTTGGCTTGTAACACTCTTGATGGTGGCTACATGAAATTTGATTTTGATTCCTCTTCTACATCAAAGGGTTCATATCCTTGATCTAGCTCTTCTGAATTATCAAAATCAAAATCACTAGCTTCCATATTCAAAAATTCCCAACCACCATCTTCAATAAATTTATCTGGATCATCAGTAATAGTCTTTAAAATTGGCTACCAATTCAAGTTCATTCTTCTTTCATAATACTTTATATCCATGGAGTTCAGCGATTCCTTGATGCCATCAAGTGAAGATTGAGGAATGGTGTCAATGTGGAGTACATCCCGCTTGAAGTCTTTGAAAATAATAGCCATATCAAATGCCTTTTTCCCAAGTTGTACTCTCTCAAGGTTAACAATCTCAATCTCACTAATAGTGATTACTAAGAAAGGTAATTCCACCAACTCTACCAAATAGTTTACCATAGGAATAATAAAAGCAGAGGAATTGAAAGGAACTCCATGAAAACCAAGCTCTCTAAATCGTATATCAAACTCTAGTTCAAAATATTTTAGATGAGGCTGCTCCCATAGCTCTCTTACTCACTTGACAAATCCTTGAAACTCTGTATTGATTTTATTTTTCCTATCCTTCTCTTGTTGTTCTTCCTCAATTTCATTAGGATCATACATTGACCTTCTTTCCCCTCCTAAAGTTTGGACCACATCCATTAACTCCACAGAAAACTGGACATCCTTGGTCTTCTCGGTTCCAATGTCGTGATATGGTTATGCAAATGAAAATGAAGCAAAGTAATCATCTCCTTCTCCACTGGATGGAAGAATGCATGCTTAATGTTTTGATACATGATATTAGCTCTCTCTTCTGCTCTCATGGTTGAATGTTGAAATCCATTATGGTGGGCCTCTAGAGTTCCATTCATCTTTCTTCCCCTTCCACCAAATGCTGGCCTGATCCACAAGTCTGCTAGCCTAATTGGCTTTGTTTTTGAAAGCTAAAGTTTCTCCCGAGTCACTAGTATTAGCTGTAACTTTTTTGAAATTTAATTATGGTATGTGCACTTTGATATGATGTACTATGATTATGGTTTCATCTCATATGTTGTAATATTAGATATATAACAGAAAAATAAATTATTGCATGAAATAAATAATAACTTTTCATTCTAAATGTTTTTTTGCAAAACACGGGTCTTCCAGAAGATCAAGATGATTCTCAACATGATATAGATCCACAAAATATTGGTTCTGCCGGTACAGATCACATGGCAGAGGATGATGATGACACATATATGGAAAACACCGAGGCCGATGACAATGATGATGATGATCACGATGGTGATGATGATGATGATGAGACAGTTGGTGGTAGTAACTAGTGACATTCATGATCATATAGATTGCATCATGGATCATTGCTGATATATTGTTATGATGACTCTTTTCATGGTTACTATCATATGTATCATTTTTACGGCCTACAGTATTATATTAATGAGTTGTATCATATCATTTTCACTATATCATTTGGACATGTATCATTTTGACTTGTATTAGTTTGAGTTACATAATTTATCAATTTTATTTATATCATTTTTACATGTAGCATTTTCACTTATGTTAACTGTTGGACATGTATCATTTTGACATTTTTTTGATGTACTGACATATTTGACTTTCACTTGTTTTAGTTATATATGATGATGATCTTATCGGTATTGACTTGTCAATTTATATATATTGAAAGTGGTCAATGATTTTTGGATGGATATTTATTACTTATGATGATTTTAATTTACTGCTCAAGATGGATGTTGTCAAATTCAATTAAATTATAGATATTTGACTCACTTGTTTTAATTATAGATGATGATCATGTTACAATAATAGTTTAGGCGGTGGTGAAAAGTAAAATTAATGCTTGACACCTCCAGAACATAATTGAACAAATCAGAGAAGTGTTAAGCTCTTTTGAAATTTTTGTGGTGAGCCACATTAAAAGAGGTGGTAATGTGGAAGAAGATGTCTTATCTAAATGGGATTTAAATTTTGGTGAAATGGGGGAATTTAGGTTGGAGGATTTTAGAGGTGTTAAGTTAGCAGACTTAGGTGAAAACATAGGAGAGGAAAATGCCTTAAATAAACAAGGTGGCAAAGAAAGTGGAGTAGGTTTGACATGACAAGCAAAGGAAAGGGTGGCGGGCGGTGGTGAAGTAGTACTTCATTAATAGAAAGTGTGGGCAGTCCAAGATGGTGTTAAACATGAGCCCTTGATTAAGATATGTTAATTGCATTTGGAAAGGGTTGAGAAAAACTCTGCAACAAACTTTGGTGGTGGCGACGCTAGTTGTCAAGAGAAATGGAAGCCAATTTCACCTTCCAGTCACAAAGATCTTTGGGCCTATTTTATGGAGAGGTGTCCGGAAAACGACTGCAAGGCCTTTTCCTTGTTGACGACGAGCGACTAGTGTAGTGTGCAAAAATGATTTGTGGCAGGGATTTCAACTCTCTAAAACACATATACCGAACCAACATGGATGTTTACTCCTTAATTGTGGCGTGGGGCAGTGGAAATGGTGAGGGTGGTGATGTAAAAAATTATGCATGAGGATTTTCTAGTAGGCATGGAGTCCATTCTCGAATGGGCGGTTCCAGGTGTAGGTATAGATTATTCTAAAGGATTGGTAGATGACGAAATTGAGGAGCTCTATGGGAGACCAGGGCTCAAACCCTTTATCCATAGCCTGAAGGAAAATACAAAGCTTGTTGTTGTGAGGAAGCACGTTTGGGATGGAAAGTGCTCAAACTCTTCATCGAACTCATGGAGGTTGAAGAAGTTTTGGCATAAGCAAAGGCTGAGATGCAAGGATTGGAAGCGAAAAGGAAGCGCCAGAAGAAGAAGCCTCTAAAGGAGATATCCAAGCATCCGTTGGGTCTAGTGGAGCTCGTTAAGACTGGTCGTGTTTGTCTATGTCTAATTTTGAGTTTTCCCTCCGTTTTTGTTGTATTAAAGCATGTAACTCTAAACACTATTAATGGTGGTTATTTTTTGTAAGGATTTTATTGGTAAATAGTTATAGGGGTTACGGGGTTTATTTAATTTTTTACTCTGCATGTTAAGGTGCCTTTAGTTTTTGTCATTTTTTGTGGAATTTTGGTGGGTAATGACACTGAACAATAGATGTACTTTTTTATCTTTACAAGTAATTCAAAAATTTCGTGCTATCGACCCAATTTTTTTTTATCTTATTATTTAATCATATGAGTTAAATAATTAAATTACTTAGTCTATAATCATATGAGTTATTTAAGAGGCACGATATATTTAACTAATTAAATTGAAATAAAACATTAAGTCAATAAATGGAAGCAAAAAAAGAAGCATTTTTAGAAGCAACAATGGAAGCCAATCTAGAAGCAAACCACAAGCAATCTTGGAAGCAAAATTGGAAGCGAAATTGGAAGCAAAATTGGAAGCAAAACTGGAAGCAAAACTGAAAGCAAAACCGGAAGCAAACTTGGAAGCAAAATCGGAAGAAAAATTGGAAGCAAACTTGGAAGAAAAATTGGAAGCAAAACCAGAAACAAAATTGGAAGCAAAACTAGAAGCAAAACTGGAAGCAAAACCAGAAGCAAAAGTGGAAGCAAACCTGGAAGAAAAATTGGAGGCAAAACTGTCTTGATGGTGTTTTCTGTGAAACAACTCAGATAGAATATGGAAATCCTATCTCTCTTGAAAAGTAGATCTCTATCAGCAAGCCTCAAGAGATAACCCCAAGGTCTCTAATGTCAGGTCTTGACAATGCATAAACAACTCAATGATAAATGTGAAAATGCTGGTAATCACAAGGGGCCTTACAAATGAACAATGTTGGAAGTGTACTTTCATCAAATGCAACAATATGGTGATGCTTTTAATCCTAAAACTAACCCAGATTCAAAATAAACAACAAGAGAGATTCAACTCTAAACTAGCTCCTAAGATCAATCACAATAATGATGAATGCTGCAAATGGACAGATCTCCAATAAAACTAATCTCTGCTTGATCAAGGACAAGCCCACAACTCTATAGAAATGGTGTAATCTTATAAAGAAATTGAAGATTTTCAGACTATGAATATTCATCTCCATACCCAATAATTGATACAATGTAAACAAGCATCCACAGTTGAACTTAGCACAAAATAAGGCCCAAACTAACTTTACACAGCAAATTACAATCAACAAATTGCTAAAAGTATGGACTGGAGATCGATCAACATCATTAACATTTCACCATCATTGCAAAAGAACTGAAAACTAACATCTAACATCTGAGAATCAAGAACAAGAAATCATAAACTGTCAAAGTATAACACAAAGCTTGCCAAATCAACAATCCAATTGCATTAACTTCTCTAGCATTACATAACAAATTTTCAGTCTCTTTCCTCTCCTACAACTACTATCTTGTAGAATCTAACTCCTAACTTAGCCAATTCTAGCTTCTAATTAGCTCTTCTAACCTAGTCTCACCCCCCACAAATGAGAAGGCACTGACCTTTTATAGAAAATTACATTTTGAATCAAAGGCCAGGATTTAATTCATCCAATGGTTGCAATTGCACTTCTAGAAGCATCAAGCTGTTACATTTAATTTGGGAGCTCATGGTACATCATCACCCAATTGCATAAAAGTAGTTACATCATGGAACAATGAGAAAACAATATTATGCCAGCTTATCATTAATGGAAATTCTGATTGGATGATGAAATCAGCTTCACATGTCTTCCAGAAACTCCTTCTAGCTGTAGATAGTTTGGGCATGGATTCTTATGGAAGTTCCACTTTTAAAATTTGAGTTGAACTCTTCCATATTTCCCTTTTGGCATGAATCCATATTCAAGTTCCCCTTTTGATATTTATTTTCAAAATTTTTTCTCCATCTCAAGAATTTCATTTTCAGGAACATTTTAAAATTTCATGAAAAAAAATTGCATTTTGGGAAAAATTGCATTTTGGGAAAAAAATCATTTTTGGAAAATTTTGAGTTTTGAGGGGTAAAGAATTTTCCAAAATAGAAATTTCAGAAAATTTTCATGTTTGGAAAATTTCGGATTTTGAGGGGGTATTGGAATTTTCCAAAAATGGAAATTTCAAGATTTTCCATCAGGGACGAAAATTCCCGAATTCCCTATAGGGTCAAAATCCCCTAAACCTCATAACTTTTTTTCTAGAAGGAATTTTCAAAAAATTCAAAAACAACTCTGCCTCATTTTTCGTCCTCTATCCATGGGTGCAAAAATAAAAATTTCCATTTTTGGAAAATTTTGGGTTTTGAGGGGGTATTGGAATTTTCCAAAAATGGAAATTTCGGGATTTTCCATCAGGGACAGAAATTCCCGAATTCCCTGCAGGGTCAAAATCCCCTAAACTCCATAACTTTTTTCTAGAAGGAATTTTCAAAAAGTTCAAAAGGTAACCTGGCCTAATTTTTTGTCCTTTATCCATGGGTGCAAAAATATTTACATATAACATTGAAAATTCACTTCAAAAACCCCATTTTCGAATTCCAAGACAGGCGAATTTCTCTTGGAGCCTCAAAATATTGTCCTCATCAAACCTAGTCTAGACTTAATCTCAAAATAACCTCCCAAGAAGAGCAAAACTAAAATTTGACCAAGCTAAGATGCAGAGATGCAAAAGAAAAAAGAGTCCCCGCCTTTGGTAGGGCGTGTGTGTGAAAATTGCACAACAAACTGGAAACAAACCTAAAGGAAAAACTGGAAGCAAAATTTAAAGAAAAATCGAAAGAAAAATTAGAAGCAAAATTGGAAGCAAACCTAGAAGCAAAACTAGAAGCAAAAATGAGAGTAGACATAGAAGCAAAACTAGAAGCCAAATTGGGTGCTATTTTTTACGGTATTTCCTGACACTATTTTAGGCGCTAACATAGGCACTATTTTTGACGCTATTTCTTGGTGCTAATAGGGGCGTTGTGATTTTTTGGCACTAACTACGATGCTAACTCTGACGCAACGTCCAGTGCAAAATTCAGTGCCAAAGTTGGTGACTAGATGACCATGCATGTTTGCATTGAGTTTAGTGCTAGCCAAATCACCCAATTCATGAACTGAAATACACTGAAATCTGATGTTGTTTTCCTGTTCTGTTGTAGTGCGGTGACTCCTATTGCTCCACCTGCACCCAGTTTTCCAGACATTTCATTCATGGCACAAGATTTTCCCTTAAACAATAAACCCTCACCTATCTATATTCTCGCTTGCGCTAATGGTAACATTGTGATAGGAGTCATACTGGACCCCGCGAGCCGTGTAAATGTTATCACTGAAGAAACATTGGTACTAAATTCATTACAAAATGAAAAATATGAAGAAACAAAATCTACCATCTGTACACATGATGGTATGTGTCTCAAACCTTACGACTTGAGAACTTTGTTTGTCCTGGTTGGACCTAGGGTTGTTGACATAGTTTTCGATGTTATCCCAGAGTTGGATCTATTTAGGCTAAAGCTAGGCATACCTTGGTTAACTTTCATGAATGGAATTTCCTTTGTTATTCACAAGTGTTTAAAATTTTCCCATGGAGGTGTCATGCATGTAGTGCATGACACTGGATATCATCCCTTGGTGTCCTGTGGTAGATATCCATTGGATCACTTCTGGCCCTTCCCAGTTGGTCTGCTTCCTCTGAGAATGTACCTACTTTACAAGAATTATGTAAAGTATAAGATGGGGGGCAAAGGAAATCGAACTAACCCTTCCTGTGATGTAGTTGTCGGTTGCCTCCTCTTCCTGTGAGGAGAAGGAGAACCCTGTGCCGACCACTCCCCCTTCTCAGAAGAAAGAGGAGAATTTTTCACTGGTTCCCTCCCCTTCCCACAAAGGCAAAGAAAAGGTTTCCTTTCCCTAGTCTACCTCACCCTCTCCTCTTTCTTGGGAAGAGTACTAGATGATTTAGCCTGGTGGCTATCCGCTGAGTCCAATGATTCCTCCTTGGAATAGGCCTAACCTTAGGATCGCAAATCTCCCTAATGAGTACCCTAGACCGTGGTACTATTTATATAGTAGAAAGAAAGGTTCCTAAAGGGAATTCAATCTACAACCTCCTACTACCCTTGCTCCCAAAGCAGTGAATGGAAAGAGGCCTGTTGTCGAGGCTCTTGAGTCGATTCCCCTTGCCGCTCCTTAACCTGTCCCTCCTGTTCCCATTCAGGAATCTATTCCTCCGCCAGAAACGACCGTAGTGGATGTTCCCATGGTTTAACACGAGCCTTTTGTTCTTCTGTAGCCTTCAATCTCTAGCTCCAAGAGTTGTAGAAACCACCTTGCATGCGAGTGTAAATGTCAACGAAAGGCTCTCTTAGCTGAGTAGGCCGCCAAGCAAAGAAGGGAGGAAGAGATGACCACCCCTGCTTCAGGGCCTCTTGTAGTGTCGCCCTCTTCCCTTCCTTCTACTTCTCTCTGGTCTGGTTCTGTGCTACTTTCAACTTCTGTTGCAAGTGTGAATGCACCTAACCCCAAGGGGGTACAAGTTTTCATCACTCCTTCAGTGGAGCCACCTTTGTTGATGTTCGTTCCAAATTATCCAACCTTTCTCGAAGCCCGTGGATATGATTAATACCTCGGTCGTATCCACTACAGTTCTTTCCTCCTCTTCCTCTGCACCTCTAGCCTCATCTATGGGGAGTTCATCTCCTCCAGCAAAGAAAAAGGTGGAGTGTGGTCCTTCTAGCAGTGAAGAACGTAAGAGGAGCCCACCTTCTTCATAAGGTGGTCTTGTGCTGACTTGTTCTGTCCTAGTGATTAAACCAATCCTAGCTTCTCCTGAGTTTGTGACTGCTCTTGACTCACTTAGCGAGCCCAGCGATGAATTTCAAGCATAGCCTACCCCATCCATTTAAGTTAGAGATGGCGCTCATGTGGGGTGCATGTTTAACTCTATGGATGAAGTTCCAGCCTTATCAACAATCTTCACGAAATTGTTGACCTTAGCTCCACAAGAGCTCGGTGGAGAGGACCTCGAGGGCCCCTCTTCCTCAACCCTTGTTGTGGGAAGGTTGGACGCTCCTCCTCTTAATATCCCACCATTGCAAGCTCATCCTCCTTCCTCCTATGATGAGCTAGAGTGGGAAGCAGATGACCTCTTGGCTAATCAATGTTAGGAGGAGGCCTCTTGATCTTTTGTGTGTTTTTTTTGTTGTTGTGTTCCCCCGTGATCGTGCTATGTGTTGTTGAATGACCCTTGTCACCCTTGTTGGTGCTTGGATATAGGTGTGGTTTTTGTGTCATAAACCTTCTTCTATTTGTATCATCATTCTTCCATGTTTGTGCTTAATTTTTGACAAATTGGGGACGATGCAAAGCGTTGGGGCCATTTAGGCTTCCCTTCCATGTTGACCCAATTTTTTATTTCTCGTACATTTTTCACATGGTCTAATATAGTAGGGGTTTGATGACAGTTCATTTATATACTATTACTATACATATATATATATATATATATTTATGAGTAGTTATATATTTATGAGTAGTTCTGACCCCGAAATATCAGGCTACCCATGTGCCGTTTGTTTGTGTCTTTTTTCTTTTTTCTTTCTCTTTATCTTTCTCTCTTTCTTGCTTGAGTTGTCCCTCTTATGTGTGACAACGCTGCTTCTTCAACATTTTGATTTTTAGAAGACACATTCATTGCCAATGAATCTTTTCTCAAAAATCCTCGCAAACCTTTCTTCAAGAATTGCATTCTTAACTTGGGACCCTAATGGAACATGTTTCCTTCATCATGGATTCATAAAGAAAGAACTTAAAACCTTCCTTTGAAGTGGGAATGACTTTGACCTTCCCCTCACGTGGGGGGCACATTCTTCCTTTCAAATTCCTTGAAGAAGTGAACATCTTTCAAAAGGATCCCTTGATGACAGATCAACCTGAGAAAGAGAACATTTATTTTTTGAACTGCACATTCCTTGAGTGGACCCCCTCTTCACGACAGGTTCCCTAGGGAGCCCTTCAAAAATTTTCCAAACTATTGACGATCTACACAACTGTCCGCTTACTTGCCTACGTGGTTGCTTCCTCACTCTGCAAAGTCTATTTTCCTATGTTTTGTCCATGTGAGAGATCTTGGGGGATACCTCCCTATAGGACTAAGAGCTTGTGGGGTGCTTCCATTGAGCTTCCTCCATGAGAGAGAGCTTAGGGGTGGTTCCCTTGTAGGACTGAGAGCCTAAAGGGCACTGTCTTGGGTTTCCTCCATGTGAGAGATCTTAGGGGTTACCTTCCCTACAGGGCTATAGATTTGTAGAGAGCTTCCTTGGGTATTCTTTATGCTTGAGTTCTTGGAGAACACCTTCCCTACAAGACTGAGAGCCTGTAAGGTGCTTCCTTTAGGTTTCCTCTATGCTATATGTTTTGGGGGACACCTTCCTTGTAGGACCGAGAGCCCTTAAGCACTTGCTTCATGGGGTATCTTCCATCCTAGAGTTTTTGGGGGACACCTTCCTTGCAGGACCAAGAGTATGTAAGGTGCTTTATTTCTTTAAATTCATATTTTCGAGTAGCTATGAAGTCATTTTCTTTTCCTACACCTTTAGATACGCCAGATTGTGATTTGCTTCCTCGATGGTTCAGGTATACATTTCTAACCTTACCCTCTACTTGATCTACTTTACCAAGTACTCATCAGTACTCGTGCTCGCTAAAGTGGGGAAAAAATGTATAGGAGTGAATTTGCACCCCTAATGAAAATTCCCCTATTACCCTTCTCGACTTTAGAAAACCAAGTTTGGAGGCTTAATTCCACCTAAGCCCGCTGCTTGCATCCCACTTGGCACCTATTTTGAGCATCGATGGAGGCATTTCTATTGGGGATGCCCACGCAGTGCGCAAAAGTCCAGGTGGCACACTTACGTCCCTGGTAGATTCATGCGGCTAAACCTACATAGGCATTTTACTTCTCATTAGGAGCCAAGTTGTAACATCCCCTTTGGCTGAACAACCCAAATATGGTCGTTTCTTTCATTCCTTCCTTCAAATTCACTCCTTGAACAAGCATTTCAATCCTCTAAGCATTCAAGCAATCTTCTTCACAAATTCAAACCTTCAACTTCACACTCTTGCACTCACTCTCAAGCTTCGAAGCAACATTCTTGCACTCCATTGCAGCAAACACAACACTCCATCACTTTGGTAGAGCAAGTTGGGAATGAAACACCATTGTAGCAAAGGCTTGAGTACTCTCATTTTCTTCCCCAAGCATCCTTGAGTGCTCTTGGTGGAGGTGGTAAGCTTCCCTTTTCTCCTCTATATCACTTGGTTGAGTTAGCACCTTACTATTTTGTAGTGATTTTGTGCTTTTCACTACATTATTCTCTTTATCTCACTTTCTTGGTTGTTCATGGAGGTGAAAACACCTAAACGGGGGTTTGACTGAGGTAGGCCCCTATACAACCACCCAACATTTTTCTCTCTTTCTGTGTGTAGGTGCATGTGCTTTGTGGAGCTAGCTTGAAAATAGGCTCTTCTACGAAATCATCTTTGTCACCCTAGCTTTGGTATATTTTCTTTATTACATTCGATTGTACTTATCATATTTCATAGTGTTGTTTTTCTATTTTAGAAGCTGCTAGCTAGGCTAGCTTATTTTTTGCTAGTTCACATTGTCTTTTCGATACTCTGGTCGTACGAACACCAATGCACCGCACTGTCGTTCCAGAACTGCACTCTCGTCCTCAGACAGATAGCTATCTAAGATACAGTGTTGAGTTTGAAAACTAGCTTGCCTAGCCTCATTTAGAATCTTGAGATTGTAGAGTGGTTGCAAGACTTTATAGTCCTCATCATTCTCATCTTGATATCCTAACACCCCGTTTAGCTGAGGTAAGTTAGAGTAGCCTTCTGCATCTTGGCCCTCCGTGGCCTGGGGCCTTGCGCATGGTGGTCCCCGTATCTTACACACACTAATGCATAATATGCCCCATATTCTATAAGAATTAAAGGCGTTTAGGGTGGTTTTTAGAATCATGTTTCACATAACAACATGAAGGGGGTTATTAGTGTGATGAGTATTATCATTACTATTTTCAAGGAAAACTAGATGTTATCCTATTTTCTGGACTTTCTCATCATCTACCATATTGAGGGTCTCCTCATGATAAAAATCCTCCTCACAGTGAGAATTTTATTCTAGAGTGGTGGGTAAAGGAGGATTATTGGAAGGAGGCATGTCATACAAATAGGTTGAATGAAAGGTTCAGGGGAGTAGATGAAGAAGACAATTTGAGATAATTATTAAAACTTTGGCACATGTTGAGAAGAAAATAAATATTGTATGGGAAAAATCATAAAATGAAAATTAGATTCACCCTTAAATGTAAAGAAAGTTAAAATTGGAAAGAAAAATATGCAAATTTTAGGTAAAAATATGTCATGTTCACAAAAATGTAAAGAGGGAAAAAATTTCATCTCTTGTTAACTTGGTGTTTAAAACTTTATCAATCATTGAATAAGGCTAATATTTAGAAAATAGTAGTTTTAACTAGTAATGTGCTTAATCTTATCTAACTTTTACTTTTTCTAATTAAACAATATTTTTTATTTAAAAAAAGGTACTAATTTTGGAATGTAAATAATAAAATACTAAAAATAGAAAAATAGAATATGAAAATAGACCATAAAACAATAAATTTGGATTTATAGAGTGTAGTGTCTTAAATTGTCACCCTTGACAATTTGACACTATATTTTTATCCCTCCTATGTGCATGGACCTAAGTGTGTTTTAAATTTCCTAAATTATGCATTGTGTCCCATTTTAACATTTATCAAGGAATCAAATGCATCAAATTGAAGTAGACATTTAATATTTTTCTCTCAACATTTTACACCTTGCAAAATAGGGCTAGGACAAGGGTGCCCTAGGTGAATTTGTCCCCATATTTTGGATCCAATTTTTATTATGTCAGAATGGGCACTTTTTATTATTGAATTTCAAATGTCAAATATTAGCTATTGGGATTTAATTTGTGGGAAATTAGAAATATTTTGTACAAATACCTAGTCATTTCACCATTTGAAAATTAACAAGCAATTATTGGAAATATTGGTGATCAAACAATTATTATCAAGTCAAGAGAAGTCAAGAGAAATATAATTGTAAAATTTTATTGTCAAAGCATCATGTCAAGTTTTATGTGATTTTGTTCATGTTTATGCATATATTTTGTTTATGAGGGCTAACCCTTGTAGGTCTTCAAAGTAATCCTAGCCAATTTGTAGTAAAACCTTGAGGATATTTTCATGACATCAATCCTTCAAGGAATTAGATCTAAGTGGTTAATTTCATCCATTGTTGATTCATCATTCAATTTTCATTTAGCCTCTATCCTTCAAAAGGATAATCTCTCTTTTATCAATCTTGTCATTGTGGAGGTGGAAACACCAACATGGGGTTTGATCAAGGAAAACCCCTATATGGCACAAACCTTTCTCTCTCTTTTAATGTGCAGGTTACTAATCTAAATAATATTAGAGGAATATTGGAGATCTTTTCATCATTACTACATTCAAATACTACAACTTAGAAAGATACAAAACTCAATTACCTTGACAACCAAGGAAAGTCTGACAATGGAATACAAAAGGAAGAAGGCTTTGATTAGACAACCAAGGATTGTGAAGACATATTTCAATTTTAGTTACAGGGACATAGGTGCCCTATAAAACTTGGTCCTACAAATTTATCCTCAAATTTATATGATAGGTGAATAAAAATATGCTCAGTCTATTTCTAAAAACCAAATTTGTTTGTGACTTTCGAAATTTGTTGTTTTTACTTTAGAGTAGTGCATTTTTATTGTTGTCTAGTTGCATCATTGCATCTCATCAAACACCAATTTTCCAAGGCATTAAAGGATCAAATCCAAGGTTGATTGAATCACCTTCAAGGTTGGAAGTCAATCTAATTCCCTTGTTGATTTGCATCAAAGATTTTTTTTGTGGCAAATCTTTACCAATTGGTGAGTAGTACAAATCAGCCATGTCAAAATTCATGAATAAATTGCAACCAACGGGGAGGTCAAATCACCCAAATTTTATGAATTATCTAATGTATTTCCATTTTCCATCGATTTATTTTATGAGGCATATGTAAGTAATATTTTTATCATAGAAAACTACGCATTTCAAACAAATTGATTAATATTTTTTCCTGGAATCTCAGAAGAATGTATTAAATCATCTACATATTCACCAATACTATTAAAATGACATTGTGTATCCAAAAACATTTCACCAACATCATTAAATGTTCACTATGCGTGAGGACCCATTTTGCTAATTAAAATTTAAAAATAATTGCTTATGAGGACCCATTTCGCCAATAACATTAAAAACTAATTACGTTTTAGGACTTATTTATCCAATTATTATGACACCTCCATGCTAATCATAGGGCCATAATCACCTTGAAAATTACAACGTATGTGTTCCATTGAGGTTTGATTCACCCAAAATTTAAATGTATCGTTGTATAATCAGGAGGGATTCACTAAATTTTTACTATACCATTTAAAAATCCCATGTAATTCGCCAAATATGGATTGATATAAGTACACTTAGAACTCTAATTTATTCTTACACATTTTGTTTAGTTTTGAACTTGTGAGCTCTCAATTCATAATTTGGACTTGGAACCTTGATCATTGGCAAGTTACAAACTTACAACTCCATTAATTCATGCATTAAAAAATAGCAAGTCAATGAAAACCTAAAGGTAAGTGATCATTTCTTCATATGTGATTCTACATCAATCTTCAAACTTTATGAATTATTTTGATTAGTTCCTTATCTGCAATAGAGTCATAAGATGAAATATACTCCTACAACATACCAACTCATGGCTTCTTATAACCTCGCCACCTTACAATGAGAAACCAAGAAAAGAACACTTATCACATTACTTATAAATCTCTATTGCATTCACACAATCTTTGATGAATAACTAAAAACAATATTAATCCATTCCTTGAAAGGAAGCTAAGAGTTCAACATCCATAACACATGATGTGATATGAGAACTTATAAATAACCCTTGATTATTTTGAGTCAAAAGATAGTGAATACAATACTAGAGAGAAAGATAGGCTGATATTCAAAATTAAAGAAATACACTAAGTATTTGAGTTATATGTTGTTATTAAAAAGAAAAATTAGAAAATTTCCTATCTATGCTATCAAATAGCTTAAAGTGTGCAAAAAGAGCTTACAAAGATGAAAGAAAATAAAATCAAAACCCTTTGAATGAGGCTCGAGATCCCATTTTATAACATAAGGGAATCAACAAGCAAAAAACCTCATCCCATACCTTTCTGACAACCAAAATCTCAGAATAAGGCATAGGAGTAAAAACAAGGGTCCACTCACAAGTTGGATAAATAATTATAATTTTCATTCCATGCCTTAAACATACCCTCAGAAGGCCAGTCATGAGCTAAGAGCATTTCCACATTCTTCAAATTTTGATGATACTTGGCATCAAGTAAAGCATCGATCTCTCTACAAAAAAAATACATGCTATGATCTACATTGGCCAAATTGTCTAAATAGGAATTAAGCTCATTTATATCAACTTTGTCCTCTTTTCAAATCATGAGTGTGGGGATTACAATATTGAAACTATCATTCCATTTCTCTAGGGTCTTCAACTCCCCATTATTTTCTAACAGGTAGGGTACAACCTTATTGTCAAAATTTAAGAGATAGTTCATTTTTGCTCATGCAACTTCAATTATAATTTCCATATACCTTTTATGATTTCGTGCCATCTTGATAATATCAAAAGTAAGGTGAATACTAGGTCCCAGGAATCAAATGTGTTTGCAGATCCCTTATACATAACTTGCAAAGATGTTCATCTAGGATTCTTTTTTTCAAATATACATTTGAGCTGCTCTTGATCCCCATTTATTCTGGTAATGGAGCCTCTCAAATTCACATATGGAACATGGGTATCTTCTAGCCTTCTTAAGATTTTAGATAGTTTTTGCTCAGGGATGCACATTGCAAAGTGCACATTCTCCTTTTGTTGAGTTTGTTGAGCATTCTTCAACTACTCTTCCATCATTTGAAACTTTTCTTTAAGCTCTTCATTTTCAATCATCACGTGAGTAGGGGGACTATAGAAGAGGAGAATTCTTCCTACATACTTGAAAGAAGGGATTTTTTTGAGCCAATAACACATGCTTCTAGTTGTAAGCTTCCGTGAGATTAGTATGTTCCTTCAACAATGCATTAAGTCTTTCTTGCAACCTTCGAACAATAGCTTTATTAAACTTGGAAGCATCTACCACTAATGCAATAGCTTCAGGGGTAGACATGTCAAACACCCTCTTTACGATCAAGCTCCCTTTGATATCCTTTAATGCTTCAACAATCATAGGCTTATTCATAGTTGGGGCAAGGGTCTAGATTACAAGGAATTCCCAATGTGGGTTGAACCCTAATCCTGACAATGTCATCTCTGCTTCCTCTTATGTGGAGAAAACTTATCCTTCTTGTTTCCTAATAGCATTTGACAATTGGAGAAGCAATTTCCCATTTAGGGAGCAATAGTAATCCACTATCTTGCACCATTCTTCTCCCTTCTTCAAGAGTAATGTGTTTGGACTCAAAATTTATTTTTTCCCTTACCTTTGTAGCTACTTCATCATAATTTTCTCTTGACACATTTTCTTGTGCCAACTGAACTCTTTTATGGTACTCTTCTTTCTTTTCTCTCATAACAAAGGTTATATCTCCCATAAAATAATTGTGAACATGAAAATTCCCTCACACTCACATCATTAAGGTTATATCTCCCAATGGCCACGTCCAATCTGAACCTTTGCTGAAGAAGGCCAACAATATTTGTTCTTAGGGGAATGGCATATATTATTGAATTTCATCCATGGTGATATGAACATTTTCACTTTCATTTGGATTGATGGGATAGTCAACCAACAATGGTGGTTGCTCAACTTTCATCCTCCTCTATGGTTGCTCTCTTGGGGGAGGATCCACACTGATTATTTGAGGGGGATGAGAGGGAGTGACCTATGGTGGGTCTGATTGCACATTTTCTCTAATAACACACCCTTGGGACCTTCTAATATAAAGGTCAGGTCTAGGCCGCTTTGGTGGTTTCTCTTCCAAGGCAGGGGCCTTACCTACAACTTTGTCAAAATTATTCAACACCACCTGAATCTTGGCAATTGGGTCATCAATATCAGAAAATTCTCTAGGATAATCCTTATCCTTCTTTTCCCTGGCAACTTTTGCTTGATGAATGTCATCCATTTCACCTTTCTGTTAGTTACCTCATATTCATCCTTACAAATTCTTATGGCATTGTCATTTTCATAAACCTAATGATGAAAATCAAACCTTTTGATACTTTTCCTGACCTCGTGTATGGAACCTTTAAGGTCAAAATCCCTGACTTTTACCTGAAATTACTTGTATTGCCGAAGAATTTCTTTAGCCTACCTAACCCATCTATGGTTGAAGTGAAATTTGAAAAGGTAGTAACATAAGGGAAAAATGACCCTTTCTTTTGTTTCCTTAAATGAAACTAATCAATCTCATTCAATTTCCATATAATTTCCATGAATTCCAATATGGGTGACACATATGTGGGTAGCACATGCGGGGCTTGAGGGAACCCATACATTCTAATAACAACTGAGTTTCCAAATAGGTAATAATCTCCCTAGTTATGTTGTACTCCTAACTCTAGCCTCCCATCTTTGGGCCTAAGGAAATCCAAAATTTCTTTATGCAATCTAATTCTAGGGAGACCTAGCCTTTCCATGACTTGTCCGACAAATAAATTCTCAAAAATAACATAGTTGGACTCACTACAATGTTTGTCCCAAATATGGGTCCAACATTGCACTAGGAGATCGTTCCCCTCTTTATATTTCATGTTTAGTTGTAAAACTTTGCTCAAATGATATTTCCCTTTGTACAAAATCACATGGAAAATGAGAGACAACCACTTAAAATTCACCTCCGTACCACTTCTCTTAATGTCCACTAGCTGATTATGAATAGCCTCAGCTAAAAATATAGAATAGTCAAAGTCACTATTGAAAAAAGGATGTTGTATATCAACAACTATATACATAAGAGGTATCTCCATTTTTGAGTTTGCATCTTCTCCCAACACCTGGCATAATTCCCAATATGTTCTTATGAAATAGTCTTTAAAAGAATTGACATCAAAAGGTTTAGATTTGTTACAAGGATTCTCAACAACCATCCTATGTAGCATTTTTTTCTAAACCTGGGGATCCATTTCACTCTGAAGCTAATTTTGTCTTGTTGGTATTTTTTGTCTGAAAGAGGCAAGGTCTATAACCTTAGTTGTGGCCACATTGAGTCTAACAACCTCAAAAATAAACTCCTTGGTTATATCATTTATAACACTTCCATCCAATGCCCTAATTACTCTGATATTTTCATCATACCCAAAAGCAAGGTGTCTAATGAGTTCCACATTTATAAAGACATTAGGAATAACCAACTTCCCCAAATCATAAGTCCATGCATTGGAGATAGGGGCACAATGGTTTATTTTTCCATACCAATGTAGAAAAATTCCCATCCAATAATTGTGTCATCCTTTTCCTTTAGCTCTCCATCTCTATAATTTTTGGCTTTGTCTACCATCCCATCTACTACATTAGGGATGAAGGAACACACAGGCTATTTTGAGGAATCTGACAACTGGGCCATAATATCCTCCTTAAAGGATCTTTTAGATGTAGAGCCAGATAGTTAGGTGTTTAGTGAACTCATAATTCTAGAATGATTTTAAAACATATTTCTACACTATCTTGTTGGGACTTTACAATCTTACACAACAGATTTTGTAGACTTGATTATGAAATATGAGCTTCAAGACTTTAACAATGGTAAATTTTTCCAAGTAATTGTTCAGAGCTCAAGTTGACATGGAATGAGCACACCTTTGTAGATTTTTCTATGTCGTACCAAACAAATGAGATGACTAGCTACATTGAATGAAAAATTTATGAAGGAAATTAACTTAAAAGATGAGTCATCATATTTCATATCCGTAATTACTTCTTGTTTGATGCACGGTGAGAGTTCATTAATCTACTCATTTATCAATTTTGAACATGGTTCATCCATCTAGAAGGGAAGTACAAATATCAATGATGAGTGAAGCCTTGATTTTCTTGAAAAGGACATAACTATCCCCTCTCTCCAATAGGATTCTCCCACATGAGAAAATCATCACACATGTCCTTTCACGATTCTGCAACCAAGAAAAGGAAATGCTACTATGAGCTCATGGACTTGTGGAATCCTTTAATCCAAATATCAATGGTTAATCTTTTATTACTTATTAAATGGCCCCTTATAATTTTATTAAAGATAATTATTTACCTTCCTAAAGTATTATGTTCCCTGGGTGCTCTAGACACATGTCGACATTTCACATTGTCTCTATGGTTCATGGAAGCTTTGGTTTTGTCATTTTCTAATCTCGTGAAACCCCAAAAACATGATGTGTGTCCAAATTTTTTAATGGGATAATGTTTTTATCTAATTTTTTAACTACACTCTATTGAGCCCTATTGTCTCATCCATGGCTGGTCCCCCTTATTCCTAGTCACTTTAAGTTGTTGAATTAAGCATGTACATTTTGTGGAGGCTCTTCTCTTCATGGAGCTTTGACATTTTGACAAATTCTTCCTTGTGAAATGGTGAAATCTTGACACTTATTATACCATGTGCTAATTCCTATCATGGACACTCAGGCCTTCGCGGAGCCATGGTGGAACTAATGTTTTGTTGCTGTGAAGTTGCAAGATGATGAAAAGTGTTAGAATCAAAATGCTTCATAGGGATCCCTTCCTTCATGGGGGGTATATGTTTGTCTTATTATATATGGTGACACCAGTTGATATAACGACAAAAGGAGGGTATCACTTTGCAAAGGAAAATTTAAATCTATATCATGACCATCGATCTTGGGATCAATGATCCACATTCAAACCTGGCCAATGTGACAACATCTCCTATTGGTCGTTTGTTCAAGAATGCAAAGGATTAATGGTAGATGGGATTGATATATGCCGAATTCAATAGAGCTAAGATAAATTACTTGTTCAATTTTACTTCATTCACAAATGCTAAATTAATCAAACAGAGTGCTACAAATTTTTGAAGTGAACGAGAGTTTTTTGCTACAAAACTAAGGTTTTTGACATTAGGTGAAACAAATAAGTAATTCAAACATCAAGCTATGAATTGAAGGATTTTTTTGGGTAACAGGTGGTTACAGTGGGCATATGCTACCATTGTTTTTGTAGAATTCTGGTTTGTGAATAATTTGTTAAAACCCTAGTTTCTATAAACCCTACACTTAAAATGGATGGAACATCAACTAGAAAGAGAAGGCCTCTAGATGAGGAGATTATTGCATTGCTCCTGAGGTCAAGAAAGATACCAAAGTTTGGTCTAGGGTCGGGGGGTTTGACAAAAAAACTCATCGATAAGAATAGTGGGTACAAAGACCCCATTATCACAGAATAGGGGTACACATTGTTCAAACATGCTTATAAAAAAGCTTACTTAGAGAGACCAATTTGCAATATTTGGACTTTGGGTCTGGGAAAATTAGTGGTTCCCAATGTATTTGTGAATGTGGAATTGGTTAGAAAACTTGCTATGGCATATAACCCTAATAATAGGTATTTGTTCACAATGGGTGATTAGAGCTTGTTGTCACTGGATAGGAATCATATCTGCACAATCTTCTAGTTGGACCCCAATACACAACTACCAATTGACTTGGGTGCATTAAGCAGAGAATATGAAAGAAATAGGGATAGCTATAGAGTAAGGTGGCTCTTATGCTTTAGGCCAAGAAGGCCAAGAAGATAACTATTGAGATTTGGAAAGGGTGATCTGGAACCCTTTTCCTATGGTATTTTTGAGCCATACTTCTAGAAGAAATATTTTTCCTTGCTTCAAGTCTTGGGAATGGACAATAAGATTCACATCCCTATCATTCTAATGGTTTTTATAGTATATATTCAAATCATGAATGTAAATAGGCCCAATGATTTTCCGAGGTATGTGGAAGATCAATTGCACAAGTCCCTTTGTGCAATTAAGAATGATCCATTGGGTTCCATGCATTTTAGATATTACTCCCTTTTGATGCACTTAATTTTACATGTATTACCACCATAGCTTCAAATCAGGCCAATGGGAGAGAACAAAAAAATACTACTAGTCTAGGAGTGGACCTATATCCAGGATAAGGACTGTAATTAGTCTAATTACTTTTCCTTTGAAGAATATTTTGTAAAGCCTCAGAGGAGAGGAATAGGCGTCCCCATAGATTGGGGATTATAAAAGGAGATAAGAATTTTTTAAGGCCAAAGGACATTACCCTTTAAAAGGGGATTGATCATAATTGGAGTGAGTGGTTTTTCTACTCAGATGTTATTGCTATCAGGGTATATGGCACTCCAATGGCACCACACGTGCTCCGTAAGGATGTCCTATATCGGATTACTTTTTTGGAGTTAATGTGGCAATTGAATGAGTCTAATAAGACTCATTTTAGAAATAATAAAAAACATGCCCTCCTCCTTGGTTCAATTGCATTCTATGATTTTGTTTCCTTGTCAAGGGAAGGCATGGAATTGATTAAGGAGAAGTTGCTCCCATACAAGACGAAGATTTATAAACTTAGGAGTTTTGACCCAAAGGGCTTCATCAATAGGGAGAGAGGAGTTTATAGGTTGTTTTCCTATCTTCACCAGCAAGACAACATTGAGGAACTAATCAAGAATTTCTCTTTAGAGAGCTATTCCTCAAGAAGGAGAGATTTGTGGGTCAAAATCCAGATTGCAGAGAACAAGAGGAAGAGAGAAAACCCATCTTTCCAAGGTTCATTCATGCACATAAGGGATCCCATAGTTAGAATGATCACTATGTTGGATAATTCCAACCAATTTTTGGCTAATATTCCACAGGTGCCTCAAAGAACACCAAGTAATTCTTCTAGAACATATGTGCCAAAAAATCCCCAGCTAGTTACTCCATTGCAGACAATTTCTCCAATGGTTGGACCTTTAGTGGATTATCCACTTGATCCAGAGGATATGAATGGGGATGCCCTCATTGTACAAAAAATGCTACCTCTCCTAGGATGTTGATTGAGAGGCCCATTGATGGCAGCTTGGTCATCAATTTTGAAATTGGTGGGCAAGTGGTTGATGATTTTAGGGCTAACGCTTGTGAGGAGTTTCTACAAGATGAACAATTCATCACCACCTCAGGGTTTAAGGATTTTGTCCTTAAAAATAAGGGGGGTGAGTTGAGATTAACCCTCATGGAAAGAAACTTCTCTGAAAGAGAGAGAAAGGAAACCATTAACAAATTTTGGTATAAGGTGAAGCAGGAGATGGATTCCATGACCCCTAAAATGGGAAGAGAATTGGTGAAAAGAGTAGGGTGTTTGTTTCTTCCTAGTTGGGAAATCTCCCCAGCCATTGCATTTGATGCCATAAGAAGGCATGAGGGTGGGGACCCAATTTTTGGATTAGAAGATGATGCAGAGAATCTACATAATTAAAAAAACTTCAAGGGTACTTTAGACCCAAACCACAAACTGAGAAAATCAATTTCACATTCATCATTAATTCACTTAAACTGTCAACAAATTCCACTTGTTTCCGCATTGCTCGAAGGCATCAATTCATCAAATCTTGTCTCTAAACTTCCATCAAACCCTAAAAAATTTCCATCATCATTATATTGACTGAATCAAAGCAAAAACCTTATTAGAAATCTCTGATCCAATCAATTTTTCCAACATTCACCAATTTACACCTCTTTGCAACTTGTCTTCATAAGGAAAAAAGACAACAAATCATCCCATAATGCTTCTAACTTTTACCAGGCCCCCAAAAAAATCCAACCATCATTATTTTAATAGGAACAAACCAAATACACTAGCTTATAACTTTGTTTTATCAGATTCACAAATTCTTGCACTCAAAGACCAAAACTCTAATAGTAGTTGAATAAGCTAAAATTGGGTATAACTTTAACACCATATTGAATATTCACAAACCAAGACCAGATTATAGGACCCATTTGGGCCTCATTCAACATACTTAAAAAACATGTATTGTTGTTTTGAAAAATATATGAGAATAATTGACTGTCCCGCAGACACAAGAGCCTCAATTAGGCCTAAATTACAAAGTAGCTACTCTTAAAACTTGATGCATATCTAATTTTTTTCTGGTAAGCCACTAATCAGGTATAAAAACCATGAAATCAATTATCTTCCTCAAGAAAATCATTTACTAAGGCAACAAATAATGAAACCCTTGATTTAGGCTTAAACTATACTTCATACAATGAGGGTTTGTAGAAAATAGGTATTCCAAACCTCATTATACCTTTCCATAGGCATAAACATTTGATAATAGGTCTTCAGATGGAGAATAAACTACCTCCAAGCCTTTAACCCTACATTTTAAGCAACTCCATCCTTGAACCATCAACTTTCATGGAAAAACTCAGAATTTTCCTTGTGGGTAGCAACATGAACCTTGTATCTTTAATTCCTATAAGTCCAAAATCACACAAAACACAAAAAAAGTCCTACACTAACCTATTCCACTAACCTATAATTCCTAAATCAATGGAATAGGTTTTATTTACAACTTAGACTCTCAAACCCTCAATTTAAGGGTTTTCAGGAAATCCTCTGTAAATGGCTCTTAAAACTCTCTACAATTGATGGTAACTCTTCAAATAACCTCCAAAAGAATTCTAACACACTACTCTTAAGAATAAAACTTGAGAACACAACTAAAAAATGTTGTATAAACTATACAAGGTCTGAAAATCTAGGTGAAAACGCTACTACAATAGACAAAGTACTTTTATTTCAAAATTTTCTTTAAAGATACAAACTACAATGCTTGATTCACCTTCAAAAGGCCTTAAAAATATGTTTCCGACAATATTCTTGGCTTCCCATTAGTTACAACCATCCTACCAACTCATTTTATAAGCATGACTCTTCATCTTCTAGTCTTTGTGCAATTTTGCATTTTTTGCATTTTTGCAACAATGTGACAACTTTTGCAACATTTCATAACTTGACCTTACAATCACCTAGAAACCTTATTTGATGACTCAAATACATTAAATATGACCTTATATGACCTTTTTACATGATTCTTATGATGACAATTCAAATTTTACAAAATTTCCTATTGGGGGCAAAACAACAACACTATGTGCTCCTGCACTAGAAGAGTAGGAAGAGTATTTATACTTTGGTTATGTATTCCATCCCAGGCATGAGAATTTGGCTATATGGTCAATTTTACTTGATACCAATAAGCCCCAAGTAATAAGCAAGCCTAATGAGCTTACTAGCCATCTCATTTCCCGGATGGCTGGAGACACAAGTGCAACCCAAGTGACCTCCTTAACAATTAATGCAACCCTCTTCATAGAGACAACTATTAAGAAATTTCAAGAAGAACTTGACAAGGAAAATTCCTTAAACCAGAGACTAGAGAAGAGGCTTAATACAATACAAGTGCTATTTCCCCCTCCACAACAGGTAGATGAGGCACAAGATTCATTTGATAAGAATAATTAGAGGTTGAAATAAAGGAATTGAAAGAGAAGTTGAAGAAGAGTACTACATAGGATAGGATAGTAAAGGAGGCATCAATGAAGGTCTCTGATTTGGTAGATTACATTTTGGGGTTCAGGTTATCCAAGATCCTCTCCCAATTGAACAAATTTTGGGAAAGTTATACAATTTTGAAGGATGCATTTTCTATCCATAATCAGATGTGGATGAGGCTGAGGTGCATGAAAATCAAGTGGTCCTAAGGAGTTGAGGTGTTGAGATTGCTTATCAAAAAATAAATTTTTTATAGTGGCATGGTATCTAACATTTTGGATAAGTCAGATTTATTGGATGACATAATTATATATCATATTAAATATAGAGATATGATAAAATGGGAGCTCAAAATTTTTTAGTGATTTGAGGAGTTCTACATGCCTCTAATTTTGACTGAAGATAGGGAGGTGATGGCATTTGGGGAGTGGAAATAAAAAATTTCCAATCTTCACAATCCTATGCATATCAAGATATATAAAGAAGGTGAAGTTGATACTAATCATCACAATGCATGTATTGATGTACTAACAAAACTGGAATATAGTTTGTTTGGTTTCCCTAACCCAGTGCAAGTTTTGATTAGAGAAGACTACAAGTCACATATGGAGAAAGTTAGCAAATTTTTGCCACCTAGGGTTGACAGTTCGGATATATAGGAGGAGAAAATGGAAGAATAGGATGATGCAACTTGAGTTGTGTTTCAATTGGTATCCAACAACCAGGTAAACTACTGTAACTTGAGTTACGTTTGAATAGGTTGAACTAAATTTTGTCCTTTATGGATATTACGCTGCCTATATTTTTGTCTTCTAGTGACTAGGTGGTTGAATGAAGCCTTTTGCTTGTTTCTTCCCTTGTGTCTATAAAAGGGAATTCCAAGCCTCATTCAAAGTGTTTTTCTTAGTGTTTTTAAATCTTTGTATAGGTTTTAGGTTGAATAGGTAGTTCCTCTAAAATTAAGAGAGAAAATGTTGTAATTTTTCTCTATAATAATAGTAGATGACCTAAATACTCATTATATTGCACCAAGTGTTAATATAAAATTGTCATTATCTCCACTATTGTACACACTACCTTTGAATCAATATAATCAAGGATTATCTTTTGGTTCTCATTTCACATTTTGTGCTATGGATGAATGAATTTTTTGCTTCTATTTAAGGAATGGAGTAACTTTGCTTTTAGTTCATTTATCTAGGGTTGTGTTGTTATAATATGGATCTTTAAGTAGTTTGATAATATTTTTCATTTTTTGGTTTCTTGTTGTAAGGTAGTAAGGTTATTAGAAGCCAAAGGTTGGTCTATTGTAGGAGGTTGCTTCAATTCTAGACTCTATGTGGATAAGGCACTGGTCAACCAGGAACCTAACTCTCAAAGTTTAAGTCTGAGACAAAATTGGATATAAAATCTAAATAATCTTTACTTTATTTAATTTTTCATTATGTTATGATCAAGCCAAAAATACAAGTCATAACATTTTATATAGAGGATTCTAGAGATGATTTAGCCCATAAAATACATGTCTTACAAATTTGTGTGAAAAATCTCTTAACAAATGCATCAATGTAGGTTGTTATTGTTGAATGATGTTATAAGGGAAACCACTTTGGTTTTCCAGAGCCTAAAGTGCAGAGGGGAAATTGTAAATTTGTCTACTAATTGTTGGCCATTGACCTAAGGTTTTAGAGCATAAAACTAGCTATTTTATAGGAAAACACAAACAATTAGTTGGAAACACCAACTTCCATTCACTAATATTAGATTGAGATTCGTCTTGAATTTGACTTTGACTATGAGCATTAAACCCTTAATCCCTCTTAAACCGTTGTGTTCTTGCTATATTTTTCTATTGATTGATTATCGAGGTTTCCTTTTTATTAAGTTGTGTTGTTATGTCATAGCCCTATGTCTTTACCAGCCTCGCATACCCTATTACCTGATAGGTTTGATCATTGTGGAATTTTCTTTTATAATGCCTTCCCCATCCTCTTCGCTAGGTACTTGCATTGAAAAGTGAAATTTTCATGTGGTTTTATGGTCATCAAAGTTATGTTGAACACTTGGAATATTGTGAGGGGGAGTGAATCGGTTTTATTTTAAACCTTTCAAACATTTAAATATCCAATCCACATAGCATATTCAATTGCAGTAAATGAAATATACAATGAAACATCCAACAACATCACATAACACATGAACAACACAAATTTTATGTGGAAAACCCAAAATGGGAAAAAAGAATGGTGAATATTAGCTTGTAATATATTATATCTAGTTATAGTATATTTACAGAAGTGCTCACTGTAGGTGGACTCACTGTCCATTGGGAGAAAGAGAGATAGAATAAATTTTGTGGCTCATAGCATAGATTGAACTATTAAAATTGCATCTAGCATATGGATGAGATACAGTTCCAATGAAGCTCACTATACGAGCTTCCTCAATTCATCTGATTTTGATCTAATACTCTACTTTCCTATGCATTCACATCACTATAATATTCTACTCAACATTCACAACTTAAATTCAAACTGTATTTTCTCAATTTGCATCATTCATATCACTTACATGTTTCTCATATATCAAAACACTGAAAATGATCTAACTTATATATCCTCTTCAAGTATAAAATTAATTAGGTTGGCCTAATTAGATGTATCATACAAAATAGACAATATATGACTTGTCAGCTCAAATCCTTCCACACACGCCTCACACCAAGATTCAGTCCTTAAAACAACTTGAAATAGGTTGGAATGGACCTATAATAGGTCCCACACAATATTGTAACACTTAATCTTCACATAACTTCAAAGCTATTAGGTCGGCATCACAGAAGACCTAATACAAAAATTCTCCCATATGCCCATATTTGGGCACACGGTCCACAAAACACCATGCCATCTAAAACACGCATTATATTGACATCTATCAACATCTCCTTAAATATTTAAAATAAAAATCCTATCCGTGGAGGAGCGCAGACTCTCCGACTTATATACACTATATAGGAAATGGCTATAACTATCAAGTTGAGCTTCTATCATTCATAACCTTCAAACCAAAAGCCAAAACAAGATGGAATTCTAGAATTAGATACTTCTACCATCCAATAAAAATAGACTAGAACCACAAAGTGAAATGTTAGTTCATGGACCAGTGCAGACCCAAAAATTGGATGCTCTATACCCATAAAAACTGGTATAAACACTTAGTCATTATTCATCACAATTGGCTTGACCAAATCAAACCTCCTTGCAAAATTGTCTTAGAAAAACACCCCAAAACATGTTAAAACCAACCAGAATGATATGCACCATGATCTCCATATCAAGATATAATGTTGACATCAATGACAACATTGCAACACATAATAGTATACCTTATGCTTATGCTTCATGCTAATGTTTCCAATAACTACATCAATGACATCTCATTCTTCCAACAATCTCCCCCTTTTTCATTGATGGAAACATGCCAAAACTTCTTCAAAATATTCTCCCCCTTTGACATCAAGCACAAATGGCACATACAAATTTTCTAACATATGCTAGATCTCCCCCTGAGAAATATATGAATATGTATAAACTAAAAGATTGAATTGACTCTCCCTAAGTTATGTACTAGAGAAAAAACTAAAAACATGTTCTAGAAACTACTCTATATACTTCGCATATGTACAAAGAATCTGAAACTAAAAAATAGAAATGCATAAAGAATAGAAATGTTGTCAACCAAAGGAAGTTGACTCTTGAAGCTATTGCACATGAGTCTTCCAAGCCTTTTTTCCTTCTTCCCATGTCTTCTAGGCCATCCCAAGTAGTTTGCATTGTGGTTCAAATTCTATTAGTATCTCTTCTCCTTCTTTTGGAGTGCTAGGTACCCAATTTATCTGTGTAGCTTTGTTAGCACTCAAAAGGGAACTTGAAACATATTTGAATTTGGAATTCACCAAGTCCCTTAGCTCTCCAAAATGCAAAATGATCTCCTTTTTGGCCTGCAGTTGGAAGAATCTATTATGCAAATATTCAATAACAATTCTTGTGTCTCCAACTAGGTCAAGTGTTAGATCATAGGCACGAGAGGTATTATTGATCTGGGACTTAATGGAGTCTATTTCACTCTTGATGCTTTGCATGGATCTGGGCCACTTCATACAATATTGGAATAGAGACTTTCCCTCATCCACACAAACTTGTGCACTACTTAAATTTTCTTGAAACTTTTTGTGTGCAAGTGCACACTTCTTAGTGTTTTCCATCGTCTTCTTATCATTTATTTTCTTTTGAAATTCATTCTCTACTTTTCCTCTAATATTGGAGGCATATTCTTTGTAAGTATCAATTAATAACTTCAAATTCTCCATACCAAAAAGTGAAGTGTCAATGCTTGCACCGGGTATAGCCTCTTGCAATTCCTTCACAAATTCCATCAACTCTCCACTCTTTTGATGTATTTTTATAATCTCCTTTTCGGCAGATGCATGGAATACATCTCCCAATTGAAGCTTTTGGAGTGGGGAAATCTTGTGAAGATCCAAATTTCCCTATTGCATAGGTAGTTGTAGCAGTTGTGTTGATACAACTGGCTAGAATTTGAGCTGCATACTAAGTAGATTCTTCAAGGAATCTCCAAAGGAGCCAGAGGACTCACCATAAGTATTTGTGTTCTCCATAGTCTTTTTTTTCAAGACCTTTTCCCTATTCATTCCAAAGTTCAATGGTGTCTTTTCTTCTATTTTTGCATCTCTAGATGAATCTCCATTCTTATCTTCATCATCCTTATTATTTTCCTATTCTTCTTCCTTCTATTCATCAACATTCTCTTCCTCGCCATCCTTATTTATGTTTTCTTCCTCAGTAGACTTCTTTGTGGTATCCAGTGGAATAACATTCTCTTCAAGTATCAAAGGAGGAGAGGTATCCTCCTTTGATGTTACTTCACTGGTGATAGTTTATTCAACATTCATTTTCTTCTTCTTTTATCATTTCTTCCACATTTGAAAGAACATTGACCTTTGTATACCCTCCATTTCTTACATGCTCATGTTGAGCATCAATGTAGTGTGCTTCTTCTCTTGTAGTGATTTATGGAGTAATGTCTTATAAATTCATTTCATATTTTTATGCTATATCTGATATTTTATGAACTGTCTCCTTCCAGATATTTTTAAACTCACTTTTACCTCTACCCACAAGGGTAGTCACCCTTTTCTTTTCCCTAAATTTTATGTTGTTTAATTAAGCCAATGTGGATTTTTTTTCCTTTGCAAGAAGAGAACCAATCTTCTCCAATGCATATTCTTTTATTTTTCCTTCTTCTTCAATCACTTATTATCTTCTCTTCACCAAGACACTCCATAACTCTATAGGAATTTTCTTTTCTGTGTTTTTCATATCAACTTCTAAAAAAATAATATACTTAATGATAGCCTCAACAATGGTGGCCTTATCCACCTCATTTGCTTCATTGTATAGGGTTGTAGTTCCCCCTAACATTTCATACTACAAAATGATATTGAATAGTGCTTCTAACTTCATGGGAGAGTGTGGTCATACCAGTTTTTTTTGCTTTTTCTCTTTCCTTTCATCCAAAGTCTTCTTCTACCTTGTTTCTACTTCTTCTTCGGTGACACCTTCTTGGTGGCTTCTTTTTGCTTCTCTCACATGTGAACTACAAAAGCTTCCTTTTCTTTCTCTATTTCTTCTTCACTGTTTGTATCAATGATGTCAAATATCTTTCTTTTAACACTTACTTCACCTTTTGAAGCTTCACTTTTCCTTTTGTGGACCAACTGTGGTCCTTCTTCCTCCACTTCTTCTTCAATGTTTACACTTATAATCTTTTCCCTTATTTCCTTTTGTTTTGTTCTTTTCTTGGTAGGGACTATAGGTGTTGTTATTCTAGTAGTCTTCTTATTTTCAATCCTTGTATTCTACACATCCAGAGAGGATTTCTCCTTTATCGAAGGACTTTTAGTTGTTTTCCTCTTTTCTTTAGTAGGTTGCTTAGCCTTGAAGGACTTCTGAATAGCAAGAGGGGTGGTAGTTGTTCTACTAGATCTTCTTATTCCTAATGAGCTTCCTAGATCTCCAACCCTTTCTCTTGCTTTCTCTACTTGCTCCTTTGTGAATCCCATATCCTCTGCAAACTTGTCAGCCATGTCTTTCAACCTTCTTCTTTATCTATGGTTTTCTTTGCTCCATATTCACCTCCATAGATTTTTCTTCATATGTTCCACACCTTTCTTTAGTGGTATCTTTTAGACTCTTCAACAAAATATCAACCAAACCAGTAATCTCTTGTTCATTGATCTCATATCCCAACTAAGGGATCTACACTATCCTTAGTTATACTATTTCCATGATGCACTCATTTGTTGATACCAAGAATGTGATATCATTTTGATACTTCTCTACCATTTTCCTAAGATTTTTGTCTCTTTCATGCATCCTATTTTAAAAAATTGCAAAGAAAGAAACAAGAGCCTCATCTTGTACCTTTGCATTACCAAGACTTATCAGAAAGTATCCAATCTAATGAGAAATAGGTCTACCTTGCAACCATTCCACATTTAGTTTTGGGGAGTTCCTTCAAGAAATAGAAAAGTAGGCATATAACTAAAGTCCCATACTTTAATGGATACTTCTTCTCCTTTGTTTGATTCAAGTTATCCATTAACTATTGTCTTAGAAATTCACAAATATCATAGTCAACCCCTTTTTCCACCATTTTATATGCAACATTGATTACGGTGGAAAAAAAAAAGGTTTTCTCTATTTGTGAAGTAAATTTTGTAACCAATAAACATAGCTACATACTTCACAACTATATTTCTGATATGGTTTACCATTAGATCTCTCTTGTCATAAGTTGCACTTGTGAGTTCCACGACAAACTCATTCTTAACTGATTTTAGTACTGAAATAGGTCTGGTGGAGCATAGAACTGTAACTTCTCTAATCACATCCTTTGTGATCATTCCAAGCATGTTGGTCCAAACAAATTTATCATGAATTATGCTTAATGCAATCCTAACCCATTTATCATCAAAGAAAAAATTTGGAAACCATTGCCTTACATCAAGTTTCTTTGCGACTAGGTTTTGGTATTATGGTTTTAGGGAAAATTTATCTCCATTAAGTTTTTTTTACCCATACATCTCCTTGCTTAGTGTGATCATATTCCTCTATCTTTCCATGAATATAAATCCTTATATATTTTTTAAGTGAAACTCCATATGAAACATATGAAAATGCACCTAACGGGTCATCTTCTATGGATTGAGTAGTGTATTTCTTGAACTTAGGTTGTGGTTTCTTAGCATCCTCAAATATCCTTGATGTTTCCATTGCAAAATGAATTCAAACTGCTTTCAAAATGAGTTCTCTGAGAAACTAGGGAAAAACTAAGAGTGTAAATACCTTTTCTTTCGCTTGCCAAACTAGCTGGGTTTGAATGCACCAAATCATAAATCACCTTGATCACTCCAAATCCTTTCTTTGCTGCTCTTATCCTTCTCAATGCTCATTTTGAATGAATTTTTCTAAGTAAAATAACATTATAACCCTTTGAATTTGACCTAATTTCGCATTGAATGCTTCAAACAATAAAGCTGAAAAAACCCTTCACTATGTGCACAATCACCATAAAATTCTTTGCAATTTTTTTTATTATCATATTTTCTTTCAGGATCTTCACCAATAGATCAAGCATGTCAATCTACATCACATATCATCATGCTAAAGCATCATCACCATTTTCTTTAGAAGGGGATAAAATATTTTCATTAAAGCTCCCCCTGAGCCAAAGCTCTCAACTTAGTTTTTGGAGGAAACATCTGTACCATATTTTGGTACAGATTCATCCTTAACCTTAATCTCTTACTTCTCTCTCCAAATCTTATCCATCTCCTTCTTTATTTCTGTTAGATCAATCTTTTGTACTAGTTCATTCTTCTTTTCCGAATAATCCTTCTTCATATTTCTACTTTTGCAAAAAATGGAAATGCATCTAGGCCAATTGCAATTGTAACATATGACATTCTTTTGACCAATATTCCTTCCATTCATTCTAGATTTTCATTGATTATCTTTTTTCCCAAATCCATAGCATGTATAACAATAGCCTTTGAAATATTTAACCATTCTACCATTGTTATAGCCATTCATCATTTGACTTCTACACTCATTAGCTCTATGACCAAATTTCTTGCATGTATAACATTGAATAGAAAAAGGTGGAATATTATAATTTATCCTGCTTCTACATTCCATATCCTTATGTCCAAATCTATTACAAGAATAACAAAAACCATTAAAATATGGGTACCTTTGTGCATTTGGTTGTTTGACTGGTGGTCTTCTAGCTTCATTCCTTTGATTCTAGATTTTCTTGCCATTGTTCTTCTTTTCTTAATTATTTGATGTCTAATTTGATTTTGAAATTTCACCCTTTTCAAATCCTAAACCTTCTTTATCTTTAGAGCCTTTCTGATTTGAAATAATTTCATCAAGCTTTGTAGAACTCATCTTGAATTTGTCTTCATGACTCCTTGCTTTGTCTAGATTTTATCTCAGATTCACAACTTCTTGTTCAAGCCTTGTACATTCCTTAGATTTTCTTTTCACCATTGCATTTAGACATTCCTCAACTCTTTTCTTTTCTTCAACTTACACCTTCAGATTGGTGATAGTTTCATTTTCTTGCTTTAATTATTCAATGAATTCCTTATTCCTTTATTTTAACTTCTTGATTTTCTCTCTCAAATTTCTGATGTGTTCATCTACTTCTTTGACATTTTCTTTTAGACTTCTATTTTCACCTTCAGTCCTTTCAAGATCTTCAAGGGAAACTTTGAGTTCTCCATCTTTTTCAAGCATGAAATCTTCTCTTATGAATCCAACAATAGGAATCTCTTCTAGAGGAGTAGGTATTCTTCTAACAACCATGTGTTCAACCTCCAAGAATTTTCCCAAGCGTTTAAGCTCCTTCCAAGGAACCAAGCTCTAATACCAATTGTTGAACACCTAGAATACTGAGAGGGGGGTGAATCAATATTCTTTTAAACATTTCAAATATTTAAACATCCAATCCACATAGCATATTCAATTGCAGTAAATGAAAGAAAGCATGAAATATCCAAAAACATCACATAACACATGAACACCAAGATTTTTACATGGAAACCCCAAAATTGGAAAAACCACAGTGAAGATTAGCTCCCAATATATTATAACTTGTTATAGTATATTTATAGAAGTGCTCATTGCAGGTGGACTCATTGTCCACTGAGAGAAAGAGAGATAAAAGAAATTTTGTGGCTCACAACCTAGATTGAACTATTGAAATTTCATCTAGCATATGCATGAGATAAAGTTCCAATGAAACTCAATATACTAACTTTACACAATTCATCTGATTCTAATCTAACACCCTACTTTCGTCTACATTTGCATCACTCTAATATTTTGCTCAATATTCACAACTTAGATTCAGACTGTATTTTCTCAATTTGCATCACTCACATTACTTACATGTTTCTCATATATCAAAACATCGAAAATGATCTAACTTATATACCCACTTCAAGAATAAGATCAATTAGGTCGACCTAATGAGATGTATCATACAAAATAGACAATATATGAATTTTTGGCTGAAATCCTTCCATAGATGCCTTACGCCAAGATTTAATCCTTAAATTTTTTTGAAATAGGTTGGCATGGACCTATAATAGCTCCCACACAATACCACAATACTTAATCTTTGCATACCTTCAAACCTATTAGATCGGAATCACAGAAGACCTAATACAAAAATTCTCCAACTGTGTACCCATATTCAAACATGCAGTCCTCAAAACATCGTGCCATCTAAAATGAACACTCTATTGACATATTTCAACATCTCCTTAAATATGAAAAACCAAAATCCTATCCACGGAAAAATGCATACTCTCCAACTTATATGCATTGTACAAGAAATGATTGTAACTATTAGGTCGAGCTTTTGTCATTCATAACTTTTAAACCAAAAGGCAAAACAAGATAGAATTCTAGAATTAGATGCTTAAAAAAAAACATACTAGAACCACAAAGTGAAATGTTAGTTTACAGACTAGTGTGGGCCCAAAAATTGGATGCTTTTTACTTAGAAACACTACTATAAACACTTAGTCATTTTTCATCACAATTGGCTTGACTGGATCAAAGTTTCTTCTAAAATTGTCTTCCACAAACATCCCAAAATATGTTAGAACCAACCAAAATGATATGCACCATGATCTCCATATCAAGATACAATGTTGACACCAATGACAACATTGCAACACATAATAGTATACCTTATGGTTATCCTTCATGTTCATGTTCCCAACAACTACATCAATGACATCTCATTCTTCCAACAACTTACTCGTATAAAAGTGGTCCCTACCTCTTTCCACACTTTTGGATTAGGATTTTCAATGAAGATAAAAAGGCTTACGAAATTGTGAAAGTTGTACAAGTGTCAAATTGGAGACTACTTCCAACACATGAGAGAACTTCTAGAGAGTGTTGTGTATAGGATCCATGGAATACTGGCACATGGTGGAAGATTAAAGGATTTCACAAGTTTGTTGGATCATAGTGGCATATCCTTTTCTTGGTTACAAAATCACAAAAGGACACTATTGGAGAATCATATTGGATCATAATACTTTAGGAAGGTAAATAATTATGTTTAATACATTTATAAGGGGCCATTTAATAAGTAATAAAAGGTCAACCATTGAAATTTGCAAATCTAACGATTCTAGGGTTATTCCAAAGGTTTGAATTTGCAAGTTTAGTGCTTCAAACATTAGCTTTCAGAATGCAACTACAACCATCCATCCAACATTCATCGAACATTTATATTAATTTTCTAAGTATAATAATGTTTTATTAACTTATTAAATAATATAACTCATAATCATAGTTACTAGTCATTAAGTTGTACTGACATCTGGCTTCAGACTTGGTACTTTTCACAATGGCTCACTTTTGATAAGAAATTATAATATGTTGACACCTATCTCCATTCCAGAGACTTTATGAAGGAATTTGGGTGTTGTGAAAATTTGTCTCATAATAGAACAATATATAGCATTTGCTATTTTTGCCACCCATGCTATGATTTTGTATTGGCATACTAGTTTAATTCACCAATGAATTTTTTTTATTGGTTTGAAAATAGGTTTAATTCACCAATGAATTTTCTGATTGGTTTTAAAATAGGTTTAATTTTCCAATGAAAACATTTTTTTGGTTTGAAAGCAGGTTTTAATTGCCAACAAAAATATTTTTGGTTTGAAAAGTTTAATTCACTCACAAAAATATTTTTTTGGTTTCAAAACAAGTTTAATTCGCTAATGGAATTTTTTTATTGGTTTAAAAACAAGTTTTAATCGCCAATGAAAATGTTTTGTTGGTTACAAAAAAATTATAATTCGCCAAGATTTTCTACAAACTTCTAGCAATTACAAAAGATTCAGAAATTGAGATTATTATTTTTTCCCAAAAAAAGAAAAAAAACACCAATAAAATTAATATTTTTTTGGGAACTATACAAGATTTACCAGGTTTTACTCCTTTTTTGAGGGGGGGTTCTTAAAGTTATCCCTTCCTATGGCCAAACTGATTAAAGGTATAGTAGTAACCAAAGAAAAATTAGGAATACCTGGTCATAGAATTTCTTTATGTAGGATGAGGTCTTATTGACTTTGGCTTCTTCAAGTCTCTCACCATTATGAAACCATCTGCATCAGTTCCCTTTGTGTTATACTTCTTCTTCAAGTTCCCAGAGACTAACTTATTATTCTTGTCTTTTGTAGGATTCTTTTCTCCTTCATCTTTCTTCACATCAACAATGCTTGTGTCTGTCTTTGCATCTTAAGAGGTATTCTCCTTAGAATCTTTATTGCAATCCTTTTCCTTCATTTTTTCAAACTTTCCTTCTACTTTGAAGTTATCATATAAGTTTTCTGATGTATTGGCTATAGGAATTTTTTCCTTTTTCAAAACCAAGACTAGATTTTTCATTTGATGACTTTTGAGAGTTAATCAACTCAAGAATTTCAGAACCTCCTTTTAGCTTCAAATCTTTGTCAAATTTATCTCTAGCTTTGTCTAGTTCTTTTCTCAAAGCCACTATTTTTTTAAGAATTTCATAACCTCCTTTCAGCTTCAAATCTTTGTCAAATTTATCTCTAGCTTTGTCCAGTTCTTTTCTCAAATCCACTATTTTTTCTTCTAACTTCATGCACTCATTAGATTTAGATTATAGTTCATATTTGAAATCGTCTATTCTTTTAGCCTCTTCAACTTGTTTCTTTATGCTAACTATCATCCAATCAGATTCTTCAAGAATTTTGGATAGTTTTTCAATTTCCTTTTGTGCATATTTATTTTTCCTTGTGTTCTCCTTTCTTACCCTTTCCATTTCAACTAGAGCACAACTGAATTCAACCTCTAGATCCACTTCTCCTTTCTCTTCATCATCAAAATCTTCAACTTCCTCCCTTTCTTGATCCTTAGAAGTCAATCGTAATGTCAGGAATAGGGTTTCATCTCCCTCAACCATAAATGAAAAATCATGGTCATCATCTGAGTGAACACTAACATCAGATGAATCACTTTCTTCTTTTGTGTACAAGCTCTTCTTATTTTAAAAGAATTTCTTCTTCTTGGAGAAGTAGGGTTTCTTGTTTTTACAATCATCTTCTTGTTCAGTGTTATCATTTTTTCTATAAGGGTATTTAGCAACAAAATGTCCCATCTTACCACAATTAAAGAATTTAAAGGGTAACTTACCTTTGTACTTTCTAGATCCTCTTCTTAATCTCTTGACAAAGTTAGCTTCTTCTTCATCAGTCTTCTAAGATTTAGATGTAGGTGTTTCTACCTTTTCCTTTTTGGCTACTTTGAATGTGGCTTCCCTCTTGGAGGTATTTGCATCTCCCATTCTCATCTCATAGGTAGTGAAGGTTCCATGAAACTCATCAACAATGAGCTTATCCAAATCTCTTTCTTACTCTATTGTAGATATTTTAGAGTCATACCTGAATGGTAGAGATCTTAGGACCTTTTTAACAATGACAAATTCTTTCATCTATTCTCCAAGGCCTCTGATTACATTCACTATTTCATCTACCCTAAGAAGGTAGTCTACAATTTTGTCTTCACCATTCATCTTAAGACTTTCAAACTTATATTTGTAAGTTTGTATCTTGGCTTGATTTAATTTATCAACACCTTTGACAAACTCTCATGGGTTGTTTGACTATGCATGACTTTGACAAACTCTAAATTTTCCAATCCACAAAGAATTGGGATTTTAGCCTTTACATTTGCTTCACATGCTTTCTTATCAGCCTAATCAGTGGGAGGTGTAGTAGGAATAACATAAAAATTTACCACAGACATCCAGACATCAAACCCTAAAGATGATAGGTAGGCTTCCATCCTTAAACTCGAAAATCAATAGTTTGATCCATTAAAGAGAGGCACTTTGTTTGAGGAAGAACCTTCTTAACTGGCCATTTATGTTCACTATCCAAGATCTACTTGAGCTGATTAAGCTTCTTCAAAGGAACCTATGCTATAATTGAAAGGAAAGAAATGGTGTGGAAGCAATTTTCCTAACATAAAAACCACAAGGAAGTAAGCAGACAGTACTTTTAATTTCCTTTCAAGTGGTATCAGAGCCTAGCTAGTTGTGTTATCCTTGTGAGAGGGTTGGGTTTTTTGTGTCAATTCTTTTTTAGTGGGAGTTTGGTAGAGGTCTGATAGTTTAATTACAAATTAAGATGGCGAGCACATACGAGAAGATGGAAATAAAGAAATTCAATGGTAGCAATTTTGAGTTGTGGAAACTCAAAATGGAAGATCTGTTAGTGGATCGTGATCTGTAGCTTGCTGTGTCTAGAACAATGCCTCAAGGCATGAAGCAAGAGGATTGGGATCTTGCAGATAGAAAGTCTAAGGGGTTGATAAGGCTCTGTTTGGCAGACTATGTTCTTCTAAACGTGCATGAAGAAAAGACTGCATCTTCCTTGTGGAAAAGACTGGCATCTATTTATCAAGGCAAGTCCTTGGTGAACAAATTGTTCTTGAGGAAGAAGTTGTACTCTTTGAGAATGCAGGAGGGAGGATATGTTGCTGATCATTTGAATGCATTCAACATGCTGATTTCTTAGTTAACATTTGTTGGTGTGAAGATTGAAGATGAAGATCACTGCATGCTGCTACTATGTTCTTTACTAGATTCTTGGGATCATCTGGTGATGGCTATTGGGAGTAAGACATCCACTTTCAAGATGGAATATGTTGTTGGAAGAAATGAGAAGGAAATATTTTGAGATGGCAAAGGAGGCTCTGGCTGTTAGAGGCAGATCGAAGGAGAAAGGCAAGAAGAAGGACAAGAAATCCAAATCAAAATTAGAAGGGAGATCAAAGTCTCCTGGCAAGAAGTCCAAGGTGAAGTGCTAGAATTGTGGGCAACCTGGTCATGTCCAGAAGGATTGCAAGGAGGAGAAAAAGAAGAAGAAGAAGACCTCTTCTGACAATGATTCTTCTCAAAGTGATGCTGACGCTTTCATTGTAGCCTTGGCTACCCGAGCATCTGATGATGTCTGGCTGATTGATTCTGGAACATCTTTCCACATGACATCTCATAGAGACTGGTTCATGAAGTATGAAGAATACAATGGTGGAAAGGTGTATTTGGAAAGTGATTCATCTTTGGAAATTGTTGGCCGTGGAAGAGTCAGAATTCAATTCCATGATGGAAGAGTGAAGAGAATCAATGATGTGATGCATATACCAGGTCTGGCTCGTAATTTACTTTCTATAAGTAAGTTGAATGATATTGGAGTGCATGTCACGTTATCTGGAAATGGTTGCAAGATGACTAGAGGCTCTATGGTGCTAGCAAGGGGTGCTCGTATTGGTACCTTGTATAAGCTGGATGCACAAGCTATTCAATGCAATAGTGTCTCTGCGAAGTCACAAAAAGCTACTCATGGAGGAAAAGAGGGAAACATTCCTGATGGTGTAAACTCCATGGAGGTGAAACTTCTAGCAAAAAACACTATGCTCTAGCATCATAGGCTAGGCCATATTGATGAGAAAGGTTTAAAGACCTTGAAGAATAAAAACCTGGTTGAAGGGCTTGAAGATTGTAACCTCAAATTCAAGTTTTGTGAACATTGTATATATGGTAAACAACATCGTGTTTCATTTTATTCCAGTCCTCACAAATCTTTTGGTTTTCTTGATTATATTCATTCTGATGTTTTTGGTCCAGTGAATGTTCCTTCTCTATCTAAATCAAGATACTATGTGTCGTTTATTGATGATTATTCAAGAACATTTGTATATTTTCTGAAAAGTAAATTAGAAGTGTTCAATCAGTTTAAGGAATTTAAAAACCTTGTTGAGAATCTGACTGGTAAGAAAATAAAATGTTTAAGGACTGACAATGGTGGTGAGTTTTGTTCAGATGAATTTGAAAGGTACTGTAAAGATCATGGGATTAAAAGAAATAAGACTACACCTTACACTCCACAACAAAATGGATTTGCTGAAAGGTTCAATAGGACAGTAATGGAAAGAGCATGAATTATGTTGAGCAGTGTTGGCTTGGAGGAGAAGTTTTGGGCTGAAGCAGTCTCTACAACATGTTACTTGGTAAATCGATGTCCTAAATCTGCTCTTGTTGAGAAGACGCCTTTGGAAGCCTGTTCTAGAAAGAAGCCCTCTCTGAGACATATTCGTGTCTTTGGTTGTGAGGCATATGCATATGTGTCGTTTGAAAAAAGATCTAAGTTGGAAAACAAAGTTGTAAAGTGTATTTTTATTGGCTATAGTGCTGGCATAAAAGGATACAAGCTTTGGAATCCTAAGACTGAGAAGGTTTTGTACAATAGAAGTGTTATCTTTCATGAGCTGAAGCCTTCTACACTGGATCCGCAGTCAGAGAAGAAATCAGAAAATGAAAAGGTTGTAGCAGATATTCCTCCAACACCAGATAAAGAGGAATTGAAAAATCAAAATGTACCTAATACTGAGGAAAGCTCAAGTAGCTCTGAAAGTTCTGAAGAAGATGAAGAACCACCTCAGCCTCAACCGGTGAGGAGGTCAACTCATGAAAGAAAGCAACCTGATAGGGATGGGTTTTCTTTGATAGAGTTTACTTGTGCCTATGCTTTAATTTCTAGCACTGATGAACCTAGGACTGTGAAAGAGGCATTTAAAATGTCTGATTCAAACTCTTGGTTGGAAGCCATGAATGAAGAAATGGCATCATTAGAAAAGAATGATACTTGTAGTTTGGTGTCATTGCCTAAAGGCAAAAATCTGTGGGCTGCAAATGGGTATTTAAAAAGAAAATTGGTCGGATGGCGTGTAGAAAAATATAAAGCGAGGCTGGTTGCAAAAGGTTATTCCCAAGTAGAGGGAATTGATTATGGAGAAATATTTTCTCCTATAGCTAAGCTGACATCTATTAGATTTCTTTTGTCACTTGCAGCAGCGTATGACTTAGAAATTGAACAGATGGATGTGAAGACAACGTTTCTTCATGGTGATCTTGAAGAAGAAATTTTTATGTCCCAACCGGAGCACTTTGTGGAAAAAGGTAAAGAAAGACTGGTTTGCAAGTCAAAGAAATCTTTGTATGGGTTAAAACAGTCTCCTAGAATGTGGTACCAGAAATTTGACACTTGTTTTGTCATTGGGATTTGTAAGATCAAAATGTGATCATTGTGTCTATTACAAAGCGGAAGGTGATCAAGTCCTTATTATTGCTCTCTATGTTGATGATATGCTATTTATAGGCAATAGTAAGCTAATGATTTATGATCTTAAGTCTCAATTGTCTGCAAAGTTCGAAATGAAAGATCTTGGTGCAACAAGGTATATTCTAGGAATGGAAATAACCAGGGACAGGAAGAATAGAAAACTTTGTCTTAGTCAGAGTAAGTATATCATGACTGTTCTAGAGAGATTTTGTATGACCGAGTGCAAGCAACTAGTTGTTCCAATTTTGCAGGGAACAAAGCTATCTGTTGAAGAATGTCCAAAATCTCCTACTGCGATGGAGGACATGACCAGTGTGTCATATGCTAGTGCGGTTGGTAGCCTTATGTATGCAATGGTCTGTAAAAGGCCAGACATTTCCCAAGCAGTGGGAGTTCTTAGTCAGTTTATGGCTAATCTTGGAAGGACACATTGGGATGCTATGAAGAGAGTGTTTAGATATCTGAAGGGCACTTTAGACTATGCTTTGTGTTACCATGGGAACTTGGTTGAATCACAGAGGACTCTCAGTATTTGAGGTTATGTGGACTTTGATTGGGCAGGGGAGATTGACAGCAAAAGATCCACCAATGGATATGTTTTCATGAAGAATGGTGGTGCAGTGAGTTGGATGACCAAGCAACAGGTTGTAGTCGCTTTGTCCACTATAGAGGCAGAATACATGGCAGCTACACATGCCTATAAAGAAGCAATCTGGTTAAAACGTTTGTGTTCTAACATTGGTTTTGATGCAGGAAAAATTACTATTTATTGTGACAATCAGAGTGTTATATGTTTAGCAAAGAATCCTACTTTCCATGACAGGACGAAACATATAGATGTACAGTATCACTTTGTACAAGATATGGTGGAGGACGGGAAGGTCTCTTTGGAGAAAGTGGATACTCTGGAAAATTTTGCAGATGCATTGACGAAGCCTGTGAGCACAGACAAATACAGGTGGTGTGCCAATTTGATGGGCCTCTTGGCCCATGAATTTCAGTAGCTTTATTATGCTCCAGAGTTTTTAGTAAGGTCTTCGTCAAGTGGGAGATTGTTGGAATATTTTCCTCAATCCATACTAACATGTAACTCCTGGAGGGAAAAGTCGTTGTGACATTAATCACGTCTGGCCGACTAGCTATTCTGAATTCTCTTGAAATGTTCATATCGCTGAGACAAAGCAGATGTCTTTCCGAATGATGTTATCGCTGTGACCTTTTGTCGAGTAGGAGACCTCTAGCCGACAGTGTTGTTTTTTATCGGGTGTTGGGGAGACTCACAATGACTGGGGTCTTTGGGGTGACTTGATTGCTCGGTATTAAGTCCCAGTGACTGAAGGGAGTCTCACCGATAGATCATCAGGCTAACACAAGGGCTTTGGTAAGATGTCCCAGCGAGAATGGAAGGTCACGCCGACGGGGATACAACTGAAGTCATCGAAGTAGCTCAAGGCGATCGGTATGAAGTCTTGGCGACTTGTGAGGTCTCACCGATGGAAAAGCCAATGTTTGAGTATGACTTGAACAGAGTCTTGCTGATAGTAAATGGTCATCGGTGTAATATATGATTTTGATAAGAACTCTCGGCGAAGGTGATAAGTCTTGCCAACTAGTGGATGCTTCAGAACAACATGAAGACTCGGTGGGAGGTCTTGGTGAGAGTGAAATGTTTTTCTGACAGTATGACTCTTTGGTGTGACTTAGGATATCGATATGTGGTCTCACCGAAGAGCGATAGTCTTGCCGAAAGGAAAACTGAAGTCGATGCAACTTGTGAGCTCGGTAAAACATCTTGCCGATGGAGAAACTCTTGCTGATAGAAATGCAATGGATGTCGATGGATTTGATATGACTCATGGCGTTCGTTATATCATCTTGCCGACTGTTGGAACCTATGACGATATCGATAGTGAAGACTTTGTGGCATCGGGGAGACACTGTTAGTGTCTCACCTATATGCCAACAAAGTTTGAACACCTTTGACCTAATTGACCATCCTATGTGGAGCCCCGTGGACCAATCAGAGGAAGCAAATTTTAAATGGATGGTTGTTAGATTTTTGCAACAGTTGTGACGCTGGAGTTGATGGAGGTATTTGCATCTCCCATTCTCATCTCATAGGCAGTGAAGGTGCCATGAAACTCATCAACAATGAGCTTATCCAAATCTCTTTCTTACTCTATTGTAGATATTTTAGAGTCATACCTAAATGGAAGAGATCTTAAGACCTTTTTAAAAATGACAAATTCTTTCATCTATTGTCCAAGGCCTCTGATTGCATTGACTATTTCATCTACCCTAAGAAGGTAGTCTACAATTTTGTCTTCATCATTCATCTTAAGACTTTCAAAATTATATTTGTAAGTTTGTATCTTGGCTTGATTTATTTTATCAGCACCTTTGAAAAACTCTCATGGGTTTTTTGACTATGCATGACTTTGAAAAACTCTAAATTTTCCAATCCACAGAGAATTGGATTTTTAGCCTTTACATTTGCTTCACATGCTTTCTTATCAGCCTAATCAATGGGAGGTGTAGTAGGAATAACATAAAAATTCACCATAGACATCCAGACATCAAACCCTAAAGATGACAGATAGGCTTCCATCCTTAAACTCGAAAATCAATAGTTTGATCCATTAAAGAGAGGTGCTTTGTTTGAGGAAGAACCTTCTTAACTGGCCATTTATGTTCACTATCCAAGATCTACTTGAGTTGATTAAGCTTCTTCAAAGGAACCAATGCTATAATACCAATTGTTGGAACACAACTATCTATTGAGAGGGGCAAGAATCAATAAAGTTAATTAAAACTAATCATTTAATGCTTTTAATGTTAACTTAGAAGAATATACATAGATCACACACACACACAAGTACACATTACAACAAATGTACATGGAAAACCTAATATGGGAAAAACCAAGGTGAGAATAGCTACTAGGATCTACTATCATAATCTAGCATCACAATAAGAATCTCACTGGTTATAATTTTTAAGGTTACCAACCCTAAGGAGACACCAATCCCCTAATTTAAGAGCACCAAATCTATGGAAGAATCTATTCCTTAACTGAGCACTGTCTTGTGTGAATTGTGTAATGTAAATAAATGAGTAATAAAATCACACAATCAATGAAACGTATTACATTAGAGAATTGAATCAAAAAATAATCAAATTGAAACACAAAAAATTCCCTAAAATCATTCCATTGTTTCCTATCTTCAAGGATTCAATAAATCATAATGGCTCTTAGATTGTTGTATGCACTATGACTGTTAGAATGACAACCTAAGGAACAGAATGCTAGAAGATGCAAGAAATCTGTTCCTACATGTTTGATAACCTATGTAATTGATGAATGATACTATGATGCTAAGATTATGATGTTGTTGTGTTCAAAATGATGCTAAGATGATGCTATGATGAAATGCAAGACTGATTAAAATGTTGTATGAAAATGCAATAAAACTAATGCAACAATTAGGATTTTAGAAATGAAATTTCTATGATAACATTACTTTAAACTAAATGCAAAATGATAAACTAAAATGATATGCTAAGCTCACAAATGTTGATATGATTTATGCAGAGTAAGTTTGCTCAAAGATGGGATGTCAAATGCTGGAGAATGATGTATTTATAGGATTTCCAAGGCATATTGTGATGTGGCAACAACCAATAGTCAGGATTTCAGCTGGAGGATGAAGTTAGAGGGAATCATGGAGAGTATTCCCTTTAATAGAACACTTTGCCAAGTGTTTAGAAGAATAAATGAAATGGAAGAGCCAAGTGTACAAGGTTGTTTCAAATTTTTTTGAGGATAATTCCAATTTAAATATTAAGCATATTTAAATTCATGAGCCACTTGATGAGGTGGCAAGAGGAAAAGTTATAGACATGTCACTAAATTTAAATTTGGAATTATTCAAATTTAGTGAGAAGATATTAATTAAATAAAACAAACTATTTGGAATTTGTTTATTTAATTCAAATTAGATGAATATGATTTAAGATAAGAACAATTAGAAAGTGTGAACTATATAAATAAATTTAGAATTTATTTATAAGTAGACGAAATAAGAGGTTTGTTAATTAAATACCTTGTATTTAATTAATTAAGTATCCTGACTGATTTTAGGTGTATAAATTTTGCCCCTTTTTGAAGTGATGTGTTTACACATTGCTTCAAAGAAAAAATTTCTCGTGAAGCTGACAAAAAAAATTCAATATGCCCCAGACACTGATTTTCTAATGATGATGGATATATGCCCCCTTGGGAGATAAATCGATGAATTTTTGAATTTTTAGGATTTTTTGAAATTTTTATGATTTTTTGATAATTTAATGATGATTTCAAATTTTTATGACGTAGAGACGATTTATCTCCTAAAAAATGATGTTGATCCGACTAGGTGATGAATTGATTAATTAAGCCCCTTTTGAAAAATAAAATAAATCAGTCCCATTTAATCACTCATTAAAAGGTTAAAACAATGTGATTTCAACTCATTTGACCATTTGCATTTGGAAAATTTAAAGTGATTGAGTGATTGAGCAAGATGTTGATTCTGATCCAAACCCACTGATTCGAGCACGTGTGAGATCACAATTGCTCGGCCGTGTATGGACCTCTAGTATGTACCCCAAAAAAATTCCTCGTGATTTTTGAATGACGCTTTCCCCTTATTTTTCACACTTGAAATGTAGATTTTAATGTTTTAGTGGATAGGGTACCCAATGTAGTGCATCGGGTTACTGTTTTATTGCATAGGGTAGATTAGAGCATAGGGTCAGATTTTTAGCGCATTTAGTCAATGATGTAGCGCATTAATGTTTTTAGCACATTTAGGCCTAGTTTTAGTGCATCTGCTGAATGATGTAGTGCAACTAGTTGTTTAGCACATAGGTGATGTTTTGTAGTGCATTAGGTCAATGTCTTAGAGCATCTAATTGTTTAGTGCATTGATAGAGGGAAATAGCACATTGATGAAATTTGATGGTGCATATGGTAATGTAGCGCATAGAGACCCTGTTCTAGTGCACGATAGAATTCTTTGGCGCATCTATGTTTTTAGCACTTTGAGACACTGTTTTAGTGCATCTAGGGCAGAATGATAAAATTTAAATTAGACTCCTTGATTTTGATTATTATTGATCACATTAGCAGTTGATTTAATGTTGTTTGATGATGTCGATAGATTAAATGATGATTTATCTCATGATAGGTGAGATTCAATGGTTAAATGATGATTATTGACCTCACGATAGGTGAGGATCAATGATAGATTGATGATTGACCTCATGATAGGTGAGGATCAATGATAGATTCTCATTAGAGTTGATTAGATTAATAGGTTGGTTGATGTTGATTGATTGATAAGATTGTTGATTTGCGATATGTTATGATGATAGGAGCTGACAAGGACCCTTCAGTCTCAGGAGCGATTCCCGAGGACCTAGGATTTGATTCCACATTTGGATCAAGCTAATCTAAATGTGATTGGATGATGCAGATTGACTTCATTGATAGATATGCACCACCATAGGATTAATAGAGGACTTCTGACCACTTTAGTAGAGAGATGGCACAACGACCACAACACCTTCCACTTACCCACTGATGAGATGACAATGAAACTAAAGGATGTTTACCAGATTTTGAGGATTCTTGTCATTGGTGAGCTAGTTGTGTATGATTCCATTGAGCAGGAGGGACAGATGCATTGAGGAGAGTGTTCGATGATGACTAAATTTTTGGATATTTGATTCTATGGCAAGAGATAGTTGATGCATACGCGACATTGCCATGTGTGCTTGTTGAGTTTATTGGAGGATTCCTATGTCCCGACCATAGGTCGAAGGGACTTTCAGTCGGTTGGGGTCGGACACTGGAGAGGATGATCACACAAGGGACTTGATATGCTTGGGGCTCCTACATGATAGCACATTTATACCATGATCTTCACCAGGTTGTTTATCTGAGAGGAGCCAGTTTGTTAGTTGAGGTCACACTATTACATATATGGGCATGGGAGCATATAGTTGTCACCTGTCTAGTAGCAAAGAGATAGTGTCCAATAGGGAGACCATATGTTCATAGATATATAGGCCCAATTTTCTAGCATAAGCTGGGAAGACTGGAGTATTGGAGGAGGGTATTGGATGATCTTGAACTGTGACATGGAGGCCATGTCTTGACTATGAGCAGTGGCCAAAGGATGATATAGAGATGCCCTATGTGTGCATGGATAGATACTTGATTAGGAGGATACCATTTGTTATTGAGAGATTCTTGTTGGGAAGAGTTCTTCAATAGTATGGAAGAGTACAAGGCATGCCCCAGGGAGTGGCTCTTTATGCACGCCAATGACAGGATATACCAGAGTGGGGATCCAATTTATCATATGATGCAGCAGTTGATGAGTACTAGGGATTCTAGGTAGTGATATGGGAGTATCACCCAGAGATTATAGAGGCTACCGTATCAGAGGAGTATGCTCACTACTTCTTCTCACATCCTTTCTTGAGGATTACTAGTCCAGATGATTTGGCACCATTGTTAGATGATGAGATCGCACCAAGAGGAAGGAGGGGTGGAGGAGGTGATGAGGAGGAGAGACAGAGTAGTGATGATGGAGACAAAGATGGAGATGGAGGAGGCATAGAAGATGGTGATGGAGGTGATGGTGGTGATGGAGATGATGGTGGTGATGAAGATGACGGTGGTGGTGGGCCAGTGTTGGATATGTGGGACTTCATAGTACCATGGAGGAGGAGATCATTGGTGGTTGTAGCACAACAACATGTTCAGATTCAATTAGCCTCTCAACATCAATAGGCTCAGATAGCTGAATTGCAGTCATAGGTACAAGCATTACAGGGACAGTTGGCCCAAATACAAGGTTAGATGCAGACACATGCACAAGCCCAGGCTCAAGCATAAGCACAAATTTCCACTCTTACGGTCGAGAGAGATACCTTGAGGAAATAATGCAAGTAGGAAGAAGCCATATCAGAGAGACTGCAGAGGGTGGCCGAGGGTACCTCGACAACAGATTACCTAAGAAAGGTATGACACTCCACCAGGGAGGCCGAGTACTACTGTCTGAGGTATCATGACGCAGTTCCTCCAGAGCATCGAGATATTTATGCATAGTCTTCCAGTGCTCATACTCATTCTAGGACTACCATCAGGGGCGTTACAGTGCCACCACCTCGTAGAGATCCAGGGGTAGGGCCATCAAGTGTAGCAAGAGGTATAGGGCCAACACCATCTGGGGGCAGCAACACATAACTCTGTGATGATGTTTATTGTTCTTGAGACATTTGTATACTCCGATTCAGTTGAGACATTGATGATTCATTTCCATTTTGATGATATACCTCTGTGACACATTTGGATATCATTGTACACTTGACATTATTATTTTGATATGATATGAGATGCAACAATGATTAGCGATCTATATATGTTTATATGCTTTTGTGACGGATACCTATGATGGATGCATTTAATTTCTATGTTATCATGCTTATATGATGTTTTTATGTTGCTTATGTATGGATGCAATGATGATATGATTAAATGATGATGCATGATTTATGTTTCTATATGTTCTTATGCATGATGTTTTATGTTGTGAGATGGATGCAAATGAAATATGATCCAATTTATTTTTGTATTTTCCTGATGCAAATATATGATACTTGTCTACTATATGGGATGAATTTGATTATGCAAGTGAGATGCAATTCACTTCTTTTTGTGTTTTCTAATGCAAATATTATGATGTAATGCATGGATAGATGAATGATGTAATAATACTTTCTAATGTATGTATGATATGCAAATGGTTATGCAACTACATGAGAATGATATGTTTTTGTTAATGTCAAGTATACTCAATTATTTAATGATAGAGATAACATCATTTTGAAAAAAATTTCGACCTTGGAAAATCCATAAATATAGATGCAATCTAATCTACCATGCAAATCTAAATATGCAAAAATTTTCATCGTAGCAGCCAATTTATCGTGCTTTTATCATCATTGAGCCTTTAAAATGTTGAAAGTGAGTACAAACATCGATGGTATAATTAGACCATGATGACCTAAATACTACTTCCATGATTTTTGATATTGCAAGTTAACACAAGCATCTAGGTACAATTAAACCAAGATGACTTGAGCATTGCTTGCATAAACAAAAAAGAGTTAATTGTTTTCCTATGAAAATTTGGAATGTCATAAATGATACTTTGTAGAGCATGTCTCGCAAAAATTTGCACAGTAATAATGATTAACTCACAGACAATAGACAAAGAAAATATCATTCTCTTTCCTTGCTCCTCTAGTTCAAGACATCATCGAGTTTCTCCAGAGATATGATAACAAAAATCAAATTACAACAATTGAACATTCATGCTAACGTGATAAAACCATGATTCATATATCATCCATTTAAATTTTCTTTGGTTTGATTGATTTAGCTATTTGATATGGATGGTTGATGTGTGCAACTAGATAATTGATTTTCAATGTTGATTTTTATGATGATCGTTGTGTTTGTTACATTGTCTGATTAATGTTTGTTTGTTGGTTTAAGCTCAAAGTTTATTGCCCCCAGTTTAGGGCGAGACATGACCGCGATGCCAGAATATGTACATGAGGTTTTCCGATGATAGGCAGAATAATGGTGAAAGCGAATGGTCAACACATGCTCAAATAGATGGAAAAGCTAACCTATCACAAATAGTGCCTGTTGCCAGGTTTTCACTAGTTTATATTGCACTTTTTCATTCAAATTTTATGATTTTTTTATTATTTTACTTTTTTTGTATTTTTCATTTTTTTGCTTTTTTTTGTATTTTTATTTCTTTTTTATTTTTTTGTTGTCACCAAGACGCCTGTTTTCCAAATTTTCATCAAGGTAACCATTTTTCTAGGACTTTTACAGTGCACTGGATGAATTATGTGTAGAAATTCTTGAGATGCAAGCTATTGATGGGTTCTTCAAACAAATCCCCTTCAGTTGTAGACAACTAATATGCTCCAGATTTGAAGATTGGTACAAAAACAAAGGGACCTAACCAGTTTGGTTCAAAATTTCCTTTCTTTTCCCTATCCTGTTGATTACGGGGATTTTCTTTTAAGACCAAGTCACCAACCTGAAATGTTTTTGGTTTGACCTTGTGATTATAACTTCTAGACATCCTCTATTGATAGGTTTTCAGGTGATCAAATGCATTCTGATGACGCTCATCCAACAATTCCAACTCTTGTAGTTTGGATACTCTATAATATTTATCTAAAATAATTCCTTTCAAAGACACTCATAGAGATGGTAGCTCAACTGTAATAAGTAAAATGACCTCTGATCCATATACTAAAGCATAGGGTGTGGCTCCTATTTGAGTGTGGATACTGGTTCAGTAAACCCACAAAGTAGGGTTCAATTGAACGTGCCAATCACGTTCAACATCATTGCCAATTTTCCTTAATATTTTTAGAATGGTTTTGTTTGATGCCTCTTCCTGGCCATTTCCTTGAGGATAGTAAGGTGTAGAAAATCAATGTTGGATATGAAACCTTTCACAAATTTCTTGGATGTCCTGATTCTTGAAAGGTCTACCATTGTCTGTGACAATGGACTAAGGAATGTCATACCGATAGATAATGTAATTCAGGATGAAGGATGGAATTTTTTTTCTAGTGATGGTGGTTAAAGGAACAACTTCAATCCATTTTGTAAAGTACTTTGTGGCTATGATGACAAATTTGTGTCCATTTGACAAAGGTGGATGAATTTTACCTACAAGATCCAGTCCCCACTGACAAAAAGGCCATGTTGATGCAAATGGTTGAAATTCCTATGTTGGTGCATGTATCAGGTTTCCATGGACTTGGTATTTTGGAACTTCTTGACAAATTGAAAATACTCCTCCATATTCAACCAGTAATACCCCAAGCATAGGATTTTTTTAGCGAGAATTAGACCACTTGAATGAGTGACACAAATACCTTCATGAACCTCGTGTAAAGTGGTTTCAGCTTCGTTACATTTATGACACCGAAGGAGAGTACCATCAGGACCTCGTCAATAAAGTACATCAACTATCAGGGTATGTCGAGCTGCTTGTCGAATAAAGTTTCATTTTTAGTTTCAAGATAAATCTAATCGTAGGGTATTGTCTCAAGATAGGTGTATATTTTCCCATAGATAGAAGCTTCAACCTCGACTATATGGTATATGACTTGGGATTCAGGGTTATCATAGGCAGGGTTAAACAGTTGTTCCACCATGAACTCATAACGAGCTCATTTTTTAGGTATCTGTAGGAGAGAGGCAATGGTTTCCATAGCATCAACAACTTTCTTGTCCCCTCTAGGAATCTACTCAAATTTTATCTCTACAAAGTACTTTTTGAAGTATTCAACCATTCTTTTGTACAGGATCAATTAGTCATCTTTCATCTGGTAATCATCATTCACTTGATTTATGACTAGTTTGGAATCACCAAAGACCTATAACTATGTGATCTTCAATTTGAATGCCACTTTAATTCCAATGATGAGTGCTTTGTACTCAATTGTGTTGTTAGTGCAGGGAAACATTAACCTATAAGACTTTGGAATGGTGTGTCCTTGAGGCATGACAAATAAGATTCTTGCACCTAATCCATGTTGCGTGTGAGATCCGTCAAAGTATAACATCCACTATTGTGGTGAACTATAAGGACATCTGCATCTAGAAACTCAATGCTCATGGGATGATCATCTTGTAGTGGTGCTTCAGCTAATTGATCCACTATGGCTTGGCCCTTGATTTCTTTTTTGTCCACATACTAAATGTCAAACTCACTCAATATCATTACCCACTTGGCTAATCTTCCCGTCAAGGCATCTTTGCTGAGTAGATACTTTAATGGATCATTTTTTGCTATGAGTTTTATGGTGTGGGTTAACATGTAGTATCTTAGTTGTTGAGTAGCAAATACTACTACCAGACAAGCTTTTTCAATAAATGTGTAGTTGATTTCATAGCCATTCAAGGTCCTGTTGATGTAATAAATAGCCCTTTCCTTTCTTGCGGAATCTTCATGTGCCAATAGAGTGCCCAAAGATACCTTTTTTGTTGCTATATAGAGTAATAATGGGTTTCCTTGAGTTGTGTTACCTGTAGGTATTATATGTATCACATCCCTTTAATTTTGTCTTCCCTAGACATTAATCTTTCATTTTTCACCCAATTCTAAAGTCTTTTCCTTCATTTTAGTCTCCGTCATGAGTTTCTATAAGTTACTAACTTCTTGTCACGCATTCTATAAGTTTTGAAACCTAAGTTGTTGGCGTTGTGTGTCTTTAACCTTATCATCGGGTTTGTGTTTTTGCTAACTTCCCGATAGCCATACTTTTCCTTTAGTGGCATCAAGTTAGTCAGTCCATTGTGAATTCGAGGAGTCGAAGGTTTTCATAACTTCATAACTCTTGAATTTAAGTTATAGAGTTTTCATTTTCCATGAAAAGGCAATATGTTGTTCACCCACATGTTTCAAGGCGCCGCCTATGCATTAAATGAGGCATACGGTACAACTTGGAGATGTCTTATCAAGGATTTTTGTAAGGCACACAAATCTTAGGGTTTACTTTATTGAGGATTAAAATAGAGCATCATATTAATTTAGCACTAAATGCAAGTCTTGTCACTTGCATGACTTAAGGTAGTGAAGATATATTTGTTTGAACCTGCAATAGCACCTCTATCATCTACAATTATTTCTTCAAGCATATGAGTGTTGCTCTGTGTACTGTGAGCTCATGCAGTCTGGAATTGAAAATCATTGGCTTGGCGCAAGGAACACGGATAAATGATCCTATAAGCTAGAAGAATTATGGGTGCGTCTGGAAAGTGACAAGAGAATTGCTATCGATGAAAAATTGTTAGAAAGTGGATTAGCTCACACTGAGGGTTTTCCAGAAGCTATTCTGAGTGTGGACCTAATAGGTGCATGCGTGAGAAGATACATTCCATAAAAGTAGGAAATCAAAGCCATGGATAGGGAAAACTTTAGTGGCAAATCTTTTCCAATTGGTGAATTTCTCGCACCCAACAGGGTGTCCAAGTTGCCCATATTTTTCAAACTATAGGTCTAATGCATGTCTATTCACTAATGAGTTTTTTTATGAGGCATATTTAAGCAAGAAATTTTCCATTTTCAAACTACGTGTTTCAATTGGACCGACTAATATTTTTTCCTAAAATCCCGAAAGCATTTAATAAAACGCCTACATATTCGCCAATACTATTAAAACAACATTGTATAAGGCCCATTTCACCAATTAAAATTTACAAATAGTCGTTTGTGAAGACCCATTTCACTAGTTAAAATTTAAAAATAGTTGCTTATGAGGACCTATTTCACCAATAACATTAAAAAATAATTACATTTGAGGACACATTTTTCCTTGAAAATTACAACGTATCATTGTATAAGCACGCAAAATTTGCTAAATTTTTAATATACCATTTAAAAATCTTGCAGAATTTGCCAAATATAGAATCATGGATTGATATAAATACAATTGAAAGTGTCATTTATTCTTACACATTTTGTTCGGTTCTGAGGTTCTACTTCTCGATTCAGAAGTCAGTGAAAGCAGAAAACGTAGACTTAAAGGTGAGTGATCATTTCTTCATAGTGTTATTAGTTATAATAATAAGTTTTCTTTATGTCTTTTCCATTCTTGCTTCAGTCTAAAAGATGATATTGAGTAGGGAATGAGATCTATATTATTATTCTCTTTCCTTAAATAAGAAGACATTTTTTTCTAGTTTTTATTCAAAATTTCGAAGTGAGATGAATATGTAGAGTGAATCTGAGATCAATATGTCGGGTGACTCGAGTAGCAAGGGTAAGGCTCCTACCACTTCTCAGGGTGGTGAAGGCTCGCTCCTCAGGGTGGTAAGGCTCTTGCCGCTCCTCAGACTCCTATCGCTCCTCAGGGTGGTGAAGAGACTCCTATCACTCCTTAGGCTCCTCAGTGTGGTGAAGAGACTCATGTCGCTCCTTAGGGTGGTGAAGAGACTAGGAGGTGATCAAAATGCCAAAAACTTAGATGTACCATATAGTCTTACTTTGGAATTGCCAAAGCTTCTGATCCATCAGGTCAAGATGGAGCTACATCATCAACTCTTCCACCAAATATTGGTGGTATTCACAATACCTCACTGCCACTAGAAGGTCAAGTTGAGATTGTCATTGATTTAAATCAAAATGTATCAAATCAAGATGGAAATACCGTAGAAAATATTCCAAGGGATACCGTGGGCCCGGTTAGCAAAAATGAGATAATTGACTTAAATGAGGATGATGATGTTGGTAGCAAGAAAATAAGAAGCAAAATAAAAATGGGGCGCGAGTGGGAAATGAAAAGGAATTTTCAACTTGGTTGGTTGTCAAAGTACCCATTCATGGTACCAGTGGGGATTGAAAATGCAAACGATATTGAAAAGGAAAAATTGGCCAAATGTAAGATTTGTAGTTGGAAATGTGGAAGAGTGAAGACGTTGCAGCTAAAGATTGACACTATAGAAAAGCATATTGGTAAAGTTTATGAAAAAAAAATCATAGACAGAAAGGAACAATCAGTCGTATGATGGAAATCAAAGGAAGAATGTCTTCATGTTAGGTATGTTGTAGATTATGAATAGCATGAAAAAATAATGTCGAACATTGATGCATGTAAAGGTACACTTGAGGCTCAGTTTGGAAAAGCAATGGAAGCAACAAATATGTCAAAAATTGTTTAGATGAGTTTTTTTTTCATATTTTTTCTAGAGGGAATCCTATAACAAACTACACAAAATATTATAGTTTATTATCTTTTCTAAATGTTCCTCACTATCCCTTGCCACATTGGTTAGTAAATCCTAGATGGAAATGGGCAAACTATCTTGCTGCAGTTGAAAAGGAAGATTTAAAGGAGAAAGTAAAAGAGTCAAATTTCATTGTATTATCTTTAGATGAAGTTACTACAGTATACAATACTTCTTGGGTCTATATGCATTTGTATACTATAGAACAACATGTTCGCCAAGCTCATCTTCTTTGTGTTCATAAAATTAAGGGCAGTTCAACATCGCAAGATATATTTGAACTAGTCAAGAAATCTTTGAATGAAATTGTAGGTATGGATGAGTTGACAATTGCCAAAATGTTGGTGTGTGTAGGAGATGATGGAGCTATAGTGATGCAAGGTCAAAGGATCAATGTTTGCACAAAGTTACAAACTACTTATGCACCATACATGCTTGGAATTCAATGCATGACCCACATAATGAATTTAGCATTCAAAATTGTAAGCAAGTTTCCTACAATATCAAAATTTGAAAATCTAGTTTGTGAGATCCATGCATACTTTTACCGAAGTCCCAAACATTTCACAAAATTTCAAAATTTTGCTGAGGGAATAACACTAGGAAAAAAGCTTCTCAAGGATGTTGATACTAGATGGATCTCCCTACATGGACCAGCGCAACGAGTTCTTTCAAAATATCAATCCTTGATTGGAGTAATGTATGAGCATCACAACATAGTAGACAAAGCTCTTGACCTCTTACATAGGTTAAGCGATATAGAGACACTCTTGACTTTAGCTAGTCTTCTCCCCATGTTGGATGAGATGAACAGTCTTGTGAAGAAAGCCCATGATAGAACTATGTATATTAATGAATATTCCAATCTGCGTAAACATACATGATTGGCCCTCGATCATCTATATCTAGAGCTAACACAAGATGGCCCAAATTATTTCATGTGGTAGAAAATTACTGATTTGAATAATCCTAGTAATTATTTACAGTTTAATGCAAGTGGGCACATATGTATCTGTGTGTGTGGATATGAGATACCAATGTACCATTGTAAGACAATCAGGTGCTCTAGTAAACAAGTAGTTGTTAAGGAGGAATATTTTAAAGGCATTGTTCAATCTATTGGTGATAATTTGAAGGAAATTGCAAAATATCTTTCCTCAGAGATACCTAAAAGATTCCCTCGACATGAAATACTTCAAGCCATGGGTATTGTGTATCCTCAATTTTGAGAAAATCGAGAGAACCCAAAATATTTTCATGATCAAGTAAAAATATTGATCGAACAATTTTTGAAAAGTGTAACATACGATGAGCAGAAAATAGAAGGAATTTTAAATGAAGCTAAGCTTAGAAAACAATCTAGGATATTTCCAACATCTATGAGGGACTAGTATAAATCCATGGGAAAGGAGAAGGTCTTTGAACCAGGATAAATAAAAAAGGTTTGGACAAACTTAGGTTAGAGTGAAATATTGTATGGTTTGATATCAGAATATTTCAAACTTGTTGATTTATGTCAAACAATGATATTGGGGTTGGTGGAGGATGAGAGAGTTTTTAGTACATTGGGGTTTTTGAAATCAAAGTTGAGAAACAAACTAGACAAGAATTTGGAAAATTGCTTAAGGTTGAAAGGAACTGTGTATAATGTCTCTAATTTTCCTTTTGAAAGGGTACTCACAATCGAGAAGTCCACATGTGAAAGAAGAAGGATCGGGTTGTGCAACACTCCAATTCCAAATGCAGGTATTGGTGGCAGTGGCAGTGCGACTGGGACAAATGAAATTGACACAAATCACACAATGAATGTTGAATTTGAGACATAGGCCGAAGAAAATGAAGAGAAGACTTGGAATCAAATTCAAGACAACTCTTTTACTTTATCTGATGATGAATGTCAATTTGAGGACCCTGACTCCATTTGGGAAATTGAAGAGAATTAGCATCTTTTAGGTATTTATACTGCACTTCATGAATTAGTTTCCATTGTTCCATATTGTAGTTGATGATACTTTATATTGTATTCAATGAAATTGTGAATCATTGCACTTCATGAATCATATTCCAAAGTCAAACTATAGTTGATGATATTTTATGTTGTATTCCATGAAATTGTGATATTTTATATTTTATATTGTATTTTATATTTTATATTAGTCTATACATAGCATTCAATGAGGTGTTAGATGATGACACCTTTGAAAGGAAAGATAAGTCCATAATGTCACATGGTCGCTAAAACTTGGAACCTTAGAACCAAAGTTTGAAGTTTCAAAGTTTTCAAAACCTCCAACCTAATGAACCACCAACTACAAAGATGACCAAGAAAGACTTGCAACTCAACAAAGTGAACCATCAACCAAGTTCAGGAATTGAGAAGTTATGAAAATTTAGAAATCCACAACAAGGTTATAAAACTCTGAGGACTAACGACTAAGCTTGTTTTTTTTGCTCCCTTATTTTGAGTCTATCGTCTCTCTAGCTATAACATTTTACATGAATTATTAATGAAATATGATCAATGATCTTTCATTAATCCTCTTTGTCATTAATATTATGCAATATGCATTGATGTATGTTTTAATTTTGGCTCTGGTTTAATGAACCAGTTAAAGTACCTTGATTAAATCATTAAAGCATGAATTCATATAAATGTTTAGTGGATTTGCTAAGTAGTCATGGAGATTGAGTATTGGTGTGTGAATTGTAATGCAATTTCACTAAGATTATGGATGCCTAGAATTAAAATCACCTTATAGTTTATACTTCATATTTTAATTGTGTTAAAAGTAAAACTTGAGCATGTACTCAGTGGTTCATCACTCAACTCAATGCTTATTAGATTAATAACATACTAACAATAGTATTAGTAGCATATACAACAATGAACATCAAAAATTGTTTAAAGTGTATCTATAAGTTGAAACCACTCTAGACTTTTTCTTCAAATGATTTAATAAATAATATAGATAATTAAACATCAACACATTACTGAAGTCTGAATTTGAGCTTTTAAATTGATTATCACATGAAGGAATACACAGAGGCATTGGCAATGCAAAATATTTGTCAAAGACAACTTTGCACAGAGATGAGTTGGAACTTGCAAACTCATATTATCAAAATTAAATCACTGCATCACCTTTTCTAGCAACTTCCACTCTTTAGGTGTTGGAATTGTCATTTGTTCTAACTAATGTTGTTTCACTTGAAGATTTGTTAACAATTCATTATTCAAATTGGAACCTGTCTTAGATTCTTCAGTCAATTTTTCATTCAGGGTTAGTAATGGTTTGATGGAATCCAAATAGGTCACCACATCTAGGTTTTGAGGAAACTAGTCCAAATCAATCTTCCTTGCATCCTCCATCTTTTTCAAATCATTCTTTCTAACAAATCGCTCATTTGCATCAAAAGCCTCTGGAAAACCAAACTCTGTGAAGTTCCTTACCTTTTCATCCACCTTCATCTTTTTTGCAGCCAAATGCAAATATTTCTCTGTTTCACACATTCTCAAACACTTTTCAATGATAGATGACAACATCATTGGCGTAGCAAGCCAATTAGTAATCCCTTTTTATTTCAAAACATTGTCACTGGCTTTGTAGACTGTTTGTTGAATTTGATTTGATGATTTCTCTAATGCCAACACATTTTTGTTGTCCATTAAATATTTGTTGAACTTATTATGATGTTGTCTGATAGCATCAATCAATTGAAACATGTCACACAAATGATCAATCCCCTACATTATTTTATCCCATATCTTTTGTTTCATATGCCTCATTGTTTCTGTACAAAATGCAGATAACTTATTTTGAGAAGACTTAATTTCATTTTTTGCTTCCATTAGCTCTCCCTCCAATCTTTCATTTTTTTTCTCTCCTCCAATTTTTGTTCCCACTATGCATTTACATTTGCAATGCTTAGTCTTAATTTTTCTGAGGTGGATTTTTCCTCATCATATTTCTTGTTTCTCTCATCTATCCTTTCCTTCAGTTCATTCACTACAGTCTCATTTTTCTTATCCTCTTTGCTTGTTGATGTAGAGGAAAAATTTTTAATTCTCTTTTCTAATTCATTTCTCTTGTTATCTGTTGATTTCCTCTTTGCTTTCTCATTTTCTAGGTCTACTTGTAACTTTTCAATTTGAGTTTGCAACCTTTTTTTCTCTCTATCTTTCTTTAGCAAATGATGTGTACACCAATTCATTGTTCTTCTTTGATACATTAATTTTTTCAGTATTTTTGAGTCCATAAAAATCCAATTGAGAATTGTTCACCTCGAATTCAGATGGAGCCATTTGATTTGTTGGTTTGTTTTGAATTGTGGGAACAAGAATTGTGTACTCCATGATTTCTTTACTTGTGTCAAATGTGGATAATACCATGGTTGTTGCAGGCTTTGAAGTTAGAGAAAACACACTCTCCATCAGTTGCTTATTTTCTTTTTTATTCAATTCTGATTTATTTTTAAACTCTTCAATGTAATCAAAACTCGAGGATACAGGAACAATGGAATGATTTAATGGTGAAGGAATAGGAGTACTTTTAGTTGCTAATGATGTCGCAACCAAACTAAATGGCATTGGGGAGTGCCTAGAAATAACTCCTTTGTGGTGAATCCACTCATAGTGTGACTTGGAGTTGGACTTTTCAAAATCCTTTTCCTCTTCTGTAAGCCTTGATCACCTGGTGTTTCTATGGTATATTGTGTTGTTGTCCTCTTGTGTGTAATTTGTTGTTGTAGCACATGTTGACCACTACTAGTATTACTACCCATACCATCGCCACCAGACTACTAGTACTACTACCCATACCATCGCCACCAGAGGTAGTTCCAGTTGCACTAAGCCCTCCAGTTCCTCCATGGGCATGTCTTAGTTGTGATTGTGTCTGACCATGAGGATGAGGATTTGAAGCTCTAAAAAATTGATCTGTATGCCCTAGGTCTACTTTTTCACCTCCAACCCCAAGGCCAGATTTATCAACTAGTTTTCTATGCTCTACATCTGTTACCATCCAAGGGCCTTGTCTTTGGGACCTCAAAGGACCACCTTCATAACCCATTTTTTCATCTATGGCTGTTCCTGTAGTAAATTCTTCTTTTGTGGCCTCACTTAAACCAAGTTTGAAATTGACATGGATTTCTTCTTCCCTATCATCATCACTTTCTTCATCTTCTTGTTCATCTGGATGCTCTATATTCCGTAATTTGCTAAATTCAAGATCTTCTTCATTATCTCCATACTCTACAAGAGCTCTTGGATCACCTAGCTCCTTCCTCATAGACCAAAAGGCAGTAATTTTTTATCATGACCAATTTTTTTCTGTAACTTCCATCTCTAGAGAATCTGGCATTTTTACTCTACTAGATGGTTTATGACTTTTTTCATAAAAATTGTTGTACCTCCTAATTGTCTTTCGATGCAATGCCATAATTTCTACTAACAATTGTTCAAAAGAAATACCATTATCAGTAGCACTTTTCTCCATTGCTACTTTGAACTCATCCCAAGAATCCTTGTTTCTCAAGTTTTCAAGCAAGGGTTTACTTTGATGTTGAATTCTACTTCCGACATTCTTATTGAGCACAATCATTGATTTAATGGTGCCACATGGATCATACTTCCAGTGATAGATAGTATCAAAATAAAAATAAAATAAAAGATCATGTGCCACACTAAATTATTTTCTCTCGAATGTGATCCCTCCACATGAAAAAGGTAAAGAAGGAAATAAGGTCTTCTACCCCTGACTGCTAAAGTGTCTTTCATCAGTACTTTGCATCTGCCTCACATATTCCAAAGAAAAAACCTTTTCTATCACATGTATTGGAAGTTTGTATGGTTGTACTTCTAATCCATAAAATCTTAGCACAATATATTCTTCCATTAAGTACCAATCAACCAATTATATTTCTTTTCCTAGTTGAATGCAGTTTCTACATGACATAGGCAATCTAGGTATTGGAGTATTTGTAATTGCTTAAGACAATGGAGCCAAAAATTATTCCAAAAAATGACTGTAGTTCCTTTGAGAATCATGCAACCTTATAACAGTGGTCCATTCATATACTTGAGCCATTTTCTTTTGCTCAGGATTACTATTACCATAGGGTTGAATCTGAAGCTTGTTGGTCTAAAACATTCCTCTGAATTTGAATAGGAAAAGATAGTACAAGTAGGTTGTGAACCTAAATGTCTTGGTGGAACCTCCTTTAATCATTAAATATTATTTATGCATGGATTCTACAATGTGCTCAATAAAATTATATTTGGCATGTGGAACACCATAATGGATATTATACACCATTTCAAGGAGCCATGCACCCACTTCCAAATTGTTATCCAGTTCGAGGAAAAATTCTAGCATGGAAATAGTATCTTGAACCCATGGTCTAAAAATATCCAAATCATAAGGAGTCTTATGATCACCTTTCAATTTGTTTCTATCCTGAACTATTCTATTTAAGAAATATTTTTTCTCCATTTCATCCACTGCTTCATAATCACTAGCAAGCTTTTCTAGGTCAATGTGGAAATTTCCAAATTCTTCAGTTGTAAACCCCCAAGGCCAAAAATTTTCCAAGTTCTTCTGCATTAATGGATAAAATTTCTTCTTTTCTATCTTTATTAACAATTTCTCTTTTTTTATCATCATAATTTAGGGAACAAACCATGATAAATTATGGGCAAGGGAAAACCTCATGTAACATCATGTGCCCTAACTAGTTACCCACGATGTACTGATACTATTAACTTGCATTTGCTTTGCAGCCTTATTCTCAGATGAAAATCTAAGTTCTGAGGTACACCTACCATAGGTTTTAGGATCATAAATATCATGGTATTCATAAGTAAAACCTGAGGTTTGAAGAAATTTTTCATAATGTATTTTTTTATTTGACATTGCTCTAGTAGTAGTGGTACTAGTGGTAGACATGCTGATATAATCAACAATGTGAAATTTTTGAGTTCCCTATTAGTCCTTAATTTTTCTTAATTCTTAAGCCTCTTAACCCTAAACCTAAACTTCAAAGTTTGACAAAATTATATTTTAAGAAACGTCAAGTGATGAAACGTAGCCATAGGAATTCTTTAACTTACCTGGATTTTGAATTTTGATTCTTGAAGTTGAAACTAGATTGAAACTTGAAACTGGGTTACTAGAATGGCTTTGTTGGAAGTGGAACTGTGGAACCCATAATAGGGTGGTGCACTACAATGAGCAAAATGAAGACTAAAATCCCCCCATTTTTTGACACTCTAACTTCAAAATAAAATCACTTAGCAATAGAAAGTGTTGCTTTTTCAAATATTAAACTTTAAAGTGAATGACACCAAAACTTCTACTTGTTACTTATGGACTACATAGTACACAATTAGGTAGTACAATGTACATGGCTGACAACATTTAAAACAAGCCATTAATGATTTACTCTTGCATTGACAACAAATTCTCAACCATTGATCTTTGTTAATCTAATGGTTATAGGGTGATTCCATAGGTTTAAGTTTGCAAGCATAGCACTCTGTGCATTTCATTCCATAATGCAACTACAACCATAAATCAAATGTTCATTGAACGGTTGAGTAATTTATGATAAAAATAATAAACATAAAACATATGTTTTAAATTTTCTTTAAACTTTAATGCGCTAGGATTGACATCAAGGCCAAGGGGCCAGAAACTTAACGTTACAAATGCCTTAATAAAATGAATTACAATGCCACATTAATAGCACAACCATTTATTTTATTACAACTAAATTACAATGTCACATATTACATAGTAAAAATACAAATGTAAGCACAAGCGCCAAGCTTCTGTTGGACCACTGATGAAAACTTGAAAATGTAAATGTGATACATGTATCTCTAAAAATAAATGGAACTTGTTGGGTCAGCCATGAGCTTTGAAAATAAACACATGGGACTTGTCAGGTCAGCCATGGTCTCTAAAAATAAATACATAGGGAAAGGGGGCCCAATCAAACTGGGGAAATGTGAACTGTGAAGATACAAAATGTACTTAGCCCCTTTCAGAACCAGACTCATGCAAAAAATAAGGGGTTGTAAAATTGCTCCCATGCAGAAGATGAGCACTTAAAATAAATTCATTGGGCTTGCCTGGTAGGCCATGGTGTGTCAAAATGAACGCAAGAGACTCTCTTGGCCAACCATGCAAAGGATGAGGGATAGTAAAACTGCTCCCATGCAGAAGATGAGCACTGAAATTAAATGCATGGGAATTTCCTGGGAAACCATGCAGACGATGAGAGGTAGTAAAACCGCTCCCATCTTCTACTTGCAACTTCCATGCACTAGGATGGCATTTATCTCCATCAAAGCTTCTCATCTTGGTTCAAAACCTATCTGAGAGGTCAGGTGAACCAAATCAACTTCTTTCCAATTCCACCCATTTTGAACTTGAATGAAATTGGTCTTTTACTTTGTAACTACATAACTGGAGGCAGGAGAATTTAGAGCATCCCCAATAATACCGCATCATCTTCTTCATGAATCATTATTAAGTTACTAACCCTACAAAATGAAAACCCTTATGAAAATTAAACGAATGATTTTAGTTGTGCTCACTATCCTTATTTATGGGCCAAAAGTGTCACCAAAAGTACCACTACCATCCTGGTCCCTTGTACACCTCATACATGTCATGTGTGAGGTTGTGTATAGTTACTACTGACTAGTAATAATTGCAATTCACGCAAACCAAAAATCCAACTTAATCAGTACCTCAAGGTGGCTACATGCAAAGTTGCAAACTATACCTCAAGCTGACAAGCTATCAATTGTCAAAATCACTGGATTATTGATATCATCATCTACGATTCTATAGTACATCGTGAAGTTTTCAATATAAAGTTATCCAATCAATCACTCTGGCTATTCATATGGCATTAATCCGTGTCACCTCCTAGTACCACAACCAAATTGAGAATTTCAATAGAATAAATGAAAGGTAGAGTACTTCGACACATTGAAAAGAGAGAATTAAATGTCATTTTTTACCTTAATCATTATCAATGTCCTAATAAGTCACAATAAATTTCGCTCACTTATGATCAAAACTATATGTTGATAATTACTATTAGTTTTAAAAGCCACATTTAACATTTTTATATTGATCAAAGGAAAAGGGATTTAAAATAATGGAGCCACGAAAAGAATTTTAATTTAAGTAGCTATTGCTAAAGACTGAAGTACATAGTACATAACCAGCATGGCCAAAAAGCCACTAACCGTGACAAAAAACCAGTCACAAAGTACATATTAAAAGAACCTTAGAATTGTTACGCTATACAATAAAATATAGACACGTGACACATCACACAATTCATTACTAAATTTTTTTGTAACATTAGCTGAGGCCATAAACCGGTTGTTTGAGTAGAACATGAATTGAATTTAACAAATTAACAACAGAGAAGAAAAGTGAATCACCCAAAACCTTCCTCTAAAACTCTAGACTCTTTAATGATTCAATTTTCATATCACATAGCAAACCCCATCTCATATTAACCAGGGCAAGAGCCTACATTGTAGAAGCATGCAATTCCACTTTCTCAAAGATTCCACCAATAGGCACTAACCCACTTTCAAAATTTTAATGCTCCAGCGCCAACTCCAACGAAGAAATAGAGTAAATTAAAGGTTGCAAATAATATATTGCCAACATCTTCACCAAATCTTTATCAAGCAAAATGTCCATGCAATTGGACAAGAAAGATGAAGCTACCTCAGAATATAGAGCACAAGGGTTGTTTTGAAGCCATTCCCTACCCACAGTTATTCTTATAGCATCCTCAACTTGCACACAAGTAATTGTAAAAACCATACCCAACTTTCATCTGTCGTATGCATTGTCCCTTCTTTTCTCCCAAAAACATTTGGGTAGCATGACACACCATGAAGACTCTTGTTATGGCTTGCATAACCACCCCATTTTGTTTTGGATCAAAATGGGTCCCCCCTTTTTTTTATTCCTTGGTTTTTTGTTTGGGTCTTAGGAGTTGTTCGTTTTTCTCCTAAGTCCTTGTTTCTTTTGGTTTGGTAGAATTGGGGTCGGAATGGAAACTGGACTTAGAACTTTTGTAAGGTTCCAACTCTAGATTCGGTCTTGGTTCCGGTCTTGCCCTTGTTTTGTGTTCTTTTCATTTTCTGTTGGTTGGTCTTGTGCTCTTGGGTCCATTTCTCCCTTGAGTTGTTTCTCATTTCCTTGTGTTTTTTTTTTTCTCGAGTGGAAGCGGAACCGAAGACGGAACTAAACTTGGACCTTTGTAAAAATTATGAATTTTGTTTCCATTTTGATCTTGCTCCCACTCACTCGCTTTGTGTTTTTTTCTTCGTTGTTCTTGGTCAAGCTAGGTTTTCATTCTGTTCCCGCTTCCCTTTGTTCTTGTGTCTTTGTCTCGGTGTTTCGCTCCTTTTTCAGGATCATAACTAGAATTGAAACTAAACTTGGGAACTTTGTAAAAGTTCTAGGTCTAGTTTTGGTTCTGACTTTGCCCCCATTTCCCTTTGTTGTTTGTCCTTTTTCGCGGGATCAGAACTGAAACCAGAATTGGATAAGAGACTTAGTAAAGGTTTTTTTTTGTTTTTTTCTGGATCCACGTACACATTCGCGTCCGCGTCCACCCTACCTTTGATTTCCACAGTAGTTGATCACTCTTTTACGTTGTTTGCTCTACCCCTGACCAAACACATTTATGGCATTAATTACAACCTCCTCACACGTGCGAAATGATTTTTAAACCTTAATCAAGGTTAATTGGCTCCTTATCTTTGTTATCTAAGTTGTTTTAGTGAACCAGAGAGAGGCTAACTTTGAGAGGAGCACGATTTGATTGCGGGGGCGTGTTGGTGAGTGATTCCTTATCCAATTTCAACCTTTCTTGTTGGTGTTTCGAGGTAGGTTCTTTTTTCCTTTCTTTTCCCATTTGAGGTTGTCGTTTTGTTTTCGTGTTTGTGTTCATCATGTTCTTGCACATTCACAGGACCTTTTTCCTATGAATCTTCACTCATTCCCTAGTGTGTTTATGGTTTTTTTTGTCCTTTTTTGTTTTTCGTTTTTCTTTTTCTATCTTTTTGTTTGTTTCTTTTTCTATTCTATTGTCATTTTTGTGGTAGGTTCATTCTGTTGTGCCCTATTTTCTAACTAGGGTTCTGTTTGATGGGGTCCTTTGTGCTTTAAATACATTAGAATTTTTTTGGAGAGCCCTTTGATCTTATTCCTATGTTGGTTCAATAATTTTCATGTTGGGTTTTTGATGCCCTAATCATCTGAGTCGACGTGTCATGCAAACTAGGGTTTGTTCGATGACCTTTACAATATCTAGCCCCTCGAGTTAAATCCGGTCTTTATTCTGTTAAAGGGTGAGGTTAAGCCCCTTTATTTGAAATTCCCTTATGATCCCATGTGGCCCAAGTTCAAAAGCTCATGTGACCGCACTATTAAGAAATTGCTTTGTTTTGAATGGGAAACTAGTGGAAGTGGACTTAGGAACAAAATCATCTTATGAGTGTTTGCATTAGGGTTCATTCCCAAAATGACCTCACTTTCCACGACTGATGACTATGATTTTCACCCTTTCCCTTTGGCAGAAGTAGAACCATAGTAGGGGAAGAACTTGGAACTATTGATTGGTTTTGGGTCCAGTTTCTGTTCTGATCCAGATTTTGGTCTCGATCCCACCTTTGTTAAATGTTTTCTTGTTCCTAATTCTTTTTTGACTCCACTTCCGATGAATATGAAATTTGACTAAGTATGGAAAGTTATCTTTAGGGAGTAGAGAATGGTATTGGACAATGTAATGATTTTCATGCTTTTGTTCATCTAATCTAGGGTTTTCTTGTAGAAATAGGATATGTCAAGAGCATCGAAAGAGGATTCTCAAAGAAGCCAACCTGCAAAGAGTTCAATGAAAGGAACCAATCCTAAGAAGATCAAGGTGGAATATCTCCCCTATACTTTGAGGTATAAGCATCAAATTCCTACCATTGCATCTTGCAAGGTGGACTCAGATTGGGCAGATATCACAGACACAAATTTGGGCCCATTTAGCTATGAAAATTTGCATGAAGAAACATTTGATGAGGAGGTAATAGGGAGAACACAGAGAATTGTTCAATCTATATTGGCACATGTTTCTCTTTTTCCTCTATCAGTCTAGTGTCCTGAATTAATACATATTGTAGTTGGAGCCTACAATCTTGCTACCAGACAATGTGTGGACTTGCAGGGGAACATCATTATTGACCTTACACCACAGATGATAAGGTTCGTGTTCAATGCACCTACCCCACAGAGCCCTATGAAACTTAATGAGGAAGAAGCCCTACAACTATATAGCAACAAGAAGGAGGCCAGGAGGACTCATATGAATAAAAATTGAATGAGAGTGGAGAAGAAATCCCTCACCAAGCTCCTTGATCAACCCAAGAGGTCAGATTTTGGCAAGGAGATTGGTGATATAATTATGATGCTTTCCAGAGTGTTTGGGAAGAGGGATTCCTCACAGTTCAAGGAATGGATGTTCCCATTCATTCAAACCATTCTAGATGGAAAACATCAGTTTGATTGGCCAATGATCTTGTCGGAGTGCCTGCAAAATTAGATGCTCAAAGTGAGGGAGAAAAAATGCTTCTTCATCACTTCCTTTTTCATTTATGTAGCAGCTAGAAGAGGTATCTTTCTTGGTTTAAATGCATTTGGGATATTGGGAGAAGCCTCGAGACAAAAGAAGGTGTGGGATCACTATGATCAGCTAACCTTGCAGAACTTTGAGTCACACTATAGAAGGGTTAATGATGCATTTTTGTATGTTATCATTAACCAACTAACAAGAGATGTAGGATATAGACTGAGCAGAGATGCCATGGCATTCATTGCAGAGTGGGGATATTGGTACATTCAATACCCCAAGTTCACCTACTTCAGGTTGGTTGGTTTTGATGGCTACCCTCATCTATTGCCCAGGTGTTGTAATAACAAGATTGTTTTGATGGAGTTTATTTATCAAGCCATAGGGGTCAACGTGAAATTTTCCAATTAACATAAGTCTATTTGTCACAAGTTTACCATGAAATTAGGAGAATATAGTTGTGCACACAATATAGTATCAAAGGTAATTTGTCATGAGTTGATCCATTTGAAATTAGGCTTATATACCTCTAGGAAGTATTTTGATCCCAAGCACAAGATGCAAGGTTTGCACCCTACATTTTTTGACAAGAATTTTAGTTTGCTGGAGGATTTTTGGATGGACCTACAGGATGAGTATGATCTAAGAAAAATAAATTATGAAATATTGCCTATACCACTCATGGTTGAGTATGGGGTAAAGGAGGACATTCCTAACACATTGTCAGATGATGGGGTAACCTTGAATCCCCAATATGATGCTAAGAAAACTAAATACTTGGATCTAGTTGATTGGGATGCAGAGGAATCCATTGATATCAATTAGATTGCAAGGTCGGTCTTGGATAGAAGTATGCAGTGGGTGGTCATGAGAATTAAGGAGCTAGAGGCTCACACCTCTAAAAATAGAAAGGCTATAGGTACCACTCAAGGATACAAAAGGACAAAAAGAAAGATAGCTCCTAAGGAGCCCTTGGATTTTTTCCCCCCAATTCTGGAGAGGAGCCTAAGCCTACGATTCATGCTCAAGATCTTCTTGAAGCACATGGATAAGAGGACATAACAGAACCTAGAGGGGAGACTTCATCTGAACCTGGTGTTTCAACAATGGTTGAAGGAGAAGCCTCAACTCAACCTCCTCTCACAGAGTAGCCAAGTGGGGAAGTGCCTATGGGAACCCTTCACAAGGAAGTTGAATCCATGAAAGAGAAGGAGCCTGAAATTGAAATTCATGACATTGATACAAATTCTGAGGCCACCCCATCTGATAAGGAGACTCATGTGGTTGCATCCTATGAGGAAACTAAGGATGCAGGAACTAAGCATGTTTTGACTAAGGAGGATCAATGGAAGTTGTTAGAAGATGCCAAGAGGGAAGCAGATGCCAAGGCACAAGCTAAGGAACTTGACAAACATAAATAAATTGATGCCAAGGAACAAGTTGAGGCACTTGCCAAATAGAAGGAAATTGATGCTATGGCACAATTTGATGCATTAGTTAAACAACAAGAATTGGAGGCTAAACCCAAGGTTGGAGAACTTACTAAGCAACAACAAAAGGAGCAGGAACTCAAGACCAAAGAAGATAGAGATAAATTGGATATGATACAAAAGATCCATGAGCTTGAAGAGGAGAAAGCTAGACAAAGAAGGGAAAGAGAATCCCTTGAGGCTAAGTTTAAGGTTGTTCAGGAAGTCCACAGAAGGAAAGAAGAGGAAGAGAACCTAGAAAGAGAGAAGGAGGCTTAAGAGCTTTCCAGGTATGAACAAAGGTCTAAGGAGGCATGGGATAAAGTCAAGGAGCTTGAGAGACAAAGAGATAATATGTATGATGAGAAGAGACTAGAAGAAGAGTGTTTGAAAAAGGAATTAGAAGCTAAAAGGTTGCATGAGAAAAAAGATAAAGAAGAAGTTGAAAGGTTGGCACAAGAAGTTGCACAAAGGGAACAACAACATGTACAAGAGGTTGATTCTCAACCTAGGACCACCATATTGCAACCTCTTTCTTCTGCCATTGTTGCCTCTTCTTCTACACAAGTAGTTACCACTGCTACTGTTCCAACATGGCTAAAACTTTATCTTGAGAGAAAAAAAATAGTTCAACCTCAACCTCTGAATTGGGACAAAATGATGAAGGAGATAGAGAAGGAAAGACCCAAGAAAAGGCTAGAGTTCTTCATTCCACTAAGCTCATGGATGTAGGAGAGATTGTTGTTGAATGTGCAATACCAATGGTGGACAAAGACAGACAAGACATGCAAATAATTGATTACCAATTGGGCACTATCAATTTGGGGAGACCTACAAGGAATCAACAAATGAACCTCATTGATATTGTAGCATCCTCCATCAAATCTAGGATGATAAAAGATAAGTAGAAGGATGAACTTAAAGCCCAATTGGATCATTTACACAAATTCTTGGAGGATGTCTCCACTCTAGTTTCTCAACAAGTTTCTGCTCCAGAGACCCCTATCTTATTGAGCAAGAAAGAAGCTGATGACTTAGTGCAGATGAGGAGTAAGGTGGGGATGCTTGATAGGTGGATTGATAAGCTCAATCAAGAGGTTGGTGAGTTGTTGGCTGACAGTTTTAAAATTCATGAAGGTGCACTTGAGTTAGTGGAAGAGATGAATCAACATGCTGAAGTCCTCGAGAAACAAGATGAGGAATATAAAGAACATGTCAAGAAATTGAAAGACATCAACAAAGTGCCAAAGCAAACTCTCTTGGAGCAATCAATCCTCAAATAGGATAATTCAGATTTTATTGAGAAGGCCTTGAGCATAATCTAGTTTAGATCCAAATTCATTTATGAGCATAAGAATGAGGTTCAAGAAGCTAGTAAAGACTTGAATGAACAAAATGATGAATTGGAGGTAGTGGTTGCTACTTTGGTTAATGTGGAAATCCAGGTCAAAGAAGGTCTTCCTCTGGATAAGTTGAAGGAGAAATGGAGTAGCAGATTTGAGGAAGTGATGCAGAAAGAAGATGATGGAGAATACTTGTTGTTGGATAGACTCGTGGAAATCAAAGATGAGGTGAAAGCTACTAGGAGGGAATTGATCAAACTGAAATATATGCATAAATTCTCCTCATAAGAGATGAAGAGAATTAAATTTGAGGATAATTAGGTAGATGGACCTGATCTAGACATTCTTCAACAAGTATTCTCTAGTTATGATGAGTATCTCCTTGATCAAGCAATGCAGGAATGAGCTGGCAGCAAAACGTTCTCTTCTTGGTGGACTTCCTCTCCTCTCCTATTTTGTAGGGTTTTGACATGAGTTGAAATTAAGCTCTCATCCATGAGTTCTACCTTCTTCCTTGGGTGTTAGATTTTGCACAATAGGGCCATCAGTTATTGAACTAAAGATCAGCCAGTATAGTTCCTTCATGCAATTCCAACTCCTGTTTAGTGGATATTAGTTTTTGATTAAGAGAAATTTATGCATGGCATGCCTATATATAATTTTGGGCTCCATTTTGCAAAGGTTAGCTGATTAAAGAAGGAGTATCCACCTGATCAGATAGCAGATGATAGTGATTATAGTCTTAGGATTTTACTAGTTTTTTAAAAAGATACTTTGAAGACTCTGTTGAACTTAGATAATTTTACAGTTTTATACAGTTTCATGTTGTCAAAGTTTGGACCTCAATGATAATGTTAAGGAATCATAATCATCTATACGCTAGTGAATGTTGTTCCTAATTTTTTTCTATTTGATGCAAATCAATTGGGGAAACTGGATCTAAGATTATTTCATTGATTGTCTGTGAATGAAATTCATTTATGTCTATTTGATCTGATTCTAGCAATCAGTAGGTGATATGTTTTGATCTTAAAGTAAAGTTTTGATGAATGGTTGTGATTGTTGAATTAGCACTATGAATGTATGCAATGGTGTAGGTTATGTTATGGATTGTATCATGTTATGGTTTTGGTTAATTGAAGAAACACTCGTTATTAAGGTACATGTCTAGATGTGAAGAATTTTTATTCATGTTTTACTGTTCTAAAGCCATGATCTATCTTTTTCTATTTATTTATACCCCCCAAATGTAGGTTAATTGATATGATCCATTTTGTAGTCCTTTATACCAGCAGGCCCCTTGAATATTACAGTTCCATTAGCCATTGAGTAATATTACATTGTTGAGAATCAACTACCAGGACCTTGGAAGATAGATTGCTTTATGTTATTTCTTTTTCAAGAGAAATAGGATAGAGATATTTTGTTTAATGTTGTTGTGCTATTTTTACCATCAACAACTCCATAATATCTCAGTTAAATTGAGAATAGAGAAGAAATAAATTAATGCCAAATATATTATAAATGATATGAAGAACATCAAGTTGGTGAAGTATATATAGAAGTTAGCACGAACACAATCAGTACGACATCACACTTTTCATTTTTAAATTCACCACTATCATTGATGTGACAATTAACCTTTATTTCAACACTTGAATCCTTATAAACAAGTACTTAAAAGGTATTCCCACGACAGATGACAAGATGGTTGCATAGTGCACATGCAAATAAACTATAATAATAAAGTTATTTTTAAAATGGGGACATCGCTAGGTTGACGAGACTCAACCCTCAGGATTAAAGAGTTAATATTTAAGGCTTTTTCATAAAATATTTTGGTCTGACTTAGGCAATATTAAATGGTAAACAAGAGCACAATGACCAATAGACCTAAATAATTAATAAAATCTCAACCATTTATTTCTAAAAATCTAACAGTTCTAGTGTTATTCTAGAGGTTTCAGTTCGCAAGTCTAATGCTTCAAGGATTTACTTCTGGAATGCATCTATAGCCGTCCATCGAAAATTCATCAAATGGACCCTCTTTTAAAAAAAAATTATGCACGTGCATAATTTAAAATGGGGACATGGCTAGGTTGACGAGAATCGACCCTCAGCATTAACGAGTTAAGATTTAAGGATTTATCATAAAATATTTTGGTCTAACTTAGGCAATATTAAATGGTAAACAAGGTTACAAGAGCATGATGACCAACAAACCTAAATAATTAATAAAATCTCAACCATTGATTTCTGAAAATCTAACGGTTCTAGTATTATTCTGGAGGTTTCAATTCGCAAGTCTAGTACTTCAAGGATTTACTTCTAGAATGCAACTATAGTCGTCCATCGAAAATTCATGAAATGGTCCTTCTTTTAAAACAAACTTTATGCATGTGCATAATTTACAAAGGGGACGTTGCTAGGTTGACGAGACTCGACCCTCAGGATTAAAGAGTTAAGATTTAAGGCTTTGTCATAAAATATTTTGGTCTGAATTAGGAAATATTAAATGGTAAACAAGAGCATGATGATCGACAGAGCTAAATAATTAATAAAATTTCAACCATTGATTTCTGAAAATCTAACGATTCTAGTGTAATTTTGGAGGTTTCAATGAGAAAATCTAGTGCTTGAGAGATATACTTCCACCTCTGGAATGCAACTACAACCGTCCATCAAAAATTCATCGAATGGTCATGGTCCACAATGTCGCATGGTTGCTAAAATTTGGAACCTTAGAACCAAATTTTGAAGTTTCAAATTTTTTGAAACCTCTAACCCATCGACTACAAAGATGACCAAGAAAGACTTGCAACTAAGGTTAGGAAAAGCACCAAAACCTCGACTTTGGTGAATTAAGATAGGAAAGGTGGCAACTAAGGTTAGGAAAAGCACCAAAACCCCAACTTTGGTGAATTAAGATAGGAATGGTGGCAATGACGATGCATTTATGAAGTGAAGATCATGGGAAGATTTTAGCAAGTGGACATGACTGGAGGATCGATGGGTAATTAAGATCATTATGTGTGGAGTTTGGAAAATTATTACCTCTCGGACCTCGATTAGCAAAGTTAATAAGAGAGTTTGGCGTGGAGAAGAAGGTACATAGAAAGTAAGAAAGAGTGGTGGTGGTGGTGGTGGTGGCAGTGTAGTGGTAGCAGTTTTCAAATTTTCAAATGAAGGCCAACTTCACTCTGTGTTTGAGGCAATTGAACCCATTTTATGGTGAAGCTTTTGACAAAAGATTAATGGGTATGTTTGTATTCATTTATGGGAGGTTGGTACAAAGTATGTGGATTATTTTGGAGAAATCCTTTGGAAATCTGAGGCATAGATACAGGACTAACATGGATGTATACTCCTTGATTATAGCATGGGGTTTGGACTTGGGGGAATCGATAAGCACAGTGAGAGAAGTGATGGAGATGATTGTGCATAGATATTTCTTGGAAGGATTATAATCAATACTTGAATGGGAAGTTCCAAGTGAAGGTTTCAACATTCGGGAAGGCTTTGAAAATGTGGAACTGGAAGGGGTGGAAGAATGCATCCCTTTCATGTGTTGGCCGGAGGATGAGATTAAAAATTGATGCAAGGAAGAAACAAGGTTAGGCTGGGAAGCATTGAAGCTCTTTATAGAGCTAATGAAGGTGGAATCAATTATAGCATAGGTGAAAGCGAAGGCAGAGCGCATGGAAGCACAGGAAAAAGTGGAGGAAAAGTGTATGAAAGCAAAAGGATAGAATGTGAGGAAGCGGAAGATGAAAGGCAAAGCAATAAGGAAAGTTGGTTATGAAACGAGTAGCACTAGTTGAATTTGTAGTTTTTGTAGGGTCTTTGTATAATTAACGCAAGACTAGTACTAAATTTTTGGCTTGTTGAAATATGTAAGGGAGATACAGATAGTTGTGAATTGGTTGTAGTTGGGCAGGGTTACTTTTTATGCTATGAAGCATGATAAGATGGTTTTTTGAAAAAACTGTTATAGTTGTAGGTGATTTTTGGATGGTTGATGAAAACAATGAGGAAAATAATCTTGATTTTCATGCATTTTTTATTAGTTTGATATTATGTTTAATTCTCCAATGTTTTTTTCTTAATCATTTGAAAATAGGTTTAATTTGCCATTGAATTTTATTTTCTAGTTTGAAAAAAAGTTTTAATCGCCAACACAATTATTTTTTCTAGTTTGGAAAAAGGTTTAATTCACCAATCAAAATATTTTATTGGTTTGAAAATAGATTTTAATCGCCAATGGAAAAAATTTAGTGGTTTTAAAAAATTTACATTTTGCTAGGATTTTCCACAAACTTCTAGCGATTAGAAAAGATTCGCCAATGGACATTATTTTTTTGTTCATGAAAAATGAAAAAATTCGCCACTAAAATGAATATTTTTATCAGGAAGTATACAAGATTCGCCAGGATTTTACACCTTCGCCAAGGGGGGGGGGGTTTCTTAAAGTTTTCCCTGGTTGTGGACAAGACTCTTGTTGCTAAAATTCCTCCTAGAGCTATTTCTCACACACTAAGGATCATTGAGAGAATTCCCATGAAATACATGTTTGTTGCAACGACTAGTGAGCTTTTCAAAGTCAATGAAAGTTGGTGAAAAAATTCTATGGCCAAAGGGTGGTTGAAATCACTGGAAAACTTAAAAGAATGCATTTCAAAGAGGAAATTACAGACGCCATTGCTTTGTTGCATTGCATTTTGGGGAATACACAAATTGAGTCTTTTAAAGATTGGATGTGTCAGTTCATTTTGGTAATCTGTGATGAAAATGTGTTTTTATTGATTGGGCCAAAATAATTTGCTTCCATTTGAACGAAAAATTAGTGAATTTTCAGGAAACTGCTACTTTCAATTTGTGTTCTTGCCTAACATATATTATAGCTAGTCAAAGGTCATTTTGGCTAGGATTAAAACCATAGATACCTCCAACTTCTAGCATGCCTATGTATAAGTGCTACCCGTAGTTTACTAAGTAGGTTAGAATGGGAGACTTTTCCCTTGTCAATGATGCATTCTTAATGGAAGTTGTGAGCAAATTGGATGGAAACCCTGAAGTGCAATCAACCCTCTATTGAGGATTTCTGGGAAGATTGTGTTGATGAAAATGCAGTCCTGAAAATAGATTATATGAGGTTAACCCTTGAGTAGATACAAGATTTTGGTTTTCCTTTCCAGATTCCATAGGGTACTTGATGATTCGATGGTCATTGACCTTGAATATGAGAAATTATCTGATAAATCTCACCCAAAAGTTGACTGGAATGAAAATGAAGTCTTGGATATGAACATACAGGCTACCCCAGTCATGAAAACAACTCAGGATTGGCTAGAACGAAAATGGCGACAAGTTGCAGGTTCTACTCAAGAACCAAAATCTTCTCAGAAAATTATAGTGGGTACATCATCAAGGAGGATGGCTATAAGGCCTTCTAGTGTGAATTCACAATCTAGGGGTGATGGTGAAAAACCAGAGGAGATGGTTAAACTAAAATCAGTATGTGAACATGATAGCCCATCTACCCCTACTCCCAGAAAGAAGGTTAATCAAATAAAACCTGTGCCTAAGGATTTTGATGCTATTTTTAAGAAAATTATTCAAGATAATACTTTTCCTCCATTGTTTGAGGTACAATCTTCCCCAGTGGAAAATATACCCATCACTCCTAGTGAGTCTAGAGAAATTAACCTAGGGAATAAGGATTCCACCTTAATTGAAGCTTCCCCAGTATGGCTAAGAAAATCAATAGAGTAAAAGAGGAAATACACTCCTACAACAACACTTGGAGTAGATACAGTTGCAAAGCTGCTTTAGACTTCTTCAAGGCCAAGGAAAGCTCAAAAGATGTCAAGAATGTTGAGTGATCCTACTTCTGGTAACTAGGTATTGGAAATTGCAGATCCAACAAAATATTTAAATGAGAATGAGATAACAGTAGCTGATTACAAAATCACACATCTTGACATGGGGCCTCAAACACTTGAAGGGGATGTATATCATGCCAATTATTTAGTCAATACCTTGATTAAGCAAGTAAAGGAAGTAATAAAAGAAAGAGTGGCATTGAAATACCAAGTTCTTGATTTGAAGAACTTCATTTCTTCTATAGTGTGCCCTTCTATATCTAGTGGAGCCTCAAGTTCTTAGGAAGAAATTATTGATGAGTCCACAATGTAATTGATCAGAAAGAACCTGATCTATTCTAAAAGTTTCAGCAAATGGATTGATGAAATGCTTGAAGAAACTATCCTATTTATCAGTAAGTCTGTGCTTTTCTATACCCAATTTGTTGGCAAAAGGAAGGAATTGATGGAAGAGCTGCAAAAATCAGAAAAGATCAAACTAGTCTCTATGTGTTTTCATAAGAAATCAAAGAGTTTATTTCCATGGATCAAATAAAATTAATTAATTAACAAATCATGAGTGATCTGAAGGAATTAGAACCTTCATGGCCGAATTCATTGGAATGGAAATTAAGTGTTTATGACACCTTGGTAAAGGAGATTTATATAGTACTTGAAAGGTACCTAGACATGCTGGTGGAGATCAAAGGAAATTGTCATGACCTCAAAGTTGAAATAACTGATGAATTTGATGAGAAGATTCTAGATTCAAAGGAAATTTGTTTGAAATTTAAAGAAATATTCAACAAGGAGATGGTTGGTCCTATCACCATGACTAAAGAATCTTACTTGAAGCTCAGTAGATTGAAAATTTATCTCACTTATTTTAAAACTGAAGCAAGTAGAAGGTCTGACACTTTAAACGAATCTGAAGCAGCTCTAACCAAAGTAAGAACTGGGTTGTAGATTACCACAACTCTCGGGAGAAAAGAGTTACTTGCAATTATTACCAAGTATAGGGACTACAAAACCAAGATGAAGGTGCAAGAGAAATGGTTGCAGTAGGAAGCGGTCGAAGATATTGAAGATGAAGAGGTTGAAGTGGTGGAAGATGATGCTTAGTTAATTTTTAGTATTCCATGATACTTTCTTGAATTTGGCTCTTTAAGTTTAAAAACTCTTTTAATTATTCAGTGCAGTTACTTTCAAGAAACCATTACCAAGACAATCTGTTTATGCTTTAAATATGGATTCAGTTGATGTGCTTAGGATCTTTTCAGAAAACTTTGATTTACTCATTAGAGAAAAAAATTGTTATCTGGATTATTACTTTATGTTATTTTGATATAGAAGATAGTGGTGGAATTTATGCATTCGTAATCTTTGAATTATGTTGTATGAATTTGTTCTGCTTCTGTTGAATGTTCTTCCAGTGTTTGATCTATTATTGGAATGATATATATTTTGAATTGTTACATCATCATAGTATTGTATCTATGAATGAAGATTACGTGGTGAGATTGAATTTCATTTTAGTTGTGAGGAATTTTCAGTTTTATCTTATGAAGTTGATGAATACCTTTTAAGCTTTCTAGTTAAAATCCCCTACCTTTATTTTCTTTCTGGTTAAAAGCAATAGTAATTAAAAATTATTCCTTGAATATCAAACGAAGGTAGCTGCCACCTTTTAAAATAAGTAGTGAATCGGTCTGATAATTACTTGATTACTGATTCAACTATGGTGACATTTGTCACCTTTGTTGGTGTGAGAATATAGAGATAGGTGATAAATTTGTCAACCAACAAATTTTTGGTGACTCTACTGGGGATAACTTAGAAAAATAATTGTTGTATGATGAGTTGCTCTATGGATAGTAGTAATGGTCCTTCAAAGGCGTAATGCTCCTATCCTTTAGCCTAACATAGATTGGTTAGTTGGTGATCAAGAAGATATAATTACTGGTCTCAAGCTGCTTGCTTGGAAATAGAGAAGAACTAACTACCAATATCATAGAGTTAATGAAGTATTAGAAGAGGAGGAACTTGGAGATATTATCAGAGAAAATGCAATGTGTTTTGAGAATTCTCAGGAGATTGGGTTCATAGAAAACATTTTTCCTCCTGCTAGAAGAGTAAGAGCTCCTCCTGCAAAATCTCCTAGAAATCATGTAAAGAATAGGTAAAATCCTCCATGAAACCATCAATAAACAAAATTTGGTGACTTTGTTGGCCTATTATTGTCTTGTCAAAACCTGGCTTCTAAAAGGTATACTAGGAGTGATAAGAAAAAAGGGCTCATGGATAAAGATTTTGAGTTCTTAGAAACCGTTGATTTTTCATATTTTCCACCCACCCGAAAGTTAAGTCTATCAGCAAACCATCTTCTCCTCCTCCTCCTAAACCTAGTGTATCTGGGGTTCCAAAAATATCTTTCCAAGCTCTTCTTTTGTGTGGTATTTCCCTTCCTACACAAGTAAATTTTCATCTAGTAATGGCACAACCCCAATCGGTCCCATGGGGAGCCTTCATAGGTCCTCTAACCTTTGGAGCTAGTGCACAACTCCGTGACTTACCCAAAGGTTTGGGAAAGATCATACCCAAATTTAATAGGGATGGGAAATATTCTCCTGATGAACATATGAAAGTTTTCTTTGCTCCCTCTTCTATTCTTGCAATACAACATGAGGATGTTGCTATGAGACTCTTTGTAGAATCTTTGACAAATCTTGTTGTTGACTGGTTTTATTCTCTTCCCAATGGCTCTATTAACAATTGGTCTACCTTGAGAATGAAATTTGAGAATAGATTTAAGTCTGCAAAATATGATCAAATCTCGGTTGTTCAATTGGGTTCAATGGAGAAGGAGATTCATGAGTCAATGAGGGATTTTGTGGCCAAGTTTAATAAGTTGTATAATAAAATTACTAAAAACATGAGGCTTGGTGTTGAATTGTTGAAAGAAATGTTCATTAACACTCTTCTTCCAGATGTGAGTTTCATTATTAAAAGGGAAGGTGTGGCTGATTTAGTTGTTGCACAAGATAGAGCTATGTCAATAGAAGATTATCTGATTATCTCTGGAAAATGGAAGAAAGAACTACAAACTAGTAAGCCTTCACCAGTAAATTCTACTGATCCAGTCATTCAAATATTGGCTAATGACATACTCACTCTTAAGACGCAAATGCCAAAGGGTTCCACACAAAGTCCTTATCAAGATGTTTCTAGGAATTACCAAGGAGCTCCCAACAAAACACTTTCATTGTCCACTCCAAACCAAAGGCTAGCAATCGAAGGTCCTTCCTCTTCTAGTAAGGGGAATAATTGTAATTTTCATTTGACTTCAGATCATGATGGAGTACTTGTCCTAAGATGATTAGATTCATGAAAATGCTTTCAATGAATGAACATAATGTCGAACCATATGTGGAGGAGCCTAGTTCGTCCAACGATGCTGGCATGAACTTCTTTGAGTTCATATCTGAAGTCGAAGCAGGAGAGGATGTATATGTCAAAGTTGATGATCCTAATTGTGTTTTTTTCACTAGAGCACAACATGCTAAAGTTGATCAAGCCGACTCATCTTCAGACCTAAAGTACATTTTAACAAGGCAGAAAAAAAAAAGAGAAAAATGCTCCCAACAATGCGCAAGTTGAGGTGCCGCCTTCTTCATCTTCTACCACTCTTTCTTATGGTTTATTTGACATAGTTGAGTCTTGCAAGAATACCAAAATTCAAATTTCACAAGATAAATACTTGAGACTCAATCCCTCAAAACTAGATAGGCTAGTGAGGTATGTTAAACAAGAGCCTTCACCATCCCAATGTAATGCTCAAATTTTTGATAATCGTGAAGCCAATCTTGGGAATCAAATTTTCTCTAATACCATAGATAAACCTTAATCAAGCTCACAAAATCCATTCATGAAACCAAAACCTTTTTATATATCATTATACATTGTTGGTTTTAGACTGAGTAATTGTATTATTGATTCTGGAGCTTTTGAAAATGTGATGCCTGCTCAAATAGCCAAAGCCCTAGGTTTGTCTTATACCTCTTCCTAAGGAAAATTTTATTCCATGGATGGGTCCCCAGTTCCTATTATTGGTCAAATCAAAGATACTCAAGTAGCCCTAGCTGATTTTCCTAAAAAGAGGATAAAATTGACTATATTGGTTGTTGATATTCCTGCAAGTTATGGTATGCTCTTGAGTAGAAGTTTTTGTAAAGATTTGGACAGATAAATTCAGATGGATTGGTCTCATGCCTTAATACCTTTGGATGGAAAGAAAATACATTTGAATCCTAAACCTAAGGCCAAGTTCACTGTCTTAAAGTTTGGCGATCCAAGAGAATATATTTTGTTTGTTGAAACAGGACCAGGAACCTATATGTGCACTTCTAATCAAGGGGAAAATTTGAATCCTATTAGCCCTGATTTGGTAGATGAATTGTGGACACTTGAATTTGATGGAAGTTGTGCTAGTGTTGGGTTAGGTGTTGGAGTAGTTTTTATTTCACCTAATGGCTATAAATTCCCCTTTTCTTTCAAACTAGAATTTGCTAATACCAATAATACGATCAAGTATGAAGCTCTTTTACTTGGTCTAAGTGTAGCCAAAGAAAAAGGTATCAAACAATTAAGGGTTGTGGGAGATGTAGAATTAGTAGTGAAGTAGGTGAGAAAGATGTACACTATGAAGAATGCTCAACTTAAGCATTATAGGAATAGAGTTTGGGATTGTATAGGAGATTTTGATGCTATTTCTATAGAGTCTATTCCCATGCAATTGAATGCTATGGATGATTCCTTGGCAGTTTCAACATCATTGCTTTTGTCGCATCTAGATTTCAAAAATGAGTCCTACAAAATTGAAATTGTGTACAGGCCTAGGGTTCCTGATAATGTAAATCATTGGCAAGTGTTTAATAATGATCAACAGATTATTGAGTTTTTAGAGAAAGTTGAAGCCTTTGCTCATTTATTTTGAAGGCAACGATGAAAAAATAATGATGTTTTAGAAGGTGACATTGTTGCTCCTGATGGAAAGGAAACAAAAGTTATCCAATTGAAAGGTAATAATATTCCAAAATGTTTCATTTCTCTTGAACATTTATTCAACAGACATGATCAATATTTAAAACAGAAGGGAAAGGTCTCTGTTGAAACATCTATTGAGTATGATAAGGTGAATATTGGTACAAAAGATGATCCTAAGATTGTTTGCATTGGAAGATGTTGTTCCCATGAAGAGAGGGAGAGACTGATCTCTCTATTGACACATTACAGGGATGTTTTTGCATGGTGCTATGTAGATCTAAAGAAGTTTAGAAATGGAAAATTCCAACATAAAATTCCATTGAAACTTGGTTCTATTCCTTACAGGAAGAAACAACAAACTTATAATCCTAAGGTTACTGAAGCTATTTTCAATGAAATTGATAAAATGCTCAAGGATAGGATTATTTATCCCATCCATCATTCCACTTGGGTAGCCAATATAGTTCATGTGAGAAAGAAGAATGGGGAAAGAAGGATATGTGTTGACTTCATAAACTTAAATCAGGCATCCTTGAAAGATAATTACCCTCTACCTGTGATGGATCATATTCTACAAACAGTTGTTGGCTCTGAAATGATGTCCATTCTTGATGGCTTCTTAGGCTATAATAAAGTCAAAGTAGCCCTGGAAGACCAACATAAAACAACATTCACTACACCCATTAGTGTTTTTTCCTACAATAGAATGTCATTTGGCCTTATTAATGTAGGGTCCAGTTTTCAAAGGGCTATGGACTTATCTTTTGGTGATCTCAGGAATAAAATTATAGTAATTTTTTTGGATGACCTAACATTTTTTCTAAAAGGAGAGCCAACCATTTACATGATCTAGAAGTAGTATTACAGCGTTGTAGAGAAGAAGGTATATCTTTAGACCCTAAGAAGTCTATCTTTGTTGTAATTGAGGGAAAACTCTTAGGTCATATTGTCTCAAAGGATGGAATCAAAATAGATCTAGAGAGGGTAAAAGAAATCATGCAGTTGGGATTACCTACCAAAAAAGATGGTATCATATCTTTCTTTGGTCAAGTGAACTTTCAAAGAAGGTTTGTTCCTGATTTTGCTAAGCTGACGAAGCCCATTTCTGATATGTTGAAGGATCACCCAATGTTTAAATGTAGCAATGAAGGGAAATAATCTTTTGCAGACATTAAGACTGCAATTGCAAATGATCCTACTTTAGTTCATCCTGATTTTACTAAAGATTTCATCATATATAGTTATGCCTTTGAGCATACCTTGTCAGCCATCCTACTATAAAAGAATGAGTAGGCTATAGAAGCCCCTATCTTTTTTATGAGCACCCCTCTAAAGAAGTATGAGCTTAAATATTCACCACTTGAGAAACATGCATACGTTATTGAGAAGGCACTCAAGAGTTTCAAGTTTTACATTCTTCATTCTCATACTACTGTTTTTGTTCCTGAAACTGATGTGAAAAGTATCCTTACTCAGCAAGATATTGGATGCAATGAAAGAGGATCTTGGATAGCCCAGATCCAATAATATGATCTAGATATTAAACCCACTAATATAGTAAGGGGAAAGGGTCTAGCCAAAATTATTGCTGAAAGTAAACTAGTTGAAGAAGAAGAGTTACCATTAGTGTTGTTCACAAGCACAACTGATGATTTGTTTTCTAATATCTCTTATTTTTTGGCCTATGGTGATTTCCCATCACATTTTTCATCAAAAGAAAAAAAAAACTTGAAGCTTAAGGCAAACAAGTATGTTCTCTGGGAAGGGAATTTGTATAAAAAAGGTGTGGGTGGGACTTTCTTAAGGTGTGTTTATAAGGAGTAGCAAAAGAAACTATTGGAAGTCTTTCACAGTGAGGCATGTGGTGGACATTTTTCTACTTTTGTGACAGCTTTCAAAATTCTACATCACATATTTTATTGGCTAGGTATGTTCAAAGATGCTTATGATTGGGTATCAAAATGTGAGTAGTGTTTAAAATTTAATGTAAGACCATAGCTTGTTGCTTTACCCTTGAAACCTATGGTAATTGATGATCCCTTTCAGCAATGGGGTCTAGATTTCATTGGTCCAATCAATCCGAGTTCTATTGCAGGACATACACACATATTTATTACTACAGATTATTTCACCAAATGGGTGGAAGCTATTCCAGTGAAACAAACCACCACTAAGATTGTATGTAATTTTTTGAAGGAGAATATTTTGGTAAGGTTTGGAGTACCCAAGAAAATTGTCACTGACAATGCTAGCTCTTTTTCCTTTGTTGAAATTACTCTTTTCTACTATTATTATGGAATTAGTCTTGCTCATTCATCTGAATATTATCCTCAAGGAAATGAGCAGGCTGAGTCGAGTAATAAAAATTTAATCTCCATTATCAAAAATTTGGTGGATGAAAATAAAAAAGGATGGCATAAAAAGTTATGCAATGCTCTGTGGGTTGACAGCGTTACTTATAAAAGAGCTATTGGAATGTCCCCCTTTCAATTAGTATATGGCATCAATAGAACTTTTCCTACACCATTGGAGATTTCAACACTTAATTTGCAAAAGGCTATAGAAGAAATTTCAGGCTGCTTTGGAATAGCAGATTATGTATTTGAATAAGCTGGAGGAAGAAAGGGAGGTCATGGTGGATAGAATTACCAAACATCAGCAGATGGTGAAAAAGGTTTTTGATAAAAAGGATAGACAAAGGGATTGTGCAGTTGGTGATTCAGTTCTTCTCTACGATAGGAGAAGGGAGGAAAAAGGAGCACATAAAAATTTTGGTTCTCTCTGGAGAGGACCTTTCCTAATCAAGTAGCTTGTTGTTGATCATGGTTATTGATTGGCTTATCCTAATGGTAATGTTCTACCTCTTGCCTATAATGGGAAAGATTTGAAATTCTTGAATAATTGTTCCATCAAATCCATCCTTGTACATAGTTTTTGTTTGTTTTGTTTAGTTTTGGCTTGTTTTGTTTTGACTTCGTTGCCCAATGAATAAGGTTTTATGCCATGTTTCTGGATTCTTTGCGTCATGTCAGTCCTAGTCCCCATTCAGAACCAATGTTACTTGTAGGTATTATATGTATCATCCTTTAATTTTTTCTTCCCTAGACTTTAATATTTCATTTTCTATCCAAGTCTAAAGTCGTTGCCTTCATTTTAGTCCCAGTCGTGGGTTCCTATAAGTTTTGAAACCTAAGTTGTTGGCGCAATGTGTCTTTAACCTTATCGTCGAGTTTGTTTTTTTCCTAAATTCCCAATAGCCAGACTTGTTCTTTAGTGGCGTCAAGTGAGTCGGTCCATTGTGAATTTGAGGAGTCAGAGGTTTTCATAACTTCATAATTCATGAATTTGAGTTATAGAGTTTCCGTTTTCCACAACAAGGCAATATGTTGTTCACCCGCTTGTTTTGAGGTACCACCTATGCATTAAATAAGGCATATGGTACAACCTATAGATGTCTTATCAAGGATTTTGGTAAGACATGCAAATCTTAGGGTTTACTTTATCGAGGATTAAAATAGAGTGCCATATTAGTTCAACACCAAATGCACGTCCTGTCATTTGCATGACTTAAGGTGGTGAATATTTATGTGTTTGAACCAACAATAGTACCTCTATCATCTGAAATTATTTCTTCAAGCGTACAAGTGTTGCTCTGTGTACTGTGAGCTCATGCAGTCTAGAATTGAAAATCATTGGCTCAGCGTAAGGGACACAGAGCTGGGATCCTTTAAGCTAGAAGAATTTTGGGCGTGTCTGGAAAGTTTCAAGAGAACTGCTATCAATGAAAAACTCTTAGAAAGTGGATTAGCTCATGCCGATGGTTTTCCAAAAGCTCCTCTGATCATTGACCTAATAGGTGCATGCTCGAGAAGATAGATTCTAGAAAAATAGAAAATCAAAGTCGTGGATGGGACTATTGTTGCTAAAATTTCTCCTGGAGCTATTTCTCATGCGCTAAGGATCCTTGAGAGAACGCCAATCAAGGACATGTCTGTTAGAATGGCTAGTGAGTTTTTTGAAGTCAATGAAAGTTGGTGCAAAAATTCTATGGCCAAAGGTGGTTGAAATCAGAGAAAAGAGGTAAGTCACAGCTGCCTATCAAACCTAAAAGAATGAATTTCAAAGAGGAAATTGCAGATGCTATTGCTTTGGTGCATCGCATTGTTGGGAATGCAAAAATTTAGTCTTTTGAAGATTGGATGTGTTAGTTCATTTTGGTTATCTCTGATGAAAATGTGTTCATTGATTGGGCCAAAATAATTTGCTTCCATTTGATTGAACAATTAGTCAATTTTCAAAAAATTGCTACTTTCCATCTGTGTTCTTTCCTAACATATATTATAGCCAGTCAAAGGTCATTTTGGCCAGGATTAAAACCACAAATACCTCAAAATTCTAGCATGCTTGTGTATAAGTGCTACCCATAGTTTACTAAGCAAGTCAGAATGCGAGACTTTTCCCTTGTCAATGATCCATTCTTAATGGAAGTTGTGAGGAAATTGGATGGAAACCCTAAAGTGCATTTTTCTTCTAAGTCAATGTCTCTTGTATTAGAATTTGGAAATTTTTATATACAATTTGATAGGTTTTTCCTCCTTGAGGATATGAGGTTTTCAGAAAGCCCCACTAAAATTGCCTAGATATCCTGAAGATTTGTTGGTGTTCCTGGAAGTTTGTAGAGAAATGGTCATTGTGAATGTAAAATACATGAATATGGGAAAGAAGGGGTATCCTTTCCCATTGACAACCCCATCTTTCACATGCAAAAATAATCAAATGGAAAAATGTGCTAAAGGACTTCTCAAAGAATATAATCTCCAACATTTATTCATGAGGGCCAATTTTGATATCAAGGGTTTTGTGAAATGGAATTTATATGGAAGAAATTCATATTAGCATCAACCCTCTATTGAGGATTTTTGGGAAGATTGTCTTGATGAAAATGAACTCCTGAAAAGAGATTACATGAGGTAAACCCTTGAGCAGATACAAAATTTTGGTCTTCCTTTCCTGATTCCTGAGGGTACAATTGATGATTCAGTGATCATTGACCCCGAATATAAGAAATTATCTGATAAATCTCACCCCAAAGTTGACTGGAATGAAAATGAAGTCTTGGGTATGAACATGCGGGCTGCCCCAATCATGAAAATAACTCAAGATTGGCTGGAAGGAAAATGGCAACAAGTGGCAAGTTTTATTCAAGAACCAAAATCTTCTTAGAAAAATGAACAGGGGTCTTCTCAGACAATTATAGTGGGTACATCATTAGGGAGGATGGCTACAAGGTCTTCTATTGTGAATTCATAGTCTAGAGGTGATGGTGAGAAACTAGAGGAGATGGTTAAACTAAAATCAGTATGTGAACAGGACAGCCCATCTACCCTTACTCCTAGAAAGAAGATTAATCAAATAAAACATGTGTGTGGGGATTCTGATGCTATTTTGAAGAAAATTGTTGAAGATAATACTTTTCCTCCATTGTTTGAAGTACTCTCTTTCACAGTGGAAAATATACCCAATCTAGAGAAATTTCCCTAGGGAATAACGATTTTTCCTTAATTGAAGCTTCCCCAATATGGCTGAGAAAAGTAGTAGAGAAAAAGAGGAAATACACTCCTATAACAACAGTTGGAGTAGATATAGTTGCAAAGCTACTCCAAACTTCTTCAAGCCCAAGGAAAGCTCAAAAGATGTCAAGAATGTTGACTGATCCTACTTTTGGTAACTAGGTATTGGAAATTGCAGATCCAACAAAATATTTAAATGAGAATGAGATAACAGTAGCTGATTACAAAATCACACATCTTGACATGGGGCCTCAAACACTTGAAGGGGATGTATATCATGCCAATTATTTAGTCAATACCTTGATTAAGCAAGTAAAGGAAGTAATAAAAGAAAGAGTGGCATTGAAATCCCAAGTTCTTGATTTGAAGAACTTCATTTCTTCTATAGTCCTCCCTTGTATATCCAGTGGAGCTTCAAGTTCTCAAGCATAAATTATTGGTGAGTCCACAATGCAATTGATCAAAAAGAACTTGAGCTATTCCAAAAGTGTCATTGAATGGATTGATCAAATGCTTGAAGAAACTATCCTCTTTATCAATAAGTCTATGCTTTTCTATACCCAAGTTGTGGAAAAAAGGAAGGAATTGATGGCAAAGTTGTGACAAATTAGAAAAGATCAGACTAGTCTCTATGTGCTTTCACAAGAAATCAAAGAGTTCATTTCCATGGATCGAATGAAATTAAGTAATGAATAAATCGTGAGTGATCCAAACGAGTTAGACCCTTCAAGGCCCAATTCATTGGAATGGAAATTAAGTGTTTATGATACCCTGGTAAAGGATATTTCTCTAGTACTCGAAAGGTACCTAGACATGTTGGTCGAGATCAAACGAAATTGTCATGACCTCAAAGTTCAGATAACTAATGAATTTGACAAGAAGATTCTAGATTCAAAGGAAATTTGTCTGAAATTTAAAGAAATATTCAACAAGGAGATGGATGATCCTATCACCATGACTAAAGAATCTTACTTGAAGCTCAGTAGGTTGCAAATTTATCTCACTTCTTTTAAACCGAAGCAAGTAGAAGGTTTGATACTTTGAAAAAATCTGAAGTAGCTCTAACCAAAGTAAGAACTGGGTTGTAGATTACCACAACTCCAGGGAGCAAATAATTTCTTGCAATTATTACCAAGTATAGGGACTACAAAACCATGATGAAGGTGCAAGAGAAACGATTGCAGCAGGAAGTGGACGAAGATCTGGAAGATGATGAGGCTGAAGCGGTGGGAGATGATGCATAGTTAATTTTTAGTATTCCATGATGCTTTCTTTAATTTGGCTCTTTAAGTTTAAAAACTATTTTAATTATTTAGTGTGGTTACTTTCAAGAAACTGTTACCAAGAAAATCTTTTCATGCTTTAAATATGGATTCAGCTGATGTGCTTAGGATCTTTTGGGAAAACTTTCATTTACTCATTAGAGAAAAGCTTTGTTATTTGGATTATTGCTTTCTGTTATTTTGATATAGAGGATAGTGGTGAAATTTATGCATTCGTAATCTTTGAATTACGATGTATGAATATATTCTTCTTATGTTGAATGTTCTACCAGTGTTTGATCTATTATTAGAATAATAGATAGTTTGAATTGTTACATTGTCATAGTATTGTTTATCTTTGAATGAAGATTTTGTGGTGAGATTGAATTCATTTTAGTTGTGAGGAATTTTTAGTTTTAGCTTATGAAGTTGATGAATACCTTTAAATCTTTCTAGTTAAAAGCCCCTACCTTTATTTTATTTCTGGTTAAGAGCAACAATAGTTAAAAATTATACTTTGAATATCAAACGAAGGTAGCTGCCACCTTTTAAAATAAGCAGAGAATTGGTTTGAGAATTACATGATTAAAAATTCAACTGTGGTTACATTTTTTTCCTTTGTGGGCATGAGAGTATAGAGTTAGGTAATAAATCTTTCAACCAACAAGTTGATGGTACTAGTATGTGTGGTGACATTAGGTACTGTTTCAGTTGATTAAAAGTTGCTTCACATTTTTCATCCCATTTGAAAGAAATATTTTTGTGTAGCAAGTGATTGAAAGGATGAGTTTTATCTTCTAGTTGTGTGATGAATCTCTTGATAGATTGGAATCATCCCTATAAATATCTGATTTAGATGATATTCTTGGGAGGAGGTATCTCCATGATGGCTTCAACTTTCGCAGGATACAACTCAATACCTTTAGTCGATACCATATATCCCAAAATTTTAGCTAATATCACACTAAATACACATTTCTTTGGGTTTAATATCAAATTGAACTTCTCCAACTAAGTGAAGATTTTATCTAGAATTTCTACATGTCACTCTCTAGTGAATTATTTTTACAACAAGGCATCTACATAGTCTTCCATAAAGGTGTGCATCATGTCATGGAAGATATTCATCATTGCTCAAAATTATGTAGCTCCAACATTTTTCAATCCAAATGGCATGACATTCCAATAGAAAGTACCCCATGGACATGTGAAAGTAGTTTTATCCTCGTCTTTTGGTGTTATCGTAATCTGATTGTAACCTAAAAATCCATCCATAAGTGATAACATGGCATGTCCTGCTGTCAGATTGACAATAATGTCGATGTTAGGAAAATGAAAATCATCCTTCGAGTAGGCCCTGTTAAGATCTCTGAAATCCATACATATCCTGATGTTATGGTTGGGTTTATAAACTGGTAGAATATTCGATATCCACTCAACATAGTCAATAGGTCAGATAAATCTTGTATCCAATAGTTTCTTCAATTCAACTTTTACTAGAAGGGCAATGTATGGATGCATTTTTCTCAACTTTTGCTTCACTGGATTTACTCTAGGTGGTAGAGATAAATGATGCATGATTAGCTCTAGATCCATACTTGGCATGTCAGCATAGGACCAAGAAAATTTGATTTGTATCTCTTCAAAGAACTTAGTAAAGCTTGGTTTTTCTTCCACTATCATAGATGCTGCTAGATGTAGACTCTTGACTATTTCGGTTGTACCAATGTTGATGGATTGTGTAGATTCAATAAGCATTGAAGATCTCTCATGATAGTGCTTAGGAAGAGAGTCAAATCTTCCATATTTTGGTGCCTCAGAGAGGTTTTCACCATTAGATGCACTCTTTATTTTTACTTTTTCTTGATCTAATACTGCCATTAAATGGTTTTCACCATTAGATCGATTTTCGATATTCATTGTTTTGTAGTTGATAGATTTGGCACTCCCCTTGTCTGAAGCTTCATTATGAGATTCGATGATGGAACATGTTTTTGGATTTTTGGAGCAAAGGAAGTTTACAATGGTGTCATCATTTGGAAAGATGGGGATGTCAAGCAGCTCGGTTTGGTCCTAGTCAATTAGTTTGTAGTGTATCATTGGTAAAGAATCATCAGATTGGCTAAGGTCAAAAGGGGTGAGTTTCATGATGGCAATGTCGTCAAATTGTTCGATAGAAATATCAAGGTCTATGATGTTACTCTCCTCTGAAGGATCTATCTTGCTCAAAGTCTAATTGTCTTCACTTGAGTCATCAATATGTTGTGATCCAAATTCAAGAGGTCTAGAACTCAAGCTTTGTCCATCCATACGTGTTGGTGCATACCTTTGTATCACATCAATTTATTTGTCATAACAAGACTCTTCAGAGAGGGAATCCAATTCATATTCATTAGAATTTTTTTCAAAACTATCTTGCAATTGGAGGATTCGCTCAACAATCTACTAGCTGGTTTCTTCTTTTAGCTCTTCCTTGTATCCTAGTCTCTTTTTGTCCTTTGAATTGATTATGGTAGGTTGTATTGGTTCTATGATACCCTCTTTTCTTTTATCAACAGGACCTTTTCCATCATATCCCATCTTCTCTAGGATTGTAAAACCTTTACCATATGGCTTTGTTAAAACATTGGAAGTTGATGCTTGTGATGCTTCTTAATCCTTGTATAACCAATTCAAAACATCCTTGTCTTCTGACTCATCCACTAGGGTACCTTCTCTTACAAACTTACCATCAAAGAGTGTGGTTGGTTTTTAGGATTGTTATGTTGATGTGGATGGATGTCCATATGACTTAGGAGAAGATAAGAGTTGTGAAAGACGTAAGGATTGCTCAAATGAATATTCCCCTAGGCCTTTGTCTTTTAACTGGATCTTTTTCTCGATTTTTTTTATAAGGAATTGAGTTGACCTTCATGATTTGATGGAATAGAATCACCAACACCTTTTTCTTTTGACTGAACCTTTTCCTCAAGCTGATTGGACAAAGAATTTAATTGGCTTTCATTACATGATGGAGTAGAGTCACTGATACCCTTATCTTTTGATTGGTCCTTTTTCTTAACCCACTTTGACAAGGAATTTTTATTTTTTCATTGTTGGATGAACTAGGAGTGGTAGCTTCCCTGTTATGTGGCACAAAATTATCTTGGACTATTTTGAGTGCATTGCAATATTGGGGATTGTTGGAATTAGCTGAAATAGTGATTTCTTTCCCATTGAAAGGAAATTTCAAACATTGATGATACATTCACGGCACTGCTTGCATTTTGTGGATCCAACTACGTCCCAAGAGTAGATTGTATGTCAAATCCTTGTCCAACACTTGGCATATTATATCTTTTACAACTGGTCCCACTTGAATTGGTAACACAATCAATCCTTGGGAGGATCTCTCTTCATCATCATAGGCTTTAATAGTGATTTTCCTTCTAGCATCAATTGCATTTTCTAAATATCCAAGTGCATGGATAAGTTTTAAGGTACAAATATTAATGCTAGCTCCACCATTTATGAAAACACATTTGACCCAGTGTTTTTGAATTAAAACCTTAATGTGGAGGGAAACATTGAGTGGATGGGTAAGTGATACGTCATCATTCTTAGAAAATGATACGCAATGAGGTGTGGTCAAGTGTCCCACCATAGCTTGGAATTGGAAAACTTCCAGGTTATTTGGTATTGTGGTGGCTACTAGAGATTTTTCTAGAATTTCTTTGTGAGCTGGTGAAATTTTGAGAAGTTCCAATATGGATATTTGAGCTGGTATTTTCTACAATTGATCAACTATGTTGTATTGAGTTGCAGGGAAAACAACGGGTCTTTTAGATGCAACTTCTTTCAATATTACTATGGCTTACCCTCTTGTGGTTGCGTTGACTATTTGGTAATCTTTTTTTTCTCTGATTTTAATGGCATTAATCTGATTATCATTTATAGCCATGTTTGTGGTCAGATCTGTTGGTATAATGTCATTGATTTGATGTGATTTGGTGTTGATGTCATGAAGATGAATTTCAGCTGTAACAATGTCTTTTTGGCCCTTAATTTTGATGACCTTAGTTTGATTCTCAATTGCAATAATGTCTTTTTGGCCCTTTATTTTGATGTCCTTACTTTGATCCTTAGCTACAATAATGTCTTTTTGGCCCTTGATTTTGATGTCCTTAGTTTGATCTTCAACTACAATAGTGTCTATTTGGCCATTGATTTCAATGTCCTTAGTTTGATCCTCAACTACCTCAATATGAAGAATGGTAGAATCATAAACATAATTCACATTTTTCCTTTGGTGTTTGATGAAGAGGACTCCTCCTTTTTGTAGTTAGGTAAAGGATTCTTGAATGCTACATGATCATTGTTTGTTTGGGGTCCTTCTACAAATATTTATTTTCTATCAATCAAATCTTGTACCAAATGTTTCAATTGCATGTTGTCATTTGTTTTATGGCCCTTGTTTCTATGAATGTCACAAAAATGTGCATCATTCCACCATGAAGGTTTAACTCTTGGTTCCCAATCTCTTGCCTCTGGTAATGTTATAACTTTGGTTGCAAGAAGTTCCTTTAATGTTGATTTGAGTCATTGTCCCAAAGGTGTAAATCATCTTTGATTTGATGATATTCGATATGGTGGTGGTTTAGATTCAGAATTGCTTGGATTATTTTTTTGATTGGTGTTTTGATTGGTGTTTTAGTTGGTTTTTTTATTGTTGTTTTGATTGGTCTTGGTGGCAGCTGTTGTCAAGTTGAATACTGGTTTTTCATTTTTTGTTTTAGTTGCACCATCATTGTTACCAACATTCTTGTTTCTTTGCCAAAATTTTGGTTTATCATTGTTGTTATAATGATTGGAATAATTTGTTGAGTTGTTTCCTTCATTTTAAATTTTCAAGACTCCTCTCTTGACCAAGGCTTTTTCAATTTTGATTCCATTTTCAATCATTTTCTCAAAGGTAGGTTAACATTGCAATTCAAGTCTATAGCTCATCTCATCATTTAGATTTTCAATGAATATTTCCATCTTTTCCTTTCTAGGTATGGGACAAGCATATCTTGCAAACAATCTTCTCCATCTTTGTAAAAATATGAGGAATGATTAACCCTTCTTCTTCTTTTTTATTGCAAAGTTCTTTCATGGTTATCTTGTGTTGGATGTTGTAGGAGTATTGGGTGATGAATTATTGACCAGCTCTTCAAAAGTCTTAATACCTAGTGCAATTTTGGAGAACCATTCCATGCATTGTCCACCTAGGCTTCGTGGAAATAATCTCATCATGTAAGTCTCTTCGTGTGCAAATTCAAGACTCATGGTTCGAAATTCCCTCACATGATCTATAGGATCGATTTTACCATTGTATTTATCATACTTTGGGAATTCACAATGTTTGGGAAAAGGAATCATGTTAAAAATTTGATCAAAAGGATATGGGAAGATGTCTTGTATCAAGTATATTTTTGTGGTTCCTCTTTGCATGTCTTGAATTTTTTGTTGGAGATTTTTCATTTGATGTGTTAATAAAACCACTTGATCTGTGTTTGGTAGATCAATTTCAGTCCTTTTGGGTGCTCCTTTCAGTTGATTAACATCAAATTCATTTGGCAGTTTGATACCTTGATTAGTCAGCATTAAAAAGTATTTTCCCCTATATCTTTCAAAAATCTTTTCCAAAAACTTGTGGAATTTGGGATCTTGTTGTGCGGTTTGGATGTCTTCCCTGGTTATTTCATCATTTTCAAGTTGGTGAAATCTATGAAATGGATTTTCTTCAAGTTCATCCATGGTGTTTTGAGTCTCTACTTTTTCCTTGAGTTTATGCTTTTATGATCTTGTTTGAACGGGCATACAAGTGTTATAATTTGACTAAATTTTGATCTTTGTTTGGAGGAGTGCTAAGGATAATAACTAAGTCAAATAGAATGAAAATTTCTATTGATAAGACTAAGTTAAATCTGATTGTACAGTGTTGTTTTGCAATGAAGGATGATAGATCCTGATGATAAAACTTAGCTTAACAATCAAAAATATGATAGGTTTAATGATTTAGGCACTTTAAGGTGTTAGAACTTGGTTTAGTTTGAAGAATTTCACTTGCAAAGGTCTATTTCAACAAGTTTACGACACTGGTGTGACTGAGGAATGATTCTGTTGTGGAAAAGATCCTTAATTTTAGTTCAAACTGACGAACAAATGGTGAATTTAGCTCTTTGGTTTTGAATTTATTGGATGTGCTAAAACAAGGTATGGATGCACTAAAATATTGCATAGATGCATTAATAAACAACCTAGATGCACTAGATTGTGCCCAAGATGCGCCAAAAAATGGACTGTATGCACTAGAAAATGACTCAAATGCATTGGAGAATTTTTTGAATGTGCTAAAAGATGGACTCAATGTGTTGGAAAAGGACTCAAATGCTCTAGAAAATGGACTACATGTGCTCGAAAAATCCAGTGATGCACTAGACTGCCCCTAAGTATGTGATTCAACTTGGTATTTTGTAGGTGAATGTTCTAAAAGGATTTACAAATGTGTTGAAAGATGGAATGAATGCACTAGAAAATGACCCAGATGCGCTAGAAAATGGACTGTATGGGCTAGAAAATGACTCAGATGTGCTAGATTATACCCTAGATGCACCAAAAAATGGGCTCAATGCGCTATAAGATGTTATGAATGCACCAGAAAATGCCCTAGATGCGCTAGAAGATGCAGTAAATGCGTTGAAAGAAAGGATGCATGCACTAATCTAGAAGTGTTTAGTGTTTTTGATATTCTATTTGGTTATTTTGATTTTAATTAATGAAATTGATGTTTCCAGCTGGGGATGTTTTTCTGAACAATGATTTTTGCTTACTTTTTCTAGTTTGCAAATTATGTGAATTAAGTGTTTTAAATAGGTGATTTCTTGAATAATGACTTCAAACACAACAACAAGTTGTAAAACAATTTTGTCAAGCCTAGGAACTAAAAATTGAGTGTGTATTCAAGAATCTGTCTGATTCCTTTGACTTCCATAGGTATAGCACAAGAGAAAATAGTTCAAGCACTTTTTTAATGTCAAGGGTCACTTAAAATACCATAGCCCACATCTTAGAACTATGTTAGCTCACATAGCCCTCTCACCCCCTAGAGGACACCTGTGTTTTTTCTTTTCCCGAGTCTTAACCACAGTCAAATCCTCCACTTTTGGCCAGCAATCCCTGATAGTTATATGGTGAGTATCTTGAAGGCAGATTCTTCCCTCCCCTTGCACTGTGATATTAGAAGTGTTCAAAAATTGAATCGGCTAGCTTCTAAACTTAAGGTTTGTAGTAAGGGTTTATGTTTGGTGTGGCAACTGATAAACTTCCATAGGAGACCTCCCAACCTTTAGAACAAAGGCTTTGGGGATGGTTATCATTGCACACTACCGTTGAATTGTGTTTCCTCAAATTCACTTTTGATTATAGTGGGTTGGAAAACTTGGTTTTAGTTGTTCCCGTGGGTGATTACTTTTTCCCACTACGAAAATCCTTCTAAAGGTGCTATCAAAACATAAAATAGTGAGTCTGACATTCTGGTTACCTAGTGAAGGGGAGAGCATAGGCCTATCACTTTACAAACACAGTAGACAAGGGGTTCTTTAACCTTCTAATTAAACTAGATTCCTAATTTAATCAAAAGAAGATAATAAAAACTCCAGCCCCTGCAAACATCATTAGTAGTTTGATAAAATTGTCTTTGAAAATGTTTAAAAGTACCTACAAAACAAAAATTATTGATCAGTTCTTAGAATTTTGAATTTCTGCAAAATAAACCATATGCACTAAAACAAACATCATATGCACTAAAAGATCACTCCTATGTGCTAAAATAACTACTAAATGCGCTAGAAAATCTACTAAATGTGCTAAAGTATAGATAAAATGCGCTAATAGGAACTGGATGTGCCGAAAGAAATCACGGATGTGCTACATAAGAGTTCACGTCCATATCTGTAAAACAATTTTCCAGAAAACGTCAATAAAAATGGGGCCCCACGGTGGGCACCAAAATGTATTGTGTGAATTGTGTAATGTAAATAAATGAGTAATAAAATCACACAATCAATGAAACATATTACATTAGAGAATTGAATCACAAAACTAATCGAATTGAAACATAGAAAAATCCCTAAAATCATTTCATTGTTTCCTATCTTCATGGATTCATTGAATCATAGTGGCTCTCAGATTTGTGTATACACTATGACTATTAGAATGAAAACCTAAGGAATAAAATGTTGGAAGATGCAAGAAATCTATTCCTACATGTTTGATAACCTATGTAATTAATGAATGATAGTATGATGTTGAGATTATGATGTTGTTGTGTTCAAAATGATGCTATGATGAAATGCAAGACTAATTTAAATTTTGTATGAAAATGCAATAAAACTAATGCAACAATTAGGATTTTAGAAATGAAATTGCCATGATAACATTACTTTAAAATAAATGCAAAATGCTAAACCAAAATGATATGCTAAGCTCACAAATGCTAATATGATTTATGTAGAGTAAGTTTTCTTAAAGATGGGATGTCAAATGCTAGAGAATGATGTTGTATTTATAGGATTTCCAAGGCATATTGTGATGTGGCAGCAACCAATGGTTAGGATTTCAGCTAGAAAGATCGAGGGTGGAGGATGAATAAGTTAGAGGGAATCATGTAGAGTGTTCTCTTTAATAGAACACTTTTCCAAGTGTTTAGAAGAATAAATGAAATGGAAGAGCCAAGTGTCCAAGGTTGTTTCAAAATTTGTTGAGGATAATTCCAATTTAAATATTAAGCATATTTAAATTCATGAGACACTTGATGAGGTGGCATGAGGAAAAGTTGTAGACATGTGACTAAATTTAAATTTGGAATTATTCAAATTTAGTGAGAAGATATTAATTAAATAAAACAAACTATTTGGAATTTGTTTATTTAATTAAAATTAGAGGAATATTATTTAAGATAAGAAGAATTAGAAAGTGTGAACTATATAAATAAATTTAGAATTTATTTATAACTAGACAAAATAAGAGGTTTATTAATTAAATACCTTGTATTTAATTAATTATCTTAACTGATTTTAGGTGTATACAAGCACCAACTCAGCTTTTTGATGGCACCAACCAATCAGATTTACAATGAAAATTATGGAGTTGCAACTCCTGATTACAAGTGATTCAAATGAATCCAATTCTATCTTACAATTTTTTTCTACAAATGCTCAGTCTTTTCTTCTTCTGTGCTACTAATGCTTCATCAACATACCTCTAGACACTCTTTTTCTTTTATTCACACCACTATCATCATTTTGCTAGACTCCCCTCATTTTTCTTCATTAACAAGTCTATTTTTCCTTGATCCATACACCACTATCATAATTCATTGTATTTTTCTATTTTTAGCATGTATGAAACCCTAGATTTGATTTGCATTAAATTCCATTACATGCAGGATTTTATCTATATCATATCTTCTAACCGTCTATGCCTTTTTCTGACCAAATCTTTCAATCACCATTAAAATCCATATTTGTAGCAATTAATTTTTATTTTTGTGTCAATTACACCACTTTCCACCATTTTCATTATGTTTTACCTCATAGCCATTGAAAGAATTAGATCTTTGAATGTTGGCCATAGATCTACAACTTTACACCATGATTTGATGAATATCATTTAATTGCCTTAACTTTAAAACATGATCGTTTCATTAGATCTCTTTTAAATTTTCACCTTAGATCTATATCATATATTGTTTTCCTAGTGTGTTTTAACTTTACACTTGAAGAATTGAAAATGTGATGCATATAAAATATGTGATGCAATGAATAATTTCCATCTATCTCATTGACATCATGTTGTACACACGTCATCATATTGCATTCTCGCAAAACTAAACTAGGGGCCCACCATCCATTTTGTGATAGTAGAAATCATCAAATATTCTCATTCGATGTGTACCATTGATCTTCATCACATTCCATTAGCCTAACACATTCTCCCTTTGCACCAAGGGAGTGAAAAATGCACTACAAAGAAACCTTGCACTCTAATGAAGAATTATCACGTGTCTTACTCCATGTCCTTACCGCATAGCGCAAATTATTTTTGCACTTATGAAAGGGAAAATGTGATGTAAAGAAAATTTATGTTGCAATGAGAAGTTGACATGTATCTTCTAGGTCCTTATCACATAGCTCAATTTAGCCATATGCTTATGAAAGTGAAAATGTGATGTGAAGGTCAAGTATGATGCAATAATAGTTGTTTGATATTCAATCTCTGATCACCACCATTGATCAAGCTTGGATAAAGTATTAAACCTATGGATTTAGGAAATATTAAAAATATCTAAACACTATGTTGATCTAGTGATTACTAGGAAAAGGGGTTGGTTGTACAATGACTTTGAAGGGTTGTCATAACTTAAGCAATTTGGTACCATTGATTTCTAGTTAACACACAAATAGAAATCCTGTGTAGTGTCATGATTGAAAACCCTCAAAAAATTTCTAATAAAACCTAATCAAACTAGAGAATAGAAATAATTAATTTCAAAGTTGAATACTTATCACTTGGACTTGCAGATCATGCATCTAATATGTACTCAAAAAACCCATATCAGAACTGCTATTAGTTTCCTCTACAAACCTCTAGAAGAAGTCTCTGTAAAGGCATGAAAAATTTCCATGATAATATTGTAAATTTCCATGCAATATTGCAATATTGTAAAACATGCTTTGAACATGCTCTTCTCTCCATCAATTTTCACCATTTTTCCTTTGAATGATCCTCTGACATCATTGATCACTATAATGCCAACAATAACCATTTTGACATCAATTTGATACCTTTTGATATCAACAACAATCATATTGCCAACATACTAGTGAGTGACATGGATATAGGTGTGCCACCACCATAGCCAAGCACACTACTAGTGGCACCACCAGTACCACTAGTGGCAATGTTAGGATTTCCAAGACCATTAGGCCCATAGATAAGACTTTCATGCCCACTACCAGGACCACTAGGTACATACCAAGACCACTACTAGCATCACCAAGACTTCCAAGTATATTTTCAAGATCGCCAGCTACACTACCTTTTCCATTAGTTATAGTTTTTTACTCTCAAATACCTTATCATGGGATACTACTACACTAACTGATGTCACTTAGATCAATATATGGTTAGATATGATCAAAATACTAGTGCAGGTTCTAGTATTCCCTTCATCAATTCCTTTTGAATTTGTAGTCAAAGGACTTGAGAAAGATCCATCAATCATGGTGATCAAGGGTACAAAGTTGGGCTCTTCACATGCACACTCAAGAGAGTAGGGGAATCCCTCAGATGCCTTAGTCACCTTTAGTTGCACAAGACTTACCACCTTACCCATCAGGCAAGGAGGAGGAGGAGGATAATTTGAATGATTCTAAAGGGATGATTATTGGGATATCCAAGCCCAATATGATGAATCCACTTGGTATAGTCCAATGGTACATGCAAGACCTCCATTCGATGATGGTAATAATGCAGGATCTGGGAGATATCCAAGTGACTGGATATAGGGAAGTCTCCACTAATGGAAAGTGAATTATAGCATATATCGGCATTCATGTAGACAGAGTGCATAGGATAATTTACTTGTTTCACTTCTCAAGGATAGCTTGGAGTTGAGACTTTGACAATGATGACATCTTAGCACCCTACCAAATCTTCAGTATTGGGAGGGATGCTATCGTGATATTAGACTTATTTAGTATATAATCTTCCTTTAGGGATGTACTCTATAGGGTGAAGCGTCAAATGGAATCCACTTACGGTGTTATATAGGAGAATAATGAGGCCTTGCAAATGGTTTGAAAGGTATGAGAGGAGTTAGTTGAACAAACACATAAATTTTAAGATTAGTTAGCTCAAAAAGCATAGGCCACCTCCACTGAGCGAGCAAAAGTGACAACCATGGAGGACAAGATGGTAGAGAAGGATAAGGAGACAAAGTAGAGAGTGATAGTCATGGAGGCCAAGCTAGTAGATAAGTACAAATAAATTTAACAAGATAAAGGTTAGTTGATGGAGGTTATGTAGATGGTGAAGGCAATGAGAGAACATGAGATATTGGTTGAGCACCAATTGAGGATATACACAAAGAAGGTTTGTAGGCTATGGGATTTATGTTCATTGACATCAACCCCTACATCATCCATTCATCTAGGGATGTCCTCTCACCCTCCTTCTCGTTAATTGTAATTTGGGTTGTGAGCTCCCAATTTTTTTTGTCATCTAGAATATGAATTTCTTTTTGGGAAGTTTGATTTAGTCGCCAAGATAGAAATAAATAAATAAATGTGTTAATTTGTAATTAGTCACCGACCATTGGTTGGTTTTACTTGGTATTTTCTAATGGTTGGTGTCCACAACAAACGTTGGGTGGCTATATATAGTATGTTTGCACTTGTAGTCAAGGACCACATAAATTTTGGTATTTTGTAACTATTTTCTATTTGATGAATGAATAATACAATACATATATTGTGTGCATCGGTTGAGTAATTAATATGTTCTATTATTACTGCTATATACTTTCACTTATTCTATATTAATTGGTCAAGTAGCTTGAAGGAGAAAACACCAATAAGAATTTGATTGGAGTTATTAGGAAATGTTGCATAAAAACCATAAGGACTGGAACTTGCACATTAATTTCACTCTATTGGCTGATAAGGCTAGGGTCAAGAATTCTTTAGAAACATCCCCTTACCAATTAGTGTATGGCTTAGAACCTAGGTTTCCCATGAACCTCTGGATCCCCACCTTGAAATTTATGGAAGGATATCTAGAGAAAAACAAAAAGGTCCAAGTAAGGTTGATGAATATTCTAGATCTAGAAGAGAGAAGGAACACTACCTTAGAGCATGTTTCCAAACATCAGCCTATTGTCAAAACATGGTTTGACAAAAGGGATAAATTCAAGGCCTTTAGGATCTCAAACCTTGTCCTACTTTGGGATAAGTCTAAATAAAAGAAAGGGAACCATTAAAATTTTGGCCAACTCAAGTTAGGCCCATATCAAATATCTAAGATCTTATTGGAAAATATATTTAGGATCAACAGTATGAATGGAGAGCCTACCTCATTTTTTATCAATGGATAGTACCTCAAAAATTATTTCAGATCATAAGGGATTTTTTTCTCCTCCCTTGTACATATTTTAGATTAGGTTCTATATTTTTCCTTCTTTCCCTTGTTATTGTTTTTTTGTTGTTTCCTTCCCCTTCCTAGTTTCCTTTTGTTGTTTTGTTTTCTTCCTCATACTTGCTTTCCTCTTGTCAGGTTTGTGTGAGTGTTCTTCCTAGGAGTTCACTTGGTAGTTAAAATCTTCATATCAACTATGAGAGTATGATCTTAGTATTTCCTTATCAAACTTACCACTTACCCATACATGAGGTTTACTAATTTTCTATTACGTTTGGAATTCTTACTAGTTCAAGTGTATGTAACCAAGGGATTTTTTGAATTAGGACGCTATGAATCTTACCATTTACAAATCTTAAAAGTTTCAAATATTGGAAAAAATATAAGTGGTAATGATCTTTTGGGTCAATTAAAACCTAAATATTATTATATTTCTTAGTCATTTCTATGATTATAAACCAAGATCAAGTGAAAACCTAAAAATAAAAAATTTGAAGAAAACCTTGTTAAGATTCTCAATTAACTAGATGGTTTGAGTAATATCTACCGGGGCTATGGATGCCTAACTAGAAGTAGGGCTATGTTCAAGGGAATCAAAGGTACCTCTATTAGGGATATGGATTCTTGGTTGGAATCAAAGCTATACCTAGGTCACACCAACTAGGTCTCTAAAGGAATAAATCATTTGTACATACTATGAGATTCAAATATCCTTTGAAGAAGATGAGCTCATTCGTACCTAGATCAATATTGACTTTCTTTCATAACATTGAGTTTTTATCCTCTTTGAGTCTAGGTTTTTGAGTCATGTGATGAAGAAATGCTTATAGCATTTTTATTTGTTTGGTAGTTATTTTTTGTTCCTTTCACCCACACCCCATTTCATTTTTGTTTCACCAACAAAATGGTGACCCCCTTCTTTTCCTTCTCCTTCTTCTCTTTGATTTACCTCTTCCATTTTCCACCTTTATTTCCTTTTTGTTTCTCTCTTTTCCTCCTCTTTCTTTGTTAGAGTTTTTGGGTTTCCAAGGATGGCACGTCATCTTTTTTAGGCTTGACCACTGATGTCTTCCATTTTTCCCATTCTCAATTTCAGAGTTTTGACCATTGAATTTTTTGTGGTCATCATTCCTGTCGTGCGATATTCCCAACTCTCGATCCTCAATGGTAGAGGTGTCTTATTGTCTCATCTAAGTTCCCACTTTTTAGTGCATTTAATTACATTTTTATTCATTTAATGAGCATTATTTATTAATTTAAGTGGATTTAAAAGTAAGGATGGATTATTTAATTGTCATTTCAATATTGTCCAATTAAGTTTTTACGAGCTTTGAAATTTCCTTGAGCCTTCCTTGTGATCAAAATTGTATTCCTCATAAATATCTTTTTCTTGATGCATGGTCATGTCGTTGTATTGTTTATGTTTGGTTTATTGGTGGGTGTTGTGCACTTTCCTCTTCATCATATGATTTTCATTCCCACCCCCTTTTTCATCCACGATATTAAAGGTAAGCTCAATACCTTGGTGATTTCTCTTTGTCTCTTTGGTTTTATCTTGTTTATTGTGTGGTTGTGTCATCATGTTGATCTATCTTGGTCGATTTTATTCTATGTTCCTTTCATTTTCCTTTTGGTTTTGTCGTTTTCTTCTTTTTTCCCTCCTTTTTGGTTTTGTTTTTTTTTTGCATTCTCTTCCTATCAAATATTGTTTCCCCCTAGTTTCCTAATTAAGGATGTTTATCACATCATAATAGTATTGACATGTGCTCAATACTATGACCATAAAAAAAAGATATTAGGATCATCTAGAGAGGTGGTCATCAACATAAGTCCAACTGTGATAGAAAGAGTATTCAAGATCCCTATTATCTTTGACATGAAGAAAGAAACTACTTATTTTGAGAAAAATAATGCAGTCTAGCTCAATGTTATCAACAACCAAATGTTAACCCAAGGAATTTGGCCCTCAAAATGGCCAAGGTACAATATAGAAGTGAATTATGGGAGGAGATTAAGGATTTAATCACAATCCTAAGAAGAGTTTATGACTATTCAGATGCTAGGTATTTCCACCCTTGGATGTGTTTTTACATACTGACCATTGTAGAAGATAAGAAGATAGACTAGGCTACTATAATCAACAACACTCTTCATGAAAAACTCAAAGACATGTTGAACAATAACAAATTATACATGACTTCTTATTTGGTATAATTTGTTGTCTTACCAAGAAAAATTCCTAAGACTAACTAGGATAGGATCCCTTCATCTTGGAGAGGTCAAAATATATGAACATTACCCAATATTGGAGCTAAATGCTAGCAACAAGTACTATTATGTGGTCAATGATGCTTTCATCTATACTATCATCAAAGGGTTGGAAAATGATTTTTCTAAGAGAATATCATTGGAATCCATGGGAGAGCTAAAGAATTGGGGGAACTGATATATCCAATTTGTAGCATCATAAATTGCCACCCATGACAATTTCATACTATATTTTTCTCCCCCCTAAGTGCATGGACCTAATTGTACACCGAATTTCCTAAATTATGCATTTTGTGGCCCATTTTAATATTTACCAACAAATTGCATGTATAAAACCAAAGAAATCATTTAATATTTTACCCCTCACACCTTAAGTCCTATAAAATAGGGTTGGGACCTAGTCACCTAAGGCAACTAATTCCCCCTATTTTGCATCTAAAATTGAATATGTCGAAAGTGGAATTTAATTATTTGAATTTAAAATGTCCAAAGTCGGTTGTTGAGATTTACTTTTTGGGAAAATAGAATAATTGTGTATAAATACTTAGTCATTTCACTATTTGAAAATGAAGTGAAGAATTGAGCAAGAATTATTTTCAAGAGCATCATCAAGAAAGTCAAGAGTAGTCATTTGAAGATTTATTGTATAAATTCAAGATCAAAGCATCATGTCAAGGTGTATGCGATTTTGTTCATGTTTATGTTATCATATTTTTTATGAGATCTAACCCTTGTAGTTCTTCAAGAAAATCGAGCCAACAACAATCAAGCCTTGAGGAGATATTGTATAAATTCAATCCTTCAAGGAAGTTATTTTTGGGTGGTGAGTTGCAGTCCATTGTTGATTCATCATTCTTTTATCATTTAGCTTTATCCCTGAAAATTTTAGGCTCCTTATCATTGGCATTTCCATTGTATAAGTGGAAACATTAACATGCTATTTGACTAAGGTGAGCCCCTAAATGGTGCAACCTCTCTCCTCTTTTTTAATGTGTAGGTTTCAGATATGAAGAAGATTGAGAGAAGCTTGAAGGTCAATTATTCATTGTTACAATCAAACCCTACACCTTGACAACAAACAGAAACTTAGTTACAACAATATTCGACAATGAATCAATAGTGTAACAAGTGGAAACAAAAGGCTTAGATCTGGCATCATAGGACTGTGAAATCGGATCCAGAATTCCTCTACTAGGAAATAGTCACCCAGGGTGAATAGGTCCTCAAAATCAGCTTAAGATTCATATCACACGTGCATAGTACTTTGCTCAATCCATTTCTGAAGTCTGAATTCCTTGATACCTCGGATCTATTGTTTTTGCATCAGAATAGCTATTTCCATCATTAGCCTAGACATTTCATTGTATTTCATTTCCAATTTCACTCTAGATTTGGTCAAGGGAATGTTGACTCACCTTTCGGGTTGCAAGTCAGTCGTATACCTTGTCCAAATCCATCAAATCCCGACTACCACAAACCCCTCTAAATGAAAGATGGAATGGTGCCTAAACCCTAGAGTTAAATCCTAAGGTATCCACTTTTCTTTCATTTCATTTTGGTGAACTTGACATGCTAGCATTGTAAACCTTCTAAAATGTGAAGAAAATCATCCTAGATCTAGGTTTAGTATTGCATTATTCATTTAGGCATTCATTTTTGCACCATAAAAAGCATATTTTTTTAAAAAAAATTGCATACAATATTGCATTTTAGTTTGAAATAAGGTTAATTTTATTCATCTTATGTCTAATTTACATTCTAATTATATTTAAAATCTACATTAGGTCATTCAAATATGAAAATATATCCCAAATTTTTCATTGAATTCATTTAGGCATCTTGCATATAGCTTAAAAAAGTGAAAATTTGCATTGTTTTGTTTCAAAAAGGCATCAACATCATTGTTTTCAGATTTAGCATCTTAGAATCTGTCAATTATTGCATCTTAGATCTAGAAATTGCATTTACAATTGTCTTTTATTGCTTGAAATTTTTTCAAATCTTTGCATACTTGCATTTTCAAATACATAATCATAAATTGGGTAAGTTCTAGAAAAAAAAATCAATGTCAAACATGTATGCACCCAAATTTAAGATCCTTAAATAGTATAATAGACAACCAAACTTTCAAATCTGTAACAACCTATGTAGGAAAAAATCCAGCTATTTTTGGCTCTAATTTCTATCAAACCTCTATTTATGTGTTTTTTGTTTGCAATTGCTTTCTGATTTTTACTTTTGAGTGTTTTTTGGTGACTATTTGGAAATTTAGTGTTCATAGTAGACACATCTAGTGTTTTGAAACTCATATGAGCTTCACAACCTAGTTTCTTATTGCCAATACTTTGACGAGATGTAGTTATATACTTATGGCATCCTGTGTTGTTGGTACATCCATTGTGGACCCTAAGTCTTCTAACTCTTTCATACAATTTATTGTCAATATCATACCAATGACAACTCCACAAATAAGAACCTTTATAGATGTTGAGACTGTTGTTGCCAATGTTGCCAAGGACAAACAAAAAAAATTATACAAAGACTTAGAGGGACTGCAAGACTACTTAAGCATCAAATCCTTAGCAAGAGAAATAGTGCCTATAGTGGAAAACCTAAGGAAACTAATCAATGATGCCCAAGGATTAGATTTTTGTGTATCCTATCCCATATAGCGAATTCCAACATTCCTAGGATGGTTGGTTGTGCTCAATGGTTGGGATTCACTCAAAGATAAGGAGTAATTCAAATCTCTCTCCTCACAACTATACCCTCTATTCCTACTAAAACAAAGAAAATTAGGAACCCTAGGTCTAATGTATAAACTTAGGATTCAAATGTTTTTGTGGGTGTGGTTTTCTATTGTTTCATTGATATGGAGATCAACAAAGTGTATAGATTGAATTTCAACTATGAAGGTGATCCAATCAAACTTTGATTTGGATCTCATTGAGCCTTGGAATGGATTGGAATTGATTTTCCTTCACTAACCTAATTAGACTATATTCCTTAATATGCAAAATGCAATAATCTGATAACTGATAAAATGAAATAGTCAATTGCAAGCAGATTTGGGAAGTGTAGAGGAATGTGTACCTATCCATAAAAATTGGTTTCAATGTGCATAGGAGGACTAATTCACCAAAGGGTGTATGGGTCCTTGTAAGGGTGTCCTCTATTTTTGTGGTCCTTTGATGACAAATTTAAGCTTCAAATTTCTAGATATAGAGTTTTTGAATATTTTTGTAGGTTATTTTTTGTGAATTGACAAGATGTAGGGCTTCAAATGCAACAATGAATAATTTTTCTTCAAGATTTTTTCAATCCTCTTCAAACTTGAAATCTGCACATTAACAAAGAGAAGAAATGTTGTGCCATTTAGGGGATTTCCTTTGTCAAACCCCATGTTAGTGTTTCCACTTCCATAACAACAATGTCAATGATGAAAATGGATAAATGATAGGAAGAAATGATGAAATCACAATTTTTTGCAACTCACCACCCTTCAATGGCTTCCTTGAAGGACTAAATTCATACACATCACCTCAAGGTCTTGGATCTTACTTGATTGGTTGCTTGAATTTCTTGGAGACCTACAACAAGGGTTAGCCTTCACAAAACAATGATAACATGAACACATATGAACTCACATAGGATTTGACATGATGTTATGATCTTGAATTTCTACAATAAAGCTCTGAAATGCTACTCTTGATAATATAATTGCTCTCCAATTTTTGTTAAATTTCAAATGATGTAATAACTAGGTATTTATAGGTGATGTAATATCTAGGTATTTATAGGTGTTTCTCTAATTTCCCAAGAATTAAATCCCAACAGCATAAATTTACAATTTTAATTTTGAATGTTAAAATTTTGACACCAACATATCCAAAATTAATCCCCGACAGAATAGGGGGACCCATACACCTTAGGGAAAATGGATCATGGCCCTATTTTCTAGGACATAAGTGTCAGGGGAAAATAATAATTGGATGCATTTGTTCAATGCTTCCAATTTCTCAAAAATGGTACAAATGGGCAATAGAATGCATAATTTAGGAAATTAGGGGCCCAATTGGGCTCAATAATTTAAAGAGAGAAAAACATAATGTAAAATTGTCAAGGGTAACAATTTACAATGCACATTTAACCCCCACTTTAGTGAGAGTATGAACTTATGCTTAGACTCACACAAAAGTAGAAAATCTATGTCAAGAGGGGTTCGATTGTCCAAATGTATAAGAGATAGGATGAATAAGGAACAAGGAGGAGTACATAAGCCCCTAGGATCCAAGATCCCATGAAAAGACAACATAAGGAAAAAGGAACATGCACATGTATGAAATGCAGCAAGACAACATACACAAACATATGTCATAATGAAATGTAAAAAAGGAGGGTATGGATAACTATGGGCTAGAAATTTTTGTTATGTACGGATCCACACCAAAGGTAGTCATGACTCACACAATAGAAAAGTCTGATATTTTCTAGGTGAATCATGAGTAGGAAGGAAACATAGGCTAGTGAAATCCGATATTCACTAGGTGAGCCCCCAGGACAAGGATGAGAAACACACTAGGTCTAGTGAAGCCCACTATTCACTAGGTGTGTACCCATAACAAGGCAACAAAATTAGAAACAAACTAGGTGTAGTGAAGTCTAATTTTCACTAGGTGTGTACCCATTTCAACCATACCAGGAGTTATACTCCCTAATAACTTTGATAAGGTGCTACAAAATGATCAAAATTTTATGCCAACACAACATAGTTAATCTCAATGTCTATGAACAAAGTGAATCAAACATGCCAATTTCAACACACCACTAAGTACAATTCATGTGAACAAAGTGAAGAAAATAATGCCAATGTATGCCCCGACCTTAAATAAATTGGTAAACACCATGATGCAAGAAATGATTTTAAGGTAGAAAATTATAAACGTCATGCAACAAAAGGTCACAAAAACTTATTTGGAAATCCCTATGCCAATTATATGTTTCCAAATAAAGCTATGTCATGATAAGGGGTTGCTTCCAAATGCAATACAAAAAACAACATAGATATGAACATAGGAGGGATCCAAAAATTTGAGGTCAATATATGTCTTTGCTATAGTGGTATAATAGAGCTTGGAACTAACATCATTCCCCAAATACTCATGGAACAACAAAAAAATGGAAGAATAACACATAGAAAGAAGACAAACAAACTTTTGGGTCAACATGGAAGAGACCTAAATGTCTCAACACCTTGCATCATCCCAAAAGGAAAACACAAAACAAAAATAAAAGGAAAATTTTATGACATATAGAAGAATGAAGATATAAAAAAAAGAATGTTACAATAGATTCATTTCCTTTATATCTTTGTGCCAACATAGTAACAAGGGTCATCCATAGAAAAATCACAAACATAAAGGCATGTCAAGTAGCACCACACAGGGGATCACATCACATGTATGCAAAACACAAAGAACACATGAAACAAACATAGAAGAGTATCACACATGCGAGCCAACCTAAAGTAGGTCATTTGCATCCCAATCTTGCTCATCATATAGGGAAGGCAGAAAACTAGCTAAACGTACTATAGAAAGTGTCATACTATTATCATCACCAAGTTCAAAATATGGTAGGTCACTCTCATCAGGAGGATCATCATGGTTTCCCCCATCTAACTTAATTTTCTTTTAAAACAAAACATTAAACTCATTATGGACTTGTTCATCAATTTTAGCAATCTCATCTTCATCATCCAAATTAATCACAATGGGAGGTTTTATGAAAATGTTTGTTGTACGTTATTTTTTCACTTCTTGTTTTAGTTTCATGTCTTTTTTTGGTGAAAGTTGTAATTCTTCTTGATTTTTTTGCATAGGTGTTGGATTATCATGCACTACTTTATTCCTTTCTTCCAATTGATGAGTGATAGCATGAACTAAAGGAACCAATGAGGGTTGGGAAACCATTGTCTCTTTAGGTCTATACATGTGTTTTACCTTTGGAGGCACAAAAGGAAGCATTTGATTGTCTCTTAATCTTTTATATGATATGGGTGGAGGGAATATGGTATATTTACCTTGGTTACTTGGAAGGAAAAATGCTTCATGCATAGGTTCATCCATAACCAGTGGAGGAGGATGAACTACCATGGTCTTATCATTTTCAAAAATATTGGTAAGAGATAACTCTATTATGCACTTTTCCTTAAACTTTTGACATGAATTGAAAAATAAATCCTCATGAGGCTTAATAGGTTCCATAGGTTGAGGTCAAAATAAATCCACTAAAAATTTCCTAGGAAGACAAAGGATTAAACCCACTATGTTGCATTGTAAAGATTTTTTTTCAAATGGGAACTTTATGCACTTATGAATAACTAACGAGACATAATTCATGGAGTGTAGCTATGGGTAGCCTAGCTTAACATAGAATTGGTTTGACGTCGGGATGATGGAGAATGATACATCTAATTCTTTCAGTCCAAATTTAAGAAGAAGGGTGATCAAACCTATCGTAGGGTGAGAAAACCATCATGATTTTTCAACCATGCTTTTGATTGTTCATAAGAATCTTGATAAACCTCATGCACAAACAAGAATTCCTTCGTGGTCACATTCTCTACACACACGGGATGAATGAGTGTCCCTTGTACAAGTTTTTTATTGATACATCTGGTGATATAGAGAGGACCAACGAGTGCATGTATGGATGGACCACTATTGGTGAAAGCAATGTCAAGTAACACAATGGTTTAGCCCTTGCGAGGTTGAGCATCTATTAAAGAAATCATTATATCTACTTCCTTCTCATTGTTATTATCATCATCATTCTTATCATCACTCATATCATCACAAGCTAGCACAAATTTGGATGAATGATTTTGCATTGGATTGGTAAAAAGTTGTAAATTTTGGTTAGGTAGGGAAACAAACTTATTCCCTTTATCATTAACACCACCCAACTGGATGTGATTAGAATCAATGAGGTCTTGAACTTGATGTTTAAGATGCGTGGATCATTATGTATCATGTCAAAATGTGCGATGATATTGACAAAAGGAATTTGGATTATAACTTTGTGGTAGAGGTTTATTCATGCCCACGGGACTAATGGGAGTTAATCGGATAAAGTTCTTATTCAACAGTTGCAACATGATTGAATGGAGGGTGTTAGATAATTGGGAAAATTGTCTATATTTCAGTCTAAATTGGTATGGAGTTGGACTTATGGCAGGAACTTGAGGTTCAATGTGATTGGTTATTTGAGGTGTACTTATCTTGATAAAGTTCTTGTTGTGTTTCTTGAAAGGTTGATAGTTGTTGTGAGGTACAAATTCGGATTTCCTAGTAGGAGCAGATGAATATGTTTCTTCATACTAACTAACCAAATTCTAATAATCATGAAGGCTCATACACAAATGTATAAAGGATGGATATTTCATCAATAATATTTTATCCCTTATGTCAGGTTGCAAGTTTTCAATGAAAACTCTTTGAACATTTGCATCAGGGAGAGTGAGATTAATTTGTGAATAAAACAACTAATAGAACCCTATAAATTCTGTGAGCTTTTCATATTTTTCTTTTTTTCAAATTGCACTAAGTCAATTAACATAATTTTAGGTCCAATATTCACTTGAAAATATTGGAGGAAGGACTCAACAAGTTCGTTGAAGGAGTGGATTGAGTTATTCGGTGATGAACTATAGAGGAGGGGGACCGACCAATCTAAGGCTCTGGATCACAAAGAACCAAGAGGAAAAGCCTACTCTAATCTACCTCAATTTGGACAAGTGTTTGATGTTAAGGGTATAGAATGAAGAGCATTCTCAGTGCTTTTATCCTTTTTCTAACTTAGGAGTTTTAATGGGGCTAAAAGAATAGGTTTCTAGAGTTCAATTCATAACTTTGAAAACTCTCTATCAGAGGACAACAATGTGCAATAGGGATGACAGTGTGATGCACTAGTGTCTCACGGGTGTGTTGTAATTCGTATGGACAGATAGTGAAAAAGCACAGACAGAATGGTAGAAAACTGATGCAGACCTAAGGTGGAAATCAACTTGAAATGACAAATAACAAATGTTCAACCCAAATTTCAAAGCAAATCAAAACAACTTCACAAATCCACTTGTTAGATGCATTCTTTCTATCAACACTGCCAAATAGCTTCAAGGGACTTTTCACCCAACTTTCCCAAAAGAATTTCCAAATAAATAACAGATTTAGACACCCATTAAAGACTTACACAACATACTTCAATATCAGATATAACCCTTTGGACCAGTTTAGACTTCCAATACACTCACCATGGGAAAAACAAGGAAAAGAGGTCAATTTAACAAAGGAAGTACCCTTCAAACTTATCTAATCATCTTGAAACCTTGGGGAAGCAAATTAAATGGCCCAAAACCACAGAATCCACAATTGGTTTGCACCTGTATGGTCAGAAACACTCCCAACTCAAAAAACCTCCTTTAGTAATGCAAAAACAAGGGTTTTGTCAAAATCTTCATTTCCAGACTTGAATAAACAAATAAATGGTCCAAACACCTTCCATAGGGTCTGCCTTGAAATTTTCAATGCTTGCAATCTCAACTCCATTAATAATTCATTGAAAAACACTTTGAAACCATCACTTTTCAAGGGAAAAATGCATTTTCAGCCCTAGGGCATCACACATTCACCACAATAATGCCTTATTATAATATAAAATGCATTAATACATCTAATTTACATCATATTAGACCATTCCACTGAGTTACAGTGGCATACAATGGGTGGAATGGTCAAAAACTACATTTTAGACTTTCAAACCCTCTAATGGCTCTGCACAGGCAGTTTTAGTAAAATGTCAATAAAACCCTCTAAACTCAATAAAAATTAACAAAAACACTTTCAAATGAAATCTGACACTCTCCTCTTTCCAACCATAATAGGGTTGAGCCATTACAGGTCATACAAAGGTCGTACCACATGTTTTAGCAGCAAATTTACACACAGAAATTTCCAGAAAATAGTCACTTTTTCATTAGAACTTCAAAAAAAATGATTCAACCACCATGCCTCGACCATGAGAGGCTTATTTAACATCTAACAACCCTTACAAACATCCTCCAACTGAAATTTTAATTAGTTGGACATTGGAAACCAACTTTTTACCAATTAGACCCCTAATTGCCTAGTTTTTCACTTTTAACAATTTCTTGACAATAAGTACATTTTTATGCAACCTTTTGCATTTTTTGAACTAACTAACATAAAATACACCTAATTACATCATTAATGGGCTCAAAGGCCTTATTCAATCATAAAATGACTCAAGTAACCCTCTTTTCCTAATTCCTATGCTTCCTTCAAAGGATGAATTGTTTTAAACTGTGTGTATTGAGTGCTCCTGCACCAAAAACCTACTAAAAACTTAGCTAAAGAGGTTTACCATGATGATACAAATAGAAAATAACAAAGGAAATACTTTAGAAATCACAAGAATGAGAAAGGTAAGAATTCAACTCACAATAAGTCCAATTCTCTAAAAAGCTCCACTCGAACAAAGTAGGTACACACAGCAGAGCAAGGAAAAATGTTGGGGCCTTTTTGGGGCTTGTCGCAGTTAAACCCCCATTTTTGTGTTTCCACCTCCACGAATAGCTAGATAGATAGAGAAATAGAAATGCAATAAAGAAAGTATGGAAAGAAAAAATGTTGAACACTATGAAGAGCACTATGCTACTCAAATCCAACAACAATGCAATAGTGAATGAATAATACCACCCTCGACCAAAAGAACTCAAGGCCAATGAGAGATGAATGCAAGCTTACAACTATGGAAAAGTCAACATGGCCACAGCGATGTTGAAGGAAGTCTCACAAGATACCAAGTTGTAGCTTGTATGGTAGATGTGAAGAGCATCGTGATGTTGGAATGGTAGAGTTGATAGTGCATCAAGTAGCCAAGAAGTTGCAATAATATAATCAAGAGTTGTGTAGAAGCGTGAGGATTATCCGAAATGTCTAAAAGTGTGAATGAGAAGAGAGAATAGTTATTTGAAGGTAAGTTTGGGAGGGAAAGAGCCACTCAAGGGTCAGCTGAAAGGAGTAGATACATTACACTTTGTCCCCAATGGAGAACGTAACACATCTATAGATTCTAGAGGTAGGAATCTTGTTAGGATGATAGCATGTCACGCAGAAATCTGCATGTCATGCAAGCATCCTTGATAGAAATTCCCCCATCGACACTATAAATAGCTGCCAAGCGGGCAACGTATGGATGATGGATGTGGAATTACATTATCGGGTTTGATATTTCTAAGGTGAAGGGTGTAAAAGGGGACTTTGCAAGGGGGTGCAAATTCACACCTATACATGAACAAATTCATTCTAGAGCTATGTCTTTCAATGACCTAGGAAAGAGCTTAGCCAAGAGTTAACCTTCAAAAATGAAGTCATTGCATAAGGCCATATATGTCGATATATGATTACTAGGGTCTCTTTTACCATTGTACATGTCAAATCAATGTATCTCTATGTTTTGTGACATTGGTGTTTTCAAGATTTCAAGTGATAATGGGATACTTTTAACATATATCAATGGTTGTCGATTTAGATTTTTGCTCAAAGTGCAGATTTGTTATTAGAAAGAGGTTACGTTTTGAAAATTTTGGTTAATGATTGAGTCATTGCTTGACATATTTTGGGAATGTGGTGAATATGGTGGAATTGTGTATGTGCTTGGTGGACTACTATGTTACAAATTAATAAGAGGGCATGAAACTTGATATGTCACATGTGATGACCCAAAACCATAAGGATTTCTAGTGGAAAGACATAATGTTGGAGTTATGCCAATTCTTTGTTGTATCATTGAGGCAACAGTTGGATTTGTGTATGTAGGGATACATCCTATAATGTTAGGGAGAAAGACTTGATTTCCTCCCTAAATTTGAGTGTATCTAAAAGTTTGAGTGAAACTAGTCATTGTAGGTACATTAGTATCAACTATATGGGCTAGGCTATGCAAAACCTCTAATACTTGATCATCATTAATCAACTTCCTCATGTTATCTATTATAGGCACCGTTGTACCAGCTAGATATTTAGTACTCACATAATCTTTAATTATTTCTAAGTCATTGTCCAATTGTTTCAGTTTATCTTTGGGAACATGGGCAATAGTAGTCTCAGAATCTATAAAAATGGGTGATTGTAAAGTTTTCATTGGTATGTTAGCATTAGGGATAGATCCCAAAATGGGTTTAGTATTGATAACACTTTGAATGAAATATTTGGAAGACTCAATATCCACAGTGGATGTAACAACAATGCGATATGCCATAAGTCTACAACTATGCCTCATTAAAGTATTGAAAATAAGACACCAAGTTGTGAAACTCATGTGAGTTTCAAAACACTAAGTGTACCCAAGATGAATAATAAACTATCAATTAATTATAGCAAAATACTCAGAAAAAAAATTCAAACAACAAAAGAAAACATAGAATATCACAATATAGATTTGTACAAAATTTGGTTCAAGCAAAAGCAATAGCACAATGTTGCCCAATGGCATATGTGTCCTAGGCAGGTTTTTCAAAATTCAAAATCGTTTTGCATATGACATTGCTTAAATATTATGGGTCTACTTGCAAACAGTTTGAACAGTGAATATTTTTCCATAATTTACTCAATTTATGCCAATGTGATTTTAGATGCAAGTGCGTAGCAAGGTTGAAATGCTTTGAAAATTTTAAAATGTAATTTTTAGATCTAAAATGCAACAATTGACTAATTGTAAGATGCTTAAATCTAGAAATGATGATTTTTTATACAAATTTGAAACTACACAATGCACTTTCTCTCAATTTTATGAACTATATCAAAGGTTCCTAAATAAATGCAATTATGAATTCCAATTTAGAGATCTATAAACACAAACAGAATGAGTAGACAAAGAGAGAATTGTCAAAGAGTTTGGGGTGATCCCACAATAGTGGTTTACAATTTTTGGCTAAACTTGACATTGAAATGAACATTTTGAATTTTTTCTTCACTTTCAAATACCTATAGCTGCTAAACTGTGAGGAATTTGAAGATGATGCAAACTAGTGATTTGTGACATTTTATCTATAGATTCTAAATATATATTTTTTTAAATTGAATCAAATTGCATTTATTTTTCCATCTCCTTCGATAACTAGTTTTTAATAGTAAACATCATTTTTAGAGAGTGATGTGTACTTGCTAACACAACTTTTTTTCTAAGGATAAAATTCTATTTTTTTTTAATTTAGATTTGTAACTATGATATCTAGTCCATGCATTTGGTTTCATAGTGTTTTATTGAATATTTTTTTCTTAATTAAGTTTTGAAGTCAAACTAATTACAATTTACACATAGGTTTACTTGCTAACACAAATTTTTTTGTATGTATCGAAATTCATTTTTTTTGTTCGATCAAGGAAATCAATATCAAGTGCATAGATATTTTTCATTTTTTTTTGGTAATATACTATTTCTCCACATGTATAGAACAAATATCTTGATTTTCAATGAAAAACCTACATTCACAAGAAATAAAAAGTAAACATAATAATCAAATTAAATATATTTAAAATTATACTTTTTGGGAAGTGTATAATAAGGACTAAATACTTACAAAACATAATTTTAAATGAATTCATTTAATCGCCCAAAAAAGTCATTTTTATCACCATTTTAATAGGTGTAAAGGAGACTCTATTATAGCAATGGTTTAAAACTAATGGGGTTCTATCCAAGGGGTTTTGATCTAAGGTTGTTTGATCAAACCCTCTTCAATTGGAATCCTTTATATGGAACTTTTCAAGGCTTAAATCATTATATTTTCTAAAAATATGTGATTTCAGCAAAAATTAGGATGTCCCAAAAAGTGTAAACCACTATTGTGAGATCACCCTTTGTTGATGCAAGTGTACAAGGATAGAGGCGCCCAAGGGCATCTTAGTCCTTGATAGGGCTTCGAAAAACTAAAAAATTAAAAGTGTAGAAGATTGTCTAAGTGTTCTATTTCTGTGTACAAATATGTCTAAAAGTCAATATTACTCCAAAATTTGCTCAAATTAAGACAATGTGATTCAAATGAAAATATGTAACAATGCAAATGATCATTATGAATGAAATTTTTAATGTAGATCTAATCTAAGTGACTGAAATGAATCCTAATGCAACCTATGATGCAAAATGATATTCATTTATTAGAATCTTTATACTTTGTATGATGTAAAAATGAAACCCTAAATGAGAAATGTGACACAATGCAATACAAAACTTAGATTTAAGGTGAAATTTTAGAAGGTATGTAATGGTAACAGGTTAGTTTCACCAAAATAAAACAAAGAAAATTAGGAACCCTAGGTCCAATTTATTTTAGTAACATAAAAAGTATCCCTTTTTCCTTAATTTGGGAAATAATTAATAATAAATGAGCTTAATGTTGCCTTGATGTAGTGTTGTAATGTGTTTTACACATTCACATTAAGTTTAGGGCCCTTATAAACTAAATGGACTTAATTGTGCCTTATTTAGGGTGTTGTAAAGTGTATCTTTACACTTTCACACTAATCTAGGGCTTTATTAGTTAGTTGAGGTTAATTTTCCTTAATTGGACCCTTTAATTCAAATCCAAGCCTAATTAATTGCAAAATCTGAGGGATAAAACCCGACATTCATAAATTCCATTACACAACACTTAATTTTGGAAGGTGTGTGTCTTATTTAGGTGACCTAGGACCCCTTCGCCACATGGTGAATGGGTCATCACTAGGTCTTGGGACCCTATTTTCACATTGTCCAAAGTGTGTCCTAGGTGAGTGACTTAGGACCCATTCACCCTATGGCGAATGGGTCCTCACTTAGACTTAGGACCTTTCCTTGAAATATGTTTTTGGTGGTATTTTAACGATTTCAAATCTATAATTCAATGTCATCTTGTGATATTTGAATTTCAGGAATTAATTTTAAGATATGTATAAATACAAGGCTATTTCACTTAGTTTTACCTAGAAAATTTCAAGTCTTCAAGCATTCTAAGTAAAATTATGATCAAGACAATATTCAAGAGCATTCCTAAGGCATTCAAGGGAAGATTTGTAGAAGCATATTGCAGCAATCAAGATTCATGTCATCATGTCAAAGTCATAATGAATCATGCATATTGTTGAGCTAATGTGTTGATGTACCATTCAAGATCTATCAAGCATTTCAAAGACATTGTTTCACATCAAATTTCATGATCAAGATCTACATTCATTGAGGTCACTTCATGCTAGATTGTAGATCTACATTCCAAGGTTTCAATTAAGGTGTGGTGAGTTGTGACATTGCATTTTGTTCATTCATCATTAAATTATGCATTGTTTCATTTCAAGGTTTAATTACCAAAATGGGCTTTCACCAAGGCAAATCCTTATTCCCTAACAAACAATATTTTTCTCTCCTTTTATATTTGATTATAAGTTTTAGGTTGAAGATAAATTGGAAAGAAAAATGGAAAAAGTTTCAAAGTTGTCAAAGATGCAAGAAAAGTTGTCAAATCACAAAAAACTGAGCTACAGGTTTTATTTGTTGCTTTCTGATAGTGCCCAACTAGAAGCTAGGAGTGCAGACATTGAAGAATAGAACCCAAAAATAGATTTTCTAAAGCCCTAGCAAGGACCCATTCACCATAGGGAGAATGTGTCCTCAGTGAGATATGAAAAAACACTTTATGAAATAGGTACACAACATTTAACCCTCATAAAACTTCCTTTTGACTGATATATCAATTAAATTAAATTTATGTTACTTAGTTATACATCATAGAACACATACTAAATGAAAGCATATAAAAATTGGGTTCATCATTTTGTTTGATTTTGGTGAACCCCATTTTTTGATGTTTCATTATGGTGAACCCAACCTTTTGAGCATTGTATTTTTCTGATTTTGGAGTCTATTTTTATCCTAGATTTATATCTTGCATTCATTAGCATTCATTTTCATTGAATTAGGTCTCATTTAGGGTGTCTAATTTGCATTCAACTTTGTATTGCATCTAGGGTTTTTAGGATTGCATTGTTTGCATTCTTTATATCTAAAAAATACAAAAAAAAATCAATCATCTTGCATATCATATACATCATATAAACATGCATTTGAAAATCAAACAAAATTGCATATCAAACTAGGTCTTCTAGGTTATCATTTTTTCACATTTTTCAATTTCATTTCACATTCAATCTATAGAAAACTAAAATTGAAACTTATCGTAAAAAACCTAAATCTAAAAACAACTAAACAAAACTTAAAAATCAGTAAAAAATTGTGTCAAAACCCTAATCTAGGACCCATTCACCCTAGGGAGAATGAGTCCCTGATCAAGCCATAATCTAAAATTCTAGGCATTAAAACATCCATTTTTGTGCTTCTATTTGCTGCTTTCAGATTTCTATTGCTATTTGTTGAGTTTTTGTTTCATCAATTTCATCATATCTAGCTTAATTTGATAAATTTAGTGTATTGTGTGATTTCAAAATTACATTTACAATACTTCATTTTTCAGGTTTTTACATAGTGTAATTAGCAAATTACCTTGTTTAGAATCTAAAAAACTGCATTATAGGTCATTGCATTGCATTTTAAGCCTCTTTCCATTTTGGGTTTGTACACTAAATTTGTGAAACTTGTATGAGCTTTGTAATTTGGTGTGCTATTAGCAATATTGTTGTGATACGTAGTTTGAGGCTTGTATCATCCTACGATACACCATTCACCATGGATCTTGGGTTTTCTAACTCTCTTTCTAATAGTGTTGATAATCAACCCCCTATGGATCATAACATGTATACCTCATTTCCCATGACTTCCTTACCTACAACTAATGTGCATGATGTTAGAAAAATCATCCCTACCATGACTAGTTGTACTCAAGCTTTGGGGTATAACCAATTCCAAGGTGGAACTTCAATTCCTCCTTCTACAATACCCATTTCCATTCCTACATATGCTAGTACTCAAGTTAGCACAACCATTCAACCTACTAGAAATGTCAACACTTAGGTATTTCCAAGGGGAATTATTCTATCTTTGTGCATTCACATACCATATCTCCTCAATGATCCTCCCTCACAAATTTACAATTCACTTTCCCTCTATATACATACACCACTCCACCTTACTCCCCTCCACCTTACAATAATAACAATGATTTCATCCTTAACACACTTTTCAAAGCATGACATCCCTTCAACAAGTTGCAACCTTAAATCAAAACAACAATTGGAAACCTTCACAATACATCAAAACCAACCCATTATCCCTAGAGATATTGAGAACACAAATACCACAAGGTATAGAGGTTCCTATATTTGAGAAATATGATGGTAAAGGAGATCCTATTAGCCATATTTCCACTTATAAAACCCTATGTAGTGATTTCCTCTTTGAAGATAAGCTCTTGGCTAAACTCTTCCCTAGGTCATTGAAGGACATTGCTTGAGAGTGGTTTTCTTCCTCACCAAATAATTCACTTGGTTCATTCAATGAGCTTGTTGATTCCTTTTTCAACTACTTCCACCTTCACATGGGTCGCAATATGACCCTAGCTGATTTAATGACATGAAAGCAAAGGATGATAAGAAAGTGATTGATTTCATAGTGAGATACCAAACACTTTATTCAGAAATAAACATTAAGATTCTCGATTCCAACCTTCAATGAATGTTTATTGCCAATTTACAAAGAAAAATCCAAACCAAACTTTAGATGTTGAAATTCCCATCGTTCACACAGTTATGTACAACCCCTTGTGATTATTATAATTTAGCATATGATCGTGATGTGAAAAATCCTCCTAGTTCTCTTGAAAAGTTTGAATCCACACCTCAAAATAGTTACCAACCTTTCAAGAAACATAATAGGGGATTTTTACAACTTAGTTCCCCTCAACCAAGTCAACAAGTTGATAACCAAGTAGCTGCTATAAAGATGAAAAATTCATATGCCTTTGTGGATAGGAATAGAAAACTTACCCCTCTACCGGATACCCTTCATAATATCATGTTGTAGCTCATGGACAAGAATATGCTTTCATTACCTCTTGTCAAAGATCCTGATCCTAATAAACCATTACCAGCAAACTATAGACCAAATTCTTATTTCCATTACCATAGACAAAATGGACATGATATAGAATATTGTAAGAATCTTAAAAATCTTGCACAAGACCTCATTGATTCTAATCATCTACAAATTGGAGATGTGAACGATCAAGGAAATAAGTCTATAGCTCTTCCTAACCAAAATTTATAAATGTTGACAAATCCCATGCTGAAACATACTATTTCATTTGTCAAAGCTATTGAAACAAAGAATGATGTGATGAATGTTGACACGAATAATGAAAACACAAAAGATAAAAATACAAACAAAGTGGTTAAAGTGGTGTCATTTATTGAAGCTAAACCTCGTAAGGGCTCAACCAAAATGCCCCTTGATATTGCTTTATCACAAAAATACATAGTTAATCATGCACCCGATAGTCCTCTCTACATAGCTAGAAGAATCAATGACAAACCTACTAATGGGATATTGATTGATCTTATCTATGTAGAGAATGTGATCACTAAAGAATTAATATTTGTGCATGAACTTTATCAAGATACATATGATAAACCGAAAGCATGGATCAAAACACATAGTGGTTTTGCTTTCCCTAAGATTGGCTGGATAATTCTCCCTCTAAAAGTTGGACCAAAAACATTAAGTGTTTCATTCACCATCATCCCATTGTTAGACCAATTTTGTGTGAAGTTAGGCTATCCATGGCTTTGCTCCATGAATGTCATCCCATTGGTTGTGTATAAATTTTTAAAGTTTCCCTTTGGAAATGAAATATTTATAGTGCATCACAGTGGCTTTAATCCCATGTCTTCCCGTGGGAACTTTTCATTAAATTTATTTTGGCCCAAGACTATTGAACCTATTAGACCTCATGAGAACTACTTTTTCAAAGCATATCAAAAGTTTAAAGTGAAGCACATAGCAAAATTATCCCTTAGAAACATGTAGCAACTCATGATTGAGCCACCTATCCTTGATGAACTAATGACTAAACAAAAAGCCCTTCCAAATATCCAAGAGAAACCTATAAAAAATCCTCCTACCATTTCCTATAAGAAACCATGAGACAACCAAAAAAATCCCAATGTGTCTCCTAAGATCAAACAAGTTTACAAAGCTAAAGATAAAGTGGTTGAACAACCTCCCATGGTTCCTTTTGTTCCTCCCCTAAGGGAAGAAAATAAACCTTTGATTGACAAACCCACTCCTACACAATCAAAAATTGACAACAAATTGAAATGAAATTGAAATTCTAGAGAGCATAGGTGTATACATCGTGCTATTTCTCGTATGTTACAAACTAAAGTAGAAAAGAAAAACATAGAAAATAAAAATCTGAATTCTCCTGAAGCAATGCATGATGACTTTATACCCTCACCACAACATAAACAAGAACCTTCCAGAGACATTATCATTCAACCTCTTGTTGTGATTACTCTAGATGGTGGCATTGGCATTGCAAAGATTGATGAAAAAGTGCATAATGAGTTGAATTCATTGTTTTCCTCTTCTATGAGCTTAAATGACAAGTCTCCTAAAAAGAGTGTTGAACTTGGTGCTTCCCCTAGTTTGGAACTTGTTGTTGTCCCTATGGCTATTTTTCCACCTTCCATATTTACTAATCGAGATTGGGATACATATGACCTACTATAGGTTGACTCGCATGTGCCTTATAGTATTTTGCATTCTTTTCTTTTTCATGTTTCTTTATGTGATTTCATGTGCGTAATGTGATCCCTCATGATGTTTCGTTTGATGTATCTCTTTCTTTTTGTGCATTCCTCTATATGTATCTACAGTCTTCTATATGTCATAAAAAATTTACCTTTTTCACTTGTCTTATGCTTTTGTTTTTGGGATGATGCAAGGCATCGAAACATTTATGTCTCTTCCATGTTGACCCGAAAGGATTCTTCTTTGTTTTCACTCCCTTTGTGTCATTCTTCCTAGTCTATGAGTATTTGGGGAATGATGACGTTTTTGAGCTCTATAACAACACTGTAAAAATGATATACTGACCTTGAATTCGTAGATCCCTTATGTATTTTTGGGGGCAACCCTTCCCTCCTTTTTCATGGTGTAGCTTTATTTCATAAACATATGACTTGGCATAGGGTTTTTTGAGGAAGCTCTCATGTCTTAGGAGTAAACATTGACTACTTTAATGCAATTTCTCATAGCAATGGTGTTAGCAACCACTTTAAAGTGGGGGCATACATTGATAATATCTTTCAAAAAAAATTATGTTTCATGGTGCAATTTTATTTAGTCTTTTGATGTGCCATTTTCTTGGTGGTTTCATTGGGTTTGATTTCCTCCAAGAGTGTAATATTTCTTACTGTACAACTTTCCTCTTAGTGGTGATGCAAAACCTCTTAGCGGTGATGCAAAACACTGCATTCCCTAAGTTGTGAATCTTTTACTCTGGAATTATCCTCTCTTGGAGGAATTAGGCATGATGTTCCCTAAGAAGAATACCTTACATGAACGAAGCAAGATCCCCTTGAACAAAAACCTATACATAATGTTCATAAGTGTTTGGAATAATACAACTTGTTGACCTTGTGAAGCTCAAAACCCTAATTCAAGCCCACCTAGCATAACACACCTTGCTTTTTTGTGGAGCCTTTCCTTGCATCATGATGCTTTATTGAAATTTTTAGGAGGATAGCTTTGATATGGCATGGGAGCCTAATATAATTCTCTCATTTTCTACCCCTTTATTTCATTTTTGTTTGTGTAATTAAAGTGTTGTACCTCGTCCTAGGTCATGATTACACCTTAGTTAAGTTTACTTAGGGACCACATAGGAGGTAGTTGGAGAATTTCCACTTTTGGTGGACATATCATGTTATTACTTTATCACATCCACCTTTCGTGGACATATCATGTGATTACCTCTCCACCTTTTGTGGGCAATCCACCATTTGTGGTGATTATCACATTATCACTTTTCCACTTTAAGTGGAGTGATAGCTTTTCACAATTGTCTCATGTCATAAGATTATGACACTTGTCATAATCTTATGCCCTTCTATGTACTCACCTTGGCTATATAAGCAAGGGATCTCCTATGTACTTTTGCTTATTGTATTTGTATCATTGGCATAATATAGTTTATTCTTGTCATATTATTTCTATCTCTCTTATGCTTATGCTTTCTATTAGGCCTCTAGATCTTGGGCGGCTACCTTCATAGCCAATTCTTACATTGTATCAAAGCCTATTGAGTGCCTTTGGTTAGTCTTTTGGGAGATATTGAGTGCAATCTTGTATTTGTGTGATAGAAATACCAGATTCTGGGGGGGTTTCATTTTTGGCCTTGTATTGTAGGTGCATTTTGGGAGTTTTTAGCATCATATCTGAGCTCACCATTGTGTCTAGAGTGTTTGAGATAATTAAATTTTCCTTTTTTTTAGTCCCAGTTGGACATTGGAGGCCAAATCTATAAGGATTTGAAGATTGGAGGTGGTTGTCAGATCTAGGAGCTAGCTACCATTTCAAAGAATTTTCAACCAAAAAGACATCACCATCACATTCAGAAGGGCCAAAAACCCCTAGATTGACTGTCAAATCATCAAATTTGGACAAAGTTGTCCACTGAGGCAAAAAAAATTGTTGACTGGCCAGTATGGCCCAACCATAATTACAAGGTATGAATTTTTTCAAAAAAAAAATAAAAATTATATTTCTACAAAATAAATTTATTGTAAAAAAAATATTTGCAGAATTATTTTTTTGCATTGTAAAGTTTTTTATTTTAAAAAATCAAAAAAGGGAATTTTTTTTCTTTTAAACTTACAACAGAGGACCATGCAGCCCCCGCGTATTGATAGCGACTGGACATAAAAAAAAAAATCACTTCTTTCAAACTACCGGCAAGAATCTTAGAAAAAACGGTAAAATTAAAACAAGCATAATAAAAAAAGATTCCATCTTGTTCAAAGATTTTTCCAACCAGTTAACTCAGAATATTCTAGCAACAATGGTAATATTTTATTAGCAGTTGGAATATTCTAGCAGATATTTCTGGCAAGGAATGATGGCAAGTGTGACGGGCAGATAACCTTCAACTTTTACCTATTGAAGATGTGTGACGACTAAACGCCCGTCAAATTTAAGCTTGCACTATGATGATGTCAGCACTGCATCAACATCTTTTTGAAAAATCAAACCCCCTCTTCATTGAGCTTTTCAGTTTTGCAGCTCAACTTTGAAGGCTTATATCTTGGTCATTTTGAGGCCTTTTTTAGTGCAATTTTTTTTTACTTGGGCTAATTTTTCATGTACTTCATAGTGATGCAATAATTTTCTAATTTTGGTGGATAGAGTTTCCACAAATTTTAGTTTCTTCAAACTGTACCTATCCAATTCTTCTTTTTGCAACTTCTAGGGCTCTGTTCAAGCTCATACGAACTCCTTTTCAGGTGTCATTTTTTTAAAAAGTGCATGATTTTTTTTGAGCTTCATAGTGGTGCTATCACTTTGTAGTGATTGTGAACAAAAATTTCACTTTTAGCATATGGTCCATTTTGGCATTTGTAAAGCTAAGATCTCTATTTGGTCTTTTGTATTAGTCATTTGAGTCTGATGTAGCTTACTAAAGGCAGTTGTAAAACATTGAAAATCAGAAGTCCACATTGCTTGGCTTGCAAGTGGCCATTGTACACGCACTAAGTATAAAGTGCCAAATCATCTTTTTCTTTTTCTTTTTTTTTGGGGGGGGGTTCTTTGATTGAGTGAATTTTGGGGGGTGTCTTTTGTGATTGTGCGTCTCTCTCTATATTGTTCTCCTTTATTTTGTTGTTATGGTTTCTCATAAGTTTCCTTTGTTTACTCCACATAACTATGCTTCTTGGAAAATTGATGCTTGGAGTAAGTTAATGGACAAAGGATTAACTCATTATATTGATGGAACTGGTGTTGCACCATCTAATCCTAAAGCTGATCCTATTGCTCATATGGATTGGCTCACTAAAAATATTATGGATATTGGAATTTTGAGAAAATATGTATCAAAAGATATAATCTTTCAAATTGAAAAGTGTAAAACAATCAAAGAGGCTTGGGAAAATTTTGGTCAATTGTATGGCCAAGTTGACGAGATTAGAGGTTATCAGCTTGACAATGATCTCACAATGTTAGATCCCAAGAATTTTGATACAATCCAAGACTATGTCACTAAGGAAAAGGAGCTAATAGCATAGCTTAAGGATTGTGGCATTGACAAAAAGGATGCACAGTTGGTCTACAAATTGTTGGGTAAGCTTCCATCAAAATATGCAACATTTGTTTCTAGTTTCCAAACCCATCGCTTGACAGTGGGTAGTTCTTTCACTATTCCATCATTTGATGCATTTACATAAATTTTGATGTTCAAGGAAGCAAAGTTGATAAGCATGGGGATTCTCAAGTCTACAAAGTCCAAATCTTTGGTGGCTAATCAAGGGAATCAAGGTAATCAAGGAAAGGGCTCCAACAAGAAGCAGAAGCAGTCTAAGCTAAAGACACAAAAAGATAAAGCACAATCATCCTCTCCACAACAAGGGAATTCTTAATCTTCTCCCAAGAAGGGGAATTCAAGCAAGAAGGAGAGACCAACTTGTTAATATTGCAAGAGAGTTGGTCATGATGAGCATCACTGCCACACTAAGCAAATTGATGAGTTGACAAACATCATCAAGAAGAACAACATCAATTTTCCATCCACCTACAAGAAGGATTCATCTCCTTCCACTTCCTCACAATCAAAAGGAAAAGGGCAAGCATTTTTGGCTACTACAGGTTCTTCACAGCAATAGATACTTGACTCGGGTGCTACTCATCACATGGGTTCAACAAGGGAGCAGTTTTCTTCTTTGGAGCCATCTAAGGTACCTCACATCTTCATAGGAGATGATACTCAAGTGGAAGTTGAAGTAAAAGGTTCGATTGTCGTGGATGATGGAACATTTGAAAATTTTCTCCATGTTCCTAATTTGAGCACCAATCTTCTTTCAATCTATCAAATCAGTCACTTTGGAGATGGCAAGAAAGTTGAGTTTCTACATGATTCAGTTGTGGTAAAAGAACTTATGGATGATGCCTTGGTTGTAGTGGGACAAGACAATCACAACACACGACTTTACTCATTCTCCCATTTTGTGCCTAAGTATCCTTCTACAACCTTGCTCACTCATTCAAATTCAAAAAGTAAGCTATAGCATGAGCGGTTTGGACATCTCAATTACCACTATCTTCATAAACTTAGCTCCAAGGATATGGTGACAGGACTCCCTCAAATCAACTTTTTAGAAGGTGTATGTTCAAGTTGTTCCATGGGTAAGCATCTAGAGAATTTTGATAAAGGGAGGTCTTGGAGAGCTTTGGAAGTTCTTCAACTGGTTCACAATGATGTAGCAGGTCCATTTCCAATGCCATCATTTACCAAGGCCCACTATGTCCCCACCTTCATTGATGACTATTCCCGCTTCACTTGGGTCTATTTTCTTGTTCACAAGAGTGAAGTGTTTGATAGATTTCTATCCTTTAAGGCTCATGTTGAGAAGCAATCAGGGAAGCAATTCAAGATTCTCCACACAAAAAATGGAAGGGAATATGTGAACAATAGACTTGAGGAATTTTGCACTCTTGAGGGGATTGATCTTCAGCATTCAGTTGTCTACACTCCATAGCAGAATGGTGTTGTTGAAAGGAAGAATAGGACCATTAAGGAGATGGCTAGATGCATGATTCATGCTCGTTCTCTTGGTCCATAATTTTAGGCAGAAGCTATCAGTTGTACCACACACATCCAAAATTAGGTTCCTCATAAGGCTTTGAAGGGTATGACTCGTTTTGAGGCTTGGTGTGGTAGAAAACCAGTTGTGAGACACTTAATATTTTTTGGTTGCCTAGCTTGGGCACGCATATCTCCAAACAAGCAAAAGGAATTATAACCTCAGAGTAGGCCTTGCATCTTTGTTAGATATCTTGAAGGTGTTAAGGCATATAGACTTTTGGATCCAGAGACACATGAGCTATTCATTGAAAGGAGTGTTCACTTTGAGGAAAGCTCTCCTAGCTTGGCCTCTAATCCTCCCCATCCTTCCTCCATAGTGGAAAGTGATGATAGTGGCTCAGATGATGATTCTCCCTCAACTCCAACTCGCAGGATCGCACCTTTGCAAGGTCCACTTGTAGTTGAGGAGCCTTGTCCTTCATCTTCTACTAGACCTCATTGGGCTCGACAAACTCTTTAATCAATAGTTTCTCTTATTGGGGATCCTTCAGATACTTGAAGGACTCGGTCAAAACATCAAGATTTTCCACATGCTTTTATTGCTAGTGCTTTTGATCCACAGTCCTTCAAGGAAGCATTAGGAGTTCCAGAGTGGGATTCAACTATGGAGGAAGAATATAATTCCTTAATGAGGAATCACACATGGGATTTAGTTCCACTCCCTAAGGGAGAAAAATGGTTTGATGTAAGTGGATCTATCAGACCAAGTATGCAGCGGATGGAAGTGTGGATAAATACAAGGCTTGAATTGTGGCAAAAGGTTTCTCACAGGTACCAGATGTTGATTATACAGAAACCTTTGCACCCGTTGCTAAGATGAACTCCATTTAATTGAGACTTGTTATTGCTATAGCTCATGGTTGGGTTGTACATAAGATGGATGTGAAGAGTACATTTCTTCACGAAGATCTTCATGAGGATATTTACATGGAGCAGCCACAGGGATTCATATAGGATTCTTCTTTGGTTTGCAGATTGAGGAAGTCTATCTATGGCCTCAAACAAGCCCCTAGGGCTTGGTATGCCAAGATGGATTCCTTTCTTCTCTCCATAGAATTCACTAGGTGTCATTCAGATCCGAATGTCTACATTTTGCGACAAGATGACTCCCATTTTCTACTTGTGCTCTATGTTGATGACTAGATCATTACAGGAAGTACCTCATCCATCATTGGTAGTATCAAATCTGCTTTGCAGGACATATTTGCTATGACTGACTTGGGCCTTTTGCACTATTTTCTTGGGATTGAGATCACACAGTCAGCTTTTGGGATCTCTCTTTCTCAGCCCAAGTATGCTCTTGATCTTCTCGTTTGGTTTCACATGGCTAATTGTAAGCCTACTTTGACTCCCTTTCTTTCAGGAGTCAAGCTTGACTCTAAGTGTTCTACTCCACTTGTTGATGCCACTTTGTATCATCAACTTTTTGGGAGTCTCATCTCCTTGACTCACACATGCCTTGATATCTCCTTTGGAGTTGGCATGGTTTCATGCTTTATGTAGGAACCACATGAGCTTCATTGGAAAGTAACCAAATGTATCTTGCATTACATATAGGGTACACATCATCATGGGATTCACTATGCAGTGGGTATAGGACTTACCTTGGTGGGCTATACAGATTTTGATTGGGTTGGAAATCTTGATGATTGTAAGTCCACTTCTGGCTATAGCTTTCATCTTGGTTTTGGCCCCATTTTTTGGAAAAGTAAGAATTAGCATGCTATTTCTCTTTCTTCAACTAGGGATGAGTATCAAGGGGTTGTTAATGTCGCTACTAAGGCTATTTGGCTTTAGAATATTCTTACTAAGTTTGGCTTCACTATTCCACATCCTACAATAATTCATTATGATAATCAAAGTGCCATCCAAATCTCAAAGAATTTGTTTCACCATCAGAGGACCAAAAACATCGAGATTCCTATGCACTACATCAGGGAGATGATACAAGAGTAGGTCATTGATTTGTAGTATTGTCCTACAAAACATTAGGTTTCAGATATCATCACCAAACCCTTCACTAAGGGTATATATCATCATTTGTGAGCTCTCTTGGGGGTGTGGGATGTTTCCTCTGAGGTCTCTTGACTTCTTCATTCTCTCTTATGGGGGGGACTTTTTCCTCTTCTAGGGGTTTTGTCCTTCTCATGCATTTGAGAGATTTTTCTCTTTTTTTCATCTCTATTTTGGGGGGAGTTTTTTTCTACATGGTTTTCTCCTTTTCTCTACTTTATGAGAGATTGCATTGCATTTGTACATGGGTCTGTAACATGGCCTAGTTGTTGGGACCCATCTTGCATTGTTTTCTTTTGTGTACATTATCCCTAAGTTGCACTTAAGGGGGGGTGTTGGTGTAATTAAAAGTGTTGTACCTTGTCCTAGGTCATTATTACACCTTAGTTAAGTTTACTTAGGGACCACATAAGAGGTAGTTGGAGCATTTTCATTTTTGGTGGACTTATCATGTTATTACTTTATCACATCCACCTTTTGTGGACATATCATGTGATTACCTATCCACCTTTTGTGGGTGATCCACCATTTGTGGTGATTATCACATTATCACTTTTCCACTTTAGGTGGAGTGATAGCTTTTCACAGTTGTTTCATGTGATAAGATTATAGCACTTGTCATAATCATATGCCCTTCTATGTACTCACCTTGGATATATAACCAAGGGGTCTCCTATGTACTTTTTCTCATTCTATTTGCATCATTAGCAGAATATAGTTTATTATTCTCATATTATTTCTATCTCTCTTATGCTTGTGCTTTATATTAGGCCTTTATATCTTGGGTGTCTCCCTTCATAGCTAATTCTTATAATTTCATTTTGTGATTCCTTATGGAAGTTATCAGAGGGATAGCTTTGGTATGGTTAGTATGATGAGAGCAGACACATAGGCATGACTTTCTCATTAAGCCACTTTATTGGAAGACTCACCGAATGGGAAACCTAGAGTTCTGCTACCTTGGAGTGAGCACAAATTGATAGCTTAGATGTGTTCCACATCACATTAGACAATTTAGGATTGGTTTTTTTGGTATTTGATGTTGTATGATTGTGTATCTTTGTCATTGCTACATATATAAGTGTCTTGAATGTCTACTTTAGTGTGACTTTGACATGGGGTCATATTCTCACTAAAGTGGGGGAAAAATGTAGTAATGGAAAAAGTATCCCTTTTTCCTTAATTCGGGAAATAATTAATAATAAATGAGCTTAATGATGCCTTGATTTAGTGTTGTAATGTGTTTCACACATTCACATTAATTTTAGGGCCCTTCTAAACTAAATGGACTTAATTGTGCCTTATTTAGGGTTTTGTAAAGTGCATCTTTACACTTTCAAACTAATCTAGGGCTTTATTAATTAGTTGAGGTTAATTTTCCTTAATTGGCCCCTTTAATTCAAATCTAAGCCTCATTAATTGCAAATTCCAAGGGATAAAACTCGACATTCATAAATTCCATTACACAACACTTAATTTTGGAAGGTTTGTGTCCTAGGTAGGTGACCTAGGACCCATTTTCCACATGGTGAATGGGTCCTCACTTAGACTTAGGACCCCTCCTTGAAATATGTTTTTGGTGGTATTTTAATGATTTCAAATCTATAATTCAATGTTGGCTTGTGATATTTGAATTTCATAAATTAATCTTAAGATATGTATCAAAACAAGACTATTTCACTTAGTTTCACCTAGAAAATTTCAAGTCTTCAAGAATTCTAAGTAAACTTATGATCAAGAGAGCATTCAAGATAATTCTTAAGGAATTCAAGGGAATATTTGTAGAATCATATTGCAGCAATCAAGATTCATGTCATCATGTCAAATTTATAATGCATCATGCATGTTGTTGAGCTAATGTTTTGATGTAGCATTCAAGATCTATCAAGCATTTCAAAGGAATTGTTTCACATCAAAGTTCATGATCAAGATCTACATTCATTGAGGCCACTTCATGCTAGATTGAAGATATACATTCCAAAGCTTCAATTAAGGTGTGGTGAGTTGTGACATTACATTGTGTTCATTCATCATTCATTTATGCATTGTTTCATTTCAAGGTTTAATTACCAAAACGTGGTTTGATGAAGGAAAACCCCTATTCCCTAACAAACAACATTTCTCTCTCCTTTGATGCATGATTGTAGGTTTTAGGTTGAATATCAATTGGAAAGCAAATTTGAAAAAGCTGAAAAGTTGTAAAATATGCAAAAAAAAAATATCAAATTATGAAAACTAAGCTACAAGTTTTATTTCTAGTTTTTTCTCACTACCCGACTAGAATCTGGGAGTGCAAACATTGAAGAAAAGAACCCAAAAATAGGTTTTTCGAATCCCTAGCCAAGACCCATTCACTGTAGGGAAAATGAGTCATTAGTGAGATTCAAAAAAGTACTTTTTGCAATAGGCACACAGAATTTGACCCTCTTAAAACTTTCCTTTTGAATGTTATATTAGTTAAATTTATTTTTTGTTACTCATTTATACATCATAGCATACATATTGAATGAAATTATAGAAAAAATGGGTTCATCATTTTGTTTCATTTTGGTGAACCCCATTTTTTTTATGTTTCATTTATAAACCAAGGATTCAAATATTTTGTGGGTGTGGTTTTCTATTGTTTCATTAATATGGAGATCAACAAGGTGTATAGATTGACTTTCAACCATGAAGGTGTGCTAATCAAACCTGTATCTACATATTATTGAGCCTTGGAATGGATTGGAATTGATTTTCCTTCACTAACCTAATTAGACTATATTTCTTAATATGAGAAATGCAATAATTTGAAAACTAATAAACAGAAACAGTCAATTGTAGGCAGGTTTGGGAAGCGTAGAGGAATGTGTACCTATCCATAAAAGTTGGTTTTAATGTGCATAAGAGGATTGAATTTCCCAAGGGCATATGGTTCCTTGTAGGGGTGTCTTGTTCTATTTTGTGGGTCCTTTGATGATATATCTAAGCTTTTGATTTTTGGTTGCAAAGTTTTCAGAACATAGTCAGATAATTTTATAGGTGAGTTTACATGAATTGAAAATAAATAGGGCTTTAAATGCTAGAATGAATAATTTTTTGTCAAGCTTTCTTGAATCCTCTTCAAACCTAAAATCTACACATTCACAAAGAGAATAAATGTTGTGCCATTTAGGGGCTTGCCTTGGCCAAACCCTATGTTATTATTTCCACTTCCACAATGGAAATGTCAATGATAAAAATGGATAAATGATAGGAAGGAATGATGAAATCACAAAGTATTGCAACTCATAAACCTTGAATGGCTTTCTTGGATGACTAAAGTCATACACATCACCTCAAGGTCTTGGATCTTGCTTTCTTGATTGCTTGAATTTATTGGAGACCTACAACAAGGGTTAGCCTTCACAAAACAATGATAATATAAACATATATAAACTCACATAGCATTTTATATGATATTAGGATCTTGAACTACTGCAATAAAGCTCTAAAATTTTGCTCTTGAATTGCTTGATAATGCTCTTGATAATAATTGCACTCGAATTTCTGTTAGATTTCAAATGATGTAATAACTAGGTATTTATAGGCATTTCTCTAATTTATTGGGAATTAAATCTCGATAGTTGACATTTATAATTTAAATTTTGAATGCTAAAATGTTGACACCAACATATCTAAAATTGGTCCCCGGTAGAATACGGGGACCCATATTCCCTAGGGAGAATGGGTCTTGGCCATGTTTTTCAAGACATTAAGTGTCGGGGGAAAAATAATAATTGGATGCATTTGTTCAATGCTTTCAATTTCTTAGAAAATGGTACAAATGGGCTATAGAATGCATAATTTATGAAATTAGGGACCTAATTAGGCTCAATAATTTAGGGAGAGAAAAACAGTGCAATATTGTCAAGGGTGACAATTCACGACACTACACCTACATACACATTACCAACTATAGCTTTAATGATACAACCAACAAATGGAATAACTCCAAGCTTAGGAATTTCAAGTGGGTGCCATTATAATTTCATGACCTCACATGTGACACCTTGATATTCATCACCTCTTATAAAATTGCAACATTGTAGTCCACCAAGCACTTACAAAATCTCACCATATTTACCACATTCCCGAAACATGTCAAGCAATGATTCATTAATTAATCAAATTTTGCAAAATGTAACCTCACTTCATCAAAAAATCTCCATATTGATTCAAGCTCAAAATGGAAAATCATCACAACATGTCAAAAGGCTCCCTTTGTAACTTAAAATTTTGAAACACTCATGCCGTAAAACATTGAAATACCAAGATTTGAGAAGTACAACAGTAAGGGAGATCCTACTATAGTCATAGATTGACTTATAAAAAATTATGTAGTGACACCTGAGTTGGCCTAGTGGTGGAAAACTTGTACTCTTGAAAGAGAGGTCACAAACTCAAATCCTGCAGGGGGTAGGGTATGTACGCCTCATATTGTGGAGCACGAGTTAGGTTCCTCCCATATATTGGGAGAATGAGGTAGTCCCATATACTGTAATCCATCTGTAGACCCAAAAATAGATCACCTGGTATCATGGACTATAAAAGGGCCTTTCCTTTCCTTTCCTTTTCATCTTTGAATATAAACTCTTAGCTAAACTCTTTCCTAGGTCATTGAAATACATGGCCTTGGAATGGTTTTTCTCATTATCAAATAACTCAATTCATTCATTCAATGAACTTGTTGATGCATTCCTACAAAATTTCCAAGCCAACATAGGTCCAAAAATTACATTAATTGATTTAGTCAGGTTCAAATAAGGAAAACATGAAAAATTAATAGACTTCATAGATGATTCTAGTTACTAATGTTAATGTTCAAAGCGTGTTCATAGGGAATTTGCAACCCAACATTAGGGATAAGATCTTATTGATGAGATATCCATCCTTTACACACTTGTGTAAAACTTTTCATGACTATTAAAATTTAGTTAGTCAATATGAAGAAGCATCTTCATCAACTCCTACCGATAAATCCAAATTTATACCTCAAAACAACTATCAACTATTCAAAAAGAAAAACAATAACTTTGTCAAGATAAGTACGCCTCAAAAAGATAACCACATTGAGCCACAAGTCACAAACATAAGTTCAACTCCCTCTCAATTTAGGCCAAGAGATAGACAATTTACCCAATTGGTTGATTGCCTTCACTCAATCATGTTATAAATTTTGAGCATAAACCTAATCCAATTACCTCTAATTAGGCATGTGGATACAAAGAAACCATTATCTCCAAACTTCAACCCAAAATCCTTTTGTCAATATCATCGTACACATGAACATGATATGGAACGATACATGTGTCTTAAACATGAAGTTCAATCTGAAAGATTGTTTATTTTATTGTCATGTTGAAAGATTGTCTTTACATGGGTGAGATGCTTGGATATTCTTGCATATCACTTGGTTGTTTCTTGTTTCGTGATACCTTACTTTTGATATGTATTCATATAGATATGTATACAATGATTGTATTATTATATGAATATAAATACTATTCCTACTATACGTATAATGTTGGTACTATACGAAGTATAGAAATACTCTAGGTGTGTAGCATAAGATAGAGTTGTTTTGTGATACTTGTTTGCAATGTCATTTTTATATAAATAGATAATGGGAAGTTTATTCCTGGGGTTGGGATAATCCAAGGGATGGGGAATTACCTAGAATAGAATAAAATACTAATGGTCAAAATAAAAATCAAGCAATTATAGTGGTGAATATAGATGACCCTCACTCAAAGTATTGGGCATTGAATCTTTGGCCAAAGTAGTGTAGGTAGCCACTGTCTACACTATCAATTCATTATGATCCAAGTACATACTAGGCTAAGAATATCATAGAAATAGAGGTTGAATTTATAGTAAGCTTTAGATATTATTAGGGTTAGAAGATAGATTTTAATCAATTAAATACAGATTTGATGAATAAAATAGAAAAATAAAACACACAAAATTCTGGACAGAAAAAAAGAACCCAAAGATTTAACGTGGTTCACCCAAATCTGGGCTACATCCACCAAAAAAGGGTCCAAATTATATTAATCTCTCAGAAAATAACCTTTACAATGACATGCAAAGATATGGAAAGACATGCAGCAACTTGCAGCAACATTTTTTCACATTTTTCCACTGCTGATTTTTACACAGGATTTGCTATGGGTACCAAAGGCACTTCCTACGTTTTTCCAACCACTACTCTATGACTTTATGCTAACATTTTTCACAACCTTCTACCCTCAAAACTCATCACTGAGTGTTTTAATATTCTCCCACACATGTCCCATTAATTAACAATGAAGTGTGGACATTGGTTATGCCTCATGCACCCAATAAAAAAAAATTCTTTAGGTGACTACATTTAATATTTCTAGTTGTTTATAGACTTTATATTAAAAATATTGTAACTAATCACTTCCAAAATTTGACATTTTTTTGTAACCTTCCTTTTAGATACAAGTGCAGCATAAATATTTAATATGTGCAACAAATAATTTAATGAAAATTAATATGAAGATTTTATCTTAGTCTTATTGGTCTCCATAACACAACAATCTCCCACTTGGAGACTAATCATAACACCACTGCCCCTGCAACTCCCACTAGAAATCAACACCTTGGACCTTGCTATGTTTTTTTTCTTAAATTCAACCTTGAAGGCCAATTGAAGTTGAAGAGGAGTTCATCTTCTCCCTTGTCACGACATTCGTAAACATATCTACTGGATTGTCATCTATATGTATCTTTCCCAGCTTTACCTATCCATCCTCCAATACTGATCAAATGAAATGATATCTCAACTATATGTGTTTGGTTTTAGAGTGTAAAGCAGAATTCTTTGCAAGATGTATAGCACTCTGACTATCCATAAACAAGTAACTTTCAGCCTGTTGTTTCCCCGACTCTTCCACGAAAAGTTTCACCCATATCATCTCTTTTTCCACCTTTGTTGTAACTACATACTCTACCTTCATGGGGGATAAAGAAACTACCTTTTGCAACCAAGAAATCCAACTCACTATTGTCCCACCAACTATAAATACATAACATGTGGTACTTCACCTGGTATCTATATCCCTTGCCAAATCTAATTCAACATAGTCTTTTAAATAGGTATTAAAGCCCCCAAAACATAAAAATTTATTGAATGTACCTCTCAAATACCTGAGAATCCATTTTACCGCATTCCATTGCTCAACTTTGGAATGACTCATATACCTACTAACAACTCCTATGGCATCTGCAATATCCAGTCTTGTGCATACTGTGGTGTGCATTAGACTTCCTACAGTTGAAGCATATGGTACCTTGGACATTTTTTCTTCCTCCTCTTATGTCTTTGGACATATATCTTTAGTCAATTTAACATGAGTAGGTAAAGGTGTGTTGAAACCTTTTGCATTCTCCATATGAAATATTTGTAACACCTTTTCAATGTAATCAGCCTGAGATTAAAAACAATTTTCTATTTTTCCTATCTCTTGAAATCTTCGTACCAAAGATTTGTTTTGTTGCCCCAAAATCCTTCATAGCAAATGAATTTGTTAACTATTGTTTTAACTCCTTTATGTGATCCATGTTAGACCTCGCTACAAGCATATCATCAACATATAAACATAAAATAATGTAGTTATCATCATCAAACTTCTTAAAATAAACACAATGGTCTGAATTACACCAGCTATAGCCTTGCTCAGCCATAAAACTATCAAATTTAATATGTCATTGCCAAAGTGCTTACTTCAAGCCATATAAACTTTTCTTCAATATGCACACTAGCTTCTCCTTACCTTTGACCTCAAATCCTTGTGGTTGTTCCAAATATATTTCATCTTCCAAATCACCATGGAGAAAGGTTGTTTTAACATCAAGTTGTTCTAAATGCAAATCTTTAGCAGCCACAATACTTAAAACAGTACAAATAGAATACATTTTAACAACTAGAGAAAAGATTTCATCAAAATCATACCCTTTTTCTGTACAAATCCCTTTACAACTAACATGGATTTAATATTTTCTTACCTCCATCTTCCTCTTTCAACCTATAAACCCATTTGTTTGGTAAATCCTTTTTACCTATAGGAAACTTGCATAAGTCCCAAGTCTATTTTTTCAGCAAGGATTCCATTTCTTCTTCCATTCCATTCTCACATTGAACGTTGGCATCCACCTGCATAGCTTCATCATAGCTTTTGGTTCACTAGCATCAATTAATAAAATAGAATACAAAGTGAGAGAAAATATTTTTGGAGGTCTACTTATCCTTGAAGATCATCTAACATTTGCTGGAGCTTGTGGTATTTGATATTGTTGTTGCAAATCATGAGGAACCACTGGAACATCATTGTTTGTAGTATCATCTAGCACTACATAATTATTTTCTTTCTTCTCATGCTGCTACAACTAATCTTTGTACAACACTTTCTCATTGAATATGACATCCCTGCTTCTCATAAGTTTTTGATTTTCAAAATCCCAAAGCATATAACCAAATTCATCAATGCCATATCCAAAAAATATACATTTCTTTGATTTAGCATCAAGCTTGGTTCTATTTTCTGAATCTACATGTGCAAATGCTTCACAACCGAAGGTTTTGAGAAAAGAATAGCTTACCTTCTTACCTGTCTATGATTCCTTTGGAATAGAACAACCCAAAGGATTAGAAGGACCTATATTAATTAAATAAACAACAGTGTTTACAACCTCTTCCCACATGTTTAAAGGGAGCCTAGCATGTAATCTCATAGTTCGTGCACACTCCATTATTGTTCTATTCATGCACTCAGCCACTCCATTTTCTTGTGGAGTCCTTGGAATCATTTTTTACCAACGAATATCATTAGAGGAACAATAATCTTCAAACTCTTTGCTACAATACTCACCACCATTATCAGATCTGAGACATTTTAACTTTTTACCCGTCTCATTCTCAACCAAGTTTTTCCATTTTTTAAAAGTTTCAAATGCATCAGATTTTTTCCTAAGGAAATAAATTCATACCTTCCTTGTTGCATCATCAATAAAAGTGACATAATACTGAAAGCCACTGATAGAAGATATTTGAGTTGGTCCCCATACATCCATATGCACAAGCTCCAATTTCTCATCTTTCTTTTACTTCCCATCCTTGAGAAAACTAACTCTCTTTTGTTTTCCATACACACAAATTTCATAGAAATCCATATTGACACATTTTAGACTTCGTAAAAAAAAAATTGAATGAAGTACTTTCATACCTTTTGCACTCATATGCCCAATTCTATTATGCCACAGTGTTGATTCAGAACCATAGCAATTGTCTGATTTTTTGCCTGTTGAACTACACCAACTGTTCTTGAACATTGATTTTAATTTGCAATAGCTAAAGTAGAAGGAACAATATGATTTGTATAAAGATATAAGGTTCCTACTTTCACACTTTTTTCTACCACTAAGGCACCTTTTGTAACCTTCCAATTTTTATCACTAAATGTAACAACACAACTTTCATCATCTAGTTGTCTTGCTGAAATTAAATTTTTGATTAACCTTGGAACATGCCTTACCTCATGTAGTAGCCAATGATTCCCATTTTGCAACTTATTTTTTATTCTTCTATTTCCAACAATCTGATAGGGTTCGTTATCTCACAAATAAACTAGCCTAAAATCCCCTTGGAAATAATCAAGAAAATAACTTCTATGGGGTGTAGAATGAAATGAAGCCCCTGAATCTAACACCCAAGAATCATCAACATTATCAAGGGAAAGAATCAAAGCATCCTCATCAGATTTATTACTTACCACATTTTCCTCTTTATTGCCTTCCTTTTTGTCTCCTTTATTTTTCCAAGACCAATAATCTTTCTTTAAATGACCCGACTTACCCCAATACTAACAATTCTTTTCTTTGGATTGGGACCTCTTGCCTTTTGATTTTCTTTGTGACTTATCACAACCTCCAAAATGATTTCCTCTCTCCTTTTTTTTTCCCTTTCTTTCTACATTTAAAACACTACCTGATGTGGATGTACCACCTGAGCTTTTCCTACGAATTTCATTGCTCAAAATAACACCAACATTATCAAATTTTAGCATATTTAAACCAGAAACAGAATTACTAACTACTATTACCAAGCTATTCTAGCTTTCAGGCAAAGAGCACAGAATCAAAAGAGCCCTAACTTCTTCGTCAAATTTTGCATTAATAGAAGTCAATTGACTGGTAACTATGTTAAATATTTAAATGATCAACAACTAACACACCTTTTACCATTTTCATATTAAATAAATGTTTCATAAGAAATACCTTATTTGAAGCAGAAGGCTTTTCATATAACTTCGCCAGGGTATTCATCAAATCTTCAGTTGTCTTTTCTTTTGAAATATTAAACGTCGCCGATTGTGTCAAGTATAAATTAATACTTCCAAGTGCCTTTCTATCCAGAATATCCCAATCCCCATCAGACATAGCTGGGGGTTTCTTGGATTTCCCTTCCAATGGCTACCATAAATCCTTTTGATAAAGATAGTCCTCCATCTACATCTTCCATAACTGAAATTTTTTCCATTGAATTTGTCTACCTTCAACTTACCCTCATCTGCCATAACTCCCACTCAATCATGAGACTCCCACTCAACTGTGAGACCTTCTTGCAAAGGATAACTATAGAAAACACTATGATACCAATTTTTAGGGTTGGAAGGTATATTTTAATCAGTTAAATGCAGATTTGATCAATAAAATAGAAAAATAAAACACACAAAAGTCTGAAAAAAAAAAAACACACACACACACACACACAAGATTTAACATGGTTCGCCCAAATCTAAGCTACATCTACCAACAAAGGGTCCAAATTATATTAATCTCCCAGAAAATAACCTTTACAATGACATGCAAATACATGAAAAGACATGTGCACAACAACTTGCAACAATATTTTTTCACGTTTTTCCATTGCTGATTTTTACATGGTCTTTGCTATGGGTACCTGTGACACTTCTTGCATTTTTCTAGCCACTACTCTGTGACTTTCTACTAACTTGGTTGTGCCTCATGCACCTAATAAAACATTTTCTTTGGGTGGCTACATTTAATATTTCCAACTATCCATAGACTTTATATTAAAAATATTGTAACTAATCACTTCCAACATTTAACATTTGTTTGTAACCGTCCTTTTAGATACAAGTGCAACATAAATATTTAATAAGTGCATCAAATAATTTAATGAAAATTAATATGAATATTTTATTTTTGTCGGATTGGTCTCCATAACACAACAGATATGTAGGACATATCACTAGGCTCAGGAAAGGCTATTTGAAGGATGAGATTACCAAACCAATCTCTTCGTCGAAGGGAGGGTCATCTTGATGTGTGGGGGACCACAGTTAGTCCATGGTTGGTAGAAAAGTGCTTGATTGATGCTTCTCCTCATGCATTTGGCTACCAATATTTGGGAGAAGGACACTCTAGACCATTTGTGTTTCTAGTTCATGTAAGCTTCTTGAAGTTGTCTATGTATTCATGTGCTCATCTATATGGAAATTGTAAAAGTGAAAAGTGAAATGTTATCTTGAATATATTTATGTAAAGTGAAATCATGCTTATATTATTGGAGAGATTCTTTGTATATGCAATATAAAAGTTTGGAAAGGTTATGTTTTAAATGGTGCATTTATAATTGAAAAGAAAAGAAAATTTCAGTGCTCTTGTTGGTAGATGCATAAACTATTCACTTGTGGGTAAAACTTTGAAAAATTACATAGTAGAACAATGGGCATGTTACATGTGGTATCAAAGCTACTAGGTGTAGCTCTCGAACCTATGTGCTCGCTATGTTTGCAAACAAAAATTATGTGAATCTAATGTTTGGAAATTCTTATGCCAGGATGGTGCATCTCAAGATGACTGCAAGAAAGTCAGTGATCAGAAATGAGTGCTACCTATGGGAAGAGAAGGAAAGATAAGCCCTTGTTCATACCATTAAGGTAACTAATTATGAAAACACCATTTGGCTAAGTGATACTGATACATTCAATCATGGCCTTTCATGAATGATTCAAGAGAAGAAAATAATGAAAGATGATGCCAACTTCAACTACTTACCTTCTATCTCTTCGAAAAATTCAAACTCTTTATCACTTTCCAAAGATATTCCCTCAGAATGTAGTGTTAGTCCAGTCATGATATTTAGGGATACTCAAGTTCTTCCCTTAGTGTAAGTTATTGTAATAGCTACAAGTGATGAATCATAGGGTTATGTACCTCAAAACTATATGTTTGAGGAAAAATCTGAGGGTTATTATCCTTTCGAGTATAGATATGAGAAAAAAATTGAGGCTTTTATAACCCAAAAAGCTATGTATCAAAAAGTTAATTTGAGGGATATTCTCCCTTAGACTATCTTAATAGTCATTCTATGTAAACTCAAGGAAATTTAAAATCATTTTTTATTATAAATGAAAATTATGCTCTTGGCAAAAATTGTGAATGATTTCTTTAAATATTATTTATTATGTGATTGATAGATATTTTGAATGTTGTTAACATTGAGAAAATCTTCATAGATATAATTAAAATGAAAAGCTTCAAGTATAACCAATATGTGGAAAATATGGTTAGGACAAGAACTAATCTCGGGTAAATTCAAGAAGTAGGTCCAGGCACTAAGAATGTCAAAGCTAAATTTGATTGTATTTTGGTTGTCATGGATGAGACTAGAGAAATAATAGGAAACCTTGAACAAGAATTTAGGGGAAAGAAAAGGGTGGAACAAGAAGTTCCAAATAATGAGGAAGAAGTTCCCAACAATGAGGAAGAAGGAGGGGATTCTTGAAATCATACTAAATCTACTAATCAAGAGAGTGATAGGTCTTAATCTCTATTTGACAGAGCCAAAAAGAAGTGTTTGGAAATTGATTTATCTAGAGACATGAGAAAGATCACCACACCAAAATTTTAAGGTAGTGCTACTGGAGATGTGGTGGAAGCATGGCTTACGAAAAATGGGGAAATATTTTGAAATCAGAACTCCAAGGTCACTAAATTTGTATGGGGAGAATTTCAGTTAGTGGGTGAAGCATCTAATTGGTGAATGAGTAAGAAAATAGAGCTTTGGATTAGTTCATTAAGCCTCACTTGGAGAGAATTTACGGAGATTTTTTGAATGCAATGGTTTCCCCAACTTTTCTATGACCAAACTTCCAAAATTTGAGGTAAGGTGACTCCTCAATGAATGAGTATTAAGAAAAGTTCACTCGACTCCTGAAGTACATACCTATGTACTAGAAGGACGAGCGATTCCATATAAGGAAGTTTATCATGGGTTTAAATGTGCAAATAGGTGGTGAGGTAGACATACACAGTCCACCTACCATGGACTTGGTGTGCGAAAAGAAAATTGAGAAGGAACAAAGGCTTAGGTCTATCTCAAACTACTAGGAAAGAAATAAAAAGAAGTTTGGTTGGAAATAGACCAATCAAGCTCCAAGGAATACTAGTGAAGGGAAAAAAATTTAGAAGCAAGGGGATAAGGGATCTCAAAATAATTGGAATAAATCAAGGAAAGAGAAAAGGGGAAACAATAACAACTTTAATGGAAATACTGGTTGAAATGAAAGTAAGTTTGGAAGACCAACGAAAAGGAGGGGACCAGTGAAAGGATGTTATACATGTGGTGGGGACCATTATGCAAGTAATTATCCAAAAATGTTCAGGGTCACAACCACATGGTAACCCCCTTCCTTCTCAAAAAGTTGCATACCAGCAAAAGATTCATTTTGCAGTGGATAACTGGCAAGTGCGGTACCAAATTACTCTAGTAGAAGTATTGGGTGCTTTCTCTAGAATTCCCATTTCAATTTTAATAGATACTAGTGCAAAAAAAAAAAAAAATTCACCTAGAATAGCAAGTCAAATGTCTATAAAAGTTGGCTACATGGAACAATCTTGGGTTGTAGAATATGCTAACCAAACAAGAGCTAAGGTAAGTCAATGTTTATTCGAAACAAGAGCTGAACTTCCAAGTCTCTTAACAGAGGTGAATTTGTATGTAGCTACCTTAGGATCTTATGATATATTCTTAGGGATGAATCGGATATGGAGACACAGGGCCAAGGTAGATTGTCATGCAAAAATAGTAGAATGTTTAGACGATCTAGGTAACTAGGTGTCAATGCAAGGAATGCCTAGAGAGATTAAGTTACAATAGATATTCGTAGTGCGGATGCATAGAGAAAAGAAGAAAGGTTGTCAACTCTTTGCAATAAAAATGGAGAACCTTGAGGAATGTAAGGAATTCATCTCTCCAGATGATATAGTATATTATGGACCTTGAGATTTTTAAGATGTTGAAGAAGGTCAAGTATTGGAATCTGGAAAAATGGATATGGAGAAATATCCTATTTTATGGAAATTTGGGGATGTATTTTCAAAAGAATTACCTAGATTACCCCCTAAGAGGATATTTGATTACTCCATTGATATAGTACCAGGGTCAGAACCTATATCAAAATTACCTTATAGGATGACCACAACTAAATTAATGGAGTTAAAGGCACAACTAGAAGAGTTGTTGACTAAAGGATTGATAAGACCCAGTGTTTCACCCTAGGGAGCACTAGTAATCTTTGTAAAGGATGGTACACTGTACTTATGCATTGATTATCGGTTTCCTAACAAAGAAATGATAAACAATAAGTATCTGTTGCCACATATCAATGGTCTCTTTGATCAAATACGAGTGGCAATATTTTTGAAGATTGATCTAAGTTATGGGTATCATCAACTTAGAATCAAGAACACAGATATTTTCAAAACTACTTTCAGAACTAGATATGGACATTTCGAGTTCACAATCCTACCTTTTGGATTGACAAATGCACCTATAGTATTCATGAACCTTATGAACAATGTATTTAGAGACTATCAGGATAGATTTTTGATAGTCTTCTTGGATGACATCTTAATCTACTCCAAGAATGAAGAGGAACATCTCAAGCATCTAGAGATCGTTCTTTAAATATTGAGAGAGCACAAGTTATATGGGAAACTCTCTAAATGTACCTTATTCCAAAAGAAAGTATAGTATTTAGGTCACACAATTTTGGTCGAAGGGATTTTGGTTGATCTAGTGAAGACAAAAGAAGTACTAGAATGGTTGTTGCCCAAGAATGTGCCAGAAGTGAGAATTTTTATGGGATTGGTCAGATATTATCATAAGTTTGTTGAGAACTTTTCAAGGATAGCTTTTCCCATCATGACATTACAAGGAAAGGGAAAGAAGTTTGAGTGGTATGAGAAGTGTCAAGCAACATTTGACCAACTCAAAGAAAGGTTGACCATAGCACCAATACTAAAGGTACCAGATTTAGATGATAACTTTGTAGTTATTATGGATGTATTAGGAGAAGGATTGGGTGGAGTATTAATGCAAGATGGGAAATTATTATCCTATGAGTCTAGGAAGCCAAAGCCATATGAACAAAATTATGCTTTGCATGATTTAGAGTTAGAAATAGTGGATCATGTTTTATAGATGTGGAGACATTATCTATCACAAAAACCATTTGAACTCAAGACTGATCACCACAATCTCAACTATTTGTTTACCCAACCTAATATTAATGCAAGGCAAAGAAGATGGTTAGAGTTGATAGCTGACTATGATTTCAATATTAGTTATATCAAGGTGAAAGATAATTGAGTTGTTGATGCCTTAAGTTGTAGGATACATATCTCCTTTATGATATCAATCCAAATTGACTTCAAGGGTCAAGTGTTACGAGAATCTAAAGGTGATGAATTATATGAACAAGTTAAGCAAGCACTCACAAATGATCGAAAAGATCAAAGGTACAAAGGATATCACCTTGAACCTAATGGATTATTAAGGTTTAAAGGGAGAATTTATGTACCTAATTCTGGGGAATTTAGGGACTTGGTATTGAAAGAAGTGCACAATGCACCATATTTAGGATGTCCAGGTGTAACCAAGATGTTCATTGATGTGAAACCATTATATTTCTAGAAGGGTATGAAAGGAGATGTTGCAAGGTTTGTAGCAAGTTTCTTAGAGTTCCAAAGAGTGAAGGTACATCATCATCCTGCAAGTCTTTTGTATCCACATGAGGTTCCAAAAAGTAAGTGGTAAGTCATTAGCATGAATTTTGTGCAAGGTCTCTCTATGTTAAGGAATAAGCACAATGCCATTCTGGTAGTGGTTGACAAGATTACTAAGGTAGCACACTTTATACCAGGAAATCTAACTAATGGAGCTCATGTAATAGCTTGAAAGTTTGTTCAAGAGATATTTATATTGCATGGGAGTCCTAAAAATATCATTTCAGATAGGAATTCCCATGTGACATCTAGGTTTTGGAAAACCTTGTTTTCTTCACTTGGAGCTCAACTAAACATAAGTTCTACTTATCATCCAGAAATTGATGGAAAAATTGAAAGGGTAAACCAAGTATTAGAAGACATATTGAGGATGTATTTTATGGATTAGTAATACAAGTGGGAGGATTACCTACCATTGGTAGAGTTTGCATATAATAACTCTTATCATTCTGTGATCAAGATGGCTCCATTTGAAACATTATATGGTAGGAAATGCCAAACAACTATAAGTTGGGATAAGCTGAAAGATAGGATAAGCCTTGGGGTAGAGATGTTATTGGAAATGGAGGAACAAGTTGGAATCATTAAGCAGAGAATATTAGAAGCTAATGATAGGCAGAAAATTTATGCTAATTCTAAACGGGTGCCTAAGAATTTTGTAGTGGGGGATAGGGTATTGTTGAGAGTTAAACCTCACAAGAGTTCTATTAAGTTTTGAAATCCATCCAAACTAGCTCTACATTACATTGGACCTTTTGAGGTTCTTGAGGAAATCAACCCTATTGCATATAGGATTTCCTTGCCACCAACTCTTGCTAGGATGCATAATGTCTTTCATGTCTCATATCTTAAAAAGTATATACAAGGTGATAACCATTTTATTTATTAGAATTCTTTACAGGTGCAGGGCCCAGGGGTGGTAATAATCAATCCGCTCAAGGTGCTCGGAACACATAAGATTCACTTATGTAACCGAGAGGTTCTACAATTCAAGGTCCAGTGGGATCAGTATGCAAAAGATTCTGCCACATGGGAATACTATGCTAAAATGAAGCAGAAGTTTCCACAAGTCTTGCTAGATTTTGAAAACTCCTGAAAAATAATGATGTTTTATTTTATGTTATTTTGCGATGTGTGCTTTATGCTATGGTCATATTAATACCTAAAAATTATCGGGGATGATTATTCACAAGGGGGGGAATATGTTACACCCTATGTGTTATTACCTATTTACTATTACCTTGTTTGGTAAATTGTTTCAATAAATGTGAAAGTGTTTTATGTATGAATTATGATGGAAATATGTTAAATGAATGTTTGATTCATTAAATGCTTTATGATTCAGTATATGAAATATATAAAGTGAATATGACATGTATTAGAGATATATGAATGCATTGATTCGGCTAACTACTGCTATGGTGAACTATGTTTAATGTGGGAGTAGGTTCAAGCCTCTGAAAGAGAGGGGAATTATCACTCAGGAGAAGAACTTGTTCTGGTAACCTCTAATTCTATCTTACTAAGCATTTGCACACTCACACCCTATTTGGTCTTAGTTGATTCAAGCTAGTCAGGTAGATGGTATGCGATGAGTCTTGATGATAAGTGGAAAAATTTCCTTGTGTGTTTATTGTTATGTCAATGAGTTATATGCATAATATATATATATATATGTATGTATGTATATGTGTGCGTGTCTATGGTAAACTCATACATATGAGTGAATATGTACATGAGTATATGTAAGTAGGCATACCTACGCATGCTCATGGATGGATTTTCCATATGCATGGGAATACCAATTGGACTAAGGTGACATATGTGTGTGTGTGTACATTCCATATATATATGTTGATCGATAGAATTATGTGTATGAGTGTTTTTTATTATAGGTAAAATAGGTTTTGAAGGGACCTTGAAACCCTTTACAAGATAAACTATTGCTTCATCATATAATAAAAAATAGAACAAGTAGCCAAAAACTAGCCAAAAACTAGCACACAAACAGTTAGAAAGAGGCAAAGAAAATAGAACACAACTAGAGATTCTTGAGGATGTATGCTGCTTCAAGGTCACTATCAATGATTCTATGATGGACATTCATGACTTCCACCACCTCTTCAATAGGAATACTATTCTTAGCATTTAATTTAGTCTTGTTACAGGTTCTAGTAGAAGGCCCTATCTCACTCGCCATCTTTTCCTAAGCACCAACACCAACTACCATCTCTTTCATACCAAAATTATCCCCCAACCACTTCTTGGCTTTCTTATTCAGAAAAACATAAACCCTCGGCTTCATTGCACATAGCATGTTTACTGACCTCAAGAACCTTCTCCATTTTTTGATTGAAATGCTTCAAACTTCCTTTGAGGGCAGCAATCTTTTGCTCGTATGAATTTTTCATATTGATCATCTCATCAGTAACCATTTTAATAGTATCAAATAATTGATTAACCTCAAGTTGAACCTTACTAACTTGAGCTTGCACATTAAGGCCCTTAGATGAAGATGGATCATCAACATTATTATTCATATCTCTAACCTGAACATTGGTGGAGTTCATCTCTTGGAAGACCCATTTGAAGAGCTTGAACAGGGTTAAAGAACCCTCTTTCGCCAAACAAGGATAATTAGGAATAATTTCCCTCTTGAAGTAGAAACCATCCCTATCCACTATATAATCCTCTTGGGAATCATTGTTGGCAGTATCATTATCCATGTCATCCTTCCCTTTTTGATCATAAATTGCATTTCCTTTAGCCAATTCTTGCTCTAACATCTAATCCTTAGCACCCTTCAAATTTCCATCATGCTCTTGCACCTCTTCCCTCCCCATATTCATAGGATAATTTCTTATCTTTAGCCCCTCTTTTTTCTGCATCTTAGAAATAGGGGAAACCCCCAGCTAACCCCTATTACCCGTATCCTCCTTCCTCAAATTACCTATAGTATCCCCCTTCATCTTTTTTCCACCATACCCCTTCACATGTTTAGACTTTTGGAAGGAATGATCCACCTCTTCCTCATCTCTCATTTCATACTCTTTAGCCCTAGAGGAAATAGGGGGTTTATTCTTTTTTATTTTCTTATCCTCAAAAATGGAAAGAGATTCTTAGTCAACATCCAAGGATTCTTCTGACCTAGGGGCATAATCTTCATCATCAGAATCATCCTTCAACCCTGTCACATACTCAAGATCCTTCTCCTTCCCAGCAATGGAAATTTTGGGTTGAACAGGGATAGTAAAGGACTTAACATACTCAAAGATCAACATAATTAAACCTTCATGAAGGATTGTTTTTTGGGGTTGTGTTTGTGATATCTTATATCATTTTCAAAATAAACCAATAAATAGAAAGGGAAAGACACCTTCTTATTGTGCCTAAAATGATTGAGAAAAACAAAGTGATGCCTAGAGAGAACAGTGAAGTGGCCATCGAGAGAGTAAAATACCTCATTATTTCCTTTGCAACATCTCTCCAAATCACCTTGATTAAAGTCTAATAATAGCCTCCACATTTAGCCCTTTCCAGCTTCTACCTCTCATCATCCTTGAAGAAAGTATCCATGGTCGTAATAGATTCATTCTTATCTATATAGAATTTATCCCTTCAGTCGACAAACCAATGATTTCATCTATAAGATCCTCCTTGATATTAAACTACTTTCCCCCAATTTGCAACACACGATTCTTCTATCCCTCAATAAATTCTTGTGACGTCTTCACATCATACCCATGCAGCTTTTCCATATGGAGTCACTCCCCTAGCCTCCAACAACCTCCAAACCTTCTTATTTCCTTTCACAGTGTCACAAGATTTGGGCTTAGTTATGTTTCAATCACCCCACGTAGTAGCAGCAAGCAAGCACCCCAATAGAAAGAAGAACTTGTAGAGGAGACGAAGAAACCTCGAGAAGAAAATAGCTCTCCAAATACCCACAATCCATGTGGATTGGACAAGATGGAAGAGAGGAATTATGAACAATAAATTCCTAGTCATTTGAGCCTCCCACCCATCAGAATACCGTATAGCCTTTCCTCTAAGGGACTTACACCTCAGAACGAAATGTCACGTCAAGATCATGTGAAAAAACCCCATCACAAAAGGACCCCCCCACTCAACACCTTTGTGAGTCATGATAAATTATTGAATGTGCTTCCAGGGGTAGGAGGTCATGTTCTCCCCATTTCAAATAATCATTCACCCCATAGCAAAAAATTTAGCAAGCCTATTCCCCTATCTATAAATATGGGAGATGAAACATTGGTTGAATGAATCCAAAATATTTAAGGCATCTTTAATAAAGGCTTCCACCGTCCAAGAGGGATGAGAAATCTTCCTAAGGTTATTGATAATATTGAGGGAATCACCCTCAACCCATGTACCTTATCATAACCTCTAGGATAAGCCAACTTCATACCATGATAGGTTGTAGATGCTTCTACAAAGTGGTTTGTCTGAGTTCCCAAAGGGAGCTCCACCATGGAAACAAACCTACAATTGGAATCTCTTAATACTCCCCCACATCCAATAGGACCCAGATTACCTTTAGCAACTCCATCAAAATTAACTTTCACCCACCCAATAGGAGGAGCCTTCCACACCACATCATCCCTAGAAGCTTTACCTTTGGTCAAATTCAAAGAAATATCACAAGACAACTTCCAATTTTGAACAACCTCATCATCCCCCTAATAAATCACCAACTTTCAACCATCGAGAAAGGAAATTTGAGACAAGAAATTCTCTTTAATCGCAACTCAAATATTATGATCCAATCTGAGAGGAAAAAGAGAAGAGTCCCTAAAGATCCTATTATTTCTTTCTAGCCAAATTCCCCAAGCCATATGTGGCAGGATGAGGGACTAAAGAGCAACCAAAGCAGGGTTTGAAGAAGGAGCCTTCCATTGATACAATAATTCATTGAGAGAGGATGAGAAAGCCCAGCTCAAACCCCTAAGAGAAAGCACATGAGCCTAGATATCACACACAAACCTACACCCAATCAAAAGATGACCAGGGTCCTCTGCCTCTTCCTCACATAAAAAATAGCAGTAAGGAAACATAAAGCCTCTTCACACAAGATTATCAATTGTTAGCACTTTACATTGGCAAAACAGCCAAAAGAAATTATTAACTTTAGGAATCATCTTAGGATTCCAAAGAGAATCCCAAAAGGGCGAGGGACCAATAAAAGAGACTTGCAGGGAAAAAGCTGAGGAGACAAATAATTTACACTTAGGAGAAAGCCTCCAAAAAATCCTATCCAATGGGGATAAAGAAGGAATGTGAACTAAGGCCAAGGCTTTTGAGAGTCTCTAAATCAAGATAGAGATCATGCAGCCTCTTCCACATACATTGCTTAGATAATCAGCCACAAAGTGACCAAAATGTTGAACACAAAGATCCATCCAAGGAAGACCCCAGGGTTCATCTTTTAGCGGACCATTTCCAAACCACAAGTCATCCTAAAACAAAATTCTTCTCTCATTCCCGATTTTCCACCTCAAACCTTTGGAAACAATATGTTTAGACTTCACCATAGCGTTCAAAGAATAGAACCAAAAGGAGGAGAAAATCCTAAGGCTAGGAGATCTCTGAAATGATCCACTCCCTTGAGATATTTACTTGAAACAATACGATCCCATTCACTATTACCAAAAATGAGATTCCAAAGCTGCTTAGCAAGTAAAGCCATACTAAATTCTTTGATTTTCTAAATGAAAACTCCCAACCTTCTTAGGTCTTCACACTTCATCCCATGAAACAAGATGTAATCTCTTTCTTTCTTCCACCCTAGACCAAAGGAAATTCTTTTGGATGCCTTCTAATTTATCCACAAATCTCTTAGGCATTTGAAAGATGCTAAGGGCATAGACAGGGAGATTTTGGAAAGTAGATTTGATCAATTGAATCTTCCCCACTTAGCTCAAAAAAGCACCTTCCAACCAGCTAATTTGGCATTATTCTTATCCACCAACCCCCTCCAAAAGGAATCAGGCACAAAATTAGAGTACAAGGGGAGGCCTAACTAAGAAGAAGGGTAATTCCCCAAACTTACACTAAAGAATCTAAGCTATTATTTGTTGTCTATCAACATGGCTAACCTTCTGTTCAGAAGCCAATTCATACAACTGCAGAATATGTTTGACAGCTTTAGCTTCTTTAATGGATGATTCCCCAAGAACGAGTGTACCATCCACAAATTTTTTGATGAGAAAATCAAAATTCAAGAAGAAGGAGGAAGCCCCACCAACTGATCAAAGTTAAAAAGTATTTGAATAAGTCTTCCAAGAAATTTAGAAAAATTTATAAAAAGGAAGGGAGAAATGGGATCTCCTTGTCTCAAGCCCATCAAATAGCCAAAGAGAGGAGAAGTAGAACCATTCAAAAGAAAAGAAAATTTGGGAGAATAAATTAGCTGAAAAACCAACAACATCAGTTTTTCCACAAAACCAAAATCCTTTAAAATCTTAAGTAAGAAACCCCAATCAAAATGGTCATAAGCTTTTAGAAGATCCAATTTAAAAATAAAACCAGTCTTTTAATTCACAGATAAAGAATGAATATTCCCATGCACCGTGAGAACCAAATCAAGAATTTTCTTTCCAAGAACAAAGCCATTTTGCTAGATTGAAATGATTTGAGGAAGAATCTTTTGAAGTCTAACTTCCAACACCTTAGAGAAGATCTTGTAGACAAAGTTACATAAACTAATGGGGTGAAACTCATCAAAGGAGAGGGCTCCTAACTTCTTGGGAATAAGAAAAATAAAAGAAGCATTAAGTTCCTTTAGGAGGTTACCACTACCAAAGAATTCTTTTGTAGCATCCACCACATCTTTAGCCACAATATCCCAAAAGGATTGAAATAAAAACATAGGGAAACCATCAAGGCCATAAAATTTATTACCTTCTAAGGAAAAAATAGCACTCTGGATCACTTCCTCCAAAGGAATGTGCACTAACTATCGATTGAGATCATTTGAGATGATACTAGGAATATCCTAAAGAAGATCATCTTTGTAGGAAAATTCAAGGCCATCATCAAGCTTCAAGAGCTCAAAGAAAAAAAAAGAAGTAGCCCATGAAATATCCTCATCCTTATGCAACAACTGATTGTTAAACCTAATAGAGTTGATGTGATTGGAGGCTCGATGTTTCAAAGTAGAGAGATGAAAGAACTTGGTGTTCCTGTACCCACTCTTCAACCACATTATTTGGGATCTTTGCTTCCAAAATTCCTCCTTTTTGGACACAATATTATGCAACCTCAACAGAAGAACATTCTCCCTCTGAATAAGATCTCCAAAATCACCCAAGAGTTGAATAGAATTATGCACCACAAGAAGCTCCTCCTTAACAACATCCTTTTCCACAAAAATTTGACCAACTTGTTCCATCTTCTAACATTGTTTTTAATATTAGAAAGTTTCTTGGCCACCCTATCCATTGCAATCCCATCCACCTGAATGTCCCACCAAGAGAGAATCCTATCTTTTAGATTCAAATGACATGTCCACATCTTTTCAAATCTGAAGGAAAAAAATTCCTCCTCCCCAAAAGGTCCACAAAAAGAGAAAGGGTAAAATGGTCCAATCCCAGCCTAGTAAGGGCTGACAGAGAATATAGAAAAGAATCCAGTCAGGAGACATAAGATCCTGATCTAACTTCACCTGAATCAAAGTGTTCCTCTCCCAATAGTTGGACCATGTATAGGAGGCCCTTTTAAGATCCAATTCAAGAAGAGTATTATTATTTAATGGGTTCATTAGATCAAACTTTCTCTCATCCACCACCTAAGAACCTCCCATTTTATCAGAGTCGTCCAATGGGGTATTAAATTCCCCCATCACCAGCCAATTGGAAGTAGGGTGAAGAGATTTGAAAGAGTTGAGATTATCCCAAAAATTCTTTCTAGACTTCTTGCAATTAGGAGCATAAATATTGGAGAGAATCCATGAAAACTTATCACTGGCCTTGGTGAAAGAGGTCACCACATGATTACAGTCAGCAAACAAAGCCACACCCTTAATAGCCTTAATGTTCCAAAAAGTAACTATACCACCAAAAGCTCCAATAACCTCTGAACAATGCATCTCATAGTATTTAAAAAGCTTATTTTTAATTTTTCTCAATTTATCAGACCCCATTTTAGTCTCTTGAATCAAAATAATGCTAGGTTTATGATCCCTTAGAAGATTAGATAAGAGATATTGTTTGTGAGGGTGGTTTAATCCCCTCATATTCCATGAAACTGTCTTCATGAGAATTTAGGGGAAGTTCCCTTAGAGAACATCTACAACAAGGTCCTCTGGGTATCGTTAGCAATATCTAGTCTACTTTCTTTATTCTGAGAGGACTGTGATGAAGGATAACCTCTTCCTCTCGGCTTCAAACCACAATCAGGCCTCTAACGGTTCCTAGTAGAAACTTCTGATGGGGGAGACTGTTTCTTCATGTTCCTTCCTTTAACAGGAATATAGGGAGTTCTTTCAAAGCGTCATCACTATCCTTATGCTCAAGATTCTCAACCGCCACCCCACCCTCAGTCAAAGGGATAGCATCAATAACACCCTGAGGAGACTTCATCCCCCTGAGTCTTGGAAAGCCAAAGGATACTATAGCTTATCATTCACCAGGGGATCAAAACTTCATCCTCCATAGCCTAGGAGGATAAAAAATCCTTACTCGTCAAATCCACAACCTCCTCAGAACGAAGAAGGGACACCTCCTCTAGAGAGTCCCTTAACAGATCATTCCCACCTTTCTTAGCCACCCCCCCAGTCACGATGTTATCCCTAGGGACCAAAGGATCTAAGGCTTGAGACGACTTAGGTGCAACAATAGCAGCCTCACTAATAGGCTCCTTAGGAGCCTCCTCAAAAATATGCCCACGCTCCTTTTCTCTCCATTGCTTCACCACAAGCTTCTAAACCTTCAGAGGGAATTTATTCACCCAATGGTCAACTTTTTTATAATGAAAGCAGGAAAAAGGGATGGACTCAAATTCCACCGTTTTCTCTCACACCCCGAGTTTAGAATTAATCTTTACAATAGAAGGGAGATCTACAGACTGTTCAACACTGACACAAAAGCAAGCATAGACCAGTCAATTCTTGGAGGAAATCATTTGATTGATAGGTAGAAGGGACCCAAAAGTACATGCAATTCCTTTAAAAACTTCTTCATCTCAAAATTCCATTGGAAGACCAAGCAGTCTAACCCAAACAGGGGTAGCTGAAAAAGAACATGAGTTGGGATTGAACACCATTTCCCACCTCTTGAGCAACAAGGAAGACTTTCAAATAAACCATGGGCCCCCCGTTAAAGCTAAAATGAAATCATCCTCGCAATTAAATGAGGATGAGAATAACCCCTTTGCCATAGTAGCAACATCTACTTGACCCTTGGGGTGCCAACTATTCATACAAAACTTACAAACCAACTCAATGTGGGGATGAGGCCCCATAAACTTACCCAACAAATTCATTTCCATATGTGAAACACTTTTCTCAACAATAAAATCAAGAACGGAGATAGAAAATTCACCCATCACTACAATAGAAACACAAGCAATCAAAGGATAAATGCTTTTACCTTTTGGTTTTGTACCAAAGAGGTTTGACCACTTATTGTCTGACCCTGAGAAGGACCTAACATTTCCTGTCTTATCAGATAGGATCGAACCAAAGGATTTGGAACCCATGCCCACAAATCCACTTGACTAACCAGAGCAAGCCTTTTCAATGCTAAGATTCCCCAGCTTAGAGAAGGACAAAGGGGAAGGAACCTTTGAAGCTTATTTCCCACCAAGAGTCATTATCAAGAAGAGGGAACCCACACCTATTACCATCAGCACCTAACCCACCTGACATCACCTTACCCTCAACAAGCAAACCACCATTACTGCTAGCTTCAAAATCAACATTTCCCACCTTCGCCAAATTTGAAATCGCTCCACCGCCATCACTACCACCAGAAGAGAGCTCCATGGTTATGTGTATGAGTGTTTTTATAAAGATATTGAAATAATATTGCATATATATAAATATGTTGTATATATATATATTAATGTATATGTGTAAATTAATATAGTAATATAATATGTATATTTATATATAATTGTATATATATACATATACATAATATTATTCTTTATATTTATATTTATTATTTATATACTTGTTTATTAATTAAATGTATTTGATAAACTTTATGAAATGAATATATATTAATATATATATAATATTTATATATATATATAGATATAATATTTATATATATATATATATATAATATTTATATATATATATATATATATAATATTTATATATATATATATAATATTTATATATATATATAATATTTATATATATATATATAATATTTATATATATATAATATTTATATATATATATAAATGATAGTTATTATGATAATCTCCAAAGCGCATATAACACATGGTGCAGCTTATAAAAGTATACCAACTAGTGCATAAAGAATGTAAGACCAAATCAAAACCAATGAAGGAAGCACATATGAGTTATATGTTGCTATATAATCATTACAATGGAAGTATAAACTATTTTTAATGCCTTTAGAATCAGTCAAAGTTGTGCTATAAACTAGGGTGCCAATATATGAATGTGGCACCATATAAACAAGAGTTTGGAATGTTTAAGAAGTTTTCAAATTTGCATAAGCCTACAAATAGAATAGAAACTCAGTCAAGTACAAACTTCACAACATTTTGTAAAGGAAATAAAATTAGGAAAATTGTTTAAAGCTTGTTTTCCCATATATCAAGTCGACTCATCCATTTAAATGATGAGGACTTCGATGTGTTGCAAATCTGTGAGTTATCCTGGTAAGTTGTTGCATGAGGATGAAAGGTGGCTGAAATACTTGTTTGTAGCCTTTGGTTTCTCACAAATTAGTATGAATAGAGTTGATCATTCTACCAATTGTATCACTTGTCAATCTAGTTTCTAAGAGTTATTATGTTGCAAATTTAATGCAAAGTAAGTTGAGATTTTTTGAGATTGAGATTTATATTGTTGAATTCATTTGTTTTGTTGAGAGATTTAGAGTGAAGCTAATAGAGGAATTTGGGTAGTTCATAGTGGAATTTTCAAGAGAACTTGATGAGAAGATTATTCATTTGGAAGCTTTAAACAGGCATGATGATTTCTACGTCTTTGTTATTATGTTGGAAAGATTGTTTATTTTATTGTCATGTTGAAAGATTGTATTTGCATGGGTGAGATGCTTGGATATGCTTGCATATCACTTGGTTGTTTCTTGTTTCGTGATACCTTACTTTTGATATATATGCATATAAATATGTATACAATTATTGTATTATTATATGAATATAAATACTATTTGTACTATACGTAGAATGTTGGTACTATATGAAGTATAGTAATACTCTAGTCATGTAGCATAAGATAGAGTTGTTTTGTGATACTTGTTCACAATTTCAATTTTATATAAATAGATAATGGGAAGGTTATTCCTATCGTTAGGATAATCCATGGGAAAGGGAATAACCTATAGTAGAATAGAAAACTAATGGTCAAAATACAAATCAAGCAATTGTAGTGATAAATATAGATGAACCTCACTCAAAGTATTGGGTGTTGAATCTTTGGCCAAAGTAGTGTAGGTAGCCACTATCTACACTGTCAATTCACTATGATCCAAGTACATACTAGGCTAAGAATATCATGTAAATAGAGGTTGACTTTATGGTAAGCTTTAGATATGTAGGATAGATCACTATGCTCAGGAAAGACTATTTTGAAGGATGAGATTACCAAACCAATCTCTTCGTCGAAGGGAGGACCATTTTACCAAGTTTGGAAGATGTGCAAGGGATCGTAATTAGTCCATGGTTGGCGTAAAAGCGCTTGATTGATGCTTCTCATATTGTTTGCAGCCAAGAGTTTGGAGAAGTATATTTTGGACCATTTGTATTTCTAGTTCATGTAATCTTGTTGAAGCTATGTATGTATTCATGTGTCCATCTATATGGAAATTGTAAAAGTGAAATGTTATCTTGAATATATTTATGTAAAGTGAAATCATGCTTATATTATTGGAAATATTTTGTGTATATGCAATACAAAAGTTTGGAAAGGTTATGTTTCAAATGGTGCATTTATAATTGAAAAGAAAAGAAAATTTTAGTGCTCTTGTTGGTAGATGCATAAATTATTCACTTGTAGGTAAAAATTAAAAAAATTACTGAGTAGAACAATGGGCATGTTACAATAAAATAGAATATGAAGAGGGAGAAAATATTTCTAGAGGTGTACTTATCCTTGATGATCGTCTATCATTCACTACAGTGTGTGGTATTTGTTGGTGTTGTTGTTACAAAGCATGAGGAACCACTAGAATGTCATTATCCATAATGTCATCTAGTACTACATAATCATTTTCTTTCTTCTCATGTTGTTGCAATTGATCTTTGTACAACATATTCTCATTGAATATGACATCCCTGCTTCTCACAATTTTTTGATTTTTAAAGTACCAAATCCTATAACCAAATTCATCAATGTCATATCCAAAAATTAAACATTTCTTTGAATTTTTATCAATCTTAGTTCTATTTTCAAAATCTACATGTGCAAATGCTTCACAACAAAAGGTCTTGAGAAAAGAATAACTCACCTTCTTACATGTCCATACTTCCTCTGAAATACCACAACCAAAGGATTAGAGGGACCTCTATTAATTAAATAAACATTAGTGTTTACAGCCTCTTCCCACATATTTAAAGGCACCCCAACATGCAACCTCATAGTCCGTGCACACTCCATTATTGTTCTATTCATGTGCTCAACCATTCCATTTTCTTGTGGAGTCCTTTGAACCATTCTCTACCTAAGAATTCCATTAGAGGAACAATAATCTTTAAATTATTTTCTGCAATACTCACCACCATTATTAGATTTGAGACATTTTAACTTTTTACCCATCTCATTCTCAACCAAGCTCTTCCAAATTTTAAATGTTTCAAATACATCAAATATTTTCCTAAGGAAATGAATCCATACCTTCCTGGTTGCATCATCTATGAATGTAACATAGTACTAAGAGCTAGTGAGAGAAGATAACTGAGTTGGTGCCCATACATACGTATGCACAAGCTCTAGTTTCTCATCTTTCTTTTGCTTCCCATCCTTGAGAAAACTAACTCTCTTTTGTTTTCCATACACACAACTTTCACAGAAATCCATATTAACACATTTTAGACCTAGTAAAACATTCTTTAAATGAATTATTTTCATACCTTTTTCACTCATATGCCTAGGTCTATTATGCCATAGTGTTGTTTTTTAACACAACAACTATCTGATTTCCTACCTATTAACCCGCAACAATTATTCTTGAAACTATTACAAAACCTACAACAACTAAAGTAGAAGGAATAATATGACCTATAAAAAGATATAAGGTTCCTAATTTCACACCTTTTTCTACCACTAAGACACCCTTTTAACCTTCCAAAATTTATCAATAAAAGTAACAACACAGCCTTCATCACCTAACTATCCTACTAAAATTAAATTTCTACTTAACCTTGGAATGTTCCTTACCTCTTGTAGTAGCCAATGATCGGACCTATTTTGCAACTTTATCCTAATTCTTCCCTTACCAACAATATGATACGGTTTGTTATCTCCCAAATAAACCATCACAAAATTCCCTTAGACATACTCAAGAAAGTAACTTCTATGGGGTGTAGCATGAAATGAATCCCCTGAATCTAACACCCAAGAATCATCAACATTTTCAAGGGATAAAATCAAAGCATCATCTTCAGATTTATTACTTACCACATGTGCCTCCTTATTCCTTCCATTTTTTCCTCCTTTTTTATTCTTCTAAGACTAGCAATCTTTCTTTAAATGACCCAACTTCCAATAGTACCAACAATACTTCTTTCCTCTGGATTGGGACCTCTTGTCCTTTGATTTTCCTCATGACTTTCCATGACCTCCATAATTTTTTCCTCTCTCCTTTGTTATGCACCTACTTTTTTCATTCAAAACACCACCTGACGTGGATGTTCCACCTGCACTTTTCCTATGAGTTTCCTCACTCAAATAACACCAACAACATCATCAAACTTTAGTGTATTTGAACTAGAAATAGAATTACTAACTACCATTACCAAGCTATTCCAACTTTCAAGAAAAGAACACAGTATCAAAAGAGCCCTAACTTCTTCATCAAATTTTACATTAACAAAATTCAATTGACGGCTAACCGTATTGAATTCATTTAAATGATCAACAACTAACCCACCTTCTACCATTTTCATATTAAATAAATGCTTCATAAGAAATACCTTATTCGAAGTTGAATGTTTTTCATATAATTTTTCCAAGGCTTTCATCAACACTACCATTGTCTTTGCTTTTGTAATATTGAATTCCACTTATTGGGCTAGGCATAGACAAATACTGCCAAGATCCTTTTTGTCTAGAATATCTCAATCCTCATTAGATATTGCTGACAATTTATTGGATTTCCCTTCCAATGGCCAACATAAATCCTTTTAATAGAGATAATCCTCCATCTACATCTTCCATAACTAATATTTCTTCCCATTAAATTTGTCTACCTTCAATTTACTCTCATTTCCCATTACTCCCACTCAACCATGAGACTTTCCTATGGAGGATAATTGAATACAACCCACTTTGATGCCACTTGTTAGAGTTTGCAAGAAAAATTGTACCAATTAAATGAAAATTTAATATGAATACAGAAAAAAAAAATTACAACAAGAATACAACACCAAGATTTAACGTGGTTCATCCAAATTCGAGCTACATCCATCAATAGATAGTCTAGTATCTATTAATCCTCTAGAAAATAACATTTACAAATACTTGTAGCAACTTCTACAACTTGTAGAAATGTTTTAACCAACATTTTCATTGCTGATTTTGAGCAATCCTTTGTTGCAGGGACCCACAACTTCCCCTATGTTTTTCCAGCCACAATCTTGCAACCTTTTTCTCGCATTTTTCACACCCAAAAGTAATAAAAAATCAACACCTTGTGATTATTCACCTTCCAACGTACGTATAGATACTTGGAATCCAAACGTGACTATTGGTTTTCCTTTGTGCAACCAATAACTCTTCATTTTTTGCAGTTATCCAACCATTCTTTTAACTATTTTTCAACCATTTATAATTGTTAATTTCTAGAATTTTATTAACTTTTTATAATTGTATTTTAAATACAAAAGTGTATAAAATTATTTATTAAAATAATGGTGAATAATTTGGGGAAAATTAAACCATCAAGTCTAATCGGGCTCAATAATACAGTAATTATTTATGTATGGAGGGGACATTCCTTTTTTGCAAACTAAATTTTATGGTTGATTTTGTGGGAGTTATCCATTTTGATCTATAGAATCATAAACGTATAAGCATGGTGTACACATCAAGGCCATATTGGTTGACTTCAAGTGCAAGTTTTAAGGGCCAAATCATCTCAAATCAAATATGATTAGATTACTTCAACTCTAGTTGGGTTAAGGTTTCATCTGAAACACCTAAGTTATGCATGCACTATAAAGGCAATGATTATATTCATTACAAGGGTTCTTCCTTTGGGTCTCTCCTAAGATTTTCTCTAACAGGCTCTGCACTCTTGCATTTTGTAACTATAAAATTGACTTCTATGCCTTATGTTAATAAAATGTAACCATCATACCTCTTCTATCTTTCATGCTTGTGTAAACCTTCATTTACCTTCATGTCTTAGTGAGTTTTTTGGTTATTTTATTTATACCTAGTGTAGTCTGAAGTAGGAAGAAACACATTTATATCTTGGTGTATCACCTCCCCTTCCCCTTTATGCATTCCTTCTATCCTTTTTCCCCCCATGAGTTAGTTAGAGTAGGTTAATGGTAGGATTTCATGTACTAGGTTGGACCAACACATTGCACTTAGATCAAAAGATGAAGCCAGCCTTCTCTAGAGACTTGACCTCAACTTGCAAGGTCCCACACCTTGAGGTCATTTCCATTATTTCATTGGAATGTTGAACCCTTGTTCAACAAGGTGGGATTTCATGTGACAACAGGATCCATAGATTTGAGGTCAGTATAGATGAGAGATAATGTATAATATTATAATGCTCATAATTGACAACATTCCTCAAACACTTGTGGAACTATGAACACAATGGAGGAATGACACATGAATACGACAAGGATTTTGGGTCAACATGGAAGAGATCTAAATGTCTCAATACCTTGCATCATTCCCAAAAGAAATAAATAAAATGTGTTCACATCATAAAGATGAATGGAGATACAAATAGATGAATGTTACCACAAATTCACTTTCTTTGTATCCTTGTGCCAAAAAAAACTAACACCAATACATGCCAAGTAGAACATCATGGGAGATCACATTACGTGTAAGAAAAACACACAAGGAGAACTACACATGCGAACTGATCTAAAGAAAATCATCTGCATCCCAATCTTTCTCATCATAAATGGAAGACGAACAATACGCTAAAGTAACTACAACAAGTGTGATATAAGGAGAAGTACCAAGTTCAATATATGGTGGGTCACTCTCATTAGGAGGATCATCATGGTTTCTCCCATCTAAATTCATTGATTTGGAAAACATAAGAGATAATTTGTTATGGTCTTTTTTTTGTTATTATGTTTTATCTTCATATTCATCATCATAATGTATCACAATAGGTTGAATGCTAGTACTATCAGCATGATTGCAAGCTCTAACATCCATATTTATATCCAACAAGCTTCTTATTATTTTTTTTGGCTAAGATAAATTAGGTTCGACTTCATGTTTCAGTGAGGGTGGCATAGTGGATTTAAGTGATGACAAGGATAGAGGGTGGGAGGTATTTCCTTGGAATTTGGTTGGATGAATGGTTGATCATTAGGTAAGCTTTTACGCTCCTCAACAAGTTGATGAGCCATAGCTCAACATCTTGGTTTGTATTATTTTTCATTTATGTTTCTTCTTGGAAAAGATTTAGCTTGTGAAGGATGGATTGAGGTATTTCCTAACATTGGTTCTTTTTCTTCCTTTTTAGAAGGAATTGATGGGACTATCGAAGGTTTAGGAACCATAGGATTCTTAGGATTTTGCATAAAAACTTGTTTTTCCTTAGGAGGCACAAATTTATTCCTAAGGGCTTCATCAAATGGTTGTCTTATGGTCCTTTAGAGGATGATGGAGGGGGAACCACAACATACATGCTAGGTGGTCAAGGAAGGATACTCAGTTTGAACTTAAGTTCATCCACTACCTATGGGGTGGGAGGAATAACCATCAAAGTCACTGGAGACTAAGGAGCCTCAAGTGATATATTACTAACGGATAACTTGGTTATGTGCTTAACTTTAAATTTTTTATATGAAAAATAAAAAATCCTTTTACAAGTCTTAACAAGTTGAAATGGTTGAGGCCAACATTAATCTAGTGAAAGGTTTCCACAAGAGGCCAAAGGCTTAAATCCACTATGATAAATAGTATGTATTTATTCTTCAAATGGGAATTTAAGAAATTTGTGAATAGCTGATGGGACCACATTCATGGAGCTTATCCATGAATGACCTAAGTTCACATGAAACTGGTCCAATATTGGAATTATGGTAAATGAAACATCCAACTGTTTAGGTCCAAATTTTATTGAAATATTTATAGAACCATCATGATCCTTTAAGAATTATTTCAATTATTCATAATTAGCCTTATCGAGTTCATGCTCATATAATAATTCTTTGGTAATCAGGTTCACTTCACACATGGGATCAATTAGTATTCCCCTTGTGGGTTTACCATTGATTCTATTAGTGATATAAAGAGGACCATTGGGTGCAATTTTAGAAGATCAATATGTGAAAGCAATATCAGAAAAAAGATCAGTTTGATCCTTACAAGGTTGAGCTTCAATCATGTTGATCTCATTGAATAGATCCTTAACTTCTTCTTCAGTAACCGTTTGTTGGAAAAAATTGGTTGAATGACTTGGTAATGGGTTTGTAAATATTTTTAATTTTTGATTGGGTGGAAAAACTAATTTATTTCCTTTGTCGTTTACAATGGCCAACTAGATGATATTAAAATCAATGTGGTCTTGCACTTTGTGATTAAGACACATACATCTTTTTGTATAATTCTCAAGTGTACAATAATATTGACAGAGGCTTTTGCGTTAAATTTTAGCAATAATAGTTTAGTTATATCAATACACATTGAAACAAAGGGAGAGGGGGGAGATTGATAGGAGACCTAAAAACAGGATGTGAAATGAGGGACCTATGCCTAAAGAAAAAGGGGGTGTCCACCTAATCACAAATCCCCCTTTTCCATGTTCATTAGGAAGAGGGATAGTGCCACAAATGATTAGAATTGACTTGTAACCCTCAAGGTGAGTCAACCCTAGGTTTGGACAATATGCTGCCCTAACTTCCTTATGACAGAAACGACTGAAAAACAGTTTTGGGAGAAAGATAAAAGTGCATTAATAATCAAACTTATGAGATATAACACTTGAAATTTAAAGTATTATGATAACATTGACAAAAAAAACCATTAACCAGCATATCTAAGAAGGTTAGGATGGTGTTTACCTAGCTCCAAAAGTGGGTTTCAGGCTTTGTTGAAGAACATATTTTCCCAGGGGTCTAAAAATTCTTTTTGCAATCCTTAGATCCTAGAACTAAGCTTCTAATTCCCCCAGGTTTGATTGTCAAAAATTTGGAAATAAAAACTATAGGTGAGCTTTTGTGTCTTGAAAACTTTGACAACTATGCAAAATTGCACTTTTGATCCAATTTCAATCTTTCTTCACCTAGAAATCTATAAACACAAAGAGAGGAGAAAAGTGTTTGTTTTTTGTGGATAAGGGTTTGCCTTGGTCAAACCCTATTTTGGTAATTAAACCTTGATAATGAAAAAATGATAAAATGAATGAATTGATGAATGAACAAAGTTCGTTGCACCTCACCAAACCCTTTAATGGTTTCCCTTAGAGGATTGAAGTATAACACATCACTCCAAGGATTGGATTTTGCATGAAATGGCTTGATTTCTTGATAGATGTTGATGCTTGAATGCTTGCTTGAAGCTTGAAACCTACATCACAATGTTAGCTCAAAAACATGCATGAACACACATAAACCTTGACATCATGATAGGATCTTGAATGCTGCAATAATTGACTGATAAATCTGCTCTTCAATTCTCTTGACAATAATATTTTCTCATGTGAAATCTTGATAATGTTGCTTCTTAATTGTTAGATTTGAATTGATAAAAAGACCTTGTATTTATAGGAGTTTCCTTAATTACTCGACAATTAAACACCACAACACAAACTTTGCAATTTGAATTTAGATCATAAAAATATCTCCAAAAACATATTAAAATACGGGTCCTGAAACTTAAGGAGGACCCATTAACCCTAGGCCCTAAACCTAGGACACACATTTTCCAAGATGTGTAATTAAGTGTAGGAATTGATTAAATGTGGGTTTCCCTTTTAGAAAATGAAATTAATTAGGCTTGTGAATGTATAATTGGTCTAATTAAAGGATTAATTAAGTCCAATTAATAAAGGGGAGGCAAACATAGTGTGAAAATGTAAAGCAATACATTTTTTGACACTACATTTAGCCCCCACTTTAGTGAGACTATGAGCTTGCACTCAGACTCACACTCAAGTAGAAAAATAATTCAAGAGAAGTCTAATTGTAAAAGTGTTGGAAAGATAAGATGAAAAATATCAAGGAGGGTGATCAAGCCCCCAAGATCTAAGATCTCAAGGAAAACCAGCAAAGGCACAAAGAGACACGCGAATATAGCAGTGACACAAGATGCACAATCATGCAATGTCAAAATTAATACAAAAATAAAGAAAAGGAATGATGGAATAGATGTGGTTGCATTGTTTTCCATAAAAAAATTTCACAAGTGAAAACCCATTGTCCACTATGCGAACAAAATATACTCACAAGGGATAGTGAAACCCGGTGTCCACTAGGTGAGCCCCAAGAAAGTGAGAAACACACTAGGTTGGTATGTACCGACAAAAAGGTGGTTGGTGGGAAATTCATGCCAAGTATATAGGCTCACATACGCCAATCGTACCAAAATTTATACCTCCTGATAACTTTAATAAGGCACCACAAAAATGGTCAAAGGCTCCACAAGGCTAGCAAGCTGCATTATGCTAGAAACTCATGAAAAACACAAAGGAACCATTGGCAAGCAAGTTGTGTTATACTTGGTGGCCATGAAAAAGTTGTAAATACAATAGGATAGGATAGTCAAATGGGTTTTTCTTAGTTCATGAAAGGTCTCACTTTAGGGAACATCGTGCTTAATGTCACCATCAAGAGAGGACTAGTCGAGAGATAAAAGATTCACACATTAGGGAATGCAAGACATAGCATTACCACGAAGAGGAATGTCATATGCCAAGAAAGGTCATGCTCTTGAAAGACATTAAACCCAATTTCACCACCAAGGAGACACATCATCTGAAGTAAGAAGACCACACTTTGAAGGGAATATGCAAAGAATGAGTGGGGATGTATATGCCCCCACTTTAAATAAATTGCTTAACACCATGTTTTGAGAAATAACTTTAAAGTAGTGAAATGATAAATTCCAATACATGAGAGATTTATTCAAAAATCCCTATGCCAAACATATGCTTTTGAATAGAGATACGTCATGGAAAGGAGGTTTCCCCCCATATGCAATCCTAATATAACACATAATAATAGAGATACGTCATGGAAAGGAGGTTTTGCCCCATATCCAATCCTAAGATAACACATAAGGGATCTATGGATTTGGGGTCAGCATTATGTCTTTGCTATAGTGATATAATCAAGCTTGGAACCATCATCATTACCCAAATAACTCATGGAACAACAAGTACAAAGGAAGAATGACATATAGAGAGAGAAAACAAAGGAGGAGCATTTTGGGTCAACATGGAAGAAACCTAAATGTCTCGATGCTTTGCATTATCCCCAAAATGAAAACACGAGACAAATAAAATAATTTTTTATGACATACAAATGACTTTAGATACAAATAGAAGAATGTCATGACAGATTCTCTTCCTTTGTCTCCTTGCACCAACGAAGTGACAAGGGTCATCCAAAGTAGGCTTTAAAACATATAAATACATGCCAAGTGTCACAAAATGGGGGATCACATTATGCACATGCAATCACAAAGAACATCAAAAGAAGACAAAGAAAAGACTAGTATGGCACATGTGAGTCAACCTATAGAAGGTCATCTGCATCCCAATCTTTTTCATCATAGGCAAAAGGCAAACAACTAGCCAAAAGGAAAACAAGTGTTGTACTAGGAGCATCACTAGGTTCAACACGTGGTGAGTTACTCTTTATAGGAGGATCATCATAGTTGTTATCATCTAAGCTTGTGGAAGATGAAAACAATAAATTCATCTCATTATGCACTTCCTCCTCAATCTTAGCAATCCCATCATCATCATCCAAATTAATAATAATAGGAGGTCTAATGATAATGTCCATTGAATTTCATGTTGTTGTTGTGGCAAAGGTGGAGAATCATCATGTATTGCTTGAGTTGGTGTTTTTTTTTGTTTTGTTCTTTTCTTCTAACTAACAAGCAACAACACGATGTCTATGCCTACATTCTTTAGCATTTTGATTTCTTCTTACATGATTTTCAAGTTGTGGAGGTGTAGGAGCGGGTTTATAAACTATTGGTTTCTTTTCTTCCCACAAGGGAGGAATGGAAGGAACTGTGGAAGGTTGGTCAACCACTTTCTCTTTGGGTTTATACACTTGTTTGATCTTAGGAGGCACAATAGGAATTGTATAGTTATCTGTTGGTCTCTTAAAGGAAATAGGTGGAGGATTTTTCATGGATTTTTCTTTGTTACTTAGAAGGGATTTTGGTTCAATCATGGCTTCATCAAGTATAGGAGACTCAATCATGGGTTGAGGCATGTTACTAAGAAATATTTTTTCTATGCGCTTTGCCTTGAAATTTTGGTAAAATTTAAAAAATAAGTCCTTGCAAAGCTTAATAGGATCCATGGGTTCAGGCCAAAATAAATCCAATGAGAAATTATCACAAGAAGACACAAGATTAAAACCACTATGATACACAGTAAAGATGTCATTTTCAAATGGAAATAAGTGTTTATGCACTATCGATGGGACAACATCCATTGAGCGTAGCCATGGATAACCAAGCTTCACACAGAATTGATTCAACGATGGGATGATGGAGAATGATACATTCAATTGTTTTGGTCCAACTTTTAAAGGAAGAGTGATCAAACCTATCGTAGGGAAAGCAAAACCATTATGTGTTTTGATCCATGCTTTTGGTTCATAAGAATCTTGATAAATTTCATGCACAAATAAGAATTCCTCAGTGATCACATTCTCTACATGCACTAGATCAATTAATATCCCATTAGTAGGCTTGTCATTCTAACTATGTAAAGAGGACCATCGGGTGCATGTTTAATTATGTCATTTTGTGAGAAAACAATTTTCATAGACAAGCTGGTTTGGCTCTTATGAGGTTGAACATCAATGATCTTAACCATAGTACCTATAGAATCATCCTCATTATCACTCATGTTATCATCAATCATGTCAACATTCATCACATCATTCTTGGTATCATTAGTTTTCAAAAAAGACATGTTATGATTTTCCATGTGATTAGTAAAGATTTTCAAATTTTGGTTGGGTGGGGAAACATACTTATTTCCTTGATCATTAACACCACCAATCTGGATGTGATTAGTGTTATCACCTGAAATTGCACCCTGTTGAGCCTGATGTTCAACACCTCAGTGTAACATGGGAAGACCTCTAAAGATGTGGGTTTCTTGTAGACAGAGGTCAACCTCCAGAGAAGGACGGCTTCCTTTGGTGTCACCTAAACTACTGATTCTGTAAAGGAAAAGGTAGAAGGAGTGCATAAAAATAAAACTAAATACTATGGTGATACACTGAACTGATAAGAGCAATGGAATACTTAGGTTACACTTGAAAACTGATGATGGATATGGGACTGCACAACTAGATTCTGTAGATTATGCATACAAATAGGTTTGACATGCACACACTTTCAAGAAGGAAAAGCAGATTTTCACAAATTAAAAGCTCATGTGCAATTGAGTAAACACAGTTTGTAACCTACATAATGCTACTTTTGCAAAGAAAGGCATGCTAACATGAAACAAAGCTATAAGGAAAAAGAAATATTTCACGAAATAGCTTAATGAATCACCTGAAAATGCACACTATTTTGCAAGAACTAGAAGGCAAAAAATGCACAATATTTTGCAAGAACCAGAAGGAAAATTGAGCCATCAATGGTAACCAAGGTAAACTCTATATATCATGCTCCAAAGTGAGTTACAAAATTTTGCTAATCTGAGAAAGGACTGCGAAAGTCACATACTTTTGAAAAGCATACGAAGAACTCCTTTTCAAAGAGGCAAAAAATGCCATCTATACAAGAGTCTCAGCCCCTAGGGCTTACAAAAATATCCACCTCCAAAAAGATCTTCCCTTAGATATTTTGAATGAAGTTAATGCTACGTTCAATGTGCGTCCCTACTATCCATGTCGATGAAGAGTTGCTCCCAAGAGAAACTTTCAGATCTTACGAAATACTTGCATTTACTTCTGGCCTCCGTGTCCATCCTCGAACTTCCTTGAAGGGCTGCTTTGAATGCTTTAAAGCATTATTATTAATCTTGATCCCCCCTGTGCCAGTAGATATTCCAGTTGCCACTGTGACTCATGGCTTCTTCTTCCTTTTGGCCTGATTCCCGCTCTAGATCTTTCTGCAAGTTGACTTCTTCTGGAAACAGCATCAAATTTTCCCTGTAGTCGACCTCCATAGAGACAACACTACTTCCTTCAAAACGATTCATCACCCTTGATCACAGAGCGGATCCATACTGCTCACATTTCATTGATCTTCTTCAGAGACGTAGTCAATCAGTCAAACTGCCCATGGTTCCCTCCGATTGGTTGAAAAGATGCCATGCAAGCTTCCTCGGGCAGTCAAAAGTTCTTTCTGCAGAATCACATGTCAATGAGACACTAGTCGTGTCTCCCCGATGCGAGTACATCTCATAGCAACTATTGGTATAGCTTACAACCGTTGGAAAGAGTTCCTATCAAACTTCAAAAGTCATACCGATATCTCCTTTGTTGTCACCCAGACCATCGGCAAGACCATATCACTTTCGGCAAGAGGTGTTGCCGAAAGCACCTGACAGTAGCTAGCACTTCAACTAGACCATTGGCAAGACTTCATCAGGTCGGCAAGATGTTATATCGAAGCCCCCCACCTTTCGGTGAGACTTCCATCGATCAGTGAGACATTACGGCGGGCAACGGGAGTTATAGCGATATCCTTCTCCATCGTCGAGACCATCGCTTGTCGGTGAGATATTACACTAAAGGCATAACCTTTGGTGAGACATTCAGCAGTCGGCGGGACCTCTCTCCGAACTCCATGCATTATACTGAAGGCACCCTCCTTCGGAAAGAAATTATGCCCTTTGGTAGGACATCCTCTTGAGGCCACCTCTTTCATCGAGACCTCCATTAGTTGGGAAGACTTTTCCCCGAACTCCTATTTCTTCGGTGAGACCACCAGCTTCCAGCGAAACCTTATGCCAAAGGAAAAATCCTTCAGCGAGCTCATTTCATCATCTATCCGTAGGACCACCTTCATTCGCTGAGACATCATGCTAAACTCCTTTCTTTCACCCTGAGCTCACTTCACTTCAGCAAGACCCTATCAGGTCGGCAAGACTTCTCAACAAGGCCATATGTTTCGGCGAGAGCTCATTCCGGGGCCACCTCCTCATGTCGGCAAGACTTCTCAGCGAGGTCACAATCTTTTGGCGAGCTCAAACCATTTCGGGGAGACTTCACCCTGTCGATGAGACATCATAGCAATAGTATCAACTTTCGCTGAGACCACGTGCTATTAGACAGACATCTCGGCGAGCCCAAAACCTTTCAGTGAGAGCTCCATTACGCTGAGAGCTCGATTCTTTCAGTGAGCCCCTGATTGATCGACAACACCTCATGTTGAACACAGATGTCTTGGAGACCTTTGCAAAAGTTAATCCATCTAGCCCCCTTGAATACTTGAAAAATAGACCCCTGCCTGATTGAGCCCGTAGGTAAAAATTGGGAAACATTTTTGGCGACTTTTGCTAGATGTTTGCCTGCTAAACATGAAAACCAATAGCCTAGACTTGTCCATTGGGCATGGATTCACTTGATAACTCAGAGGTTGACTAAAAACATCAGCTTTGTACATGGTTGTAACCCTCTTGAGACTCATTAGAACACTTGGAAAATTATTGAAAACAGGAAAGCAACAGAAGTAAAACTATTTACTGTACTGGAACAGCACTTAGGGAATTGTAAAATTGCAACTAAACCTACCCTACACTAACCAGTAAGAAATTGGTCAAACAAAACCATTCGTAGGATGGTTGAAATAGCTTCCCTTTCTTTTCAAAGTATAATGACTGGCATACCTAAGGACAGCTGAGTAAAAATGAAAAATAGAAATTTTTTTAACAAGGCGATGCACTGCCTCTCGAAAGAGGCGAACAAGCTTACTTACCTCACTAAATAGATCATATGCATTGTCAACCAAAGGAGGATAAGTGAACTGAACATATTCTTGCTTGGCTTCCAGTGCATCCTTGATAACATCCTCTATTGTGTCTTTGTGTATGGGTGCAAGACTGATCATTGGTGTTGTATTGAACTCCATCTGGGCAAAATATCTGATAGGGAAGCCTTTGGTAAGGGTAAATCTTGAACTTTCCTTGTTGATCTCTTGGTCATGAGCCACCACTTTATCACCTTGTTGGCTGGAAAGATCTAACCTTAGTGACTGACTTGGTGGGAAAATAGAAACCTCCTCAGTATGCACATGCTTTCCAAAATGAACATTCATTCCTTCAATGGAGAATAATGAGATGGCTTCCTCCAACACACCTTCAATCAATACATCAGTCTCTGGCTCCTTTATACTCCAGAAAGGAAGCTACTCATAGTTCTTATCATTACTGGAAGAATTACATTCCAATTCAGGCTTGTTTTCCTCAATAAAGGAAGGCAACAATTCTAACAGTGATGAAATCTCAAGTTCTTCTGGACAATAGAATGGAAGCTCCTCTAACCAGATATAATCTTGTAAAATAGGTTCATGAGGCTCCTCCTGTAGTTTCAACACCTCTACAAGTTGTTGCTCAAGATCATCATAACCCTCAACTTTTTCTGATTCTTTGCCATCCAATGTTGAACAAAACTATTCAATAATACATTTGGACACTCTTCAAAAAGCTCAACATTGGATTCCTCATCCAGAACACGCTCAAAAACATCAAAACTCTCACCTTGGAGGATAGAATCAGGTTCAATTTTAGGCTTTTCTTCCTGAATTAAGGCCCTATTGTCTTGTTGATTATCATCAATCAACAACTCTACATTGTCTTCCTTCTGTTCAATCATTTGATGATGTTTCTTTCTATATTCCTCCATAGCTAGATGTAACAGATTTGAAATTCTAGTCTCCTCCATGGTGAATGAACTGACTCGATCACTGGGCTGCTCCTCTTCTGCAACAACTCTCTTTTCTTTGGAACTCCTCTCAAGCTACCTCTTTTGAAACTCCTCCATTAGTTGGAGCTGATAATCTGAGTAAGCTTGAGTTTTTCGCACTTGAGAAGAGAGCAGCTTCATTTGTTCTTCCTTAGCAGCCATTTCTTGTTCAAGGCCTTCCTCGAACTAGATTCTTTTTCCAGTCCCTCTTGATCACAAAAGTAGACTTGTTCAGCCATTTGTTGTTGTTGCATAATGATACTTTTCTGTACCTTGATATCAACCAACATCTTAGATAGGCATGCAAGCACCTTACTAATATCATTAATCGGCATATTGTGAAAAATTTGATTCAAATCCCACAAGATATGGTCAACCTATTGGAGCAAGTCCAATATGTTCTAGTATGGATGTCTTTGAGGTTGATTATATAAATAATCATAATAGTTAATATCATAAACCTCCTCTTGGGGTTGATTTTGATCAAATGTTGATTGAAACAAAGGCTGAACCAGAGTGGGAGGGTGGGAAACATGATGAAAATACTGATTAGTTGTTGTTGCAAGGGAAATTAGGCTGAAACCAACATTATGGTTGGTTGAATGTAACTAATAAGAAGGTGTAGGAGCAACATACTCATGATGTGGAGGGTAATAGTAAGCATTTTCATGAATATTTGACATGTTTTCATTCAAAGAGCTAGACACTCAAAACTAATAGATTCTTTTGACACATACCAACACTTGTGCCTGTGAAACCAAAATATTTGAGCTCGGAGTCGCCAGGTGTTGTTCAAACTGCCTCCAAAGGCTGAATGATACTGAGGTAGACACCAAATCTCTCAGTATGCTGAATTTTTTATTAATGAATTGGATTTTTTGCTACTTCCCAAACTCAAAGTCGCCACGATATGTTGATGCTTACCTCTAAAAGGCCTGAAACTTACTGGCTGCATATCAAGAACCTGTAGTAATATGTAATCTTGAAACTGTTCTGATTCGAATAGTCCCACCGAGCGTGCCAAAAATTGTTATCACTTGAAATTGCACCCTATTGAACCTGATGTTCAACACCTCAGTGTAACATGGTTGACCTCTATCTACAAGAAACCCACATCTTTAGAGGTCTTCCCATGTTACACTGAGGTGTTGAACATCAGGTTCAACAGGGTGCAATTTCAGGTGATAACAATTAGAATCAATAAGGTCTTGTATGATGTGTTTAAGACGCTTACAATATTTTGTATCATGTCCATTTTTTTGGTGATAATGGAAAAAGGCATTAGCATTATAATTTAGAGGTAAGGGCTTTATAAGATCAATAGTTCTAACGGTAGGTAAGGTAATTAGGTTCTTAATCAAAAGTTGCAACATGATGGAATGGAGGGTATCAGGTAACGAGGTAAATTGTCTAGTGCACTCTCTGAATTGACATGAATTTGTTGTTTTTATGGCAACCACTTGAGATTCAACATGTTGAATTATTTTAGATGGGTTTATCTATAAAAATCTCTTATTTGTTTCTTGAATGGTTGGAAGTTGTTACATGGGGCACAGACTCAGATTTCTCAGGGTGGTTAGAGGCATTTTTTAATTTCCTAATGACTAACTAAATTTTGATAGTCACAAAGTGTCGTGCACAAATGTGTAAAGGAGGGAAATTTCATCATCCCAAGCCTGTCTTGGATTTTTTTATAATTTTTCAATGAACATTCTTTGAAAATCAGCATCAGGAATCTTAATATTGATTTGTGAGTAAAGAAATTGGTATCATGCTATAAAATTAGTGATCTTTTCATCATCCTTTTGTTTACACTTCATTAAATCAGCTAAGGTCATATTAGGACCAATGTGCATTTGAAAATGGTTGAGAAAGGCATCAACAAGCTCATTGAATGAACTAATTGAATTATTCGGTAAAGTGAAAAACCATTCCAAGGTTGAATCTTTCAAAGACCTAGGGAAGAGTTTAGCCAAGAGCTTGTCTTCAAAAATGAATTCACTACATAAGGTTGTATATGTCGAGACATGGTTACTAAGATCTCCTTTACCACCATATTTCTCAAATCTAGGAATTTATATACCTTGTGGAATTTGTGCTCTCAATATCTCCAAGGATAATGGGTTTCTTTTGACATATTGTAAAGGTTGTCCATTTTGAATTTGGTTTAATGTGGAAATTTGTTGTTGGAGGGATGAAACATTTTTTAAAATTTGGTTAAGGATGGAATCATTGGTTGTGTTTTGAGATGGAGGTGAATAAGGTGGTGTATGGGTATTTGGAGGACAAGTGAATTGAAATTTTGTGAGGGATGAAGGGTTAGGAGATATGAGATTGGAATTCACAAAGATAAAGGGATTCCCTATGGAAATACCTAAGATTGTATTGACATTGCTAGTGGGTTGCCTTGTTGCAATAACAATTGGATTGGTGTATGTAGGAATAGAGGCCACAGTTGTAGGAGGAATTTGATTTCTACCTTGACTTTGTGTGAATCCAAAATTTTGAGCACAACTAGTCATTATAGGAACATGATTGTCAATTATATGGGCTAGAATACACACAATTTCTATTCCTTGTTCATTATCAAGCACTTTCCTCATGTTATCTATGACAGGAGCCACAATACCAACAATGTAGCCAACACTCACAAAGTTTTGCAGTTTTTCTAAGGCTTCGTCCATTTGTTTTAGCTTTTCTTGAGGGACATTAGCAACCATTGTGTCAACATCAATTACATTGATTGTTGGTAAAGTAGTCATGGGAAATGCAGTATCAAAGCTATGGTCCATAATGGGTTGACTAGTGTCAATAGTATTAGTGAGAGTTAGAATACTCAAGATCCATAATGGATGTACAAGCGTGGGATAGCATGAGTCTTGAAGTACGTCTCACTAAAGTATTGGAAATAGGACACCAAGTTGTAAATCTCATACAACTCTCACCAAACCCAAGTGCACCCAAAATGGAGAAAAGGTACTATGCAAATGTAATGAACACCCAAAAGTATGAATCACAATGCAAGTATGTAAAAATATTTTACAATTTTCATATTTTTCACATCTCAAAACTTTGCTTGCATTTAATAAATGTTAAGTTATTTAAATAATTATGGAAAATGAAATTTATCAATTGACTTGTGGTAAATTTAAGATTTCAATGTCATTGAAATATATTTATACTCATGTGATTGATTACAAAAGATGAATGTTATGATGTGAAATGGAATCTTTTTGTTTGAGATTGGTTATTAATTACTGATGAAACTCTACAAGTGCAAGTGTGTGAATACAAGAACAGGATGAAGACTGAGAACATGGTTGAGGTAGGAGTATTTAGTCAGATGACGAATGGTAAGAGTGCTTGGAATCTGAAACGTGCACGCACCACTGAAATCTTAGCATCTACATTTGACTTGCAATTTGGTAGACATTATTTTGCTTGTGCGAAATGTATGAATGATAAATAGGTAAGCTTATGGAAAATAAATTTATTGAAGTATTTGCTTACCTTTCTTATTCGATGTTAATTCCATTTTAAGAAATAGAGAAGGAAATATATATAATGTGTGGGAAATTGTTTTCTTCAATTTAAAAATGTTGAAAAGAATATTAAATGAAAAATTAAAAAATGATAAAATACCACTTGGGAAAACAATTGATGTTATCACTTGGAAAACGTTCAACGTTAAAATGATTAAAATGAAAAATGATGAATATCAACATAATAGTTAATATTTATTTCATATTCAAATTTGAATGGGCTCGAAGGGGTGGAATGGCTGCCCATAATCCACAAAAATAAAGTAGCAAATCAAAAATGCAGGAAGTGGGGGCGGTTACCCTAATGAAAGCCCTCCAATTTGGGGAAAAAGCAGTGTTAGTGGGGGTAAAAATCATGCAAAAGGGAAAAAGAGAGAACTCGATTGATCACAGTGGGTAAAATCTTGGTCTAAAAAGCAAGAAAAAGATATCGATTGGGTTGGCAAGATAGGGAAAAATTTGTATCCATGGCCTTCAAGAATTCATCTCATACCTGGGTCAATTTGGGTGATTTTTCAAAGGTAAGATCGACTCATTTAGAATGTTTCCAATTTTATATGTTTTTCGTATTTCCTTGAATTCTCTAATTTTCTATTAGAAATCATAATATGAAGAAAATTCATTTATTTGTTATGGCTCTACATTCAAGCCTTGTTTTTGCATGTGTCGGGATTTCCTTATCAACATCGACCCATGTTATCCTTTAGTCGTGGGAAGGAGAAAACCATGGGTTTGTTCATTCCATGGACACCTCCATTATGGTGGGTTGTATACTTTTCTTTTTGCTTTGTCCATGCGATAGTAGCATGGTCATTTTGAACCATGTGTGTGAATGCATGTGTGATGGGTCATCATTTGAACCCTTTGTTATCGTAATGAAGCCTTGAGATGGCTAAGCAATGCTATCAACATTGAATCTATATCCTTGAATCTTTCGGGTGATGTCTAAACCCTCAGACCGATCCATGATATTATAATTTTATTGGTTCATGTGAATAAACCCGAGAGTGATATGATCATTCTAGTCTTTGAAAATGTTTTATCACTATAACATAATGTTTAGTATCAAATGATTCTCATCGTTCAATTTGATAAATTTGGATTTAAAAAGGAAATCCATTATGCACTAGTGTTAATCAAGCCTTAACAAGCCAAATGATGAAGTTCCATCGCTCCAATTTAAATGTTTATTTTTAAAAATGGAACATTGTACATATATATATATATATATATATATATATACAGTCATTCATGTATGAAATGAATTAGACATGTTGAATAAATCTTATCACTATTTCATATCTTTGTATTAAGGTGTATTATTGTCTGATCGATAGTCACCATGTCCTCTAAAAGACATTGAGTGAGATATATGATGTTTATTGTTGAACGATAGCATGCTATTGTCCTAAAATGATAACATTCTTATCATTCCCAAATCCGATAATGGATGCTAAAAGAATGAAATGAACAAAATGATGTTCATATCAATCCACTTGGTATTAAATGATTTCAATATTGTTTAAAATGATGCAAGAATAGTAGTATCAGCCTCAAATTTTGAATGCCCTAAGAAGAATAAAAGGGGCCCGAATGAGATATTTGTTTTGAGTGAAATTTCTTATTTTAGTCTTTGTTTTCAAAATAGAGCAACATTTTTATTGTCCTTAGGGACGGTTCGATGTTTCTAATTGTGACATAATGTGCTTAAAAGTGTATGAATTTGACCCTCATCTCTTGAAGTATCCTTCATTTTGTGACATAAGTAAATATCTGCAAACTATTTTTCTAAATGTTCTTGTTGAAAAAGCTAATCAAAATAAATTAAGAGAACTTGTTATTTGCTTATACAATGAATTGTCACATTCTGAAAAGAAGTCAAACTAAATCTAGTGTGTTTGGATTTTGTTAAAATATGTAGATTTACATATTTTGTCAATTGCAAATTTTATTTTATGAAAATGATTTCGTGACTTACTATTTGAAACTTAGATTTGAATCAAGGTCTAAGAATGATTGTTTAATGTTTTTATTCCTTTTCAGTAGAATTTGTTTGTACATCTAGGATGAAAGTTGACATCTAATTGCATATAGGAATTTGTATGCGGAATAGATCATATTTTATTTTTAAAAGAATGTATATGCATACACCATTTTTAACAAAACGCCATATATGTGTACATGCATAAATCAATCTTCCATTTATGCATTACACATACATGTGATATACCTTCTTTAAAAACTATATTATTTTCTTATCTGAAATGTAGATTTCATTCCAAGTATGAAGGAATAATGGAGATAATGGAAGTCTATAATTATTGATGCATGTTTTGCGATACTCTTTTCATAATTGAGAAGTTGAATCATGTATTACTTTAAAAATCTAATTGTTTAAATGTCATATCTGGTTACTTTCTTTCATATGCATGCTGAATAGAGATAGCCAAATGAATCATATGTAGACTATGTTGTAGATATTTTGATTCTTAACCATGAAACGATTGGCTAGTTAAAAACTACTGGGAACTAGATTGATTTTTTGCAAATTTGTGAAACTTGGATAATATGTATGTTATCTTATGTATGTGGGAGGTTATCTTCCAAGATAGTTGCCAAAAATGGGCTATCAAAGAGTATAGGTTTTTCTTTTCCAAAATCTATTATTTTTAGTTGTATACAGCATATGCTTGGCCAAGCATTTGTAGTCCATTATGTTGAATGGTCTAATCTTTATTATGTAACTCTCTGCCATTTCCTAGCATAGATCTTTCATATTATAAATGTAGATAGAAATGCATGTAGATGTTAGGCACACACCAAATTCCACCTTGCATACTATATCTCTTGCTAATTAGTCCATGCAGGTCGGTTATTCTTCGAGCTAGGAAGAATTTTGAGGAAGAATAGCTTTGTGGTTGGGAAGAAAGGTGTTTGAACCATGTTCTCATCCACCAGATGTGACAAGCATTGAAGAGGAATCACATGGAATTCCATATTCTTGATTATTGTACTATGTACTTCATGATGTAATTTGAGTTGACTAAGTGGCAAGTTGGCCTAAGTCAAACTTTGTATCTTGTAAAATTGACATTTGGAAATGAATATAAATTATATTTTTGACATAAGGTGCTATAATGGAAAATAGCCAATTGACTTTATCTTTAATTTATTATTCATAATGTCATATTTTAGTTTGAGTGTTATTTACATATGAAACATTACATATTTGAAACCAGAAAATTTACTGATTATGCTATGTAAAAACTTGAAAAATGATGTCCTTTTAATGTCAATTTTGATTTCAAACAATGCACTTAATTTGACCAATTGAACTTAATGCAAGAAAGTACAAAAAAAAAAATTCTAAAATTGAAACATAGATCTGACAACATAATGAAATGAAGCAAACAGAGACAAGAAGATGCCCAAATTTTTGAAAAAGCACTTGTACAAGGACAGTTTCACCCAAGGGTGAATGAGTCTTTGTATAAGGGTTGGAAAAATTAAAGTTTTTGTTTTTGGTTTGATGTTTGAGTTTTCTATTTCAAGTTGCAATTAGTGAATTTTGTGACATATTTTTCTAGTTTTAGGTGTCTTAATGCAAGTGCAACTAGTGACAATAAGTGAACAAAGTCACAAGTTTTGGAATGCAATATTGAACTGAATTTAAATATAAATGACTGAAAGACACTCTTGATGCAACTACAATGCAATATGTATACAAAATTAATACAAAATTTATGTTTTTTTATGAATTTAAGTGATGCAAACATGCAAAATTAAACCCTAAATGTAATGCAAAACACACTAATGCAAATCTTATCTAGGGTTTTGAATGTCTCCAAATTAGAATTTAAGATGTGCAATGTCAGGTTCACCAAAATGAAATGAAGGAAAAGGGGGGAGATGGATAGGAGACCTAAAAATAGGATGTGAAATGAAGGACCTATGCCTAAAGAAAAAGGGTGTGTCCACCTAATCACATATACACCTTTTCAAATGTTCATTAGGCGGATGGATAATGCCACAAATGATTAGAATTGACCTACAACCCTCAATGTGAGTCAACCCTAGGTTTGGACACTATGCTGCCCTAACTTCCTTATGACAGAAATGACTGAACAATAGTTTTGGGAAAAAGATAAGAGTGCATTAACAATCAAACTTATGAGATCTAACACTTGAAATGTGAAGTATTATGATAACATTGACAAAAACAACCATTAACCAACATATCTAAGAAGGTTAGGATGGTGTTTACCTAGCTCCAAAAGTGGGTTTCAAGCTCTAGTGAAGGACATATTTACCCAGGGGTGAATGGGTCTCTATACATGTGTTTAAAAATTATTTCTACAGTCCTTAGATCCTGGATCTAAGCTTCTAATTCCCCTAGGTTTGATTGTCAGAAAGTTGGAAATAAAACCTGTAGGTAATTTTTTGTGTCTTGACAACTTTGGAAACTTTGCAAAATTGCACTTTTGATCCAATTTCAATCCTTCTTCACCTACAAATATGCAAACACAAAGTGAGGAGAAAAGTTTTTTTTTTTTGTGGGCAAGGGTTTTGCTTGGTCAAACCCTAGTTTGTTAATTAAACATTGATAATGAAATAATGATAAAATGAAGGAATTAATGAGTGAACAAAGCTTGTTGCACCTCACCAAACCCTTTAATGGCTGCCCTTAGAGGATTGAAGTCTAACACATCACTCCAAGGATTAGATCTTGCATGAAATGGCTCGATTTCTTTATAGATCTTGATGCTTGAATGCTTGCTTGAAACTTGAAACCTACATCACAATGTTACCTCAAAAACATGCATGAACACACATAAATATTGACATCATAATAAGATCTTGAATGTTGCAATAATTGGCTAATAAATATTCTCTTCAATGCACTTGACAATAATCTTTCCTCATGTGAAGTCTTGGTAATGTTTCTTCTTAATTGTTAGATTTGAATTGATAAAAATACCTTGCATTTATAAGTGTTTCCTTAATTACCCAAAAATTAAACACCACAAGCTGGCCTTTTCAATTTGAATTAAGATCATAAAAATGCCACCAAAAACATATTAAAAAATGGGTCCCAAGACTTAAGGAGGACACACATTTTCCAAGATGAGTAATTAAGTGTAGACATTGATTAAATGCGGTTTCCCTTTCGGAAAACAAAATTAATTAGGCTTGTGAATGCATAATTGGGCCAATTAAAGGCTTAATTAAGTCCAATTAATAAAGTGGATGCAAACATAGTGTGAAAATGTAAAGGAGTACATTTTTTGACACTATAGGCCTAATAGGAGGAAGTTGAATCATTTTTTTATTTAACAATTGCAACATAATAGTGTAGAGAGAATCAAGCGACAGTGAAAATTGTCTCTTAGTATAAATTGATATGGCAATGTGGATGTAGTGGAAACTTCTGTTTGGATGTTATTGAATGATTGAGGATTGTTTATCTCTATAAAGTTCTTGTTTTGTTTCTTGAATGGTTGATAATTGTATGAGGCATAGCTTTCGATTGACTAGTAGGAGCTAATGAAGGTGTACCTTCATATTGACTAATTGATATCTCACAATCACAAAGGGTTGTACATAAATGTGTAAATGAAGGATACTTCATCAACAAGATATTATTTCTAATGTTAGGTTGCAAATTTTCAATAAAGACTCTTTGTATATCAGCATCTAGAAGGTTATAGGATATTTGTGAATAAAGAGCTTAGTATTTTCTCATAAAGTCAATCACCTTTTGTTTAGGTCCTTGTTTACAATAGACTATTTTTTTGTAATGTAACTTGAGGTCCAATGTTTGCTTGCAAGTGTTGAATGAATCCATTAACAATTTGTGTAAAGGACACTATCGTGTTATTTAGAAATCAACAAAACCAAATCAACGCAACTCATGAGTCTAGTTTGTGGTCTCATTTTTGGGTAGAATTTGTGATTTAGTTGTTGAATTTATCATGGACTTTGACGTTAAGAGTTGATACTTTTATGATATTTTCTCAAACTATAGGCATTGGGCTTACTCTTATTTCTGCAAACCTTTAATGATAATGGCATGTTATATGGATTGTCCATATTAATTTTGCATGTGGCTAATGAATGTTCCTTAGGGTGGTTACAGATATGCAATTATTATGTGTACTAACATTGCCATGCAGATTTAATTTGAGGATGCTAAATTGAGGAAGACACCGCCAGCTAGGCATGCACCATAATGTCTAGCAAAGAAATCATTCAAAGGTCAAAGGAGGTCGACGGCAGGAGATTCCTCATGCAAACCGAATGTAACCACCTTGTAGTGGTCATTATTGATGTTGAGAAAATGTGTGTGTTACTGCAACACTAAATCTACGGTTGGACATGCATGTTTGACCGGATTCCATGCATGCATAACCGTCGCCCCACTTTCTTTGTTTTCCCTAAATGGAATCCTCCTAGTTCGTGGCATTGACTACCTTGTTTAGTTGGTAGTATAAATAAAGATCAGATGCTCCTTCTCTAAAGGTTGCGCGATTTGATAGTGTACTTGCATTCTTGATTTTTCAGCAATATATATATATATTACTCTTTTGTACTCATGATTTATAGGGAATAAAATGAAGTTCTAAGTTTAAACATATGAGTTCTCATTAGTTTTAGAGGATACTTATCCAAATGGGCCCACTTGGTGAGTAATTTGTCCTTTAGTTTAGTATTAGTTTAGTATTACTTTATGTTTAGTAATTAGTTAAAAATATGGCACCGACTATTCCTGTAGCCACTAGAATTCCATTCTGTGACTATTCCTATAGCCAAAGCAGACAGAGTAGTGCCCCGTTTGTTTGCTCAAATTTTCATTTATGTGATGCATTTTAGCTTGGTGTAATTGTTGATTGATGGTTAGCATTTATGTCATTCCTTTCTAAGCAATTTACTTTTAGCATTGTGTCTTTCTTAGCTGTAGAATAAAAATGGCTACTTTGGGTTCCTAGTGCACATACTATGTTGACCCGTTTCAAGTTCACGTCCCTGGTTTGACAAGTTAAATGCACCTTCATGGTGATTGAAATAGCTATTTAGATTAGATATCCAATCTCTGAATCATGACTATAAAGGCCTAGTTGTTGAATCATTGTAGGAGGCAAACATTTTTGGCGTTGTTGTCGGGGATGGTGTCAAACTAGGAAGTTCTTTGGAGTCATTAATAGTTTTCTTGTTGTAGTATTTTTGAAAGTTGTTCTTAGCATACCCCTCATTTAGGAAGTAATGACCCCCCTTATTCTTTACCAATTATTTGTGTGAGTTGGCTGATAGTGAGTTGATACCGCATGCATAGAGGAAGGAGAAGGGATGCTTATGGGAGATTCCTTCCTAAAAATTATGATCCATTCCAGGTAGAAGAGCTTCCAAATATGCCCAGGAATGAAGAAGAAGAGTTAAACCCATTTGCTGATGCATTTCCTGATCTAACCAGTTCTGAAGCTTCCACTGAAGACCAAAATTAGTTTAAGAATTCCTTTGTTTGGGAAATCAATCCAGTAGGCATGGGTGATGAAAATAGAAACAGACCTAACCAACCATCTTTCATTTCCCCATTGCCAATCAAAATGAAGTGGACAACCTCAAAAATATCCTTGCTTGATCCCTTCCTAAGTTTTGTGGAATTGTTACAAAAGATCATGATACCTTATTGTTTGAGTTTGACATACTTTGTAGGAGTTATGACTATACCACCGATGCCCATAGGCTTAAACTATTTCCTACCACTCTGAAAGAAGTTGCATTAAGATGGTTCATGGGCCTAGGTAGAGATACTGTGGAAACTTGGGAGGACATAAAGACAAAGTTCCTTGAGACATACAATGAATATTGCAAGGGCAGTGACATGAAAGGAGATGATATTTTCAGGATGGAGCAAAAGGAGGATGAGAGCCTGGAAGATTACATTTCAAGGTTTATGTTTTTCTTACAGAAATCTTCATACCATACCCTCAATGAAGAATCACATAAGCTACTTTTCTTAAGAGGAATCAATGAGAGTTGCACTGATGCCTTGGACCTAATGGCAGGAGGAGATATCACCCAAGTTCCTTGGGAAGACATCAAGAAAATATGTCAAAACTACTCTAGGGAAGCTTCAAAGAAAAGGGGAGCTTACCAATCCTCTATGGGTAAGTCATCCACCAATGGAGTCTCAAGAATGGAGATCACACACTTGCTTGCAGATTTCAAGCAAGAAATTATAAACAATCTAGCTACTCAGCTGGATACATTTCAAGCCAAGAAGAAACAAGAGGAGGCAGAGGCAATGTTGGCAAAGTATTGCCCCCATTGCAGACAAAATAAGGACTACAGATGCAAGATGGTAGCTAATATTGAAAACAAGAAGATTTCACCCGAGTTCAAGCCAATCAAAATTCAAGAATATCAAGTCTACTATGTTGCACAAAGGAAGCCTTGGGCTCCAAGACAAGGTATGCCACCAGATCCACTATCTTATGTTGGGCCATATTTCAATTCCTATTCATCTGGTAACCAATGGCAGCGCCCATAGCAATCTAGCTATGGAGGATATCCACCACAGCCTTAGAGTAACCCTTCAAATGCTTGGCCCACTCATCAAAACTCTCCACCCCAGTGGCAGCAACCTCAGGGGAATTAGCAACAATATCAAGGGAATTGGTAGCCACCTCCAAGAAATTGGCAGCAAACAAATCAATGGAGGGGAGGACAACAATGGCCAACCCAGAGAACCAATTACATGTAGCCACCTTCTTAGCCCCAACAGTCTACTATAATGCCTCCACCTACTAATTCAATCTCAAACCCACCTAAACCTACTTAGCTACCAGCTCATCCCACACCCAATCCAAATAACAAACCACAGCAGCAGTCTACATACTCTGCTAATTCAAATCAATTCCTTGCATATGTTGTGAGTGTAAGTGACATCCACTTGCGTTCAGGAACTACTTTATGAGCCCCTTCCAATCCCACTATCACTGAGTTTCCTGTGGAAGAGGAAGAGGAACCTCTGAATGATCCCATTCATCCAAATGCACCTAAAAATCATGAACCAGTCCTAGCCAAGCAAACTAAACAAGAACCACCATTTCCTTAGAGATTGGAAGTTCCCAAGAAGAAGGAAGAAAAAGAGGATACAACTTTTGACATCCTGGATCAGCTAAAGCATATATGTGTCTAGATCCCTCTATTCTAGTCCATAAAGGATGTCTCAATCTATGACAAGGCAATCAAGGAAGCATGCCTCAAGAAGCTAGGCAAGAAGAAAAAAGACCCAACTACAGTTTATGTGGTGGGACAACTAGCTGACATCATGTTTGGAAAAGTGACTATCCCCAAGTACAATGACCTAGGTAGTCCTATACTAGCAGTTGTTGTAAACGAGATCTAAATAAAGAATGCTCTAATTGATTTAGGGGCAACAATCAATGTAATGACCAAGGACATCCTACAGCAACTAAATGTTGCAAGCATGAGATCTACTCCTACTGTCTTGTAGATTATTGATAGTTCTAATGTTAAGTCTGATGGTATAGTGGAGGATCTTGTGGTAGTTTTAGACTCCTAGGAGTACCCAACAAACTTCATGATTCTCTCTCCTAAAGCTACACTAGGTGGGTATCCCATTATTCTTGGAAGACCATGGTTAGCAACTACAAATGCATATATTGGATGTCGGTCAGGTGACATGACCATTTCATATGGGAAGAGCACTAAAAAAAAAATTATTTATCCTCCTACTCAGCCATCTCATGATGAGGATGATCCTGTATGGCCACATGTTGGTGAAGAGGCCAAGGAAGTTAATTATGTGGTGCATGTTATGATGCTAGGAAGAAGCTCTTTTATGCAACTTCAAGATGAGGATGAAGTATTGGATAACATCATTGAGAATCATTGTGAAGTGGAAAAAGCATCATCTTCTCATTTTGTTGTTCCATTCAAAACATTTATGCCCGCTCTTCCTGTAGCCATCGTTCCTGCAGACATTCTTCCTGTAGCCACTCTTCCTGTAGCCAAACTTCCTGCAACAACAGGTATGACTCATACATTGCTGCCATATGAACTAAGGGTACCATGCATTAATGAAGCAACCATGATAGAGTTGACTACACAAGTGTAGGTGTCAAAGGGAAGATATCTGAATGTTAACAACAAACTGAGTAAAGAACAACAATTGTTATTCAAAAACTTATTAAGGACCCATCAGCATGCATTTGTGTGGGATTATCATGATATGAAGGGATTGGACCCTAAACTTTTTACACATAGAATTTACATCAGAGATGATTGCACCCCAGTGAGGCAACCACAAAGAAGAATTAACCCTACACTAAGAGAAATTGTAAAAGGAGAACTGCAGAAATTTCTAGATGCAAGATTTATCTACCCCATTTCGGATAGCCAGTGGGTGTCTCCATTAGTGATTGTGCCCAATAAATGAGGGAAATGGTGAGTTTTTGTTGATTACAGGGAACTTAATGCTACCACAAAGAAGGACCATTTTCCCTTATGCTTTATAGATCAATTATTGGACACACTTGCAGGAAAGCAATACTTTTCTTTTCTAAATGGATTCAGCAGCTACAACTAGATTCAAATTGCACCAAAGGACCTAGAGAAGAACACCTTTACTTGTCCATGGGGGACCTATTCCTACTTATTACTCCCATTTGGCTTATGCAATGCACCTGAAACCTTTCAGAGGGCAGTCATTAGCATATTTTATGATATCTCTCTTAACTGCATGGAAATTTACATGGATGACTTTACCACTTATGGTGCTGATTTTAATCAAGCATTGGAAAATATCAGGAGAGTCCTACAGAGATGTGAAGACCAAAACTTGTCCTTAAACAGTGAAAAGTGTTTCATGATGATGTAGGAAGGTGTAGTTCTTGGCCACTACATCTCCCACAAAGCAATTCAAGTAGATCCTGCAAAGATTGAGGTGATCACAAATCTTCCCACACCTGCAAAATAGAAGGATGTTAGGTGTTTTTTGGGCCATGCAGGATATTATAGGAATTTCATCAAGGATTTCAGCAAGATAGCGGCACCATTGTATACCCTTCTCACTAAAGATGTTGAATTCTAGTGGATTGAAGCTTGTGACAAGTCATTTTTTTACTTGAAGGGAGCTTTGACTTATGCTCATGTACTCAAAGGACCTAATTGGGAGCTTCCTTTCCACATCCATACTAATGCATCTAATTATGCCATAGGAGCAGTCTTAGGACAGAAAGAAGGAGCTATTGAAAATTCCATTTATTTTGTCAGTAAAAATTTACAAGGATCTAAATTCAACTATATAGTGATAGAGAAAGAAATGTTGGCAGTGATCTATGCTTTGAACAAATTCAGGCATTACATAATAGGTTACCAAATCTTTGTGCACACTAATCATGCAACCATTAGGTATCTCATGAATAAACCTCTGATCTCTAGTAGGCTAGCAAGATGGTTATTGTTGATGCAGGAGTTTGACATAACCATTATGGATAAGTCAAGGAAGACCAATGTTGTTGCATATTTTCTTTCAAGGCCGACTACATCAGGGGGTAATAAATCCATAGATGACTCTTTTCCTAATGAGCATATATTCTCTATTAGTATACAAACACCCTAATATGTTGACATAGCTAATTATCTGGTCACAGGCAAAGTTCCTTTCCACTTCTCTCCAAAAGAGAGAAGGGCACTCATTGAAAAATCTTTTCCTTTCTCATGGATTGTTGGATGTTGGTTTTATACTAGACTAGACCATGTCATAAGGAGATGTGTGAGAGAAGATGAGACATATTACATTTTGCATGCATGCCACAATGAACCATGTGGAGGACATTTTGCATCCAAGAGGACGGAAATGAATATTTTGAACACGAGATATTACTAGCCAACACTCCATAAGGATGAAGGAAGGTATACAAGAAAATGTGATAGATGCCAAAGAATGGGTAGTCCAACCAAATATGATGAGATGCCACTTACCCTCAGATAGTAATCACTCACTTTGACAAGTGGGGATTGGATTTTGTAGGACCCATTGACCCTCTGTCAAACGGTAAGTCTTATATCTTGGTATGCACTGATTATGTAACAAAGTGGGTAGAAGATAAGGCCATGAAGCATGCAAGAGATAACAAGGTTGCAAAATTTATTTATGAGGAGATTTTCACAAGGTATGGAGTTCCACGAGAGATTGTGATTGATCAAGGGTCTCAATTCACATCAACCCTTGTAGCAACACTAGTCAATGAGTACAACATAAGGCACAGAAAATCTAATCCTTATCACCCCCAGGCTAATGGCCAAGCTGAGGTAACCAACAGAGAAATTGAAGCTATTATGACCAAAACAGTAGCTATCCACATAAAGGATTGGGAAAATAGATTACTAGAAGTTGTTTGGGCTTACATAACTACTTGGAAAACAACTACTAGTTTCACTCCATTTGAGTTGTGTGAAAAGACAACCATGATGTCCATTGAATTTGAACATAAGACTCTTAGGACTATAGTAGATTTGGGGATGGATATTTCTTAGGTACAAAGAGAAAGAATCATGCAGCTAAATGCTTTAGATGAGATGAGAAGAGCAACCTTGCATCACATAGAGAATTAAGTGGCATGACAAATTCATCAAGGACAAGAAATTCCAACTAGGAGATTGGGCACTGCTCTCTGACTCAAGATATCAAGACAATGCAGGAAATTGCAAACAAGGTGGTTAGGACCATATGAAGTTGTTGAAGTATTTCTTAATGGTTTCGTATAGCTCATTAATATTGACCCGGTCAGATTTAAGATGATTGTCAATGGTCACCACCTCAAATTGTATCACAAGCCAACTTCCAAGGAGGAGTTCCTGCAACAATTCACTCAGTATGCAACATTCAAATGTCCTGCAGCTAAAGGAAGTGGACCAAGTGTCCCTCCTTCTAGCTAATTAAGGTATGTACTTGTCATAATAAAGACTTCCACTTCCGTGGGAGTCCATTTGTTCACCCATCTGCCCATCCATTTCCACCTTTCTCTCTCTTCCATCACTCCACTTCATTCCACTCCACCTCATCCCACCTCATCTCCATTAATTTCTCAACTTACTTCTTTAAAAAGTGAGCGGTACTTTCTCCACAATCTTTGCGACAAATCCTCCACACATTCAGGTATGTGCACATTAATTGCTATATCTTAATTGTCTTTAAGTGCATTCATTTAATTGTTGTATATTAGTATGGGCGTTCACTGTAGCATGCCAATATTCCCTACCCTGTTAAATCATCATTCTACATGTGTGGACGTATGCCTAAATTTAGGTTGGCGGGAAGGAAAAAGATGTGAATATTTTTTCCATGTGTCAGTTCATGCTAGTCTATGTCAACAAAATTTAAATTGAGTCAATTTGAAATATGAGTGAGAGGACAGCTTGCATGTGTAAGGTGACACCAACAGTTGCCACCATTTCTCTCCATTATAGCTTTCCTTTATTACTCTTTCCTTGCAATTATTTCCCCTGTCATATCTCAAGTTGCATTGCAAACAAAAGGTAAGTTATAAAAGGAAAATGCAGTCGACATTGGCATTGGAAAGTTAGCAAGTGTTGCAGGAAGGTGAATTTTATTTCTAGACAGAATTGCAGGAAGAAAACCACATAGTGTTTGTTTGATTCTAGACAATGGGAGGTGGGTTAATTCGAAATGAACCCATGGTGCACAATGTATTACTGCAGGATGCACCATGCCTGGCCGAATTCAGAAATTGCGGGTGGATTGACTACTTCCTGAAGCTGGATGATTTTGATGAAGACATTGCACTAGAGTTTTCCCAGACATTGTTTGAAGGGAAGGCCATGGTAAAAGAGGGGCAAAATGTAGACATTGAAAATATATTGATTGACATCGTGCATCTGATCCTGACTTACTAACATCGTTTCTTCCTAAATCATCCCTCGGTCTAACCATTTAATCAAATTCCCTTATCTGATTAAATTCATCAATATTCATCTCTTAATTAAATAAATCATTTTGTCTAATTAAGTCACTTTCTCTTGTTAATTAAATCAATCCATCTGATCTAATTATCCTTATTTAATTAAATAATCAATTTATTTGATTTATTCTCTAAAGTCTATCCATTAAATTAAATAAATTAAAACCTTATTTGATTTAATCTAACACCTTCCCTTTTAATTAAATAAATCAAAATATTTATTTAATTAGCCTCTTATCATATTCCTCTCTTATATGATTTAAATAAATCCATAAATCTAAGTCAAATAAGTCACATCATCTAATCTCCTATTAAATTAATTAAACCCTTGATTAATTTAACCTCATCTCATGTCACATCCTTTAGATAATGCAAGTTGCACATGAAAATAGATTTAATTCATTTATTAAATCTCTATTTTCCTCACATGGCATCTTTTGGAATATTCTCTCAATTTGAATTCAAAAATTCCAAGTCAACATGTACATCCAACAAGGCATTTAAAACCTCTTACATGTCCTTTGCCTTGAGCCAAGTGGCATTTATTGCATTTTCCCTTCCCTCTTACATGTCATTTCAACAAATTTGAATTTCAAATATTGGCATTTATTGGCACAAACTCCAAATCTTGTACAACGCTCATCCATTCATAGCTTGACAAGTGGCACCATATCCTTGGATGAAAGTTAGTCCCACATTGCTCAAATTTGGACTTTCATCCATCTTGAAATCCTATAAATGAAGAGCTCCTCTCCTCATTTGACCATCCACAATTTGAGTAAAGTTACCATGCTCAAATATCTATCAAGTTTCACACTATTGAATTCTTAGCTAGGTTATTTTGCAGATTTGGCTTGGAGTTCTCATCATTCATCATCAAAAGTGGATGAAATCTCTTCAACAAGTCTACATATCGAAGCTTGCAATCATAGGAATTGGGAAAGGGCCAAATTTCCACATCAAATTGGCACCAATTCCCCCATGGGATCAAGAGTTTGCTATTTAAATTAGGATTTCATCTTTGTTTATCTCTTGTATTGTGTTCTTGCATATTTTCATTCCTAGTTTGAATTGTAAATGGATTCCATGGGGAATCCTTGTTTATGCTTGCAATATCTAACTTGAGGTGTTTAATCTCTTTGTTTTGCAGGTACATAGACTTGGGGTTCACAGGTGCAAAATGAGATTAGTTGGGGATAGCAATATGGGGCTTATAAGCAGATGGAATCCAACATCCCCTTGTCCATTAGGGATGAATCAAAGGAATCCAGGGGATATTTTTAGGGAATGGCACAAAATTATTTTTAGACCTAGCTATGGTAATAGGATCATGCCTTGGATAGAAGCGGTTTATAGTGAGTATGAGGCAAAGGAAAAAGCAAAAGAGGAAACTGTGAAGAGATACCTCTCATAAAGATGGAATAGCCTAACTAATGATCTTAAGCAGGTTGAGTCTCATCCATCTAGAACTATGTAGCAGCTCTTAAGAGAATTGACAGATATATTCACATTGGAAGGACAAAAGGGCGATTTTGGCTTCCCCTAACTTTTCAACCACCCATCCTAATGTGGCGTGTACCGAACTTTAGGTTCTACCAATATGATATTGTTGTAGAGAAACAGAGATGGAGCAGATTGGACATATTGGGATGATTCTATCGGGATCCTGATTCATGCATAGCACACTCTGATGTGGGATAGTTATCAGTTGTGAATTTCAAAGCATTGACCAAGCAAAAGAACAGCCCTTCCCCTGCTAGAGGACCGACAAGATCTTAGGTTGGGGGGAGTGATGAGTCTAGTTTGTGGTCTCATTTTTGGGTAGAATTTGTGATTTAGTTGTTGAAGTTATCATGGACTTTGACGTTAAGTGTTGATACTTTTATGATATTTTCTCAAACTATAGACATTGGGCTTACTCTTATTTTTGCAAACTTTTAATGATAATGGCATGTTATATGGACTGTTTATATTAATTTTGCATGTGGTTAATGAATGTTCCTTAGGGTGATTATAGATATACAATTATTATGCGTACTAACATTGTCATGCAGATTTAATTTGAGGATGCTAAATTGAGGAAGACACCGCCAGTTGGGCATGCACCATAATGTCCAACAAGGAAATCGTTCAAAGGTCAAAGGAGGTCGACAACAGGAGATTCCTCATGCAAATCGAATGTAACTGCCTTGTAGTGGTCATTATTGATGTTGAGCAAACATGTGCATTACTGCAGTACTAAATCTATGGTTGGACATGCATGTCTGACTGGATTCCATGCATGCATAACCGTCGCCCCACTTTCTTTGTTTTCCCTAAATGGCGTCCTCCCGGTTCGTGGAGTTGACTACCTTGTTTAGTTGGTAGTATAAATAAAGATTAGATGCTCCTTCTCTAAAGGTTGCACGATTTGATATAGTACTTGCATTCTTGAGTTTTCAGCAATACAGATATATTACTCTTTTGTACTCATGATTTACAGGGAATAAAATGAAGTTCTAAGTTTGAGCATCTGAGTTCTCATTAGTTTTAGAGGATACTTATCCAAGGGGGCCCACTTGGTGAGTAATTTGTCTTTTAGTTTAGTATTAGTTTAGTATTACTTTATGTTCAATAATTAGTTAAAAATCTGGCACCGACAGTTCCTACAGCCACTAGAATTTCATTATGTGATTGTTCCTGCAGCCAAAGTAGACAAAGTGCCTGTTTGTTTGCTCAGATTTTCATTTATGTCATACATTTCAGCTTGGTGTAATTGTTGATTGATGGTTAGCATTTATGTCGTTCCTTTCTAAGCAATTTACTTTCAACATTGTGTCTTCCTTAGTTGTAGAATGAAAATGGCTACTTTAGGTTCCTAGTGCATATACTGTGCTGACCTATTTCAAGTTCACATCCCTGGGTTGACAAGTTAAATGCACCTTTATGATGATTGAAATAGTTATTTAGGTTAGATGTCCAATCTCTGAATCACAGTTGTAAAGGCCTAGTTTTTGAATCATTGTAGGAGGTAGACAACAACATCCTTTAATGACCACAAAATTTTTTTAGCTAGAGAGCATCTTCAAAGATGAAATCACTACATAAAATGGTGAAGGTTGATACATGGTTGGTGGGATCTCCTTTTCCAACATATTTCTCAAGGCAAGATATTTCAATGTTTTTTGGTATGGACGTCTTTAAGATAGCGAATGACAATGGACTATGCATGAGGTATGTTGGAGGGTTAGCATTGGATTAACTTTGGTTCATGTTTGAATTTTTTTTGTAATGATGACATGTTTTGTAGAATTTGGTTTATCACAAGATCATTTAGTGACATGTTTTGAGAATGTATTGAATATGGTGAACTATTATGGATAATGGTTGTGTTATTATTTTGCATGTTTATAATAGGTGATGAACATGTTGGTATTGTAGGCAAGAGAACAAAGCTATAAGGATTCCCACAAGAAAATCCTAGACTTGCATTTAGATCATTACTATATTGTGTTGTTGATGCTATGACTAGAGGTGTAAAGGTGGGAATAGAAGGCATGGTTGTAGGAGAGGAAACCTATTTTCCTAATTAGTTTTGAGCATTAGTAAAGGCTTGAGCACAAATAGTCACTATAGGAATGTTCAAGCATCCACTATATGATTTAGGCTACGCAACATTTATATCCCTTATGAATCATTGATAAAATTCTTAAGGTTATCCAAAATAGGAATCGTTTCTCTAGCCAAAGGCTCAGTACATTTAAGAATTGTTGAATCCCTTCTAGGTCTTTGTCCAATTGTTTGATTTTATCTTTAGGGACATGGGCAACAATAGCCTCCAATTCCACATAAATGTTAGGTTGTGATGAAGACATAGGCAACATAGAGTTAGGAAGAGATTCAAAGATAGATTGAGTATATGTAACACCTTGAGTGAAAGTTTTATAAGACTCAAGTTCAACATTGGTTGTGATTGCAACATAGGAATCTATAATTTTGAAACTATGTCTCATAGGGGGTATTAGATATGGGACACCAAATCGTGAATCTCATAAATTTATTACAAGTTTCAAAACACTTGAGTTCTCATATAATGAAGATAAAATCAACTCATGATGATAGAAACTAAAATAATCTTCAGCCACATAACACAAATCTGCACTAGAATCACAAAGACAAAATTGTGATCCAAATTTGGTCTAAAATTAGCTGGACAAAGGTGTTGCTACCCTAAACCAAAGGTATAAGCTTTTGCTAATTTCAAAATCTAGAAGTGAGCTACAGTGTATTAGGATCCTAATTTGCAAAGATTTAGGTTTGACAATAGATAGATTTTTGGAAATACACAAAATCCCAGCTTTGTTATGTAATATACAATCTTGCATATAATTTAGTTTTTTGTATTGATGCAATGTGCTCAAAAGGAAATGTTCAAATTATAAAATGCAATAATTAACTAAACATATTGATAAAATCTAGAAATTGAAACTTCTTTATCTTTTACAATGACTAACATATGCCAATCTTTACTTTTTCAATGCTTTTCAACAAAATATGTATGCATAAATGACAAATTTAAAATATGAAAGGTTGCATTCAGACTTTAAAATGACCTAGTTAATATTTTAGAAGGTTTTTAAAGTACAACAAACATCGGGTTCACCAAAATGTGATGTGGAAAAAAAGGGATCTAGGGTCTAAATCACACCTTCTCCTACATAATAATGGAAGGAACAAAAAATGATCACAAACACCCACTTGGATACTACCCTCAATGGAAGATCCAAAATGGTGGATCAAGGTTTCAGTTCTTTCTTACAGAGTTGATTGATTGATTAATGATTGACTAAACTTTATGATGCAAATGTGCAACTAGGTTAATTATGCAACTACAATAGTCTATTATGATTTCAGGATAGTACATAACATGAATACAAAAAAATAGTTACAAAAAAGTAAAGTGCAGATGCAGAGGAACCTGGAATATGAATTTGAGTTTGAATTGGATAGAAAAGGGTGTTGGTGCCTTAGACCTAGAAATGTAGACCTTCATAATCAAAATTCAAATCTTAAATGGTCATTGTTTGTAGGTTCTTCCTTTCTAGACTCAATGTTAGAACTTTGTATGTCACTAATAAATTCTACTTTCCCTAATTTGTTAACATGTGAGGATTGAATGCTTGATTTAGCAATTAGGTCTTCAATCCTTTCCCAAATCTGCTTTAGATCTATCATCTACACACAAGGAAGAGGTTAAAGGGTTGTGTTGTATAGGTGCTTGCCTAAGTCAAACCCTATTTTGGTATTCTACCTCCATAACAGCTATGATGATGTAAAAGAGTGTTTACCCTAGGTCAGATAGAGATAAATGGATAAAAGAATGATAAATTGACAAATGTTACAACTTACCACTCATATTTGCATTCCTTGATGGACTGGTCATTGTACTCATCACCTTCAAGTAGAATATGGATGTTTTATTTAAAGTCCTACAAGTGTTAGTACTCAAAAAGCAAATGGACATAAAGCATGAATGAACTCACATGAAAACTTTGTGCATTGCTACCATGAATCTTGACTAATAATAAGTGTTCTAAACTCTACTAATTCTGCTCTTGACTACTTTTTAGGATGCTCAATTATGATTTCAATTTGCTAGGAAATTCAAATAGTAAAAAATACTTTTATTTATATGCATTTCTTTAATTTCTTGCAAATTAATTACCAATAGCCAAAAAATGAATTCAATTTTTATATGTTAAAATGTTGACAATGACATTTAAATTGTGGCCAAAATAGGCTGGAAAAAGGCGCTAGTTCCCTAGTCCAGGCATACTTTGGGTCTTTAAGTGTCATTTAAATAAATATTAAATCATATTCCCAATTTAAGTCTGATTTTCCAAAGATGATCATAAAATAGGCAATTTAAGAGCACAATTGGATCTAGACACATAAGGGGAGCTAAACCTAGTGTAAAATTATCAAGGGTAACAATTTGTGATGCTACATATAGCAATTGACTCCAAGGTAGTAGTATGAGTGGAATTCATTGGTCTTCACAATAAAATAGCTAGGTCTCTCTAGTGTGGGCCCAAGCAATAAAATATCATAGGATTGTGAATGCACTCTCCACTCTTAAGAGGGAATAGCTAGGTCTCCAGTGATATAAGGGCTCACCTTCCTCCTTCTCTTAAAGGTTTTACACTTCTAGAGAAATATTCTCTCTTCAGGGCGGTACATATTAAGTAACTTCAAGCATGATAATGTACCTTACACCACAACTAGATTAATGGTCATTGGTCTTATGTCTCAAAAAATAAGGTTTGTAGTGGTTCTGAGAATAAAGAGTTTTTTTATAGTGCTCAGGACGAGGGGAGTCTCCCCTTTTTTCCTCACCAAATAAGTCTCAATGGACCAAGGGTCTTACAGTTTGGCTTGAATGAAACTAACCAAACTTTGAGGTACAAATTTCGCTCTCCCCCTTTATATACCTCGCCAATAAATATGGTTGAGGTCACCTTTGGGGTGATGAAATCCCCAAGTAGGTCCCTTATTGAAATTAAAAATAAGATACTAGTGTTTATGATTCTCAAGTTTGCACGAAGTGCAAGAGAAGAGCATACTTTACTAATACTCCATGGGTGTACGTGACAAATGTAAAATAAAAGTGCTTTTGATCTCCAAGCTCGCAAGAAGTGCAAGGAGAGATCATACACCTAGAAGTTCACCAAACACGACATAAAATTCATTAATTAGAGCCCAAACGAAGTGTACTATTCTAGAAATCAAAGCAATTGAACTTTTCCCTACATCAGATTCATCAAAAGTCTTTTTTTTACTAGTCTTCTCCTAGTGATTGCCAAGTTGTACAAATTTGTCAACTCCAAAAGCTCAAGCAAACATTAGGGTTAGAAAATCAAAATAATTGAATCAAATATGTAACTGTAATTATCAAAAGTGCAAAAAATAGAATCAATAACATCATTTTTCTTATCAAATGTGCCACTATACCTATTAGATGTGTCAATTTTTGTATCAAAAGCATCATTTCACAGTCATATGCATTGTTTTAGGATTAGATGCGTACATGATGTAAGTATCAAATTTGTTCATTTTTTTGTCAAAAGCATCATTCTAGGTTTAGTTGTGTTGTTTTGCACCTGTTACTTAAAAACTTCAAGAAGCTTAATGCACATGTTAAATCATGGGTGTGGGTTTCACTAGACATTCGAAAATTTGAATAGGTTAAATCAATGATCAATGAATTCAAATAAATGGAAATGATTGCAATAATCAAATAACCAATTCAAATGATCAAAAAGACCTAATGTTAATGAAGTGTATGCACAAATCAAATATGAAAGCAAATAACATAAACTAACTAATCTACTTTACCTCCACTAAAAATGCCTAGCCTTACTCCAATATAAGATGTAAAATTATGCTATTGAGATAGACTGTGGATTGCTCAAATAATTAGCATAACCTTGTTAGCAAAAGCAAGATAAAAATGAGTATAGTTTAGATGCAAATTTGAGGAGAGATTGATTGGCTAAATGATGGGTGTTTTATAGCTTTTAAAGATATTCTAAATCAACGATGTAGGATGTGAGATGAGATCGATGGATGAGAATTATTGAGAGGTCATAATGAACATGCACATGACATGTGTCAATATGTGGGGTTCTGATGAGAAGTTAAGTGGTTGCATGAATTAGAGGACTAATCGCATGAGAGGATGAAGTGGTAGTGAGTGAGAGTGAACTGAGATTGTTTTTCAACCAATTCACTAAATTTAGCAAAGGTCACTAAATTAGAGGTGATCACTAAATTTAAGATTAGAGGAATAAGAATATAATTGATATTTTTAAGAAATAAATAAATAATGATTTTATTTATTTTTAGAGGAATGTGCGAAGTCAAATTAAATAATTTATTTTATTTTGGAGGAATATTTAGCTAAATTATTTAATTATGTAGATAGAGGAATAATGCAAGGTTTAATTAAATAATTAAAATTATTTAATTATTGGGATGGAAGAATAATTAAAAAATAATTTAAAAATTTGGAAATTAATTAAAAAATTGTTTAATTAAAGTGGATGAGGAAAATTAAAGAAATAATTAAAAATTGGTTGGACGAAAAATTATTAATTAATTAAATAATTAAAAAATTAATTAATTAAAGTGGATGAGGAAAATTAAAGAAATAATTAAAAATTGGTTGGACGAAAAATTATTAATTAATTAAATAATTAAAAAAAATTAATTAAATAATTAAAAAAATAATTAATTAAAGTGGATGAATGACAAAATTAAAGAGAGAAAAGTATTAGCTTAATCAAATAATTAAAATTATTAAATTAATAGTGATGAAGGGGTGAATAGTGATTATGACAAGAAATGATGATGGATCAAGGAGTGTGATCTGAAACGTTGATGCTAAAAATACACACACAATCTAATCTGGAAGCACTCGACAACATTCTTCATGAATTGTGGAAATCTATTATCACTAAGAAATGATGAGTTTAGAAGAATGTGTTACATATTTTTAAATGTCTACAGTTAAATCAATCTTTGAGACATAACTATCATCAAGGAAATCTAATATTCTTCCCTTCTACATAGCAAGTCCCTAAAGGTGCTTCTTGTACCACTCGTTCTCAAACACACACTCGCCAATTAAAAAAGGTCTATAGACAGAATTGTGCAAGTCAAACATGACTATACCAAGTAGATTAGAACGGAAACATAATTTGTTCTAATTATCTTTCTCTTATATCTCCATATATTGTTTCTCTTATGTCTATCACAACATTACGAAAATCAAAATCAACATCAACATCAAACCAAATATATACACAATCCATCTTAATTATTCCCACTCATTACGCTACAATCTTATCCAACTAAATCAATCTCATTAATCAACCTCAACTAATTCTATTTTTTAGTTTAATCATTATATTTGCCCCACGACATGATTAAAGGTTATCATCGATGGACATTTAAATGGAAATCAAATCCAATGTATTCTTTCTTCGTTTTTTAAATCACCGGGACAATATTATTGTTACTTTTTAATATTTAATAAACTCTGGTTGAGGGGCCCACAGATGACATGAAACGCGCAATGTTTGAAAAAGAAACCCTACTAATTTTAACTGTTTGAAAAAGAAGCCCAACTCATTTAACTGTTTGTACTTTGTTCTCTGATTCAGCGGGCGAAACTGTAATTGTTGGCATGTACTTCTTCTGGACAAACAGGATTCGGCAGAAAATGTAAGTCTATACATTTGCCTCTTAATTAATCTGTTCTCTGCTTATAAATTACTGAAAATCCTCACCGCGTTCGTAACATTTCGCCAATTTAAAATTGGGGAGCTTCGAGCTCCTCAACAGGACTAGAATTTGTAAAGTTTTGTCGTTTCGACCCTCTGCAAATTTTTTATTACCTTCGCCATAGTTGAAGTTGAGCTCTCTCGTTCTCCGGTCTTCTCGTTATTTTCAACTTTATAATTATGTCTGTAATTTAATTCTTATTTTTTCTATGATGAATCGCTGAATAATATGGATTCAAAAATAATATATAATTGATTTTGAAAGCAATCTTTTGATAAATTCTTCCTGTAGAATTTTTCGAAAAGGAGAACTAACTTGACTCGATCCTTGCCGAGTCTCTTAAACTTTATTGAACTAACTGGTAAAACTTTCCACAACTCACTCAAAATGGAACAGATGAAAAGGGGAAAATATTTCTTTGGGACATTTTTTAAAAATATCTAGTTACTCTTTTAGCTGTCTCTTTAAGTATCTAATCATTATATTCTCATAAAGACCGTAACTTGGTCTTGTAATAAAAATAATTAACCTATCCCCGTCAAGTGGGCCTTACAGTGCAGAGCCAATATAGCCTTGAAAGGCAGCCTTCGCCCACTTTCCAAAAAAAATCCATATAAAAAATTGACTGTTGTAATGAGTAGGTACTTAGTATGCTTATTTACAAGCACAAAATTGACCCTTGGAAGATAAAATACGGCTTACCTCTCAATTTGACCTCCGTTTCTCCTATTTTTCAAAAAAAAAAATTGAAATATTTAAATTATACTAAAATCTGTATTTTTATTCTTTTTATGTTGATAATAATAAAATGAGTATATATCTGGGAGTAAGTCTTTAACTAAATTATTAAAATTAAAAAAATTAATAAAATTGTTCAAAAATCCAACCTAATTCATTTACATTTCCAAAAAATTTAAAAGAGATTTGAATCCAAATCTTATATTTTATTAAAGGGTTGTATGTCAATTGATTGTGCATAATTAGTGAGGGTGATGCTATGTTCCTTGATTATGTTATCCAACAAGATTCAAATCCCATGAGATATGATATAGGAGATTAGACCCCAATCATGTCTTTGGCCACTTTGGTGAAATGAATACTCCTAAATGCTGTATTCATGACCAAAGAGGTATCAACATAGCTCATACTCCCATAATGGATAACAAAATAAATTCTTAGACAATATAAAATCCTAAAAAAATTCTATATTTTAAAAAGATGTGAAATTCAAGTATTATGCATGGGTTGTATGTATCTGGACTGCATATATCCTCGCACTTTAACCAGAGGTCAAAGAGTTCACCTTAAAATTAGATGAAAAACAACTAATTTTGTTTATTTAATTATTCTTAAAAAAATAAACAGCAACGTCTACCCAACATCGAGATGTATATTTAAACGGATTTATTAATTGAAAATCAAAATCATATAAAATGTTGAATTTCAATTAATTATTAAATACTAACAAATTGTTGTCTGGCATATCCCATAAAAAAGAGAGGAACGAAAAACTGCTGACCAGCGAACCGATTTAATAACTTTTCCCTTGAATAGGACTCGATTTTTCATATTCATGTTATATGGTCATAAACATTGACATGTGAAAAAAATCCCCTTGTAATAGGACCAAAATTATTGAGTGAGAAAATACTGAAAATTGGTCCAATCAAACTCGAGGCTGTACCACATACGAGTTTTCCATTTGGAAGGGGGATGGAAACCCTGTTAGAGCGGATAGCAAGGGCAAATCGACATGCTTTCGAAATCTATCCTAAAAAGATCTTCCTAAAATAAGCTCTGAATAGGCATTTCAGAAGAATTTGTCCCATAGAAATGCTCTAAAGGATCATTCCATAAGTGGCTCCTGGTCAAAAGGAATATCTTAGGAGGAGGTGTAAATTTCCAGCTATGGTCGAAAGCATCTTGTTCTAGCAATAATGGATTTAACAAAAAAAACAGATATTTGTACATGTATGATTTTAAAAATAGCAAGAGACTACTTTTAAGCTCTAGTGGTAACATCATCTTGCCAATAGAGACAAGACTAGACTGCAAACCATATGTAGCCAATTGAACAGGCCTACCGTGCTGTGAGTTACAGCCCTTACAATTCTTCCCCGTGCAGTCCTACCCAAACTCTAATATAGAAGAGCCATTTGAAGCAAATCTCTCCCCAAATACCAGAAGCAAGGGCTGCTTGCGATATTGACCTACTAGTCCCATTGAGAGGAACTTGAGCAATTTCCTCGAGAGGTGCTGCAGAGGAAATTTAGGAGCCAAATGCAAAAGCAGGGTCAATTTATTCTGTTCTGTTGCTACTGATGTTTAAAGAACTGCACAGAAGAAACTGTTGCTTCCCCATTTGTAGAACTAGAAATTGTAGTTTTTTAAAGCACCAACCAATGCTATCATTTGGGAAAACAAAGTGCTTAAATGTCTCCACAGGCATTGCAAAATTCCAGCCCCCCGCTGCAAGTAATATCTTACATTCTTCCATCTAAAAAATAGCTGTTCCACATTTTCAGGTATGGATTCTAAATTTCAATATTTTATACAAATTAATTCCATGGGACCACCGGCACTGTAGAAATAGCAGTAGCAGACCATTCCATGGGACTCCACTATAATACCGCTCAAACCTCGCAAATCATCTGATGATATTTTATTTATTCTATTTTTGGGTCAACTGAATGAGGAAGGAACGATCTGAAGTAGATCATTTCTCTCTGAAAGGCTGTCGAAGAGAAGACCGTCATGCTGTCAGGTACAAAAGTACTCCCTAATCTTTCGCTGCAAATTTTTCATTGTAAATATTTGCTACATGTATCTTATTTTAGTCCAACTGTTTGCTGTGAATATTTTTATTATAAATATCAGTTTGAAAATATCCACAGTTTGTAATATGAGTATGTGAGTGTTTCTCATCAATGTTTTAGATCACATTTTATGATTCATTAGAATGAGAGAAAGAGAGCAAGAGAATAGAATGTGATGTGAAATGTTGATGATAAAAAATTTCACACAATACAATCCAAAAACACTCACATACTCATAAATGTTGGTTTTTAATTTTTAAATTGTGAATGTTTGTTGTAAAACAAAGTTTAATGTAAATCTATGCCCCAAATATAATTTTGCACTCTGCAAACTTACTATAGATAAAAATTCTCTCCCTTCTTACTTAAATTCATGGTGAAATCTCTAATTTTTCTGAAAATCTGTGAACCAATGTCCATACATAGATGATAGGAGTTTTAAGAATCAAAGTAGGTTAGGCCCATATATTGAAAGAATGTCCTTGAGTCTAGAATGTCAATGAATGCTGAAAACCCATAGTAACAAGGTTTTGGGTTCCTTTCAAAACCCGTTTCGGTTCATTGCTCTGCTCTAAAGCGTTTGCTGATCCTTGCTAGATCAGTTCCCCTTTGATCTTGTTCCTTTGATCTTGTTTTGTTGGTTTCAGTCTCTCTTGTAAGACTCATTTTGTTTGCCTTCTTAGGTTCTTTGTAATTCGGTCCAGGCCCTTCCCGTGTTTTTACTTTAATCAAAACAAGCCATCAGAGTTTCAGAATCATCTCAGTTAATTTAGTTTGTATTTTTGGCAAATCATCTGTAATCTATTCTATCTGATTGCACTCGTTTTACAAGATATTCATAAGTGAAATCTGTGAGCACTAGTGATGTAAGTTCTGAAGGTTTGACAGCGTATCTGCCTGTGATTCGTAGATATGTGTCCCTGTTTATTATGTGAAACTCATGAATTGGTCAATAATTTCTACGAATAAACTTATGCAAAAAATTTCCTTATGTCCATTTTGATTATTTGCATTTGATTTCAATCTCAATACTCTAAACCAATGAAAAAGTATCAAGTGATTGGACTACAACACAAGCTCAAGTGGAATGAATGGAATTTATCAATCCACGAAATGGAATAACCCATCCAAAGAGAAAATTGATGTGTTTCTACTTCAACTATATTGGTCAATAATAGATTTTGGTTATGTATAATAAGTATTTAATTTTGTGTTGGCTTTTGGAAAAAGAGGCACAAATGGAGCAATCGTCTTGAAAAGGAAGTAAAATAAAACCAAATTCATTTTTTCGTCTTTCATGTGATTTATTTCATTGTTTCAATGTGAATCCTTGTATTAAATAAGGATGAATAAATTATTGTTTATTGGAAGTGTCATTCAGCTACTTCCATAATATTCTTGTAAAGCCTTGTTGTTGAAATGATGGATGCACAATGTCCCTGTGAAGATGCAGCCTTCAAGAGGACCTTTGCCAAGAAGAAATTCACCCATACAGAAAATGTTGCAACAAAGGCATTCAAATAGAGATTCTATTATGAGATATTTTACAAATGTACATATGCCCTAATTAAATAGGCAAGAGAGAAATCTAGAATACAATATGATGTTGCCATATGTCTTGATCTAACAACATGTGACAACATGTAAACCCTAACTACCTACCTAGGGAATGATAAAGTGATTGAGATAAATTCTAGATGAAATTCTAGATGATATTCTAGAAAGAATCTTATCTCCTAAATACATGGAAAGGGTGATGACTCCATTATTAATGATTTCTTAATAACGCAACCTAGGAATTAATTAAAGTAAACTTATGCTAGTATAATTAAATAATTAATTACACCAACACTTGATACTTACAAAGATTGATGTCATATTAAAATAAAACATTGCAGGACCAGGCAAGGAGAACAAGAAAATAGCTACATTTTATAGAGGAATAAAAGCCTTAATTCCTAGGTTATGCCACTTTGTAAATCTCTTAAGTGAGTGCAGTGTAATCCCCAAGAGCTTTCATGGTTAAAAATAATACACTTATCTAAACTCCCCTAAAGTTTCATGGATTCATGGAGTATTTGTGATTTCTGAAACCAGAGGATAATTTTAAAACCAAACATAAAATGATTGAACTGTAAGCAGTCCAACAAATGCTTTAAGTAGAGAAGATAAAGATTAGAAAGGGTTTATGCTAAGGTGGAGAAGAGGGTTGTTGCCGAAAGTCACATGGCAAAGGGGTGTACAAAACCCCCAGGTGAAGATGAAGATCAGAATGTTGCTGACAACCTTTTGTTGCACAGTGGTTTTCCAGTCAGTACTGCAGATCATCCTAGTTCAAGCTTACTCACATTATTTCCACACGGTACTAAGACAATGGATAATTCAAATAACATCTAGCCAATTGTCTACATTATTTTCAAATCTGCCTACATGGCTTTAGTCCAATATTTTCAAAGCTGCAACAAGTAGAGTTGGAAACTTACTAAGCAATTTGCTTAAAGAATTTTCAGATGTTCAAGAGAATAACACAGTTTGTTGGATTAATTGGAGCAACTTCACAGGACGTCCTTTTATTGATATATATATTATAATGTATCCAAATAACTGTTAAATCACATTCTATATCAACTTATGTCCCTTATAAATTTAGCAATCAAACATCAAAAACCATTATGCTCCGGTCCCCAAATGCCACAATCAGCAGTAGCATAATAATGATCAACTAATGCAACCGTCAATTTAATAGCTTCCAGCCAAAGCAACTTTATCTCTTAACTCAATTAAGATTGATCATTTTAATGAACCTTGTCACCTCAAACAAAATTATAATTGGTAAGCACCAGAGCAAATTCACAGGGGAGAAATCTACTCGTTGGAAGTAATGCTCAAAACACTCGTCTTATACTTTGTAAACCAAAAGTTCATGCTTTTGACATTAGAGAAAGAATTGGTTTAGGCCTTTAGGCCAAACCTCCTTGCATTGCTATCAAATCTTGTTTACAGGAAGTTGGAGTGCGGTTACATTGTTCTGACCTTATTATGCTTTGAAGAAAATAGGGAGTATAAAAAGGCTTCAGATTTAATTTGATACGAAATTGGGAAAAGCAGTTTCTGGATAAGGTTTAATGATTATTGAGATACTTCCAAATGATTCCCAGATTTGTGGAGGACAAATATTCATATGAAAAAAGGGCTCGCCTTCTTGATAAATTCAACAGACTGACTGTAGAACCATGACTTTGGATTCCAAAAACTTCCAAATTCCTTTCAACATTTTCTCTGTCATCAGAATTGGATATTCAACAAAATTACAATATCAAAATTTGAGCATCAAAAATAGTGTTACCCAAAGATGACCTTGAAGGGTTTTACACAAATAAAATCAACTTTGGGAGTTCAAAAAAATCCACTGAAAATTCTACCATAATCGAAGATATCATTAGTCATTTAAATCTGTCAGATTTCAATATTGCACTGGCCTGCTGAGTGTGCTAGTCTTTGGCCTGACCTAATTAATACCGTTCTAGAGCTACCATCATGAGCAGTCACCAAGAATCTACATTAGTGATTCTTTTGAATCCATGCCGACACATACGTGGGCTTTCTTCTGAGCTCTCTAGTGTTCCTTAGGGGGATTTTTTGGATCACTTGCTATTGGCTTTTATATTTTAAGTGCTTAGGTTTTAGGCTCGAGGCTTAAGTTTAGGCTGAGCCTTTTCTTTTCCCCTTGAAAATTCTTGATCTGGTTATTAAATTTTGCTCATCAATGTTTGATATGAAAAGCATTTCATTGGAGTTTCATGCAAGAATATTTTCTGATTATTTGTTTCTTCGGTCCCAAATTGGTTCCGAATGGCTTTTGATGACTCCTTTGGCTGTTCAAATTTGATATCTTCCACTCTGTAGTCTTCTTATGAGGCTATTGCATAGAAAGTGTTTGTGGATTTTGAGTTGTTCCCTGCTAAGGCTGCCCTTTGCAGGCATATGCCCTCTCAAAGTTATCATTGATTTTTAAAGCCTTGCCTTTTTCTTGTACAGTTCTTCCTCTTTGGGAAAGCCAGTCTATTCGTTCCTTCTGAGGTTGCTGCTCTGAGTTGATTCAGGCAAGTGTTTGCTTTTTGGGCTCTTACGAAGAACATTCCCTTTGCTATAGGACCATGCTCCTGGCAGAGCATGCAGAGTATGAACCAAAATGTAATATCTTCAAATCAATGGTTTGCTCCCAATCCAATCCCCTCCCATATTTAAATTAACTTGTTAGGAAGGGACTTCTTCAGATCTATATCAACACCAGATACAAACATAGTTGGAAACAACTGATTTACTAGCGAATTCTAAGGCAGTGATGTATTCCCTATGGCTCCTCCAATTCTCATGATAGAAGATTCCTGCCAGTATTCACTTAATTAGGGAGAGGCAACGGGGGAGGGAAGAAGGGGCTGTCTACCCAAAAGCAGGAACAGCATTGGTTGGGTTCTCTGTTAGGGATTAAAAGCAGGATACAAGTGTTCTTTGAATACATTTCTTAGTTCATTCAACTAAATTTCTTGTTTGAATTTATAGAAAGAGCAATAGTTTATTTGCTTCAATCAACCAATTTAAAATATGAGGGATTCATATGCAACAGAATATTGGCAAATCACCGGCATTAATCCTATATTAATTCCAGATTAGCGAACCAAAAATAACACTGCACAGCAAAAGACACTGAAACATTTCCAACTTGGCCAAAAGTAACTTCGGAAAATTATCAGGCATGTGAATTTTAACCATGTCATCTTGAGTGTCAAAATTGCTTCTTTTCATCAATAGAAGGAAAAAATTCTGTTTGATTACCCAATAAGTCTTAAATCCTATTGGGACATTTAAAGCCAGCCATATATCAATCTTGGAAACAATGAATTTGTTGTAGAAGAAAAAATTCCCATATGTTATCCTTTTATACAAGAGAAAAAAGTTCAGCTGTGCAAGGATGTCGTGCACCAAACTCATAGTAAGGATTCATAAAACTTCTGAAAGAATGTATGCTTTTGTGTTTGTAATAATGCATCTGAAATTGTAATCTACTCAGAAATCCAACTTCCCAGACACATAGCATTGATCAAAACGACACCAAATAGATTTCAAAAAAATTATTTTTTTTAATAGTGCTACAGAGGATCCCTGTAAGCGTAAATATACAAAAGCAGCACCAAATTTCAGAAATCCAGGTTCTGATGGAAAGCCTGGCCTCCTCTGAATCGGTGGCCCTAAATCTTAATAACCGTTTGTTATCTATCCAACATATATTCCCATCATAAGAAGGAAAAAAGGATTCGTACATCAGAAATGGTGAAAATATATTTATGGATTTGATACATCCAATGGAGAAGGCTGGATTGGTACACTTTAAGCAGATGCTATAATACAAAAATGATAGAACCAAAGGTTTTTGCATACAGGTGAATGGATTTCAACCGTTTGGCAGTACACCTTTCTAGAGCGCATGCAAGGTGCAGAGAAAGTGATTCTACTTTTAAGTCCATTTACACTTGTTGATCTAGAATAGACATATTGTAGAGCCTTGGCACTTTAATAAATGTATGGGCATGCACAAAATCTTCAGCTGCTGCTACCAAGGACACGGTTTGATGCTGCAGGTTCTCACTGATTCAAAACTGTGATACAGGTGTTGCATTATGGCTGCACTGCACTTGCTGCTGTTTGCCCATGTAATCCAGGGGAAGCACTTGTTGCAGGTCCTCCAGCTAAGGGAACTGGAGGCTGGTGGATAGACATTGGAGGCATTTGATTTGAATGCATACCGGCTGAACTAATGGCAGTTGCTTTTGCATTTTGCCCAACATTTCCACTGCCTGTCAATCCAGTATTAGTTCGAATGCTAGAGGATGGTGCCATAGACAGGCTGAGGCCACCCGAGTTCAAGTTTTCTGTAGCACTGCCTCCTGATTTTTTGAGGCTTCCTGAAGGCACATGAACGGAAGCTGTCTGAGGAGATGTATTGAAAGGACTTCTGTTCTGACCAGCAGATGTACATAAATTAGCTGAGTTCTGTGGCATTCGATTTCCATTGATTAATTCTTGACTTAAGACATCTACACAAAATTAGTGCAGTAGTCAGTACTTGATAGGAAGACAGTATCCATAACTTATTGAATTAATCCAAATTTAAGATTTTCACCTGTCATAACTCTTTGATCTGAAGACTTTGACGACATAGCCTGCATATATTGAGGAGCCAACATTGCACGTTGGTTTCCCAGTTGCTGTTGACCACCACACTGTGCATGTAGAATTGTATTTCCTTTACTATTCCCTCCAAGAGATCCACCAGGATTGGCTTTTGAAGAGCCACCAGAGGCACCACCCAATGTCAAACTTCCTAAAGTAAACGTACTGGGAGTAGATGAGTTTGATGAAGCCAATTGCATTTGCTGCTGTTGGCCTACTTGTTGGCGCAGATGAGCAGTGTTGAAAGCTGGTTGTGGAGAATTTGATCCAGGCAATTGCTGTTTTTGATGAAATCCTGTTACTTGATGAGCAGTTTGAGCTGAATGCTGGGATTGCTGTACTGCCTGTTGCGACACATACTGAGTAGGTTGAAAAATAAGCGGCTGCTGATTAGGATACTGCTGGTTCTTTAGATTAACTAGCTGCCCAGATGCCATTGCGGGCATTGGCTGTTGCTGATATTGCTGCTGTCCAGATTTTCCTGATGAGCTTTGGGTAACCAAAACAGATGGCATATTTCTGCTTCCAACAGGTGAGGACTTTTTGTTAGAGGTGGAAATTGCAGATTTCTGTTGTGAGACAGGTCCTTTGCTCCCAGTTGGGCTCCTTGATGAAGGACTCCCAACAGACTTTGAAACTGGAGAGGATGAAGACATCGGAATAGATCCAACTACTGATGCAGTTGATGAGGACAACTTTGGAGCTACTATAGGGGTACAAATATTTTTTGGATTCATTTGTGTTTGTCCAGAATTCTTTGAGCTTGTAACAAATGAAGCTTGAGGTGAGCAAACTGCACTAGCCCCTGTATTATTATTGCTATGCTGGTTCCTCCCTTGCTGGGCAGAACTTTTCATTTCTGCAGCATGAATAGCTTGTGATGAAGCACCAACACCTCCGGACATAGCTACCATTCTTGAAGGCATCTTCCACTGAGGAGACTGTTGTCCCTGCTTCATATTCTGGCCTGGATAGGACACAGATGTCAACTTGTTGAGGTTGGAAGTCGGTGGAGTTCGATCTCCTCCATAACTAGGTGGTGTGATCTGTGCTGAAGTTACTGATGGTGGTACATTTGGGCTAGGCATGGTTTTAACACGGCTTGTACTCTGCCTTGTATTCTGGTTCAACTGTTGATTAGAGGGCAGATGGGGACTGCCTTGGGAAGAACTGCTAGTGGGGCGAGAATTTCGGTTTCCATTTCCAGCAGAAGAAATTGCATTCACTGAATGACCAATAGAAGCAGGAAGGCTGCCATCTGTTGGGGATCCCTGCATGTTAGTGGAATTCTCAGTCTCAAACCTGGAAAATTGCAGTGAATGACCAATTCCACCTTTCATGGATGATTTCCGTTCATCTTCACGCCCCCTACCACTAGCATTGCTCATTGAATCAATGCTATTTCTTCCATCACCAGTACTAATGGTTTGACTTCTCTGCATTTGCCCGGAATGCTGTGCTTGTGTACCACCAGGTTGAACTGCATGTTGTTGAGCCTGGACTTGCATTTGGTGCCTTCCAGGATCTGTTATCATCGCATGGCCTTGTGCCATAGGAGGAACACATAAAATACTAGAATTTTGGTTCATTGCCGCAATCATCTGAGCCTGAGATCGACTGATGCTCATTTGAAAAGTTGGGTCACTTCCAAAATGCTGCTGAAAGTTGTATCCTGCAGGATACTGAATTTGTGGTGGTGGCAGCTGCTGCTGCTGCTTGCCATTATGTTTTCCTCCTGAAGGAGGGAATAGAGCTAAATCTTGAGTTTGTATTGGCAGACCTGGATGAAGTAAAGATGTAGGGGTGGCGCTGTAATTTGAGCTGGTTGGTGACCCTGGGCTATAGAAATTCTTTTGAGATACTGGAATTCTGCTATCAGCAGTTGAGGGACTATCTCCTTCATTGTTGGCCTCCCGGTCAATATGACGAGCTTGCGTCATAGGCATATGGTGCTGCTGTTGAGAATTTGATGGAGAGGGTGATGCCGTTCCCTGCTGCTGCTGCTTTTGTGAAGATGAAAAATTCCGTGAACCTTGAAATTGTTGTTTATGCTGCTGCGATGATGATGAACCACTGGATGTACTAGGATTTTGTGGGCCCTGCCGCTGAGACTGAGGTTGAGGTTGGGGTTGAGGAGGGAATAACTGTGTTGCATAACCAGGTGCGTTGAAAAACTGTGCTTGTTGTTGTCCAATGTGATTGGACGCTCCACCATAAGGTGCCCCAAAATGTGGAAAAGCAAAGGAATAGCCATTTTGTTGTAGCATGGTCATGTATTGAGCATCTGCACTCATGCCTGCTAGGTTGCTATTAGCTGGCCCAGCCCCAGAACTTGGAACAGCTTCTACTGCTGTGCTGCCATTCTTCACTAAGGAGCCAATATTACCAGTGCTTCCAGCAGTGCTAGAGTTTCCTCCTACAGCTCCAGACTGTGTAGCAGACAAAGCAAAGTCATGTCCAGACTGCACACAGTTCGTATAAACAATGCTTAGCAAAATGGAAAAGCAGGGGACAGCAATGTGACGCTTCCAATTCAAGTAAGGAAACATGGAAAGGAACACCAATACATAAAGAACAACTTCTACCTGCATTAAAGTGGAACTTATCTGCTGGGTTGCCTGCTGATGTGGAGTTTGCTTCCTTCTAGCATCCACATAGTTGGAAGTCTTTTCCTTGGAACTCAAAGAAGTCAATCCGATGCTTTTGTCCTGCATAGACTCCAAGCCATGGCCAACTGATGCATTATTTCCAGCACTTGCAGCAGAAACAGTCCCTGATACTGAACTGCCCAAATTGATAATCTCTGATGAAGGTGGCAAAGGTGCATTCAAATTGTATTGTCTAGAGGTAAAGAAATTGGCAGGAGGCCAGAATGAATGGCGATTCATCCGTAGTTGGCATTCAATAAAACGAGCTATGTATGAATGAGTAGCACATCTCTTCCAGGATGGACGAGACTTCTGCAAAATATAGGGAGGCTGCCACATTCAACAAAACCAATCACACTATAAGCCTCAAGCTAGCATGATCTCTTATTATCAACAACAAATAATAAACCCAATTTTCAGTGATAGAAAACCAAATTAATGACTACATAACAAATAAACACCCTCGTAGATATTTAGTTATTAACACATAAATACTTAATCAAAACCAAAAAACATAGAGATCTCCTGTTTAATCACTGCCATTTCCAACTTGAATAAGAAATCCCATTTGGACTGCTACTTATTTGATGTACCTGTATTGCTGGAGTTGAATTGGCCCCTTCGATAGGCAAGACTCCTGGAAGCGATGTAGCACCAGCCCAATTAGCAGCAGCCGGTGCAAAATATCTGCTAGAAAAAGCACTAAGTCCTTAGAAAGACATATTGCTTCTATACAAAAAATGGATGAGAGAGATCATGCAATGAAAATTGTGATCATATAGTCATTGCAACTGCAAATATGCATACCCAAGAGGTAGGGCTCCAGGCCAGCCTGGAACTGTCATGGATATAGGCATTGAAGTAACTGCACTTGAAGAGCCACAAACATTCGATCCCATCACACCTTCTGAAACTAAAGACAAAAACCAGCAGCAAATGTCCAAGTCAGTTGTTGCAGGAATAAATGGCACAGTTACAAAAGTATAAAATATTATCAAGAGTAAATTAGCGTAGGAGATTCTCTGACCAGATTTTTCTTCCTTCTCTGTTTTTGGCTCATTTATTGGTGTTCTGCTTTGCTTCTGGAGTAAAGGTTTATTTGAAACGTTCTCCAATATTTCTCCATCCAATTGCAAATCAATTCCTCTCTGTTCTATAAGATGCTCCTTCTCCAAGATGTTCTCTCCTCCCTCATCTCTCTTATCATATTTCTTTTCTGTCTTTTCTACCTTCAACTCCTCTTCCCACTTGTTCGATTGTCTTTCTTCCTTTACTGTAACTGCCATGACTTGTGAGATGACGGTTACCCCCTGTTATCAAAACCACTGAGTTAGTCACCCGCATATAGACCTTTTCAATAAATGAATAATATTTTCTCAACTTAAAATTCAAAGCTATACACTGTCGTGGCTAGTGCAGTATTTTATAACCCTTCTATAGCCAGAACAATGTAAGTCCATACTTGCAGTTTTGATCCAACTAAGGAAAAGCAAGCTCATTTATTCTTAGCATGTACTGTCACCACCATCATGTCATCCAGTGACATAATGCATATCGAAATGAAACTTACAGTTCCTTCTGGTACTTCAGTAGCAACATTGCTGACAGCAACAGGTACACTGTCATCGTCTGTATCAAAAGAAGACTTTTCCGGAGGTGCCTGAAACAAATAGCAAATATATAATGATCAGGACTATCCTAACTAAGAGGAAAACCAGAGACAAAGGTCTACTGAATAGGACAAAAACTTCACCATGAGATCAATCTTGAACTTTTCCTCAACAATGGTTTCAGCTTTGGGAGTCTGAGTAAGCCTGCTAAAACAAAAATATAAAATTGAGTTTCCTATGAAGGAGAATGATGCATAAACTAAATGCTTTTCAACGAAATATTTGAAACGGTCTATTGTCTATCTTACATATTTGCAATCCCGATTTTCCTATCTGGACAAGAGGGCAAATCAGTATCGGGCACATCAAGTTCTTTCTTCACAATTTGATCAGGTTGATCTTCAGAGACATCAGGCATTGACTTTTTAAAATCTTCGGATGCATCAAATTGACATTTTTCAGCTGAGTGACTTTCTACCGCTTTAGGTTCTACCGTATTCTCGTTTGTCACAAACTTAGCGTCTGCATTGTTAGCTCCTCCTGCCTTGTCATTTGGAATTGCCTTCAAATCGGGACTATGACCATCTACTATCTTCTCAGTTGACATTCTCAGATCTGGAATTTTAGCTTCTGATGTCTTCTCAGTTGTAATTGATTTCGAATCTGCATGTTTAGCGGCTGTTGTCTTCTCGCTGGCAATGAACCCATCGGTCTGATTTGAAGGCGCCTGCGGAGTGGAAACTTGATTGGCACTTGCAGAAATTGAAGATGCACAAGTTGTAGCAGCCACAGATGGTATTCCCTTGGGGTTACTCACAGGCATAAATGCGTCAGTCTCCGACTTTACAGAAGAAATTTCCATTTTGGCGTGTTTATAGCCCGACTCAATATCATTCCTTGCCCCAGAAGCAATACTTGGCATTGTCAATGCGGCTGAGACAGATACTGGAGGCCTCATCACACTAGCAGAGCTTGCTTCTTCTGGCTTTGCAGGTCGAGGCCGTTTCTTCTTGGGAGCTGCACATGTAGTTTTCACCTGTTAATCATCAACTTTTGGAAAAGAAAGGAAAAATGAAGAATGAATGTTAAGGATAGAAATGAGAGCTGTACCCGTCGGGGGTGTTGGAGCTGAGGTGGAATGATGTGGTAATGTCAATGCTGCAGATGATGGCGGAGGAGAAATAGAAGTAGAAATGGGAGAAGAAACAACTGAAGAAGAGGGTAATGGGGAAGAGACTTTGTAAATGGGAGGAACCGATCCATCGTTTGAAGAATCCTTAGCATCAGGCTTGGATGCATTTGCATTTGAATATGCATAGCTTTCTCCTGCTGGGTGATGATTATGGAATTGCCTTGTCAATCCAAACAACACCTCCGCAACTTCTACTTCTCGTTCAGATATTGAGCTGGACATCTGCATGCAATATACATAACAACATTCACTACAACCCAAAAAGAAAATTACACTGCAATAGTTAGTAAACAATATTTTCCTTCTTTGCTTAGATATATGACAAACGCAATTACCTTTACCATTTTCGACGGCCGAGGCTTCGTCCCAATTGGCTTCTGCAGGAAAAAGAAAAGGTTAATATTAGACTAATCAAGTGGTAATCCCGCTGCGCAAAGTGCAAAAATCCCCACCATCGAATCATAAAAAAAATGCTCAACCCAAAAATAGGCCAAGTCAACAAAGATTATCTTCAATTCAGAGCAGACTGAAGAGATGGACAAATCAGCAGCAAACATTAGAAACTTACAAAGACTGTCAAACCAATAAAAAGTCTGCCTAACAGAGGAATGTAAATGCTATTTTGGATCTATCAAGGATTGAATGAAATAAGCAATAAAATGAATAGCTCCATGGAAAGCAAACGGACCATTCTCCTCCCAGGCTTCACTGATGCATTTGAAGACGAAGGAGAAGCCGGAACCACACTTGGCCCAGCAGGAGACGGAGACTTTTGGCGACGATGTGCACTACCATCTGAGACTCCGACTCCTACTGATGTTAACAATACTGCCGATGATGTTGAATCATGTGGCCTCTTCACAGATGCTGCACATCAAACAAGCAATCCAATTCATTTTGGACCCAGGTAAACACAAAATTCAAATCATTTTTTTTCTTGCTACAGTCTCTCCTCCTTTCAGCCAGCGGTACTATACCTGACCGAGCTTTCCGAGGGACTGAATCAAGACCAACACCAATCGTTTCTTCGGACACCTGCAAACCATAACCCAATAACATCATTGAAAAAATATATAGACCTCGACCAAATCCGAGCCCAAATCCTAATCACCACCACCACCACCAATAATAAATATCATAAGCCCAATCTAAACCTCAAAAACCTGTATCCTTAAGCAATCAATCTCCAAATCAACATAGAAAAACTTAAATTCCGCAGGATTCATTATTCCCAAGCAAACCCATAAACGAGACAAACACCAACATCAATAGTAAATACAAATCCGACCCACCACACAAACCCATATGAGCCCAAATAACAAGCATGCATATTCAAACAAATCTTAAATTCCCCAGAAAGACAGATCATTTCCAATCTCTGAGATCTTCACCTTCCATTGCGACTTAAACTTTGCTGTCCTTCTGGGATTGGGGAGAGGACGATGAGGAGGCTCGTCATCGTCCTCCTCTTCCTCTTCCACTGGACTCTCTTCACTACTTTCATCTACTTCCTCATTATCTCTATCTCTACCGCCGCCATGAAAGCGCTCAGGCAATCCAGGCCGCCTTCTCTTGTTTTTGCTTGAAGACAAACTACTTCTCTCCTTCTTATGATTATTACTGTTATTGATAGCACTACTAGATCTTTCCCGTAGCCTGGTAGAATCATGAGACTCATTCAATCCTTCCTCCTCCTCACAGACCGCTACAAAAACAATAAAATATCCATTAGATTCTGCAAACAATATTAAAACATGTGCAAAAACCAATACAGAGAAAACGCTACAAATTCACCCAACCCAAATTGAAAACCGGCCTAAAACTGAGATCTTTGAAGATTAAAACCTCCAACCTGATGTATCCTTGAACCCGCTTCTAGGCCTCCTACGTGACGCCCCATGACCTGATATCGACCCTGCACCACTTCCTCCACCTCCTCCACCACCTCCTCCTCCCCTTCTACTTTCTCTACCTCTATCCATTAAAACTCCCAAACAAAAAGCACCGTTTCTCAATCAGTTCTACCTCTACTCAAATCTAAACTACAGCCTCCAAAACCCATGCATTTCTTGCGGTTTCTGTCATAATTCGGCCGCCTAAAAGCATTATCCATCACTTACAAGCCTCTGATCAGTTCCAGCCTGCACAATATTGCCTTTTTTCCAAAACCATCCCTTGCAAATAAATGACGCAGGAAAGCATAGCATTCACACTGACATTAAGCTCAAGAAACATGCACAACAGAGCCGCCTTGAAGAAACTCTGGTCATTCGGGAAGGCTATCCACACGATTCAACACACAAAGCAATAAAATAAAAATGGGGTACACTGCCCAAATCACGCGTCCTCCACGAATAAACCTGCATCACATCACCCTTCCCTCTCTCCCTCTCAGCTGTGCTGCACACAAATACAATTTCCTTTGCCCCTCCCTCACAAAAAGTCACTCCAAAAGCTTTTCCCACGGCCCAGATTCCTTCTCACATATGCCTGTCTCATCTCTGCCGTCTGTTCCTCTCTCCATCAATCCACGGCGCAGATCACCTTCGCTCCCGTGGCAGACCGATCCGCCGTAGATTCATCTTGTCGGGACGTTCGCCGGGTTCTGGGCTGATTGCCGCCTCCCTGAGGTGTCGTCCACGTGGATTGCGGAGAGTGGAGATACAGAATTGTATATTTAGGATGGTGGCGGGTCGAAGTACCGAGGACCCGAGGCAAACGAGGCTTGTTGCTTAGTTCCCCTCTTACTTGTTAGGTACGGCTTCTCTTTAATATTTTCGTTTTCTTTCAGTTTTTTACTTCACTTATCTGCTTTTCAGATTGCACGGGAAATGAGTCCCGGCGGATACACAAAATCACCCAGATTCGCTTCAACAACTTTGCTCCTCCCCAATGTCGGCATCCCACAGGCCCCCGGTCACATGGCAGGGCTTAAAATGAATTATGTACCAAGACTTGAGCTGGTCAATGGGATCCAAGGTGTAAGATTGAGACAGTCCGACTAGCCTAGGGATACCCACACCGCCTTGCTTAAATTTCCCCGTTACGTTTTGGAGGATAATTTTTTTGTTGTTCCACGTCAACAACATTTTGATTATAACACCCGTTCATGCACCTACCCCAATGTTGAGCATATATGTCCAGGAATTTTTATTCAAACTTTACTCAATAATTATTATCCCTCTCCCTTTTTTCTACGCCACATGGGACATTTCTCTACAATGGTAAAACTGTCACATAATATATAGATAATAAATAGTGCGCACTTAGCCCTCTCCTTCCCATCAAGCACTTACTCTTAGCCCTCTTGGTTTAATAAATATTACAATGGCTTTTGCTTTTTTATGACCATGACTACCTTTTTATGATTGTTTTTGGTGGAGGTAAATGCCCATGCTCTTCCTTTACAATTAGCTTTGCATACAATAAGAGCTTAACTTCTATTTTACTTTGGGATCTAATTATATAATAACATTTTTTAATATTTGAATATTGGTTTTTCTAAATTTTCATTATAATGATTCGTTATTATCATTGCGAGATTGAAAATTTTAGATTATTCTATCTCTTGATAATATTAATATAATCTTCTAATGATTTTTTTTACTATTTTGATCAAATATGAATATGAAGAGTTAAATCAATTATCTAGATAGCTTGGATTTCGTTAAATGCATGTTTAATTAATTTAAGGTATGTGTGTATGGCTTAGATGATTTGAATGAATATAATGATTATTGATTATGGTTAAAAAATAAATAATGTCGCTCCAAGAAAATATAGTTAAAAAAAAAATGGAAAATATAGTTAAATATTAAAGTTTACTTCTATGTTATGATTAACTAGTTGCCAAACTGTGTGTAGGGTAGAGGTAGAAAGTCAACCAAAGTAGAAGGGGGTGTCCATATCTATGTGGAAGTAATAAAGTGGTAACCCTAGTTCAATAAGCAGCATGCATGGCAATCAAGCATAGGCCAAGGTGATTGGTTGGTGTCATGTTGAATAAGTGAAATGAAATCCAAGAAAAAATCATGGTGTATAGCATGAAAAATTGAGACCATGTTAACAAGAGTTGTAGAATAATTACCTAGAGAACGGGGTAATATGGATAATGATAATTAGGAGGAAATCATGGAGGATGGGTAAGAAGTCAAAAAGAATTTGAGTGGACTAGGTAAGCAACAAAATCTCATAGATTATGTAGGGGATAATTGTTGGACTAATCACCAACATCTCCCTTTGAATTTGGGAAATGGACTAACTGCCTCTCATGGATTTGTTTATCTCTAGTGTTTGTATCAAGCGTCAACAAGTAGAGTTAAGGAATGTAGAGAAAATCACTTGGACAAAATAAGGTTTATAATGTCCAAGGAACCTTGGAATGGTGATGGCATCAAATCAAATCAAATGAAAAAAGTTATTATATTGCCTACCTATGCAAGTTTAACATAGGAATGTACTAGTCAAAAAATATTATTAGTTTATAGAGAATTCTTCATAAATTTATTATTATATTTAAAACACAATACATAAATTTTGAATGGGAAGTTTTTATGCTAAAAAAAGTGCCTAAATTATTGTGAGGGGTGGCAACCCTACCAATGAGCAAGGTGCAAGCCCCCACACCCTCATTAGCACCTATATAAAACACTAGCAACAACAAAGCAACATTTCTAGTGGCCACCACTTTGTAGCTACCCCATTAACAACTACCCACATCAACCACTTATCTTAACTAAAGTGCTTCCATTCCATTGCTTGATTGGTGTTAATCACCAACCCTCTACCAACACACCACTCAAGTAGACCTCCACTTATGCTCCACCCACTCACTACTTGCATGTTGCCTTTGCTTCACCTATCCACCACCTTTGTCAATAGCTCAACTAGCCTACCACTTAGGTGCCACCCATGCATCGACAAGATGCCACTACTATAATACCTCCTCTCCCATTTTCTTTTTTAAAATTGATGCTCAACTACAAGAGGTCTTTTCTTGGTCAACAAAGGAATTTTGTGAGTAATTTTTTAAATAGGGAAAATTTTCATGCTCTTCATAAAGATGTAATCTATTTCAACTCATGAATCCTAGATTTTCTAAAATTCAAGTTTTCTCATATTTTTAACTCCACAATTCTCATTATGAGACCTTTAGAGGGTCATAACTTGCTTAAGTAGACTCTTTTTTAGGCCCTATTGTTTGAAAGTGCACATTATTTTGTGTACTTCATAGTGGCATTATTCATTTTCTCTCATTCTATTATAGAACTATTTTTTTGTATTTTTTCCTTTTCGTAGACACTTTAAAAACCCCAAAAGCATAACAAGTATTATAATGGCACTAAAATATAAAGTGTCACACATTATACTTAATAAGGGTGTCTAAATTGAGTTATTTGTGGGGGTGTTAATACACACACACTCAACTTATAAAGTGTAACAACACATGAACTAAGATAAAGTTCCACCTAGGGCATTTATAAACATATTTTTAAGCATTTCATTTCACCATTTATTGTTAAGCTATATGTAGAGAACTATTCATCCTAGAAAAAAGGGATAAAGAATATGTTGGCACCTCATTTTTTAGTGTCTATTTTGCCTTCTTCTATGCCATTGGTTATGTTTTGACCCTAGTCATCAATTATTTATAACTCATATGAGAAAATCCACATGGGTTCATTATGTTTAAGATGGGTCTTTTATCATTGTACTATCTCCCTTCTTTAGGCCTATGTACCCAAGTTGAAAATCCAAAATATAGTTGTGTGTGGGTTGGTTTGGGTTCCCAACGAGTACAATGCCCAAATGGGTATCCCCATGTCAAGTTTGAAGGAAATTGGACCATAAATGAAGAATTTATAATAGGTCGAAGCTTTTGACCTATTCAAGAACAAATTAGAGGTTCTAGGAACCCCAAGAACCTCCAACAGTTCATATTCCTTGTGAAAGTGTCGACAGAGGGAAGAAAAGAAGGTAAGAAAAGATGTTAAGCTCAAGTCAAAAATTTCTAAAGGTTCTAGAACCTCTATTGGACTCTGACAAGGTTCTCATAACCACCCTCAGCACTGATGGTTCTTGGCTCCTAAGGAACACACGACAATGAGCCTTTTGCAAGCGCTAAGAGAAGTCAACACCAAAGGGAAATAAGTTGAAGGTAAGAAAGTAAAGGAAAAGAAACAAGTGTTCAGTAGGGATTTTGATGATTCCCAAAACCATTGAAATTAATTACTATTCCAAGTTCTTGTCTAACCCTCAACATAAAAGAAGATGAAGGTTTCTAGGTATATTGGATATCACAAAAGTTTTAGATTTGTCAAGATGTATCCACATGGATATCAATGTACCACATATCCCAATGAGTGTCGATTACCCACAAGAAGAGGTTTCATGAAGATAGCACAAAGTGATGTTGCAAAATTTTCAAGCATGCCAAAACATGTCTTGTTCTTGATCTATTCCCTATGTGACTTGGTGGTGGTCTTTTTTTCATGCATCCCATCCTTGGTTGAGTTTTTTGTATATTCCGATGATGGCCATTTCTCTGTAATGTCTTGATCCAAGTCATTTTTCACAAGGGCCAAAAGAATGTAAAAAAGGGACAAGGATTTATTACAAAAATTTAAGGATGTTTGAACACATCTAGATGGTGGTCAAATATTTGCACTTGGTCAAATGAAGTGATAGCTCCCTTTGTAACGCCATTAACTCACAACCACCCCTGAAACTACCCAATCTTCACTCTATAGGGACTCAATAAGGGATTTAAATGTTGTTTGGTGCATATTCAAGAAGAAAAATGGCACCCACATCTCATTTATGATTTGCAAACCCCCTTTACCTAAACAACACCTCCTAAACGCGATTTCAACTAATTTGTGGACGTTTTCACTCATTATTGCACTCAAACCCATGAATCGTTAATGCAAGAGTGTGGAAAAGGTCAAAAGAGTGTTCTTTCACACTTCTTGATGGTCAGGTTGAATTTATAAAGGACACTTATTATCTACACATTGGAGGAGGTCATGGTCAGGGTTTCCTACATGGCACAACTCTAACAACCTACACACCTTCTTGTTGTGGATATATCTATACCTTGGTGACAATATTTTGAGATAGGATAACATTTTAGAGAATAGAGTAGTAGTTACAGAGCCAACAAAAGAAAGATATTTATGGGAATCCTTGGGGTTTCGCTTTCCAACTCTAGATTTAGTCATTTTTGTATTGTAATGATTTGGGTTTATCTCAAATATTTAATAACATCTATAACCTTTGAAGACTGAATGATTAAAGGCATATTCGACCTTGATTGAGTGTATACATTTTTTGATGTGTTTCTAATTAGTTGGCCAACTAGATGATTATAAAATCCTGTAAAGTTTTTACAAGGTATCTTCTCAAAAACAATAAAAGAAATGTATGGGTATGCTCATGAATTACTAAGTAGACTCATTAAATAGTATACAACTATCTCTATTTTTTAAATGTACATGTGTAAATCCCAGCTTGCTTATGCATTCTGGAAAACCTAGAGTTTTGTGGTGTGTTGATTAATATGTCACCTTAGCTTCAATTATTACATCTTTTGTTTGAATTTCCTAAACTTTGTCGCCTAACAAGATAAAGGCACCAATTTGTTATTGTTTATGTTTGGACAAAACTGTGGATTGATAATAGAGATAAATTGTTCCTATAATTCTATTAGATCAATAGTTGTGGATAGATCAATCCTTGGGAATGTTGTGTTGTTTTCCTCAATTTGTTCCTAAATGTCAATACAAGAATCGTAGACTTGTGAAAGGTGTTGTGGCAATTTACCTAAGGGCTAGAAATAATGAACTAAGTGGGGATGAATGCAGCTAATTCACACATTAAACTTCTAATTAGAAATATGGTTTAATTCTATTGTTTCTATTTCTTGTCAAAAATTGTGCCAGGAACTGTTGTAACAAAAATTATCACAGAAAATGCAGCAATGGAAACAACTTTATAAATTCTACATTGACAATGATAAATCCCAGTTGCACAAACCAGCACTTTAATTCTTGAATTATGAACAAGCAAATTAATAGCTTATTGAAAGAAGTTGAATTTTAAATCAAATTGCATTCAGATTAAAAACCAGAACTGATAAGCATTTAATAATTGTGATATTACTATTAGGATTCAATCGTGTAGTTTTACGAGTCAAACTCATTAACCCATTTAATAACTGTTAAAAGGAAAATACTAGAAATTAAATAACACACATTTACCACATTGAAACCGAACTAGAAAAAGTCACCAAGTAACGCAAAGAGTGGGCATTGCCTCCTTGATCGACTAACTTTGTATTAACATTTACCACATTGAAACCGAACTAGAAAAAGTCACACATGCATAGAATTTCCAAAATATATCAATTCAAAAGTAGCAGTCTAACTTTGTATTAACATCTATATATATTAAGTCTTCGGATTGCACACATTTATACTAGATGGGCACCAATAAGAGTTGTTATGGTTTTTTTGTGGCTGATGGCCAACAAACCAAATAAGTTCAATACAAAACAAATGATGGTTGTTGGCCACAACAATTTTAACAATTATCATTTAAAAAATAGTCCAGAACCGATTAATCTAAAATAGATTTAACATTTCCTCGCCTTCTCTTCCATCCATGCTCTCAGTCCATTCTAACATCTTATCCCGATTATCTCCTACCATTTCATCCACAAATTAGTTAGCAACTCGATAGATATTGGCATTTTCTAATTGTTTTAATTTCCTATCACATTTTATTAAATATTTATACTTCCTGTGACTAAAAGTGATAGGAGGACAAAAAAGGTAAAGGAAAATGGTAGGCAAATGGTAAAACTAATAGGACTCTTTAACCCCCATTAGTCTATCTCTCCCAATCATCCTCAACACATTCTAATTGGATCAACTTACACATCCTTTTAGTTTTATAAAACACATTCTTCAATCACACTTATATGGTAGATTATCTATTGAATAAGGTGTTAAACCTTAGATGTTGAAACTAGTACTTGGTATATTGTGACACCAATATTGGGATACATTGTGTAGTGGGTATAGTTTGTTGTAAGGAAATGTGTTGTCGTAGTTTCAATAACTAAACTAGCACCTCAAGGAACCCCCCCTCGATCATGTAGAGCTAGAAATAAAGGTCTTACCCACCTCAACAATTGGTCCTAAGATACCCAAATTGAACATAGGTTTGTAGTAATCTTCCCAAGTTTGACGCCCCTAACACTTGGGAGATTATCAGACCTTAGGGATTTGGGGTCTACAACTCATATCACCAACAAAATCATTACCTTGATAAATATCTACTACCTTGTCTTTAAGGACTTGTTCTTGAGCTAAGTGACCATAAATAGAAGTCTGCTCAGGATAAACTTTAATGACATGGTCTATAGACTAATATGTCTTACAATTTTACAAGACACTCTACATCACATAAAGCACAATGATTGGCCTATCAATAGCATGACCATAATTAGACAATCGTATGGAGATCTTCAACATCCGATAAACTATGATGTTTCCTTTGAGAACCTTGCACATGTGTATGAAATTAAAACAAATGATCATCTTGGTTCCCCATCTATATTCATTCATACTCAAACCATTGACATGAGAAGTTCTTAGGATGTGTGGTGTAATAATTTGATGTGCATTGAGATACCAATACCTTCCACAACTTTTCCACTTGTTCATACTCAAGCATTTGACATAGACATATCATGGAATGAGCAATGTAGTCACATGATATGCACTATGATTCCACCACCACCTCCTACGAACACTATAAAGTTATGAGTTGCTTCATTGAGAGCTTCCAATAATTATTTAAAGTAGGACATCTTTTGGGATGTGCAATGTAATCACATGACATGCACTAAGAGTATGTCTTCACCTATTGCTTCTATAAAGTTTAGAGATTATTCGTCTAGGACTTCCAAAGTTTTATTTCAACAAGACATCTTCAAGATTAGCATTGTATCTATGTGGCATGCAATAAGATTCCACGTCCATGCACTACTACTTTAGTGCATGTATTTATCATTTTCCACTTAGTCTTAAGTAATCATCCTTTTTAGTTAGGCATGGGACTTCTAATATGATCTTAGCACCACTCATCACCAACATGGGTTCCATCGCACAAATTCCAAAGAAGTACATTTTATGTTTTCTTCCCACATATTCCTTTATGGAATGGGAAGATCTTCTACACAAACTTGATTAGAGACTAGCACCACACAACCTCAAGATCATAGTCCCCATCAAACTTAGTCCCCTCCTCATTCACTCCCCCTACAATAGTTATATAACAAGCATGCCTCAATGATTTTTGTCTCTATAATTTTGTTAGTGCCCCTATTACAACCTATATTGGTGCCCCTACAACAATTTGGATAAGTGCCCTTAATGCAACCTATATTGGTGCCCATATCATTACCTATGCCAACACTTGGATAGGTGCTCATGGTGGTCGCACAACTAGAACCACTGGAGTGAGATCCATAAGACTATCCTTCACAAGTTCTTTGTGAAATCCTTAATAAATCAATAAAATGAATTACAAGGACAACTCTATTATTTGATCCTCCCCAGACTATATCTTTTCCCATGAGATGAATCTTTGATGCTCTATGTCAATTAATCCCAAAACTATTCTCTCTACAAAAGTCCCATATTGTAGCATCATTGGGCCACCTCCTCAACATCTTAGCATATGGATTGATAATCATGTTTTGCAACTATGAGGGTGGCCACATATTATGTAAAATCAAAGTGCCCCAACCTCTACCATCTCACAACTTATGAGAGTGAATGGCCTAACCTAGTGACCATTTGTATATGCTCCAAGATCCACCCCGTTACTAATGGTGAATGGTTGAATGACTATGCTCCACACCATGTAATCCAATATAATTCATGGTAGATAAGAACTATAATATTTTCTCAACTTGCAAACATTATGCCTAGCTTTACCCATTGAGTTACAAAAGCCTAAGATAATACCAAGATAAGTGTCTTCTTATCTTAGACGGTATGGAGGAAATCGAGCCAATAATAACTTTACACTAGAGATGAGTTGGATCCCCATGTCGTCTCTTAAATCCTCATCCCTTGTGGAGGCATCCTAAGAATCTTGTTATGCATACAAATTCTACTCTTCCCAAAGTAAGGTGCCCCCCTTGAACAAGGAAATTTAGAATCTAATCAACATTATCGAGAATGATGGGCCATTCTCTTGAAACACTTGGGAAACTAGAAAGTGTTCTTGTATGCATCCTACTATATAAAAATGTAATGATAGAACCACTTTAAAGCATGCACAATTGTGATCTATGTAACTCAACCTAACCCAACCTACTATAGAATGCCCCAATTTTCTTGAGAAAGATCCTTGGGGCATGCATATGTCATGGTTTTTCTTTGGTGGTATTCCACCAAATGTGCAAACCCAGTTTATTAAAAAAATACCAAAAAACATAAACCCCAAAAAAACCTAAAAAATGGTTTAAATTTTGAAAATTGTTACTTCACCATTTGAAATCACCCCTTTTGACAAGGAGCAATCTTAAGGATTTCCTAAGTGTATGTCAATTTCTCAAGTGATTGAATGATTATTTAGGTTATTTTAAATTTTCCATAGTGATTAGCATATGTCTTAAGTGGTCATCCCAATGCCATGATGATCCATTGATCACTTAAGTAGTGTGCACTATCGAAATTGGTGATTTCAACCATTGGCCCACAAAACTTAAAACTTGACAAAAAAATGTCAAAAAGTGACTTGAAAGTAAAAAAAGAGGAGACCTATGCAACCATTACCTATGCATCTTCCTAATGACTAGTGGCCTTAAATTTGATGATCAAATATACTTATATTTGACTAAAAATCAATTTAGGGTAAAAAGGTGTTTTCATGATTTACGCACATGTGGATCTACCTAGGATTTATTTGATGCCATAATAGTAATCCTTGTGTTAATAGCTCTCCATAGACTATATCTTTACCTAAGATTATTGATGTTTCTTTGGAGCTCAAATTCTCTCATATTCTTAACTACAAATGAATTCAAAATTGACATAGTTTGGCATATATAGGCCAATTTTTATAGTTTTTTAGCTAATCTCCTTGTTCAATTTGCACTTGAGTTTATTTTTATGAGTTTTATTTAATAGGTCCAAACAAGTGATAGGAGTGCATGGTGAATGTAGTAAGTATCAAACTTGATGTCAATAGTACATCCTCTTGCCCATGTTTTCTTGCTAGTCATGTTTTCAAACCCACTTTATGCTTCACATGATCTTGTCTTTCATTTTTGTAGGTATGGATGCAAGACAATGACTAAGGTAAGTATAGGTAAAAGGTCCTACATGTTCATTTTAGGAAGTGGCACCCACTTATTCATGTAGATTACCTCACCTAATGGGGCAATTATGTAAGTGCCTAAAATCATATAGGAACACATGGAAATTTGATGATGTTTTGATAGTCCAAAAAATGAGCCATGTGGTGTGAATGAGCTTCTCTTAGCTTATCTAAAATTTACATGGAGTGTTCAAGTCAACTCATAGGACACACCTTGCCTTTTGTTCATGTTTGCTAACCATTTTCTATACTCACATGCTTAACATCATATTTAAAAACTAGTGTTTTGTCCCCTAAGTTATGAAATTTCCATTTTAATTTGACTCATCTTAAGAATTCACCAATTGCTTGAGAGATTCATCAAACTACCCCAATGCTTCCTTATTTCTAAAATGTACGATTTATAATTAAAATCTTGTTTGCATGATTTATTTGATAGTCATTTCTACACCAATTTTGGCTTGTGAACTTGAGTTTAACTCATTCTTGGTTGCACCTAGAATAAGAAATCTTCCAATTAATCACCCTGATTATGGATTTGACCATATTTGTGGGTAAAAGCGCAAACTTGTGTCACACTTTATAAAGGAATCGACCAACAACAAAAAAAAAAGAACTTCAACCATATATAAAAGTGGTCTTTATGTTTTGAATTTCAAAATGATGTAAACTTTAAATGAAATGTATAAATATTGATGAAGTTTATTCCTATAATTTTTCAGTTTTTTAAAAATTATTTTGATTACTTTTTTATCAATTTAAGAGTAGTTTTGGAATGCTAAAAATTTCAAGAAAAAGTGGCGTTCACTTGACGTCAAGAAACAAATTGAAAAAACTTCATTTTCCCCTTATTTTTTTCTCCAAATAGGTAACTTCAATATCTAGTGCATGGGAAAAAAAAATGAAATTTTAATGTATATTTTTCTCATAATAACATTTTAAAGTCAAATTTGTGAGAATTTGACAGTTTTCATTTGACATCAACTATTGTCTATTTTTTTAATCATTTTAAAAAAACAAATTATACCCTTTTGAAGAGGACTCTCTCCTCTAGTGCACCATATATTTCTCAATTTTTTTAATATGTTTTACTATTTTTTTTTAATTTCTAATCAGCCTCTTTTTTAACGTTAGCAACCTACTTGCATTATTTTAAAAATAAAAAATATTAAAACTAATCAAATTATTAAAAAAATTACATATTTGGAATCACCACTCTGAGCTCTACAAAAGTGTATTTTAAAAAAAAAATCATTTTGACTGAAGAAATACTTAGTTGAAGTTGAAAGTTTTAGAAATTTTGAAAAAAGTTGAGTTGATTGCCAACTAGGACACCACATAGACAATTTTGGTAGAAAAGGTTTCAGTAGAAAGGGCTTCAGACGAAACCCTTTCTACAGAAACCTCGCACATAAAATAAGCCACATTTCAATGTGACAAAGGGAAAAATTCAAATTTTATGATTTTAGGCAAAAGGGTTTTGCTCGAAACTCTACATGCCACGTGGTTTCAAGTGAAACTAGTTTGACTGAAACTGTTTAGGTCAAAATAGTTTCACTCGAAACTATTTAGTTGGTTGAAAATGTGAAAAAGCTTTGTGCTTTTACCCTTGTATCCCTTCAAATGGATTTGCGCAAGTCTTTATGTTTCCTTCTTATTGGAAATTCTTGCTTCAATTCCCTCACACATAACTTCAACAATAGGCTTGGGTGCTAAGTCTATGGAGAATGCATTTAGAGTCTACTTTTGCATAGGCTTCTCATACCCTTCAATTTTTTGATCCAAGGAACTCGCATATTTGAGCCAAGGGCTCTGAGGCATAACTTCCAATTAAAAAGTGAACTCAAATGAATAAACCTTTAGTGCCCACAAAACCTCAAGAAACAAAAATCAATTCAAAAACCTTTGAACTCACATTCCTAAGTAGTCATCATCTACATTCTTTTCACCTTGGTCATATTTAGCTTCTCACACTAATGTGTTTTGGGGTCAAAGAGGATTGGGTAGAAAATATTCTAAGGGAACTAAAGGAGAACCTACCCTTTTGCAAACTCATCAAGGAGCAACAAGCTCAGGCCATCCAACAAATACAACAAGAGAATGATTAGAAATATGTGATTGTCTTAGTGCACCTTAACCCATTGCTAATGTGGAAACTTGTCACCTTGACTTATTCCTAGAAAATTCTCACCAAGAGCTTAAAGTTGTAGGAGCTCTTACTATGAACACCATCACTATGAAACCTCTATATAGGTTCATGAGGTAAGATTCCCACATTACCCACGCCATAACAAATCACATCATAAACCTCATTACCACATCCAAGGCACTTCTCCTTTGGGAAGAAAGTAGTCCTCCAAACATTCCCCAACTCTATTTCCTCTTGACACATGAGTAGGAGTGATTTGATCATATGTAGAGCAACACATGAGCAAGGAATTTTCCTCCCAACTTTAGATTTATGCACAGTAGTGGTGAGTTGAATTTGGTGAACAAAATTATACACTCAGCACATTGATGCAAAGATAAGAACCCCTTATGATGATGGTTGAGTGGAACAACATTTCCAGTTCCTCTAGTTTGGTTGCATGCATGGAAGAAACACTGAGATGCATAGAAGGACCATTAATGATTAAATTTACTATTTGGTTTATCACAGTTAATGTGATATTAACTATAATATTCATTATAGGATTCATTATGACCTAATGCATGAATTTTATGCCATGGCTATTGGAAGCTAATGTACACAATTAAATATTGGTGAGATTGACCTACTAAATGCAATAAGGAATCATGTCCACATAAAAGGTATGTCACCATAGAGATATTAGGGATAATTGTGGTCTTGTTTTATAAATGAAATGAGAATCCTTTATATTAATGAATTCATTTGATAATATAATAGGATATTAATGTACTCTCTAACAAAATATATATTGTTTAAAATGAATCTAACAATGAAGTAGTTGTATAAATTAGAGTTTACACTAATGTGAATTGATATGGTGTTTTTCCTACAATTTGTGAGCACTATGTTTGTGTGTGTTCAAAGAGGACTTGCTTGTAAGGATAAAATGAGTACTATATTTTTATAGATTCTCACTTTATATCTATACAGTTCAATGGTATGTGTATATCTTACAGTTATCATCATGACTATAGATGGTTGTGTGATTTTTTTATCAACTTAAAAATGTGTTGATGTGTTACTGATTACTTAGCTTCTCATTATTAGACCCTTGTTGCTATATAGGGCCTTAGAGCTAAAGATATACATAGCAAGACTCACATGTGTTTATATGTGATTGAACCAAATTGATGTAATCACCTGTCATGTTGTTCTTACTAGAATGCATTAGAATTAGGTAGGCATTTCCTATAGATCATTTATTTAATTTTATATAATTGGAGTAGAATGGGCTCAAGGAAAATTAAATCCCTCAATAACATTATACCTAATAATCTAGTATTAAATAAGGTATAACTAGTTATCTAAGCTGATAAATATGGATGTTTATGTATATGTACATTAAAATGGTTATTTGTCTAGTTTTTAGGTTTAAATCTCCCTATTCATATGTTGGATGTGATTTATTTGATAATCAACTTAGGATGAGTTTATAAGAGCTAGTGATTGTTTGTTAAATTAATAATGGTTAGGTAGTGAGCACAAATAATGCAATCTTTGTTGAGAAAACTAGGACTAATAGTTACATTAAAATATTTAGCAGTATTTAAATCCAATTAAATCATCATGATAAATCACAAATTAGTGGATAATAAGGAGATTGATATAATATTATGCATACACAAGATTCCACATAAAACATGAGAACATTAATTTGCATGGAAAAACTCTTTTAGATAAAATCCCACCACCAAAGGGAGCATACAATTTGAATAACATTAAACAAATATAGATTACATCAATACATTTAGCTCCTTCATTCAATCTAACCACATTTTGATATTTGAATTGAAAGAAAAGCATAAAATAAAATAATCTTTTTATTTGATACTACAGGGGTATCCCAACGACCTAGCCCAATGGCCAAACAAGCCCATACCTTGGGTACCTGAGGTGAGCTGGGGCGAGACTAGTCCCTTGTGGGTGAGATCCCCTGCCCACAAGAAGTCCCACCTCTTAAACCTGGGAGCATAGTCTAACCCAAGACCAAATAAAATAAAATAATTTTACTTAGCTTGAAATCCAATGAATGTAAGTGTTATGCTAGGTGTCAATAATTGATTCATCAATTTATTAGGGCCTTTTGTGATGACAAATGAACATGAATGTTTGGACTCTTTGTTTGATACTTTAATTCACTTTTGTAATTGTGGAACTAATCTCCATGAGTGTGGTTTTGAACCTATTCATAGATCTAAACTTGTGCACATACAAATCTAAATTACTAATTTATCTATCATAACTCTTCTTGCTTCAATGTCCTTGACTTGTAATTGAAAAGGGGTGGTGTCTAAAAGACATAGTAGGGGAGCTTGTTGGGATGGTTGATTCTCCATTGATCAAACTCCTACTAGTGATTCAATAATATATAACAAATATTAAATACAATAGACAAAGATGTAATGGGTGCCCAAATATATTGATGTAAGAGATAATGTAATGATGATACTCTATAATGTGTTGTCTATGTGATGATGTGGGTGAAAAGTAAAGCTCTCAATGTGTGTTGGAATGAATTAGGCTTTGTCCTTAAATACAAAACACTAAAAAACAAGTTAATTATTTTTGTTCGTTAGTCAATTCATAACAACCAGTTGGATCATGGATGTAGTTGACAAGAGCCCAAATTTGAATTTAAATTTAAAATTTAAAAGTTTAAGGGTCATTTCCACAATTGCATATATGAACTAGGAAAATGAGCAAGTGAATTGAAGTTCATAAATAGTTCCTAAGGATGTTTGTATATATGATATTATTTTCCAAATTTCACACTAGAATACCACTTGTACACTAGTTGATGCATTAGGAATGAATGGCTCAAAGAGAGTCCAGAATAAAGAGAAAAAGTGTAGGATATGCAATTTTTACCATTACGTAAAATGAAAATTATGAAAATAGCTAGATTAAGGTTTTGAGGCAAGTTGTTGATAAAGATGATACATTATAACTCAACTTACAATTTGCATTTCTTCTAAGTTTCATGTTTACAAGAATTCATAGATGCTTGGTTTTTGGAGAGATGTTTTATCCTTACTATTGTTTAGCCAAATATTTTGCTTCTACATTTCTCTTCATTTGGAGGATTGCTTCTTTCATTCATTTCATTTCTTCTTAAAGATTAAATAGGAAGAAACCTCATGACAAGCTTGTAAGGTGAATTATTAGGGCCTTATACAAACAATTTGCTACTCTAAGCATATCTCTCATGAACATGCGTCATCTTTGGATTGCTGGCAGAAAACAATTGATGGAAAGCCAATCCCTCTCTCTTGCTTTGTCTCTCTTTCTCTATTCTTCTCTCTCTATCAATATCCACTCTCTTCCCTTCTCTTTCTTTTCCCCTCTCCCCTCTCTTCCTCTCTATCTATTATCTCTTTCTTTATTCCTCTCTCTCTCTCTCTATCTCTTTATCCCTCTTCCTCTATCTCTCTTTCTCCTTTGTTTGTCATTGTCTCACTTTGTCTCTCCCTCTCTTTTCTTCCTACCCCTCTCTCTCATCCTTTATTTTCCTTGTATCTATTAATCTTCTTTATTCTCTCTCTATTTCCCCCCTTCTCTTTGCACTTCTCTATTCCTTTCTCTCTCTCCCCCTTTCTTTGTCTTCTCTTTTTCTCTCTTTTCATCCCTCTTTATCGATCTCCCCTTTTCTTTAATCATCTCTTTATACCCCCCCTCTCTTTATATATCCCTCCCCCCTTTCTCCTCTATGTTCCACTTTTTGGTACATAAAGTGTGTGTGTGAGTGTGTGTGTGTGAGAGAGAGATACAATGAAATCAAAGTTACAGGGTTTCAATGAGTATTGGGATTCATTTCTAAGGGATGTTTATGGCAGAGAAGATGTTCAAGCGATTAATCATCTTGAAGTTCAAACATAAATCAAAGCTAAAAAATTCACCTGTAACGTTTATCAAAATGCATAAATTAGATGAAATACATTGATACCCTTCAATCTTTCCAATACACTACATACAAGTCAAAATCATCATTAATATCTAAAAACTATTATATTTATTTTTATTTAAAAGTCTAATACACAATTCCTATAATACATAACTATAAATTGAAAATCCAACTTTTATTATTTTTAAATAAAATATAATATAAGAATAATTAGTCAATTAACACCTAAACCTTAACCCTTTGATTTATTTAAATATCATAAAAGCAAAAAAATAAATATAAAAACTATTATACATATTCAATTTGTCTTATTATATTTATTTTTATTTAAAAGTTTAATACACAATTCCTATAATACTTAACTATAAATTGAAAATCCAACTTTTATTATTTTTAAATAAAATAAAATATTAGAATAAATATTCCATTAACACTTAAATCTTAAATCTTAATCCCTTGATTTATTTAAATATCATAAAAACAAAAAAAATCATTATAAAAGATCTCACCAATATCACCCATGAGTGAAGGGCCTCACTTAATACTAGTATATAAAATAAAACTTCCGTGACAAATACATTACTCCAAGAAATATCTAATGATCACATTGTCGAGTATAATAAATTAATTAATAATAATTATAATTGTCATTTCCACCGTATTTATTGGTTGATAAACTTCACTCTTGTTTCACGCCACGTAGATTCCCAGCGAATATACGTGTTGTGCAGTGTAGCCTGCTCTCGCAAGACACAAATGCTTCAAATAGCCAACGCATGCATATTAATTCAGGGAGAATTTCAAGGGAGATAAGTAGAGTGCCAGATCAGGTTTCTCTTCACAGTCCTATCTTTCAGGATGTCTGTGACATTTCCGGAGAAGCTGGTAGACCCATTTGCGACCTCCTTCTTCTTCTTCCATCTGTTGAAAGGATCAAGACTGCAACATGACAGAGATGATGGAGCAGAGTTTCAAGGCGGTCGCTTGGGCCTTTTCGGACAAGAAAGACTCACAGCGCCAACTATCTCGCATAGCCATCTCCGACAGAGATTTCACGAATGGAGAGTTTGACAGAGGCATGCGGGGGCGGATCAAACGTGGGCGTGAAGTTCGCAGAGACGAGCTCGCGAAGTTTGTGTCTGGAGACGGGAAGTCTGTGGTAGAAGAGCTTGTGGCTCCCGTGATTCAGCGGGCTGGGAAAAAGAAGCCCGACGGATCGTTCTGGCGCCGTCAATTGTACATATGGGCTGTTGATTTTTTCAATTTGGGTATTTTCTTCATATCTGCACATACCCATTAGACAGGGAGTCCGCCCAACCGCTTATCTGGATGTGACGGCTATATTCCATGACTGCAAGTATTTAAGAGCTCAATCCCCCAGAAAAATAGGTAAACGGCCCCCAATTCCAAATGCTCTATGCATCTTTTATACAGTACTTTTTAGCCCATTAACCAAAACGACTTAATTTCCGTCTAGGTGCTGAATCTGCTCTCCCCCCTGTACTTTTCACACTCTCAATTAATTGCAGGCGTACGTCCCCTAGAGACCCAAATTAGGGCAGAGGACCCAATTGAAGCGTGGGTTAGCTCTGTGAAGTGTTTTTAAACAATAAGAAGATCTATGGACGGATCTAGCTCTCTACCATGTCCAGTTTCATTGCCAATCAGGACTCACGACCTGTACAGGCCTCAGGCAGGTTCAATTAAATATGTCTCCTCCACGTGAATATGCCAAATTAGAGGGCCTTGGATCAGTCTTGCCCGATTAAAGTCGATTCCTGAACTATTCCTGACGTATCTCAAAACCAATCCGCTGCATTCCACTTTAAACGAGGTGAAAATTTTCAATTCCATCGTCTGTACCTGCACCACTTTAAAATCCTATTTTAGCCCATCTTTCATCTGTTTCAGCACAATTTGTCCTTTGCCCCAACAACCATTTGGGGCAAAGTTGGGTCCAACACAGATTCTTTATAACCAGTCACAGCAAACAACTAATCTAATCTCCTCTCCTCTCCTCTCCTCCCCTCCCATCCCCTCCGCGGGTGAGGTGAAGTGGGGTGGGCACCTGTAGAAAAAGGCATAGAAAACAAAACGTGGCCTCCGGAGAGGTCCCTCTGCAGGAGCAAGGCGTCAGGCCCAGCATCATCCCAATACAGATTACATTTATATATTCACTGGGCTTGACGTCTGCCATAATGAGAGTGGGGCCCTCCCACAATCCAACGGCTCTTATGCCTCGCACCTTTCCCGGCTTCACAAACGCCTGCCGGATTACTAGTCCACACATCCCCATCACGACCCGTCACTTTTACAACGTGCACATTTCCAGACCCGGCCGACGGGCCATTACAGCTGGCCCGGCCACCCGGCCACCCGCTGGCCTCATCCCTCCCGCCAGATTCTGATCCCTCCACCAGACCTAGCACAAGATCTCTAGGCTTGGTACCAAGCCTGAATCCTCTTCGGTAAAGTACTTGCAGAGGAGGTTACGGAATTTACGAGAAAACCGAAAGAGACGGGAGATGGCGCATTCCTTTGACCTTGTAACTTTGTCTGCAAGGTAATTATCACCCAATGACGTGGTTTCCGGAATATGCTCTTTGCTCTCGGGTCTTTCCTTTCCCGGCTGCCGGTTATCCTCTCGCGGTCTCGGCTGTCGTTTAGCGGGAAATGGTCAGAAAGGGGAAGACAACCGGAAGAGGAGATTTTCTACCCGTTCTTTTTAACTCCCGCCGGTTTGACGTTATCCATTTGAAAATAAGACGAGGGCTTTTCCGGCACCGCCTTTTCGGAGATAAGCTTCGGTGCGACTATGTCTTATCCATTAATAATAGTTTATTATTTATTATTTATTTGTTTGTTGTTTTGGTTTTCCAGGGTTCTGCCATCACCACATGATTTTTTTAATTTTTAGGGTTGTTGAACGTAACGTCCAACGTGGCAAAATTAAAAGGAAAGTATTCCCATTTATACGGCAAAGTAGACACTATTCTTTTCTGCAACTTTGTTGCCTCAACAGTTAAAAACATTAAATAATTGGGGTATCATAGATTCTTTGCTTCTTTTCATTGCTTCTGGTGGAAGGTCAAAATAAACTTCCGAAAATAGCTGGGGCTAATTAAGTAGATATTGTAATAAATGTAGAATTCATTAAATTGAATGTGAGGGTACTTAGTTTTAGATTTGTCATAGATATTATTGTACACATTTATTATAATATTATAATTAAATAACTTCTTAGATGAATGTTGTTCATATGTTAATGTACTCGATATTAATGTATACATGTTATGATATTGTATTTTAATAAATGTTCTAGTATTGATGTTAATGTACACGATATTAATGTATACATGTTATGATATTATAATTTAATAAGTTGTTAGATGATTGTTGTTAATGTAGGAATTTGATTGTTTAACGCTTTACTTTTTTTTCCTAGTTTACTTTCCCGAGTGTAGATATCAACTTTAGTGCATAATTAAATTGGTAATTTGTAAATGTAATCTTGTCAAATTTTATTGGATGAACTTTGTTCACTTCTCTATGTGTGTTTTGAATATGATAATTAATTGGTAGTGTTTAAAAATATTTTTGAGGAATTTGTTGAATCATGAATGTTTTGTTCTCCCTTGGATTGACTGATTGAATGATTATGAAGTAAGATCGAGAACACACAAGCACGTAGTATGCTCTTAAGATATGATGCAATGTTGATGTAATCCACCTTTTCTATTGCAATAGAATTTTAAATGTGCTTAGTATATTATTCTTTCTCTTAAATAATTGATGGTGATTCTTTCTGAATTGGGTTTAGTCTTTCAATATATTACCTTAGCTTAGAATTTGAAAAAAAAAAAAACACTTAATACAAGAAGGTGGTCAAGCTTGAAATTTGGGGTTCAAATCTACAAGTGCATAAATAATAAAAATTGTGTTTTTGTCGGTTCATAACAACTAATAGAAAAAGGTGGTAAGGCTTGAGAATTGAGGTACAAATCTATGGGCACATAAATGATCTAGATCAATTTTGCACCCACAAACCTGAAGTAGGGTGAGAAATGGTAGATTTAGGGATGGTGATCAATTCCTAAGGATACATGATGATGGGATCAAAGTACAAATAATGTCTTTTTGTGAACTTTTATGTAAAGCATGCCATCTTACACACTAGTTGATGCATAAAGAATAACTTAGTCATTGTGGGCCCCAAATATAACATAATAGGGTGTAGGAATGCAATTTTTACCATTATATTTTGCCTCAAATTTGACTTGCATGAGAGCTACTATGAGAATGCATGTCATAGTAAAATCAAGCAATCAATTTACAAATTAAAAAATTCACACTCAAAAGTTAGATTTGTTCATTATGTGTACTCTTATGGGTATGGATGTTCCACCAAGAACTTGCAAGCACAAAAGAAAAACTTCCAATGAGTTGCCATTTGAAGAATTTTGAAGAATGAGTTGAGAATGAATTTCATAATTAAATAAATAAACTTATTTAATTATGTGTGAAGATGAAATTAGAAGTGTACATATTTAATTATGTGTGAAGATGAAATTAGAAGTTTACATAATTAAATAAGTAATATTTAATTATGTGTAAAGATGAAATTTAGAAAGTAATTAAATATTAAAAATATTTAATTATGTGTGAAAGAGGAATTTAGAAGATAATTAAATATTTAAAATATTTAATTATATGTGGAGTGAGAAAAGATATTAAATACAATATTTAATTTAACTATGAGATGAAGAGGGTGTTTGAAGGAATATTCCATTATTTGAATTCAAATATTCAAATTTAGAATAACATGATAATTAATATAAATAAATTATAAAATTTATTTAATTTAATTAAGAGGAATATGGAAGATGGTAATGATTAAATAAAGTTATTTATTTAACTAAGGTAGAAGAATTTATAAAAGTGAACAATATAAATAAATAATTAAATTTATTTATATGTAGATGATTTTAGGGGATTAATTAAATAATTTATATTTAATTAATTAACAAGCTTGATGACCATTTTTAGACATATACATTTTGCCCCTCTTTGAAGTGATGCGTGAAACGCATTGCTTCAAAGAAAATAAAATTTTTGTTGCCCCTGATATGTTTTTGATGCTGATGCTAATGATGCCCCCTGGAGAGGTAAATCACAGATGATGATTCTGCTGGGGAGTTAGTGATTTAGCTCCTGATAAGTGATGTAAAAGATGCCCCAGGTTAAAAATATAAAGTGAAAAGAAAGATGCCACCAAAAGCCCACCTTAATTGACCAATATAAGGTAAAAGGGGTGAAAGTGGAAGTCATCTTCACTCTTTTGCTACAGTGATTTGGATGCTCTAACAGTGACATAGCGAGATGCCGATCCCATTTCACACACATAGATTCGAGCGGGCTCATCGATTTTAGATACCAGCCCCGTATGGACCATCGGTGAGTCAATTAAACCCTTTTATGCTTCAAAATTTTATGAATTTGATCAATTTTTTTACATTTTTCATGCGGTTTTAGGTTTTAAAATGTCGTTTTAGCACATACGACTGTCTGTTTTAGCACATTCGAGGAATTTTTCGTAATGCATATAGGGTGTTCTTTAGCGCATACAGGGGTAGGGAAAATTTTAGGTTTTCTAGCGCATATGAAGTATACATTAGTGCTTATAGGATAGAAACCCGGCTAGAAAACTTTAGCGCATCTAGGGCACAGAGTCGCGCATTTAGGGATTAGCGCATCTAGGGTATGAAGTAGCGCATACGCTGGGTTTCTTAGCGCATCCAAGGTTTTAGCGCTCATAGGGAAAACTTTAGCACTTTTAGGGTGCAGAACCGCGCATACGGGGTTTTAGCGCTTTTGAGGTAAACTGTAGCGCTTATGTGTTTTAGCGCATATGAGGCGCAGATTAGCGCATTTGGGAAATTTTTGGCAAAATGCCATTGTGATGAAAAATGATGGTCTACATTGCTTCCTTGTTCAATAGATAGAGAAATTAGTTTTGCCATCATGCTGATATGGATATAAATGATAGAACATCTGATGATTAACTGATAACTTTGTTTTTTCGAATAGAAAACAAAGAGTAGATTGATTGACTGGTTACCTGATAACTTTGATTCTCATAGATGAAAAACAACGAAGTAGATTGATTGATTGTTTGATAACTTTGCTTCATAGGAATGAAAAACAAAGAGTATATCCTTGATATGACCTCTGATAAATTTGTTTTCTGTGATAGAAATCAAATAGTAGATGATGGTTTTTAAACATATTTGCATTCATGATTGAAGTACAAATAAGAAAATAATTTGATCGTTGATAAATTTTATTTCTTGAAAAATAAACCGAATAGTAAATGATGATATAGATTGATTGTCACTGATATGGGTCAATTGATATGGGTCACTGATATGGGTCAGATATGAGCACATGATATGAGTCATTAGTATGAGTCTGATTAATTGTCCTTGTGATGACCAAAAAAATAGGAGGTTTTTGATAACCTCCAGATGAGAGAGCGGTTCCCGATGTGTTGGGATCAGATAGGAGAGTTGACTCCAACAGAGGTACAATGGATAGGTGCCTGTGGATTGGGATCCATGTTGACCATCCCACGAGGGATTCGAGTCAACAGGGGACTGTTGACTGCATTGGCAAAGAGGTGGCATTCAGATCATAACACCTTTCATTTGCTGACTTGTGAGATGACCATGACACCAGAGGATGTGTACATGGGATTCCTATGGTTCCTATGACCACAAGGATGACTGAGGCACTAAGGAGGATCAGTGATATGGCGATAGCTGGATATTGGGTGCTGGATTTTAGTAGATATCCAGCCCTTTGTTGAGCCAGGACGCTTCATTGGTCGAAGGGATTCTCTGTTGGATGGGGTAGGATGCTGGAGTGGATGGTGATGCAGCCACGGAGGTATGCTTGGGGGAGCTGTATTTTGGCCCACTTGTATCATGATCTACATCAGGTGGTGTACCGAGGGTCGACATGTTTGGCTAGTGGTGTGACGTTGCTTCAGATCTGGGCCTGGGAGCATATTGCAATTACGAGGCCAGAGTGTGCTAGAGCTAGGCCACTAGGACGGCCATATGTATATGCATATTCAGGTGCACTTGTCCAGCCCAAGCTGGGCAAGTTGGTGTACTGGCGGCAGGTGCTGGATGATGTGGATTCAGTGGTATGGAGGCCGTATGTAGATTGCGAGCCTTGGGACACAGATCATTTGGAGATGTCGTTTGTTTGTATACTGTGATATCTGATAGGGCGGACACCATACATCATTGAGAGATTTTTGGCCTTGCGAGTGTAGAGACAGTATGGATTCACACAGGGGATGCCTCAAGGCGTTGCTCATTATGGGCGGCGCAAGGATGATCCAAGATGGGGCCAATGCATCACATACCAGGTGGCCTATACAGAGTATACTAGCTTGCAGGCTAAGGTATGGGCATACAGGCCAGATGTTACAAATGCAGGGATGTCAGATGAGTACTTAGAGTACTTTCATACACATTGATTCCCACGGTTTACATGCCCCGATGATCCAGGGCCCATTGCAGTGGTACAACAGCCAGAGGAGGAGAGACAGGGGGAGGTGGCGGGTGGAGAGCAGGTGGTAGGTGGAGGAGAGGAGGAGGGTGGCAGAGATGAGGAGGAGGGTGGCAGAGATGAGGAGGGTGACAGGGATGATGACAGCTCAGATGGTGGGGATGATGGGGGAGATGATGGAGGGGATGAGGGGAGGGCAGTGAGGCAGAGGATGGACAGCCTAGCCAATGCGTAGATTGTACGAAGGCCCAGATCTGGTGGTAGACCACAGACTGTTATCAGGGTGTCCTCATCACAACAGGCGCAGATAGACACACTGTAGGCTCAGGTGCAGGCTGTTCAGGGTCAGCTAGGTCAGGCTTAGGGTTTGATAGCACAGTTATAGGCACAACTTGTACAGGCACAAGTTCCAGCACCAGCACCGGTATCTCAGCCTGCCCTAGATCCACATATAGCTCAGCTAATCACAGAGAGGGATGCTTTGAGACGAAGGGCAACAGAGGCCGAGGGCATCGCTCAGAGGCTCATGGGCATTGTAGAGAGTGCATCCTTGTGGGAGGCGATTGTAGAGGGCATGGAGATGGTGAGGGAGGCAGAGTATTACCGTGTGAGATATGAGGAGTTATGTCCTCCTGAGCACAGAGAGCCATTTCCACGGTCCCACACGAGGACCCGGAGCAGATCACAGACACGTACATAGAGCCTAGGGGTTACCGGGCCTCGACGGGATCTCGACGCAGGTACCAGTGGCAGGCCACCTCCTTCCAGACCAGCTCCATCAGGGGCATCGACCAGCTAGTTTTTTTGTGATGCATGTATATTATTTTTGGAGCATGCATATTTGATTTTTGAACATATCCCATGTATCTCTTTGGACTTTTCGGTTTCCCTGGACATTGGACATTTGTATTATTTATGATGAGTGATGATATGCAGCGGCGATGATTTTTGATGATGTGATGTGTATTTATTTCTATATGGTATGGATTTTGGTATGCATTTTTAATGATTTGATGGTGTATGTATGATGATGAAAAATGATTGATGATGCGCACTAATGATGTTATGCAGGTGGTTGATTTATGATGTGAATATGTTATGGGATTTTTGCTATGTTTTATAAAAAATGTTGTGTGGAAAATGATATGAAAATGCATGTATGTAATGTTTGGTCTTGGTTTTTCAAATGCAAGTAAATAATGATAATATGATGGAAAATGAATGTTGTGTTTATGACATGCGTTATGAATTTGTAATATGAATGGATATGAAAATGATAGGATGATTAACGAGATGAGATGAATATAATGTGACAAATGATATGAAATGAAATGATTAATAATAATGTGATGTATGATAAGATGATAAATGGTAAAGGATATGAAATGATAATGTAGATGAAATGCAATGATAATATGAAATGAAATGATAATGATATGATAATGATAATATGAAATGATAAATGATATGAAGTGATAATATGAAATGATAATGAGATGATACATGAGATGAAATGATAAATGATATGATAATGATAATATGAAATGATAATGGTAAAGGATATGAAATGATAAATGATATGATAATGATAATATGATATGATAACGAAATGATAATGGTAATGATATGAAATGGTAATATGAAATGATAATGGTAAAGGATATGAAATGATAATGGTAAATGATATGAAAATGCTAATGAAATGATAAATGATATGATAATGATAAAGGATATGAAATGATAATGAAATGATAATGGTAAATGATATGAAAATGATAATGAAATGATAAATGATATGATAATGATAATATGAAATGATAACAAAATGATAAGGGTAAAGGATATGAAATAATAAATGATAATGGTAAATGACATGAAATGATAATGAAATGGTAAATGATAAATGATATGAAGTGATAACAGATCCTAAGTGATATGCAAGTGAATGGAAAATGATAGATGATAGGACCTAGATGAAATGATAATGAAGATGAAAGGTGATGATGAAACAAATATTTGAACGTCCTCCACAAATAGTTCAAAGAGATACATAAGCTGTTGATGTTTTTGTTAGTCCTTTCGAAAACTCTGATGCAACTCTAGTATGTAGATAATATACACTGATCTAAAATGAAATGCGACTAAATGAACCGAACCATTTGTTGAGCCCTTTTATTAGCTTTCTTGAATCATCATAGAGTGGTTTTTAAAATGTTGGAAGTATGTACAAGCATCAGAGGGGAAATTAGCACCAATGATGACCTGAATACAACTTTCATGAAGTTTGATATAGCAAGGAAACACAAGCATCGAGGTATAATTGAACTAAGATGACCTGAGCATTTCTTGCATAAACAGACAAAGACTAACTACCTTCTGATGCAAATTTGGGATTGTCATTAATGATAAACTTTGGAAATCATGTTTCGCGACATATTTGCAACAAATGGATAGTTAACCTCAAGACAACAGACAACGAAAAATATTCTTTCTTCACCAACTCTAGTGCAGTACATCATCGAGTGTGCTCCAGGGAGATGATATCACAAAGTAAACAACCATTGTTCCAAATGAAATACTGTTATTCCAAACATTATTCAGATTTTAGATCATCCGGATATGAGTCATGATATGGTACGCAGCTGAAAACTGTTGTGCTTGGGATTAATGATTGGATAGTTGTTCATGTGATTTGATTGTTTGTTCGCATGATTGTATTTGATGTCATTGTCTAGCTGTTTTGGTAAAACCTGAAAGTCAGTTGCCCCCAGTATGTCAACGTTTGCCCCCAGTATTGACAGAACTTGTTGAGATGAATATGTATAATAATCAAGCCATGGTAAGACATTATCGTTCTAGGAAAATGTTGATAGCATGATGCTGGTATGGCCCTAAGATGATGAAAAGATGCATGAAAATGAGGGCTGAGAAGCCAAGTGCAGAACATGAACTAATAGATGGAGAGCTACAAATAGCGTCTGTTTGCCAGATTTTCACTATTTATTTATTTTATTGCATTTTTCCTGTCAATAGACTACTTGTTGCCAGGTTTTCACCCTATGACTTTTTCTTTTTCTTTTTTTGTTGCTACCGAGATGCCTGTTTGCTAGGTTTTCACTAGGGTAACCATTTTTTCAAGACATTTTCTATTGTTTTTGGATTTTTTTAGAACCTTTTTGTTGTTTTTGGATTTTTTCAGGACATTTTCTACTGTTTTTGGATTTCCTCAGGACCTTTTCTGCTATTTTTGGATTTTTTTAGGACCTTTTCTGTTGTTTTTGGATTTTTTTAGGACCTTTTCTATTGATGATAATAGCTTCAGAATAATACTTTTTCAGGTGCATGCTGTTGATGGGTTCGTCAAACAGGTCCCCTTCTAGCATTGATAGCTTATATGCTCCCGAACCGTAGATGGCAATAACCACATAAGGACCTAGCCAATTTGGTTCAAATTTTCCTTTCTTTTCCCTGTCTTGCTAATTTCGTGGGTTTTCTTTCAAAACTAGATCACCCACCTGAAAGGTACGTGGCTTTACTTTGTGATTATAGCTGCGAGACATCATCTGTTGGTATGCTTTCAAATGGTCAGCTGCTCTTTGTCTCTTTTCGTCTAGGAGTTCTAGCTCTTGGAGTCGGGAAATCCTGTATTCATCATCTGTTGTGAGGCCCTTCAATGATACTCTGAGTGAGGGAATCTCAACTTCTAGAGGTAGGATGGCTTTGGCTCCATAAACAAGAGCTAATGGTGTTGCTCCTGTTAGCGTGCAAATACTAGTTCGGTAGGCCCATAAGGCGGGATTGAGTTGAACATGCCAGTCCTTCCTTGAATCATTCACAATCTTCTTTAAAATTTTCAGTATAGTCTTATTTGAGGCTTCTGCTTGGCCATTCCCTTGTGGATAGTAAGGTGTTGAATATCTGTGCTGAATGTGAAATCTCTCACAAAGTTCATCAACATCTTGATTCTTGAAAGGTCGTCCATTAATTGTAATAATGGAGTTGGGAATGCCATACCGAAAAATAATATAGTTGAGTATGAATGATGATATCTGTTTGCCAGTAACTTTATTAAGAGGTACTGCCTCAATCCACTTGGTAAAATACTTTGTGGCTGTGATGATGAACTTATGCCCGTTTGATGAGGAAGGATGAATCTTTCCCACTAGATCTAACCCCCATTGAGAGAATGGCCAGGTTGGCGTAAATGGTTGAAGTTCCTGTGCAGGAGCATGAATGAGATTCCCATGAATCTAGCATTTTGAGCATGTTTTCACAAAAGTGAATGATTCCCTCTCCGTTGTAGGCCAGTAGTAACCCATTCTAATCAATTTCTTGGATAAGGTCAATCCACTCGAATGAGTACCACAAATGCCACCATGAACTTCTTGTAAAGGTTTGTCAGATTCATCACGTTCAAGACATCGAAGTAGAGTACCATCAAGACCACGACGATAAAGGGTGTCGGCGATAAGAGTGTAGCGAGAGGATTGGCGGATGAAAGTTTGTTTTTGGTTACGGGATAAATCAGGTGGTAGGATATCATCTTTTAGGTAGGCATAAATTTTGCCATACCAAGGTGAATCAGATCCCACCAAGTGGCAAATGATTTGGCTTTCAAGGGTGTCATAGGTAGGAGTAAATGATTGTTCCACCAGAAATTCATAGTGATTCTGAGTTTCTGGGAGTTGTAACAATGATGCAATCGTAGCCATGGCGCCAACTGCTTTGTTATCAAGCCTTGGAATTTGTGTGAATTTGATGTCCACAAAGTACTTCTTGAAGTCATCAACCATCTTTTTATATGGCAATAGTTTATCATCTTTAGTCTGATAATCATCATTGATCTGATAAATGACCAATTGTGAGTCACCATACACTTGTAGTTATGTAATTCTCCATTCCAGTACTATTTTAAGTCCCATAATTAGTGCTTCATATTCGGCTATGTTGTTGGTGCATGGAAACATCAGCCTATATGACCAAGGAATGGTATGTCCTTGGGGGGTGATGAAAAGTATGCTTGCCCCCGATCCATGTTGAGTGAAAGAACCATCAAAATATAAGGACCATGGTTGTTTGGATTCTACAGTAAATACATCAGCATCTAGAAATTCAATATGCAGGGGATGGTTTGCTTGTAGTGGTGCTTCAGCTAGTTGATCAGCGATAACTTGTTCTTTGATTGCCTTGCAATCAACATAATGGATTCCAAACTCACTCAGAATCATTACGCACTTTGCTAACCTTCCCGTTAATGACGCTTTGCATAACAGATACTTGAGTGGATCAATCTTTGAAACAAGATTGATCATATCAGTTAACATGTAATGCCAAAATTTATGTGAAGCAAAGACTACTGCTAGACAAGCCTTCTCAATGGTAGTGTAGCTAAGCTCATGACTTGTGAGTGTTCTACTGATGTAATAAATTGCACGTTCTTTCCCCATATGGTCTTCTTGTGCTAGCAATGCTCCCAAGGATGTCTTTGTTCCAGCAATATACAAGATCAATGGTTTGTCTGGATTTGGTGGTACTAGAACTGGTGGAGTCATTAAATACTATTTGATTTGTTGAAAAGCCAATTCACACTTGTCATCCCACTTGAAAGGAAAATTCTTATGCAGTAGATGTGTGAAAGGTAGACTTTTGTTGGCCAGTTGTGCAATGAACCTTCATATAGATTGAAGTCATCCCTACAAGGATCTTAATTGACTGATGTTCCTTGGGAGAGGCATTTCCATGATTGCCTGTAACTTGGCAAGATCTACTTCAATTCCTTTTCCAATGTACCCTAAGAGTTTTCCAGATGTGACTCCAAAGACACATTTCTTGGGATTTAGGCGAACTTTGAATTTCTCCAATCTTGCAAATATTTTGGACAATATTTCCAGGTGTCCTTCTCTAGTGTATGACTTTGCCAATATGTCGTCTACATAATCTTCCATGAATGTATGCATCATGTCATGAAAGATTGTATTCATGGCTCTTTGGTAAGTAGCCCCAGCATTCTTTAGACCGAAAGACATGACGTTCCAACAGTAGGTTCCCCATGGACATGTGAAAGCTATTTTCTCCTGGTCTTCGGGTGCGATCTTGATTTGGTTGTAACCAAAAAAACCATCCATTAATGAATACATGGCATGGCCAACTGTCAGATCTACTATAGTGTCGATGTTTGGCAGCAGGAATTTATCCTTAGGACATGCTTTATTAAGATCTCTGAAATCTGTGCACACTCTGACACTCTTATCTGGCTTGGATACAGGAACAATGTTAGAGATCCATTCTGCATAGTCGATTGATCTTATGAAGCCCACATCAAGGAGTTTTCTCAGTTCTTCCTTAACTAATAATGCAACATGGGGGTGCATCTTTCTGAGTTTTTGTTTCACAGGCTTAACCTCTGGTTTGATAGACAAGTGATGCATGATAAGGTTAGGATCAAGACTAGGCATGTCTGCATAAGACCAAGCAAAGTTGACTTGATTTTCTCTTAGAAATTCCATGAACTTTAGTATTTCTTTCTCTGTCAGTGACGCAACTAACTGTAAAATCCTTGGCTTATCTGAAGTTTCAAGATCGATGGCATTTGTAGGCTCAATCAAAATAGGTGATCGCTCATGGTAGTGCTCCAGGAGAGTGTCAAGATTCCCATCGTCTGGTTCCTTAAAAATGTTTTCACCGTCTGATACACTCTTTATTTTATCTTTTGCTTGATCTAATACTGCTAGATTCTAGTTTTCATCATTAGATCTTTCTTTTTGAATTTTATTTTTGCAGCTAGGAGAGTTGGCACGCTCTTGATTAAAGACCCTATGCCAAAAATTGCTGGTGGAACAATCATTTGTGTCATCTGCAGAGAGGAAGTTGACAATAGATTCGTCACTTGGAAACATAGGTATATTGATAGGTTCAGATGAATCCCAATCAATGAGATCATGATGAATCAATGATAGCGGGTCATCGGGTTGCGTGAAATCGGCTATGGTTAGGGTCATAACGGAGTTGTCCGTAGAATCCGAAGTATGAGGTGGATCAATGATGGTACTATTCTCATGATAATCTTGTTCGTTTAAATCTGACTCAGTATCACTAGAAGCATAATGTCTTTGTAGTTTGGATTCTCGTGTTTGGGTCCCTGGACCTTCACCTTCGATTAGAGTTGGGGTATACTAGTGAATGACATCAACCTCTTTGTCTCTCCAGAACTCATCATTGTAAATGGTGTCCCATTCATATTCAACAGAGTCTGTATTAGAGTTATTATCCATGAAATTTTGAATTGTTGTGAAACATGCTTCTCTTGAATCTGAACCTTCTTGTAATGTGAAGACAGTACCATGTAGTCGTTTAGATGTTCCTTCTTTTGAGTTAGCATCATAGCCTAATCCAGTTTTCTCTTTTGCCGCAAGTCCTCAAAGGTGAATAGGCTCAACTACTCCTTTTCTTTTTCTGATAGGACCCTTATCATATGCCATCTTCTGCATGATTGAATACCCTTTTCCATATATATCTGTTGGTAAGTTGACATTAAGAACTGCTTCATCTTCATCTTTATAGAGCCAGTTTAGAATTTCTCTATCCTCAGGATCTTCCATGGGAAATTTTTCTTTGATGAATTGTCCATTAAACTTTGTGCTTGGCTCTGTTGGTGGGTGTGTTGGTGTTGATGCAGCTGCTATTTGATGTTGTATGATAGAAGGTTGTCCCTGTGACCGAGGTGATGTAGGTAAATTAGCCAAATAGAGAGAGTACTCCCTGACTCCATGGTCCTTGAATTTCAATTTCTTGTCAAAACTATTGGTTACCTGACTGATTTGTGTATCAATCTTGAGAGAAGTACTAGCACGAGCTTCTCGATTGTTAGGAACCAAAGTATCTTGGCTAGCTTTGATGTTGGCACAAGTTTGGACCTTTGATTTATCGGCTATTATCGTGATTTCTTGCCCATCATAAGGAAATTTAAGACATTGATGGTATGTGGATGGGACAACTTGCATTTCATGGATCCAAGGACGACCCAACAAGATGTTGTATGCAAGATCACAATCTAATACTTGATAGAAAGTATTTTTGATAACAGGTCCCACTCTGATTGGTAGTGTGATTAAACCCTTAGATGCTCTTTCCTCATCATCATAGGCTTTACTAGTAATCTTTCTTCTGGGATCAATGGAGTCCTTAGAAAATCCTAAAGCCTTAACCAACTTCATGGTACATATGTTTAAACCAGCACCTCCATCTATTAGAACTTGTCTGACACGAAACTTGTGAACCATGACTTCTAAGTATAATGATGAATTGTGAGGATGAGTTATGGAAATGTCATATTTTTCAGAAAATGATAGACATGTGGGTGAGGACAAGTGTCCTACCATGGCTTGAAATTGGTCCACATCCAAATCAGTGGATACATTTGTTTCGACGAGGGCCTTTTCAAGAATTTTCTTGTGCGTTGGGGAAATCTTCAAGAGTTCTAAGATAGAAATTTGAGCGGGAGTTTTCCGAAGTTGGTTGACTAAAGCATATTGATGCTGAGGTGTAGGTCTAGTGGATTTTGAGAAGGCACCCTTTAAGACAACTTTGGCTTGTGCCCTTGTTGTTGCGTTGACCTCCCTATATTCCATCTTTTCCTTGACTTTTATAACATTGATCCGCTCGTCATCGGTGTAGATATGATTGATTATCGGATCCTCAATATGGTTTTTCACTTTTTCCAGAAGATTCACCTTTTTGATAATTTGGCAAAGGATTGGGAAAAGCTTGGTGGTCTTCATTTGATTGTTGATGTCCTTCTATTGTGATGGTGCCGTTTTCGATTAAGTCTTGAATGGTATTCTTCAAGGCTTGACAGTTATTTGTGCGATGACCTTTACACTGATGATAGTCACAATGGTATGCCTCATTCCATGATGGAGGCTTCACACTGGGTTTATAGTTTCGTTGAGGTGGCAAGGTAATGACATTTTTAGCCATCAATTCTTTGAATGCAAATTCCAAAGATTGACCCAGTGGAGTGTAAGTTCTTCTATTGGAGAAGAATGAGAACCATTGTGGATTTGTATTCGAGGTATTCCCTAAGGAGTTGTTATTGTTATTGGTTCCTCAGTAACCTTGATTTTTGGCAGTCCCTTGATTGGGAGTAGAATTTTGATTCGCATTGTTCCTTGGAGGAGGATTGTTTCCTTGATTTGCGACCGAGTTGACGTTGTTATAATTGTTGTTGCGCAGAGTACTTGGAGTACTAAGGATAAATGGCTTGGTCGAGACATGATTCGCGTCAACAACACCATCATTCACTACGTTCTTGTTGTGAGTCCAAAATTTAGACTTGTCCTGATTGTTATGATGGTTGGATGAACTAGGATTGTCTTTGTCCAGTTTTATGATTCCTCTTTTGACCAAAGCATTTTCAATGGTTATAGCATCTTCAATCAATTTCTTAAAAGAGGGAGGACAATGTAAGTTCAAACGATAGCTTATCTTTGAGTTCAAGCTGTTAATGAAGGTTACCATCTTTTCCTTTGAAGGAACAGGACGTGGATATCTAGCGAACATTCTTCTCCATCTTTGAAGAAAAGTAATGAAAGATTCACCAGATTTTTGCACAACTTTACAAAGATCTATCATGGTGATTTGGTGTTGGATGTTGTATGCGTATTGTGATATGAACAGATTGATTAATTCTTCGAATGTCTTGATATGAGGTCTAATTTTTGATAGCCATTCCATAGAGTGACCTCCAAGACTCATCGGAAATAAACACATCAGGTAGGTGTCCTCATGAGCGAACTCTAAAGTCATGTTTCAGAAGTCTCTAACATGATCGATCAGATCCGATTTCCCATTATAGCGATCAAATTTTGGAATTTCAGAATGTTTGGGAAACAGAATCATGTTGAGACTTCGATCAAAGGGATAAGGACAAATGTCCTCAAGAGTATATTTTTTTTTTGTGGTTCCCCCTTGTAACTCTTTAATTTGTCCTTGAAGTGCTTTTATTTGTTGAGTCAAAGCACTAAGATCAGATAGGGGTATTTCCTCAGGTTTTCTCTTCAAATTATCAGTATCAAAGTCATGAGGCAATTTAGCTCCTTGGTCAGCTAGATAGAGGAAGTATTTTTCTTTATCGCGTTGCAAGATCTTTTCTATGGCTTTGTGAAATTTAGGATCTTGCTCAGCCTCTCTAAGACGTTCCTCATCTCGTTCATCATCACTATATATATGTGTTTTTCTCATGTCTCTGTAGTGGTGGAATGGATTTTCTTCTCTGTTATCCATATCGTTGTTGAAAAGTGGATTACGACTGATATTGTAAAGAGGATTACTGTTTTCACCTTCTTCTTGAATGTCTTGGGTATGACCTTCTTGTTGGATTTCATCCTTCAATTTATTGTATTGAGATCTTGTGGAGATAGGCATATGATTTTGAAGAATCCTTCTAAACTTAGATCACAATTTTGATAAGTGCAATGATGGTGATATCTTGATCTGATAAGATGGAAATCTTATGATATGATCAAAGATTTTTCTAATTTTTGATTGGGGCTTCCGATGATGAAGGATGTCAGAATCCTGTTGGGGAAGTTGAATCAATAATTAGAGATTTGTTTGAAAGGTGCACTCTTAAAGATTTGATCTTTGTTTTCGAAGAAAGGTTTAAAATCACTGAAGGATTTGATTGGGATGTGATGGATATTCTATAGAAGGTTGTGGTATATTGTCAAACTCAAGAGGTTGATTAAAATTATGCTGCTGAGATAGAGCTAATCTTTGATAATAAGCTCGAGAATCCAAAGGCTCTATAGCATACTCGTTAGTGAATCCCCTAACAAAATCTTGGTAGCTATGAAGAAATCCACGGTAATGAAGCAAGACGTGTCAAATTTTGTACAAAATTTTCCTTTTTTGCAATGTTTTCTTGTACCCTAAATGTTTCTTGGGTTTCTTGATCCTAGTGGAAACTTATTTCTTGACAAACTTTGTTGATTTCCACTTTCTAAGCATGGGAGAAGTATCAGTATGCTTACTGGACTAAAGATATGAACTATTTTTTTTTTTTTGAATGATTTCAGTGGCTGTTTTTCATGTTCATTTTGGATGATCTTTTATCTAAATTAATGTGAATGAAAACACAACAAACACTTTGAATTAAATGGAATGTAACCAAACACAGATAAAGAAAGTACATCCTATGGTAAAGCCAGGACAATATCCGCTAGATTCCACGCGGGTTTCTCCAACCGCATATCGGTAGCGTGTGAATTGAGAAGCTTGGCTGCACGGGCTCCCCCTTACAGTGCACTCTCTTCTTAGGCCAACCAAGCTTCCAATCCCCATGAAACTCCCATGGCAGATTGATCACCTCTACTACAGACTTTGAAAGTGTGGATCCCTTCACACCGACCGGTGCTACGCTAGTAAATAGAGGGTTTTTGGTTTACTAAAACAATGGTGTTTAATTCGGGACCCCCGTTCGAATGGCCATACATGGGGCAAGAGATTAATCACCAATTTAGGTGGCACTCCAGCCTGAAGAGGTTAAGCTCAAAAGGGTTTATGGGAGTACAACTCTATCCGTATGACACATCTGCACTCGTAATCTTAGATTTTCCCTTAAAATTCATATTTGTATACCGGTCGGGGGTAGCTTGGCCTTAGCTCCATTGCCAGTTTGAGTCGCGTTGGGGTGATGAAATCCCTAGGTAGGCCCAATTTCTAGAGTTAGTAACCGTTTCTCTTACACCCCCGATCGCACGAATGCGTAAGGGGAGAGGATACTCCGATATACCAAATCGTGAGGGTTACATAGGGATAAAATGGGTCTGGCTTTCTGATCACCTAGTTTGCATAGGGTGAGAGCATAGTCACCTACCACTTTCAAGCACAATCAAGTAGAGTAAACAGATTCATTTTAATGTACCAAATCATAATGATTTATGCTAAGTGAAGATATTGTTTCACAACAGGCATGGGGTTTATTTTAACTGCATGATCGAAGTGTGGTGACTATCCTTGATTGATTCATTTTAAACCAGAAAAAGATTCTGTTTGCGGAATGCGTTAGAATCAGAATATTGTTTTTGTGTTACAACCCAGATGTGCCGAAACAGACAGTATATGCGCTAAAACAATCAACAAATGCGCAGGAACAGACCTTAGATGCGCAGAAACAGACCTTAGATGCGCTACAGAAAATTCCTAAATGCGTTAAAACAATCCTCAAATGCATGACTTTAAATAAATGAAAATTTAACTGTGTAAATAATGCAGTATTAATGCGCTAACATCTACCTTATATGCGCAGAAACATACCCTATATGCGCTCAAACAGTCCTGAAATGCACCACTTTAATTAAGTGCAGATTTAACTCTAAATGAAATGAGACTATATGTGCTAAAACAGTCCTTAAATGCGCTAAATTAACCCTCAAAAGCGTTGAAACAGTCCTCAAATGCGTTGAAATTTCCTGCAAAACAGAAACATTAACTTCCCAGATGCGCTACAGAAAGGTGTCGAATTCGCTAAAATGCAGATTTTTTTCGAAAGCCGAACTCCAGAACGCGGAAACCTCTCAGAACACTCTACAGAAAAAGGTTAAAATCAGGGCAGGGCCCCACGGTGGGCACCATTTTATGTGGAGTATGAAAATATGCCTGTTATAAAGGATTCAAAACACAATCAATAAAACATTATATCAAAGAAACTAAAAAGAAGATTTAAACAAACTCTTATGGCAGCTTCTTCGAAGTCATCTTATTGCTCTCTATCTCCAGCGTTTCGTTGCTTCAAGTTGCTCTCAGATTTTGTATGCCAAGCTCAACGAAATGGACTACTGAAGAATGAGATTTAAACTAAAATGCATATTATGCTAAAATGCAAGATTATGCTATTGCTGTGATAAAGTTATTGTTGAAATGCTAAAAGATGCAAAAGCGTAAGCGTGATTGCATATATGTTCGTATCTAACCAATGCTTGAGTTTGCACATGTATTTAAAGAGTTTTCGAAAGAACCTGATTGGTTGTTATGATCAACGATTTAGATCAAGCTTGTTGGGATGAACGGTGAGGGATTTTTGAAAGTTTGAGAGAAAAATAGAAGGTTTCCTCTTCACAAATTTTCTTAGTTAGATCCGAAGGAAGGTTGCCATTCGAAGAATGAGTTGAGAATGAATTTCATAATTAAATAAATAAACTTATTTAATTATGTGTGAAGATGAAATTAGAAGTGTACATAATTAAATAAGTAATATTTAATTATGTGTGAAGATGAAATTAGAAGTGTACATAATTAAATAAGTAATATTTAATTATGTGTGAAGATGAAATTAGAAGTTTACATAATTAAATAAGTAATATTTAATTATGTGTGAAGATGAAATTAGAAGTTTACATAATTAAATAAGTAATATTTAATTATGTGTGAAGATGAAATTTAGAAAGTAATTAAATATTAAAAATATTTAATTATGTGTGAAAGAGGAATTTACAAGATAAAAATATTTAATTATATGTGGAGTGAGAAAAGATATTAAATTAAATATTTACAATATTTAATTTAACTATGAGATGAAGAGGGTGTTTGAAGGAATATTCCATTATTTGAATTCACATATTCAAATTTAGAATAACATGATAATTAATATAAATAAATTATAAAATTTATTTAATTTAATTAAGAGGAATATGGAAGATGGTAATGATTAAATAAAGTTATTTATTTAACTAAGGTAGAAGAATTTATAAAAGTGAACAATATAAATAAATAATTAAATTTATTTATATGTAGATGACTTTAGGGGATTAATTAAATAATTTTAATTAACAAGCTTGATGACTAGTTTTAGACATATATATATATATATAACATTATGTTGGATATAATGAAAAGGTTTTATCTAGTGCCAAAAATGATCATAACCATCATAACACTCTAATTGATAAAAGTCATGTAGAAATGCCAATGATAATATATGTCCCCTTTAATTGGTTGTGTATAAAGGATGCAACCAATTGAAGGTAACACAAAAGATTAGCATTATGTAAATCTTTTGTGTTTAATAAGAATGTAATTTATATATATAAATATCAATAGATAACATTATGTGCGCATTCCTATTCCTCCCTTGGTGTTTGAGCCCTTCCAGGCTCCTCTTCTGGCTATCCCTTCCGTGGAACCTTTGTTGCCTCAATTTGTTGTCGCTGTCTTGGCGGAACCTACACGTCCCTTGTTGATCAACTTTTTTGATCCTTTGATAGCTCCTATCTCCTCTTCTACGCAGTCGACTCCCTCGCTGTGTGGTGGCTCCTTTCCCGAGTGGCTGTTGAGGATCCACTCCTCTTGCCTCACTTAGTGGATTTTGATTTTGAGTCTTCCTAGTCTGTTGTGCTGAGGAAGAAGAAGGGACTCCCCAAATCTGTCACTTCTTCGCGGCCTAGGGATTTGGGAGTCAAATTAGTCCCCTCAGGTTCTAGGGTTGTCTAGTCCTTGTTTGTTGTTCTACAATTATTGGTCAGTTGTTTCTGTATGTGGCTTGTTTGGCCTGTTTTGTCAGGCCCGAGTGGCTCCTATTTGTTGATGGGGTCATTGTAATCCTCATCATTTAATTTATCAATCCAAGGCGGTGTCCATGGTTGTCTGCAAGAGAGAAAGTAGAAAACTTGCTTGATAGTCTATTCTACTTGCAAAAATAAATCCTATTTGCATGAAAGGGAACTAATTTAAGAACCACTTGAAAGAATTCAAAATGATAAACTACTTCACACTTGCTAGAAATGAAAAGCTTTCTTGTATTCAAATTTAATCTAGAAATCTGGAATTACATTGTTGGAAAATGAAACTAGATCTCTCATATTTCCTTAGGCTGAAACAAGTCTTTCTAATCCCCTCCCTTTGATCAAATGATTACATTGTATTTATATAATTCATATTTTATATCTATCCAACCAATCCATTAAGAATGTGGATCCAAGAGCCTATTTTTGAGGGGTCGTTTACAGAATTTTAAGAAAATTGAAGTTGATGGCCTCCATCACGCCACTTTGTCTTAGTCATTTTCTGACACGTACTACTCCTTCCCTACTATAAATCATGCAAAATGATCAAAAGGGTTTTGAGATATTCAAATATATTTTCTAGATCATTTTGAATTTTTGAATTTTGTTAAGAAATGAGGGAGATATTGCTATTTTACTGAGATTGCATTTTTGACAATTTCTGGGTGCCTGATTTTTATGAAGTCTTCAAGTGTTGAACGTGAATGAAGGGATTATTTTTCACTTCAGTCAACCAAATAATTGATCCTTAGCATGAATAACATGATATAATCATGCAACAACATTTGAGTGATGTGGTAGCTTGAGTTATCTTTGGTGGAAGAAGGAAGCATGAAATTTAATAACTATGAGAGATCTTTGAATTCAACATGAAACGAATACTCATCCCATTAATTTAGGAATGATTGATGCTCCATGATATTTCATGAATGTAGGAGTGTGATGGGAGTCTTCTCTATCTTCTCATTACTTCTTCAAAGCCTTCTAAAGCTTTCGGGAGTTAACTGCTTGAAGTGTCTAGAGCTCTTTGCTGCAAGTGTCTATCAAGCTTTTTCTTACTCATTTATCTACATTATATCATCTTAAACACTTCATGGAGACATATTAGAGGAAATTTGGATCACATTTAATTACTAAAAATAAATCAAACATTTACTTTATATTCTATTTTAAACAAGCTAAAGAACTTTCAATCATTACTCAAATCCACTTTAGCACTAATGCATTAAGAAGAAATAGATGATTTTCTTTGATAAAATATGAGACAATTTATGGTCTCATAATTTTTTTTTATCCTAGTTCATGTTCTGGTTTGAACTAGATTCTTTATGGCCTTGTGGGCTTTCAGTTTGAAGGGTACAACACCTTGTAAATGCTGCTTATCTTATCAAAAAAATTATGTGCGCATGCAATTTATCAACAAATATCATCATGTAAGGCATACTAAACATATCAAGTAATAAGTATGAGGTAATCAAGTAAGCATATAAAGTCAAGGGGATGAGATGCACCCAAACTTACAACTAGTGATAAGGAAACACAATAAATAATTGGTAAGGATAAATCTTGTAAGCACAATGGAACATGTCTCATAGGTTGTAAGCAATGCGAATAACAACATGTTGGATAACTATCTAAAGATGTGAGTGTGAAAGTATGTGGAATAGTTAAGTGATGGGTCCACCTAGGGTGAAAAGTATAGTGATAAAAAACTTGTGTAGGAAAGGGAAATGAATAGTAGATGAAGGCTATCAACAATGTGAAATTTCCCTCTTAGTGTTGAAATAATTTATAAATGTAATGTCCATCATAAATGTATGATTAATAAGGATTATCCCAATAAAATAAGGGCCATAATAAATTAATTAGTAGACAATCTATTGAAAAATGTCTGCATACCTCATGTCATACCTAATAACATTTTATCATCACGAATAATAATGTCTTATGTCAAGTGTTTGTGATTAGGATAAAAACTTAGTATATAGAAGGGTAAATGTTGAAAATGACATCTCAAGTTTTGCACTCTCATCCACTAGAGAGAGCACTTTTAGCATAACACCATGGCTTACCATAGAGGCCACATTTTAACACGCATTAAGAGAGTATATGCATAGGTAGATGTTGGCAACCCTTAAAAGGAAAAAAATCCAATCTTTTTAAATATTTTTTTATGATTAAAAAAAAATTAAATTAACATAAAGTTAATGTACAATTTATTTTTAGCTTAGATTGTATATTTGTAGAGATGACCCTTGATTTGTACATGTGGTCCTATTTTTCATGGATGTGAACATGTGTATCGCGATACAATTCATAAAATTTACTATGATATGTTAAAATGATACAAAATGCTCGAGATTATATTTTGTATCAATTCATCTCTATTTATCACTTTGTTCACTTCATTTGACACCCGATAATTATTTTATTGTCAATACGGTCCAACAAATATGGTAGATAGGTTTGGTCTTGGTTACATGATAGTAGTGTTGGTATGTGGTGATTGATCATGCTATATTGTACACTCTTCATGTATCCTCGTCGGGGTCTGGGGCCGAGCCGGGCCCTGGGCGGGGGTTTGGGGGTGGCAGCCCCCGAGAAAAAAATTCTCCTATTTTTCACTTCGTCACTAACAAAATAAAAAAACTAACTTTGTAAAACCCTAATTCTAGAAGCTTCTAAAAGCTTGTAATAAGCGGTTGGGATGAGAGTTGTAGTAAGGAATTATTTGCAAGATTGTAATATGTTTTGCACTGGATAATAAAATCATTGGATGGTTGTGATTTTGTGGATGTAGCCCATATTGGGTGAACCACATTAAATTCTCTGTGTTGTCTTGATTTTTTGTGTGTGTTTTATTTCTCTGTTTTATTGATCAAATCTGCATTTAACTGTTACAAATTTGCCTTCTAACCCTAACAAGTAGATGCCAAAATTTGGTTATGATGTATGGATGCTTGTGTAAGTGCATGGAAATGGTATACAAAAGGGGGTCAAAAGTGGTAACTTTTTTCTTAAATCATTTAAACTTGAACTTGGATGAGTAATTTGGGATGTATCCATTCAAATTTTGAAGATACAATATGAACAAGAATTGTAGTATTTTGGATCTAGTTTCTAAACTACTAAAGTTGTAAAAATTAGTTAAGATTAAGGGGGTGAAATATTGTGTACACACAAAAGTGTTCCCATTTTTCTTAGTAAAACATAATAGTGTTAGTGTGTGCCCCCTATTTTTGTTGTTGCATCTAGTATTTTTAAAACTTAGTTGGTAGAAATATAGTTGACAGTGAGTACTAGAAGTTGTGTATTTTTTTGTAATTTTTTATCGAATATTTTTTTTTGTGATGTTTCAAAGTGGATGCATCCTAAAATATGTGTCATTGAGTTTGCACATCATATAATATTGCACAAAAATAATTGAAAATATATCTTTTCTAACATGTAAAGAATGAAATGTAGAACAATCCTATTTTTTTTTTTTTTCAAAATTTGATAAACGGATCAAAAGTTATAAAGAAAATTCAATACATATGTATATGAGGAAAATAGAAACATTAGTAAAAGAAATTAAAAATAAATATGTTAATATATTTCAAATAAACAAAATTATATGGTTAAAAAGCTAAGAAATCATGCACTATTTTGGTGGCAATTGTATTAAATACCGATATATAATGTGTAAATCTAATCATGCGCAAGTTGAAAAACCCCATTGAAGGTGAAAAACATGTGAAATGAAGGAAATTTAATAGTCCAAGACTTTAGGCTTGTTGTCAAAAACTATTCCAAGCCAAAATTGGTGGGAAACAAAAATTGTTTATAAAAAGTGAGTGCATTATAAAATATGCTCGCGTTATAAAATGTGAGCAAGTTTTGTAATGCAAGCACATCACATAATATACTCAAGTATGGAATGTAAGCATGTTTTGTAAAATACTCTCCCTCTTCCTCTCCCTCTCCATCTCTTCATCTCTTTATTGCTCCCCCTCTCTATATATCTATAGACATCCAAAAATGTCTTGATTAATATTGCACACCTGATTGAATTACTAACACCATTTCTTCCCTGATTCAATCATTTTCATATATTTAATTAAATAATGTCAATTATTTAATTAAATTCATCATTTTCTTTCTACTAATAAGATAATTAATATTATTTGATTAATTCACCCCTTTCATGCTAATTTTCATCCTATTTGATTAAAATGATCCAAAGTATTTAATTAAATCTCCTAAGTCCTCTCATTTGATTAAATAATGCAAATTATTTAATTAAATTTCCTAAATCCCACTTTGATTAAATGATTCATAATTATTTAATTAAAATCCTAAATTCTCTTCATTTGCACAATTAAATAATTTCTTAATTGTTTAATTGACTAATTTCTTTTAATTCCTCCAATCATTGAAAGAATATTCTCATGGAATATTCCTCCAATTTGAATTCAAAAATTTCCCTCCACATGGAAATATCTTCTCCATCTTCATAAAATCATGGGGTTGCATTTGTCTCAAGCAATTTGAGCCCTTGATTAGAATCATTGATCCATGTCATTATTCAATCTCATCCATGGATTTAATCTTTAATCCATGTAATTTCCTCTCATGGAATTCCATCCATTGATCAGCCAATTTGATCCTAGCCATTGATTCATCCAAAAAACCTATAAATAGTCCTCATTTCTATAAAATTTCATTCACAAGCATTCAAGCAAATAGACTATAGCCATTTTCATACTCACTCTTTGAGATCAAACCACCATTTGTGAATCAATTACCTTCACTTTGCATCAATTTCACCAATTGAAGCTTTCCAACATCATGGATTAGGAAAAGGCTAAGCATTCCACATCAATCCAACACTAATCCCCAATGGGATTAAGGTTTGCATCTAGTTAGGATTTCTATTTGAATTACATTGTTCTTTCATGCTTTAATGGAATCTTAATTAGGAATTGTAGACAATATCATTGGAATATGGCTTAATTAGATCATTTGTTTGATTTATTTATCAATTTCAATTGTATGTGATCTTGCTAATTTTCATGTTCACATTTTGGCACGCCCAGTGGGACCTCATGTGCCTAGCTAACAAATTTGTTTGAGTTTTCTTGGACTTTATAGGATTAGAAGGAAGAGTGATGCATTTACAGCTTAACAGGCTGATGCATCCGCAAATGGCAACACATCTACATCACAAAGGTTCGTGCATATGCTAATCTCATTTTTGCTTTCTACTTGCGGGTTGACAGTCAACACATGATCTGCAATAGGGCGACACTTTTGCAAAATTTTGATGCATATGCACAAAAGCTAGTCTAATGCATATGCATAATAGTCTAATGCATTTGCATTGGTAGTCTGACACATTTCTAGGTAAAGCAGTGAGCTCAGGTTTTAGGGTTTCATCTGAATTTTAGATTATTTTGATATTTAACCCTAACATTTTCTTGTTGTTGTTTGTTGGTTTTTGAGACTAACACTTGCAGGAAAGCATGGAGCAAGGCCAAATATGTTTATTCACACTCATCTAAAGGAATCAAACCCCAATCCAAAGTATTTATTAACACACTCACATGAAGGATAACCTTGGAGCTTTTATTTTTCATGCTTTAGCTTAAATCTCACACTTTCATTGGTGCTTTAAGAAATGAACAACAACTACTCAAATTTACTTTGGGTTCCTAAAATGAACACATCTTTGTCTTGGTTTAAAATGAACACATCTTCATTTGGGCTTAAAAAGAACATACAAATTACACATTTTGATTTGGTGCTTAACAATTTAACAAATTTATCTTTTGGTGCACCTAAGAAGAACAAGAGCGTGTGCTTTGTCTTATGTGTATGGTATATTTTTGATGCGTATCCTCTCCCCTTGCACCTAGTGTGATCTTGGGTGAAGAGGAACATCCTCAATTTGCACTCATGCTCATTGTAACCTTATAAGGTTATTGCTATGTATCCTCTCCCCTCGCACTTAGTGCGATCTTGGGTGAAGAGAAATAGTAACACCTTTTTTTTTTGAGTAGGAGGCTTTCCTTGAGACACATCCTAATGGAGAACTCAAGGGTTTGACCTCAAGCGACGTTTTTGGGTATGCTATATAAATTAGTTGCGATAAAAAACTATAGGTCAATTCTTGCATGTAGTGCTCTGTACTTGAGTGGGTTTCTCGATGCAATGTCTGAGAGGTCCGTGGTGTTCACCAAGTTCTACCCACTAGAAACCTATGTTGTAGAGGCCTAAGACTTTCAAAAGTTTTCTCAAAATGGTGTAATGGAATAGCATTGTTCCATGAAGTTACTCACCATGTACCAAACATAGTTGAGGTGACAAAACCCCTTGCAAGGAACTTTTCCTTCCAAGGTAAGAGATGTATCGTATATGCATACATACTGTAGTTACTCATTCTATGGGAGGTATTTTATCGTGCGTGCCTACTTTGAGAAGATAAACCTGATCTATCCACTAAGTAGGTTTTGTAATATGGTGTGTTTTTCATGTTGAGACCTTGTAACACCAATTAGTGAGTTCTTGTGGAATAAGAACACACACAAATCACTTGATCACCTCATTGAGTCAGTTTTACATGCTATATACTATGTTTGAAAAATCAAAACATCAAACAAATTAGGTAAATTTGAATTTTCAAGATCCCTTGGGCAGATCGATGCATTTTCTTAACAGTGCAACGCCTTTGTACAAACTGATGCTTTGTTTTTGACACAACCATGGTAGGAGGGTCCTCAAAGAGAACAATCCTGACCGTGCAACAAGAGTAACACAACGAAAGCAACACAGAATATGGAGGAAAATGCAGATAAAAATATTCTCATTAACAATGATCTTAGTTACATTCAACCAACGACATCTAGGCTTACAGTTTTGGCTCACAGGCATTATAAGATATACAACATTCTAACATGCTCCTATATGCGAGCTGAAAATTACAATCAAATCAATATTATCCTTCTAATCGAACTCTACTAGATTAGCCCATTCAAATGATCGGATACAAGCTTTATAACATATCCGCAACTCAAGAAACATCTGCGTCGGCCAAAGATCATCACATTCTCCAAGGGAAGAAAATGTAACGTGTGCATGAATAAGTCAGCCTCAAATTTGAATTACTCTTCAACATGCATGTAAGATGAAGTGTGGACCAATACTGAAGGTCGGGGACACTCCAAGGAACATTTAAAATCACACCATCGAGATCCACAAGTCACGGGGATGATCCACGAGCGATCAAATTAACCATTAGGCTTGAAACTATTCTGGTGCTAGTTCAAGAAACTGCCAAGAGATTCCAGAAGCAATAAGTTTCCGAAAAAAGATCCAATCATGCTCAAATATTGGAACAAGGAAAATGAACATGTAGACGATGTAATCCAAGATCCACAAGGTTGGGTGAGAAAATATGGTGAATCCACCAACATGAACCGAGTAAGAACAAAACAAGAACAAATACTAAAAGAAAACATTTTTGGTTGATGCAAGATTGCCAAGAACCAAGGATGCTCCTGCATTAGACATTCGGGGTTATTGAAAAGTGGGTCCCTCACTTTCTTGGGGCCAAAGGAAAACCAAAGAGGTCTACCTCAGCCTGAGAAATCCAAGAAGAGTCCTCAACTGGTCTATCTTTCCACTTCACAAGATATTCTTTGTATTGTCTTCCTCGAGTCTTCCTCCCATCTCTAACATCCAAAATATTTTCAATCTCGATTGCTGTTTAGGAAATTGATTTTCCAAATATAATTTATTACCTTCACTAAATTATGCTTCATGATACTGATATAGATCTGTAATGTTGAATATAGGTGATATACCCATACCTTCTGGTAACTCCACTTCATATGCATTTCCTGAATCCAATTTCTTCAAGATATTACAAGGTCCAAACTTCCTCATCTTCAACTTATTGTATGTACCAACTGGAAATCTCTCCTTCCTCAAATATACCATCACTTCATCTTCAACTTCAAATTCCTTATGTATCCTCTTTTCATCTACCTTCTCCTTGTACTTCTGGTTCATGTCTTCCAATTGTTGTTTCACTTGAATATGCAACTTCTTTATATGTTCTACAAATTCTTCTCCTTCTGCACTCCTCTTATCTTCCATACTAATGTCTCTCAACTCCGATATACCTCTAGGATGAACTCCTGTAACAATCTCAAAAGGTGTCTTTCCTGTACTCCTATTCACTGAATTATTGTAAGCAAACTCTGTTTGTGCAAGGACTAAATCCCAACTTCCAGTCTTCTCTCCAACCAAGCATCTCAGCAAATTCCCTAAACTCTTGTTTACTACTTTTTTCTGTCCATCTGTCTGTGGGTGAAAAGTAGAACTGAACTTCAAATCTATCTTCAACTTCTTCCAAAGTGTTCTCCAAAAGTAACCAACAAACTTTACATCCCTGTCTGAAACAATACTTCTAGGTAATCCATGCAATCTGACCACCTCTTTGAAAAAAAAATCTGCTACATGTACTGCGTCTGTTGTTTTCTTACAAGGTATGAAATGTGCCATTTTAGAAAATCAATCAACCACCACAAATACTGAATCATTACCTCTTTATGTCTTCAGTAAACCAAGTATGAAATCCATACTGATATCCTCCCAAGGTCTCTTTGTAACTGTCAAAGGCTTATACAATCTGACATTCTGACTACTCCCTTTTGCAGCTTGACAAACTCTGCAACTCTGAACAAATTTTTGAACATCCTTATGAATCTATGGCCAAATGTAATTCTCTCTCACCAATGCCACTGTCTTATCAATTCCAAAGTGTCCTGGCATTCCTCCACTATGCTTCTCCTTCACCAAGTTATCCCTCATTGAACTCCAGGTATACACAATTGATTACCTCTAAACAACATATCCTCTTGAATGAAATAATCCAACCACTGACTTCTGTCATCCAAAACAGGTTCTTTACAAGCTTTCCAAAGTTTTGCAAAATCTGGGTCTTCTTCATACAAGTTCTTCAACTCATCAAAGCCTAATACCTCCACTTTCATCTCTGTCAATAAATTCCTTCTCCTACTCAAAGCATCAACAACTCTATTTGAATTTCCACTCCTATGCTTCAAAACAAAAGTGTAACTCTGCAAGAACTCTACCCATCTCAGGTGTCTCTGATTCAACTTACCTTGACTGTTCAGAAATTGCAATGCCTAATGATTTGTATACAACACAAAATCCTTAGGCAACAAATAATGTCTCCACTTCTTCAAGGCTTGAACTATAGTGTAAAACTCCTGATCATACATTGAATATATTCTCCTAGCATCATTCAACTTCTCATTGAAATAGGCTGCAGGTATTCCCTCTTGACTCAACACTGCTCCAATTGCATTCCCACTTGCATCACAGTCTATTTGAAATACCTTATTGAAATATGGTAAAGCCAACACAGGCTACTCAGTCACCTTCTGCTTCAACAACTCAAAACTTCAGTTTTCTCCAGACGTTCATCTAAAATCCTTCCTATCTCCTCTCATTGCTTCTGTCATAGGACTGCAAATAGAACTGAAATTTCTAATGAACTTCCAGTAGAAACTAGCCGATCCATGAAATGATCTTACCTCTCAAATTCTATCTGGTGTAGGCCACTCAACAATCGCTCTTACCTTCTCCATATTCAATCCATCCATGGATATCACAAATCCTAGATATACCAACTCCTCCTCCATGAAACTACACTTCTTAATGTTTATCAACAACTGCTCTTCTCTCAACCTCTGCAAAACTTGTCTGATATGAAACAAATGTTCTTCTCTACTCTTATTGAAAATCAAGATGTCATCCAAGTAAACAATCATAAACTTTCCCAAGAATTTATTCAATACCCCATTCATTAGCCTCATGAAAATACTTGGTGCATTTTTCAATCCAAAAGGCATAACTAACCACTCATACAATCCTTCATTTTCCTTGAATGTTGTTTTCCACTCATTTCTTTTGATTTTGATATGATGATATCCACTCTTCAAATCTATCTTTGTGAAGTACTTAGCTCCACTCAAACAATCCATAATGTCATCCATCCAAGGCAAAGGAAACCTATACTTCACCATGATCTTGTTTATGGCTCTAGAATTTGTACACATTATCCATTCTTCATCCTTCTTAGGTGCTAGCACAACAGGTACTGCACTTAAGCTTTCTTTGATCAAACCCTTCTTCAACAATTCTTGCACTTGTCTATTCAACTCTTCATTCTCTGCTAGTGTCATCCAGTGTGCTACTTTATTAGGCAAACTATCTCTAGGAATAAGATCCATATAATGACTAATACTCTTCACAAGTGGTAATCCATTAGGTACATTATCTGAAATGATCTCCCCATACTCTGTCAGCAACTCCTTTATCTCTTTTGGTTGTTCTTCTACATGCTTCAAATATCCAGTCTTCTTAGGCACCAAGGCATAACATATGTTCTCATACCTCAATCCATCAAGGAATCTCCTTCCATCAACCAACCAAACTCTAGTACTCATACAAACCTCAACTGTAGGGACATCTTCCAAATCCAACAAAATATGTTTCATCCCATTAGCAACAATAGTATATATATTCTTCTTTCCATCATGAACAACCTATTTGTCATACTACCAAGGCCTCCCCAACAAAACATGGCATATATCCATAGGCATGATATCACACAAAACTTCATCATGGTAATTTCCTATCTTAAATTTTACCAAACATTGTTCACTTACCAATATCTTATGCTCATCTTGAATCCAAGCAATATGATAGGGCTTCGGATGTTTCAACCTTTCCAACCCTAATTTAGTCACCATCTCTTTAGAAACCAGGTACTTAGAAGTTCCACTGTCAACAATCACTTTTCAACATTTACCGTTCACCTTGCATTTGGTCCGAAACAAATTCTTCCTCTACAATGGTTCTTTCTCCAATTCGCTTCGACACAATACTCTCTTGTTCACCAAGACTTCTCCATCTTCAAGTTTATTAGATGATCTGACATGATCCTCCCCAGTAAAGGCTATTGTCCTATTTTTCTCTATCTTTCTGCTTGTCTCTCCCTAATTACATTCATATGCTCTATGTCCTTCACCACCACATTTATAACAGGTTCCCTTGAATATCCTTTTCTCCCGTCCTCTACCATCTCTTCTATAACCTTCATTTCGGTAAGCACCATAACCTCCTCTTCTATAAGAGTTTTTGTCACCTCTCTGGTATGAATTTTCATTCTTACTAACCTCCTTATCCTTATTTTGATCTAGAAAAGATCCTCTTCCTCCTCTAATAAAAGTTCTTCCTCTTTGAAATCTTCCACCTCTTCCTCTCTGTCTCTGCTCTTGTCTTTTATTCAACTTCTCTTCTGCTTTTAGGGCACACTGATATGCCTCTTCCACACCCTGCAACTTGGTCAAACTGATTTCATCCTATATGGATGACCTCAAACCATTCACATATCTGGCTACTTGTTCAATCTCATCCTCCAAATTTCCAAATCTGATATTCAACTTGTAGAACTCCTTAGTATACTCTATCACACTAGATTCTTTCTGCTTCAAATTTTGAAACTTCTTGAACAAACTAATCTGATAGTTTGCAGGCATAAATTTTGACTTCAACTTATTCACCATGTGATCCCATGAATTTATCTTTTCTTTTCCTCTTCTCTGCCTATCTGTCTGCAAATGTTCCCACCAAAGGGATGCATGTCCTCTCAACTTTGTACAAGCAAACTTCACCTTCTTATCTTCAAAGGTACCTTCAAATTCAAAATACTTTTCCATTTTTGTTATCCAATCTAACAATACATATGAATCCAACTTACCATTATAATCTGGTGGATTGAAATAAGGTCTTGTATTCACTTTAGTTAGGGCTCTTATGAACCTCTCTTCTCCCTGATCTAGGACAAGTTTCTCATCTCTTCCTCTTTCTTCCTATACTTCTACTTCTTCATCACTCACATCATCAACTAGTTGACCTCTTGTTTGGACCATTTCAACTGCATCCAATCTAGCAACAATTCCTCTTAACATCTCCATCACAACTTGGTTTGCATTTCCACGTGCTCCATTTATACCATTTCTCCTTCCTGCCATCTTCATGCAAGTCCTCTACAACTACAGGTCAGATCCTCAATCTACCACCCCACAACAAATATTCAACTGGACTTCGCAAACTCTGACGATCTTGCAAGGAACAAACCTTGCTCTGATACCAATCTGATGCAGCCATGGTAGGAGGGTCCTCAAAGAGAACAATCTGGACCGTGCAACAAGAGTAACACAACGAAGGCAACACAAAATATGGAGGAAAATGCAGATGAAAATATTCTCATTAACAATTATCTTAGTTACATTCAGCTGACGACATCCGGGCTTACAAATTTGGCTCACAGGCCTGATAAGATATACAACATTCTAACATGCTCCTATATGAGAGCTAAAAATTACAATCAAATCAATATTATCCTTCTGATCGAACTCTACTAGATTACCCCATTCAAATGATTGGCTACAAGCTTTATAGCATATCCAAAACTCAAGAAACATCCGCGTTGGCCAAAGATCATCACATTCTCCAAGGAAAGAAAATGTAATGTGCACATGAATAAGTCAGCCTCAAATTTGAATTACTCTTCAATAGGCATGTAAGATGAAGTTTGGACCAATACTAAATGTTGGGGACACTCCAAGGAACATTTAAAATCACACCAACAAGATATGCAAGTCACAGGGATGATCCAAGAGTGATCAAATTAACCGTTAGGCTTGAAACTATTCTAGTGCCAGTTTAAGAAACTACCAAGAGATTCTAGAAGTGATAACTTGTTGGAAAAAGATCCAATCGTGCTTGAATCTTGGAACAAGGAAAATGAACATGTAGATGATGTAATCCAAGATCCATAAGGTCTGGTGAGAAAATATGACAAATCCACCAACATGAACTGAGTAAGAACAAAAAATGAAAGAAAATATTTTTGGTTGATGCAAGATTGCCAAGAACCAAGGATGCTCCTGCATCAATTTTTGTCAAAATGACACTTATGTTTGCACATCAATGCTTTTACACAAATCAGTGCATTTTCCAGGGAATTTTTTTTTTTGAATAGTGACACCTTTCTTTAGACAGTCCGATGCTTCTGTTAAATATCAATGCTTATGCCAAATATCAATGCATTTGTAGAACAAAAGTCCAACACATTTTCATGAATAGTTTGACACATTTTCCTAATTTGTAAAACAACTTTCAACAAACAAAATTGATTGTATTTTGGTTCTAAAACATCAAACTGATTTGACACTAGTTCAAACTGAAACAAAACCAATCTTGGCTCACTTATAACACTCATCAAAAAACAAATAAAGTTCATGTTCTTCAACACTTTGGTCTTGTCAAAAATATCTTCTAGGTTTTCAATTAGGATCAACAATCAAACAATCAACATCAAACATCAAAATTTCAACCATCAACACACAACAATTTGAAATTTTGGCACCAAACCTTTTAGACTAATTTTTAACATCAACTACTTTAGCTCTATATTTAGAAACAATCTATTTCTAGACATTTAGTTGGATTAGTACACACCTTTTTGGACAAATTCACCTTGGAGTCACAAGTCTACTCTTAACGTTTTCAAGTTCATAAACATCAACATTAAAATACATCAACCAAACTAAGTCTAGATTATGGTAAAAAATTAAAAGTTTCATACTATTCACTCATTCACCACATCATACATCATTGGTCCTAAACCTATTAGAGGTTATTTGTTAGAGAAATTTGAATCAACCAAGGAATTCCAACAATATCATTCACAACACACAACTCCTAGGGTTGATGCACGTTTTATGGTTACAACAAGATCACGAAACAAGAAAAACATGGAAGCAAACCCTAGTGGTTCAAACATACCCATCACAACTAGTTTCAATGAACCAATTTTTGGGATGCCCAATTTCAATCCTAGAGGTTTTTCTACTCTACCACACAATCCACCACCATCTCAACCATAGCAAGAAACAAGGGTTCAAATAGAGGACATTATAGACAACTCCCATGAATTTACTCCCAAAGAGTTACTTGAAATGAAACAAGATCCAAGAGTTCATCACATCATAAACACCATGTTGAGTTTAGATCCTACTCAATATATGCTCATACTTGCACATGGAGGGGCAAAAATCCCCTCTAGGGAATAACCATTGTCAAATGTTGCATCTATGGGTTAACTTTCTCAAAATGAACCTTTGGTCCATAGCATCATCCAACCCATGCCACAAACATCTTCATCATGTATTTACCAAGTCAACCAAGAATCACTAGGAAGGATTCAACTAGTCTTACAAGTCAACATGGAAATCCCCAAAGTCTAGGGAATTATACAAATGTGGGTATTCAAAATACAAATACCAATGTTCCACCTAAATTTCATGCTATACCTAGTACACAACAACCTCAAGGTCATGAAATATCACAAGGTCCTCAAAGTCAAATTCAACAACCTCAAGGTTCACAACACATATCGCACCAACCTCAAGATTCACAACAAATATCACAACAACCTCAAGGTTCTCAAAAAATACCTCAACAACACCAAGGTCATCAAGTTTCACAACAACCCCAAGGTCCTCAAAGTAAAATTCAACAAATTCAAGGTCATCTAGGATCTCAAAGCCAAGGTATTCAACACATATCACAACATCAACCAATGTTCCAACATCAATTGAAACAAAGTCAAGGTCAACAAACATCACAACATCAATCAACACAAAGTCAAGGAAATCTTCAACCAATATCTCAACATCAATTGACACAAAATTAAGGTCCACAACAAATACCTCAACATCAAGGGTCTCAAAACCAAATGGGTTCACAACATCATGTTCACCACAAAATCAAATCTTACAAAATCCCATATCACAACAAAAAACATTCTAACATCAAGGTCAAGTTTCCCCTCATCAAAATACAAATATTTCAAATCAAGATCTGCAACATCAAGTGTTGTAAAATAAAAACTTAATCCCACAACAACAACAATACCAAGCTTACCAAGGTCAAAATAAAAACATCCCCCCATCACAAAAAACTCATAATATCATTCCACAAAATCAACACATTCCACAAAATCAATACATCACATCAAATCAAAACATCATTTCATGTCCACAACACACCATTCCATCTCCCCAAAGACAACAAGCTTGGCAAGCTCAACAACAAGCTATTGCACAACAACAAGCCTTGCGAGCTGAACAACAAGCCTTATAAGCTCAACAAGATCAACAAGCCTTGTAAGCTCAACAAGCCTTACAAGCTCAACAAGCCTTACAAGCTCAAAAAGCTTTACAATCTCAACAACAATATGCTAATTCTCAACAAAATATCACAAATCAACATTCATATGGAGCATATAACACACCACCACCTTCATCATCTCTAAATCCACAATATCACACCAATTGACAATTCACACCATATAGCACATACAACAACAACATATCATCATACCAAAATATAGCTTACAATTCAACCATTCCATAGTTCACCACATATGCTCCACCATTGAACAATCCTACAAACAACATATCTTCGCAAATCAAGACACACGTAGAAAATTCAAGATATTCAAGTGGGGAAAATGAAAAATTCATACACAATACAATATTTATGTCCTTACCCCTTGATCGTAATTCACAATGATACCATTCCCTCTAGGCTTTGAGATACCTAAATTTGACAAATACAAGGGGTGTGGTAATCCAGAGGAGCACATTAGAGAATTCTATGTGGCATGCATGGAAGTAGCATACAACGATTCATACTTAATGTGTCTCTTTCCAAGAAGTTTGGGAGGCCAAGCTATAGAATGGTTCTCACACCTACCTCTAGGAATGAAGAAATTCCAAGAGATAATCGATCATTTTGTAGCCCACTTCTCTTACAATATTGATGTAGATGTAAGCTTGGAGGAACTCTATACCCTTAAACAAAACAAGGGAGAAGCAATTGCATCTTTTCAACAATGATGGAGACATAGAGAAAGCAAATGTAAATGGCCAATGCCATAGAAGCAACAAGTAGAAATCATTGCTAAAAATTTGAAAATAGATCTAGCCTTCCAATTGAGGATGTAGTGTTATCAACATGTGAGGAAATCATATCCAAGGGCCTTAACATTGAGAGGAACCTCATTGCAAAAGGAGAAATACAAATATAAAAATACAATCGTTCATCGTCTAGTTCTAGTGACAAACCCGTATATGGGCCAAAATAAGAATGCTACTAATGATGGCATAATTGATGTGAAAGTTGTGATAGATGCTCCACCAAAAGCGAATACACAACAACGAAAAACACAACCACCAAACAATCAGTAAAATATTAACAATGCAAATCGCCCAAGAGGACCACCACCAAGGAAAAATAATTACCCACAATGACATAAATATACACCCTTGGGGGAGCCTATTGAAATGGTGTTACAAAAGCTGATTCAGTCAAATCTCATTATGCTCCCAAATTTTAAAACTATCAAGAACCTCAAGTCAAACCTTCATGGTATAGAGACGAAGATCATTGTGAATTTCACAAAACTAAGCGGCATAAGACATCAAATTGCATGAGGGCTGATGCAAGAAGTTGGGTACACAAAAAGCTCAAAAAGTGGAAATGTTTTTGCTGTTTTTCAGAATTTGTCACATTTGGAATGAAAATTTGAGGCACTTACACAATGAATATTAAAAAAAGTCAATAATATGAAATCTAGAATTTTGAATCTAGTTTCCAAATATGTAAATTATTAAAATACCCAGATTATAGAAATTAAATTTTGATAGGGATCTATAAAAACCACTTTTTAAAAGTCCCTGTTTTTTTACCATATCAAGCAGGTGTACGAACAACACTTTTTGACCCAAATAAAATTATTTTTCTAATTCCTTTTGGGAAATGAGAGCTAACAACATGAAGTTTGATGTGGATTTTTTTTTGTAATTTTTGGTTGAATATTTTTTTTTATTGGCCTTAATTGATGTTTTTTAAAATCAACGTGTACGAACAACATAATTGGACCTAAACAAAACATTTTTTGACTCTTTTTTTCATTGTGTAGAGAATTGTCTAAAGTTTGATACCATATATTTTTTTTTACAAGAAACTTAACCAATAAAAAGTTATAAAAAACCAAAAAAACCTGATATTTCAAGTTTAAGGATTAGTTTGCTTAAAAATTAATTAAAAAATAGCAAACATAATCCAATCTTAATTTTTTTTATATATTTAGAAAGTAGACATTGTGTTCTCTAATGGATTTTAATTTTATAGATTCATTCAAAAAAAAGTCCATCAGCTATGCTGTCAAAGTTGGACATTCTTCTTCAATCTACCTTAGTTTTTTAGTTGCAGGTCAAAGGCTAAGGCTCGGATTGCCAAGCCTTTCCCAAGCCTAAAACCAAGGCTGGATGTGGTGTGGAAATTCAATTTTTAAATAACGTGTACACATTACAGAAATGCGTATGTGTTATTCAAATGAAACACGTACGCGTTTCATAACACATACGCGTTACCCATTGACCCGTTGGGAAAACGTAATGCGTACGCGTTATGAAATGAGTATGCGTTACTTGGAAATAATGCATACATGTTTCTAATATAACCGTTTTTCCCTAATTTAGAAAATTCTGGTAAAACACAATTTTCCTGCAACATTCATTTTCTGTAGTACGGTCCGAAAGTGTCATTTTCTGCATTTTTTATTGCAAATTTGTCTTGTGCAGGGCATATTCTATTCAAATTGTTGGAAGAGACAAAGTGCAAGTTGAATTTTCTGAAGTGGAATCAAGTGGAAAAACTTTTTAAAAGAAGATTTGGAAAAAGTGAATTTTTGGATGTACTCATGATGTTTTTGTACTTCAGAGTTTATAGAAAAAATGATCTTCATAGTACAAAGTTTAATTTGAATATTTGAAGGAGGTGGAAATTTGAAAATGAGTTTCTTGAATTATTGTTTTTGTGATGGTTTGGTAGCCATGGGTGATAAGCAAAGACAAAAAAAAAGATGTAGAAAGGTAATGACACCCGAAGAAGTTCAACCAAATAAAGATAAGGAGGCAAAAAGACAAAGGGAAAGGAGAGAAAGGAATCGTAAAATGAAAGATTTGGAAGCATCTAGTTCCAAGAATGTTGAAGAGGAAGCCATGAATGATGAAATCAATGTAGATGATGCAAATGTGGAGATGGTGAATATAGAAGAAAATGCAATTACGGAGACAAACCCAACTGTGCCTTCAACTTCAACTTTGAATGATAAGCAAACAACTTCGGGAGTGTCTTCAAATCCACCTCCCAATGATATGGAAAATGCACCTATTCAAACAATCTATCCAGGTATGTGTTCAAACCTAAGTTTTCATAATATTGATAGTGCTTGTTTAGATGAAGCTGGATACACCATTGATGAGATCAATAATATTAGGGTTGAAACAATGTAGAAACAAGAAAAATGATGAAATTATATCTTATGAGAATGTAAATGAGAATGAAATCCCTCATATTGATGAAAATGATAATGCAATCCGTTTTACATTTGAAAATGAAAATGAAACCCCTTGTGTGAATGAAAATGAAACTCTTATGGATGAAGGTGAAAATGTTTTTTTACTATTGAAACAGATGTGCTAGATAACCTTCATGGTAAAGTTTCTTCAAGACAAATTAAAAATTATGGAAATAAAATATATAAAATATTTTTTTATAGAAAGAAATTAGGATTCCAATGTCAACTCATGGTGCAATTGATGAGAATGTTGAAAATGAGAAAAGTGATGAAAAAATTAGGTGTTTTTGTAAAATCAAAAAAGAAAGATGATTCAGTAGAACAAGTCATATCTAGTGTTGCTAATTCTATTGATGTTATTGGTAAGAAAAGTCGATCGAAAGATAAGAATGCGGCTCGTCATGCAATAACAACTGCTCTAGTTGATAAAACAACTTCAAATAAAAGAATGTTAAGTAAGATTAGTAAATGTGTAAAAGTAAATCCTAGAACTTTGATAAGAGCTGCTAAAAGAAGAGAAAGTATTGAAAATGATCCTATTAATCAATATTGGAGTTTTAGAGGTAGTGTAATGCCCCGCCACGCAACCCTAGAGGAAGTTGCAATTCACTACTTAAATGCACCAATTTTATTTATTTATTTTTGATTAAGTACAAATAACATGTAAGAAGAATACACATTGCCAACAACCTCTAAGGCCACAAGACAAAGATTACTTTAAAACCCAAACAACAACCAACATTAATATAAACCAAAACATTAATCACTTAAGGAAATGAGACAACATACATTCCATTCATAAAACTATACAATTTACATCCAAGAGTATGAAATACCCCTTGAGTCCAATAACATGATTTACAATAAGATTACAATACTCATTCCCCGAATGAGGCAAGTCCAACAAATATGGTTACATAATACAATTCCACCTCGATAACAACTGAGGGGTAATAAAATACAATAAGAACTGAGAGAACAAGGCATGAGAAGAAACTGATTCCCACGAGCTTTCCAGCTGGAAGTCACGAACACACGAACATGAAGAAGAACCAATGGATAAGATGCACGCCACCCAACCACGTGGAACCCAAAGGCCCCACTCCCTCCATGCTAGGAGATAGTAACCAGGAATTCCTACATAAGACCATCTACCACTAGGCACGGGCCACACAAAACTGATACGAAATAAATACAAGACCTCAACACATGACTGGTCAGTCATACGTACAACTCTAGATACGACTCACACCACATTGACAAAGGTTCCATTGCTTCCAGACATAGAATAGATCAAGAGTGTCACAAATAACAAGTACAAATTGCTGACTTAGGAAGAGTTTCATCGCATAGCTCGCCAAGGGATATCCTCTGGGAATCTTCCTAGGCTCCGGCCCCCACCTTGGGTTATCCTGGTGGCCTCTACCGAAATCCTGACACCCATGCTCACTCATGCTGAATCAAATACCTCTCGTGAAGACGAGATAGATGATCTTGCCATTCTAGGCCTTCCCATCTCATCCCAAGTCTCGTACTAGCCCTTGGGTCCATGAGCGAGGCACAATTATCTTGTTTAATGTTTGATGCAACCTAAGCTTCTAAAAGTTTAATTTAGTTATCACTGAATTAACCAACTTGCAAAGGGTTATCCTGGCACCACTTTGTGCGCTGGCGCCCATTGCAAGCCACTCTCCTAAGACAACACGCACGGTAATAACCAGAATAGGTATCCTGATAAACACAACCTCTCCATTCAAGGAGGTAACAAACAAGAACTCACACCAACACTGGAGGCAACAAGGTTAAGACCCTCTCCAAACACTGGAGGCAACAAGGTTAAGCCCTCTCCAAACACTGGAGGAAAACAACAAAACATAACCACTCCATCCAAGGAGGCACATATTACAAGACCTTCTCCTATTTCCAAGGAGGCACAAATTAAAAAACCCGTACGTGAAAACCGGGTGAAATGACATGGTGTAACTATACATAATTTCCATAACACATCAAAGGTTGACTCGCATGCCACAACCGATATCGATAAAAGAACTCCTATATGGAAGACTTTCAAAACATTCACACTAATTCCACAACACAACAAAGATGAACAATTAACCACTGAGAACATTTCAGACAATGAAGTGAGCTACTGTTCGGATTTCCTAAATCCAATCAAACACCGTATTCATGACTTGCATTTATCCAATCAATTGATCCCATCTCTTTTCATGACATAGAAATATTCAAAGATCAGATCATTTACTCTAAATTACACAACCATATTCTAAATCCAGACATTTCAATAAATAACATCATTAAATCGAAATCAATCCAATTAGTAACTCTACGTCCCACAATCATATAATGTAATTAAATCCACTTTTTTTATAAAGCATTTGGATTAAATAAATTACTCTTTATTTCAACCTAGCAATAAGTCAACAACTCAATCTCATATGATTCATTAAATCATTCGTTACTTCTAAGTTTTCTCATTTGTATTCTATATTTAGAACAATTTGATAAGAAGACGTTTAGATCAAATAAATTAGTCTTTCTTTCAATTCGCATTAATAAATCAACTAAATCTTCAACTAAATCTCATCTCTACTTGAATACGAATACATTCCAACAAATATACTTAATACTTAAATCACACTGTTGACATTTAAGAATCTATAACAATCCTTTATATTACGTTTCCCAATCTCATATCTTATTAAAAATCAATCTTTAAAATAAAAGAATTTGATTATCTATACTCTATCCTTTAAAATAAATCATTGACTATGCAAAATTCAACGTTCTAAATAATTCATTTGAATATAAAATCCACTTTTGCTTCTATTTCGAATCAAAATCATCTTACAGTTATCTATGTTTGAATCTATCCCTTAAAATTTCATTTGACACAGTTATCCGTAACAATCAAAATCAAATTATAAATAAATCAAACTGTTGACAGATAAATCATCTGATTGGACTAAGGGGTATTTCATACTCTTGGATGTAAATTGTATAGTTTTATGAATGGAATGTATGTTGTCTCATTTCCTTAAGTGATTAATGTTTCGGTTTATATTAATGTTGGTTGTTGTTTGGTTTTTAAAGTAATCTTTGTCTCGTGGCCTTAGAGGTTGTTGGCAATGTGTATTCTTCTTACATGTTATTTGTACTTAATGAAAAAATAAAAAATAAAAAAATTTGGTGCATTTAAGTAGTGAATTGCAACTTCCTCTAGGGTTGCATGGCGGGGCATTACAGGTAGACTCCTAAGATCAGACATGAAATTAACTAATGAAATTAAATATTCAATCCATAAATTTTGGCATGATAATACAAGAGTATCACCTAACATTAGAGATGTCTTAAAATTAAGGGTGGGTTCCAAAATTCGTGAACCTCATCCAAAGCATCTCTTAGATATGACTCAAACTGAATTATATAAAATTTTTTTATATGCTTCAATCTTACCATTGAATATTAACATAAGTCAAAGATCATTCGAAAGGTGTAAACCTTGGTATGTTAGAATTAATAAGCAACGAATCTCTTGTTGTTGTAAGACTCATGTACAATTTCATTATTATTATGATATATTTTGATACATACGATGCACTTTGCATGCTAACCAAATTATGCAGGACATTTGTGGCATTAATATGCCACCTGAAAGAATCAAAGATTTTATAGCAGGTTTGTTTTGTGATCCCTCTTTAAATGGAAACTCATTTTTTTAAAAGCATGCATTTTTGGAGAATGCGATAGATGTGGTAACTTTTCATTATTAGGAGAATGTATGCATGAAAGTAGTTTAGATGAATTTGGACAACAATTAGTGGATGTAAAAAAATTTAAAAATGTTGAGTATTCTTTAAAAGATGGAAAAACTGGAAAACGTGTTGAGCTAATTGTGGAAAAAGTTAGTGTGCATGCTTTTATTAATGAATTTAAAGATAAGTTTGTACCTAAATATGTTCAACACTCTCATAATGCTCATTGGCTTGATAATCAATTTCGTTTATGTAAAAACACATTCCCAATTGGAAGTATATTGTCAGTTGTTGATTTTGCTGAAAATTATACTCTTGCTCCACAAGAAGAAATTCAATCACAGTATTATAATTCAATGCAAGTAGCTATATTTGTTCACATTGTTTATAGACATGCAGAAGATAGTACATAAGATAATAGAATTTTTTTGAGAGAGTACCATTTTTATGTAAGTGATAATCGATTACATTCATCTGAGTTTGTACAATATTGTTTTGATATATTTTATAAAAATTTAAAAGAGAGAGGAATTCAAATGCTAGAACATCATTTTAAGGTCCTACAATTCAAAATGAATAGATGTATTAATCAAGTATGACAAAATTTAATTAAATCCGAGGACATAAATTGATTTATCTAAATTTTCAAATTTCATGTATATAGATACTATTATAGTTTTTTATATTTTATATATCTTTATTTGTGATTAAATATTGTTAAAGGCTACCTCTAGGAATACTCTCCTAGGTCTAGCTAATCCCAAAGTGAAGGAAAAATTATTCATTCTCAACAATCAAAAAAATGCAAGTACAAATATCATGAATCTATAACATGCAAGTACAAATATCTAAAAATGCTAGAGGGTTATCTAGGAAATTTAAGCAACCAAAATATTCCACAACCATCACTTTGTACATCCAAATAGAAGAACAAGGTTTTTTGGGAGCTTCTAGGTCACTAAGAGATCAACTCTACAACTAACATGTAATGAGGGTTCAATAATCCAATTCTTCTATTTAACCATGGATTTAAAGAATGAAACCAACATAAGAACTTTAAATAGTATTCAAAACAACTAGTACTTTCTCATGTAACTAAGAAGCCAAAAGCAAGAACCCAACATGAAAAATCTTCCATTTTACATGACCACATAATACATGAAAATAGAAATTTAATCTTAGAGGATAGTCTCATAATACCAAATAAGATCTGCAAGTCATAACCATGAAACATGAAAACACATCACCAACTCCAAGATCTTCCACCTTAAGCATTCTTAAATTCCCACAATATTTCTATGCTCAAAAACAAAATGGAGGATTACCCAAAACTCACAAACCATTGATCAATAACATGCAAATACATGGAACCCAAAAAACCCACCTCAAATATGATAAAAAAATATTATGTAAAATTCCTACAAACCCCTTAATAATTAAACTTTAAAAAACAAGATTAAACTACTAAACATACAAGTATTTCCACATCGATCTTTCAAGGAGAATATTATATGAAGCAATATAAAAAAAATAGAATCCTTTGGCATGTAAACAACACTTATAAAGGAAAAAAGAGAGAAATAAGAATATATGCAACTATAAGAAGGAAAGATTAATAGAATACATTCAAAGGGACACATAGATATATGCTAGTGACCTAATTGCAATGTACAAAATAAACAAAGATGAGCTTGAGCTCTACTCACAAAATTTTGAGAACTTCTTTGATCCCCTTAAGAAATGTCATATTAGGACCCCTTAAGACATCGATTTACGATTTAGGGTGATAGGATGGCTTAAGGGGATCTATGTATAGTAAGGTGGACTAGGAAAAAAATTTCCATGGCTTAAGGGAATAAAATTTGGTGGAATTGCCTAAGGCAACCAAATTTAATTTTAAGGTCCTACAACAAAATGAATGCTAAATAAGGGTTTAGGGTTTAGATTTAGAGATTTGATGACATGAAAACATATAGAAGACACATGATGGATTTTGAACCTATTTGGACCTCCAAGCACTCTTGGATGATTTAAAAAGGAAGAGGAGATGTAAACCCTAAACCCTAAACCCTAAACCCTAGACCCAATTTTTTTTCCAATCATATATTTTTTGAAACGTTTCTATGACATAGACTCTTCCTTTGAATATTTATATGAAATCTAGACGTGCATGGCTTTTCAAAAAAAGAACCTAACTACCACTAAGTGAGGAATCAATTAATCAATTCAATACATAAATAATCTTAGAAAATAAACCTTTGGTTATAGAATTGAAAGGCAACCAAATTTAATTATAAGGTCCTACAACAAAATGAATGCTAAATTAGGGTTTAGGGTTTAGATTTAAAGAGATTTGATGACATGAAAATATATAGAAGACACATGATGGATTTTGAACCTATTTGGACCTCTAAGCATTCTTGGATGATTTAAAAAGGAAGAGGAGATCTAAACCCTAAACCCTAAACCCTAAACCCTAGACCCAATTTTTTGTCTAATCATATATTTTTTGAAACGTTCCTATGACATAGACTCTTCCTTTGAATATTTATATAAATTCTAGACGTGCATGACTTTTCAAAAAAAGAACCTAACTGCCACTAAGTGAGGAATCAATTGATCAATTCAATAAATAAATAATCTTAGAAAATAAACCTTTGGTTATAGAATTGAAAGGCAACTAAATTTAATTTTAGGGTCCTACAAAAAAATGAATGCTAGAAATTAGGGTTTAGGGTTTAGATTTAGAGATTTGATGACATGAAAACATATAGAAGACACATGAATAAATTTTTACAAGTAAATGAGAAACCCTACCACCTAAACTTAGTGCTTTGAATAAAATATGTGACATTCTAGGAATAGCTTCAATATATCAACAATTAGGAATTTTAGATTTCAATTCTAAGTAAGTTGTTGAGTTATGATGGATTTTGAACCTATTTGGACCTCTAAGCACTCTTGGATGATTTAAAAAGGAGGAAGAGGAGATCTAAACCCTAAACCCTAAACCCTAAACTACAAGTTTCTCAAAAAAGTAATTTGAACTTTCCAAATTGAAATGTTCATGCTACAAGTTAGCTTTGATACACTAGTTTAGAGAAAGTACAACATTTAGTTTTCCTAATCTAGAACAATGCCACTACACATGAGAGTTAAAATAGGAATTAGATTACACACTTGTCCTATAGATCTTATGAATAACATCCTATAAATTAAGGTTTAAATATGATCATAATGCATCCTTACATAATTCACAAAGGATCTCATCCAAATAAGAGAAATGGGTAGAAATCATTCATGTTTCACATTTTAATATTTATTTGATTTAATAACATTTATGTGTCTAGCTCTATCCATATTGCACATAGTCTATCTATAGCCCATTTTAGTTTTACGTAAATTAGGGTAAATAGCCCATTTTAGGTTTACGCAAATTAGGGTAAATAGGGTTTTAGGTTTTAGGTCCAAAGATTAACCTATGTAAATTAGTTTTTAGGGACCTATGTAAATTTTGTAACCTAGGGTTTCTAGGGTTTTGAAATTTCTAAGTTTTAAATGTGTTCAATTTAGGTTTAATTTTTATGGTTTTCAATTTACAATTTAAATTTCTTTGTTTTGTTGACATTTTTGGTTTTTTAAATGCAATTAAAAAAAAGAACATTGAACTAAAACACACTAAACAAACAAAAATTGAATACTAATTAAAAACAAAAAAAAAGATATAAAGCAAAATAAGAAGAAGAATTCAACTAACCTGGAAGTCGACGAGGTCGCTAGTGTCGATGGGAGGAGATGGCAGTCAAAAATTTGTGGCCTCTAAAATGTGTATGCGCTCTCTTTTCTTCTTCTCGGTCCCATATCAGAATGGTGGAAAATGAATTAGAGTCGTTTATAACGCGAGTGTGTTATAGCCTGTTATAAAAAAGAAAAAAAAGCACATCAAATTCATTTTATTTTCACTGTCATTTTTTTTTGCTCACAACCAACAAACCTTGTGATAGCACACTCACATTTTGGAAGCATCAAATCTTGCAATTTATTCATCTAATCTTTGCAATTTCTTCACCAGGATGTTGCCACGTCAATGGGGAGGTTGAATAAGTAAGATTTTTTTTTTTTTTTTTGTGAATTTGTTGTTAAATAGGTAAATTTAGATTGTTTTTTATGTTCATTTCTTTAATTTATAGGAGTTAAAAATCAACTTGAAATTTCTCCTCAAAATCCTTGTCCTCCTCATGAACAATCACATGAACAAAATATTGAACAACCACAACAACAAACTCCTCCAACAATTCTTCAACATCCTCCTAGTACTTAGCAAAACTTAATGGGGGAAATTTGAAAACAACAAAAAAAAATTGAGTTAATCGTGAGGTTGAACGATCTTGTAAGTTCAACCTTGGAAAGAAACACTTGCAAATTCACTTCAATCCATGTTAACACATGTAGATGTAATTAGCAAGAAATTAAGAGGTTGGGAAAATAAGAGGCATGAGTGCAAGAATTTTTATGCAAATAAATTATCATACAAAGAAGTAAAATATGAAAAAATTACAAGATATGATTTGTGATCACTATTCACTAACCCATGTAAAAATAAAACTATTGACCTTAATAGCAAGAGGTTTCCTATCCATTGGTGCAAACACCAAGGGATTAGGAATAATTTTTGGAAGAGGTGGTGGATGGGTTTTGACCATCCACCATGCAAAAATAATGTGGTCTCCAATATTCTTGAGGAAACTCTACTGTGAGTTCATCCTCAATAAAATCCCCAACTATTTTGATATGATGGAATTTTAGGGGAGAGGTGGTGGGTCAACACAGGATAGACTAGGTGCACGTCAGGATCCTCAATGACAAGGGAGATGAGCACTCGCTAGGCCAACTTATGAGCACGCTGCTATCCCTTCCGTCATGAAGGAGAGTGATGAGGTGGATACTTTACATTCTATTAGCTCTCTGACCCAAAGTATCATCCAACATGCCAGTCTTGTAGTACAATGCTAGCTAGGGGAGAGTTCGAGGGGTAGGGTTCCACCCCATTCTTTTTAGGTTTCCAGGTTGACTTGTACATTTGAACCCATAGATAGTCAGAAGGGTGGTGCGCAGGATATGTCTGCAGTTGCCTAGTTGGCGATGATAGATGACATTTTGAATGAGGGTTTTGGCTTGGATACTCAAGTAAATTTTAGCATGTTCATTTAATTTAATTTATTAAATTTTATTTTTGAAATGCAATATTATCTAATTTAGTTTAATGATTGTAATAAAATTTCAGGGTCATAGTGTTGATATTGTTTACACCTGCCCTACACCTATTTTGTACCCAATTGCATCTACTGCTGAGGTATGTAACTAGTAAACAATTATAAATATTACATGTGAATAGCACTGTTATATGAATGGTATTCTAATATCTGATTTTGGATGTTGAATAGGTTAATATTGGAGGTTTCACGGGAACACCTCCCAATGCTAGTGGAGTACAAACCTTCATGTAGGTAATAGAATAAATAGTTTAACTATTGAATTGTACTTAATAGATTTGTGTATTTTATATTCATATCGATGATTACATTGCATTGCACATATTTCAAACTCAAAGCATTACTTCACATTGCATAACTAATAACTAGATGTTGATAGATGACAAAATTTCAATTAAAATATAGTTTTTTAGAAAGTTAACATAAGCAGTGATGCAATTACTTCACATAATACAAGTAATAACTAGGAGCAACTGCCAATTACATTTTCTTGCCATGGAATTCCATGAGACCACATTTTATTGAGGCTTTTTTTCAAACAGTTCACTACCTTGTCTATGCTATGGATGCTTGGAAAAAATCTATGAAAGCATAATAGTAAGCAATAGCATAGACAAGGTAATGCGTTTGAAAAAATGCCTCAAAGAAATGTGGTCTCATGGTGATGTCCATCACCATGATACCCAATTTCTTTGAGGAATTTTTTAAATAGTTCACTGCCTTGTCTATGCTACCACATTTTCCATACATGTCTACCAAAGCATTTTTTCAAATAGTTCACTTCCTTGCTGCTATGGCTAAAAGCCTAAAATAGGTTCTTTCCAACAAACTATGGATGGTTTGAAAAAATATATCAAAGAATAATAGTAAGCAATAACATAGAAAGGCAGTGAATTGTTTGAAAAAAATGCCTCAAAGAAATGTCGTCTCATGGTGATGGAATGGTATTCCATCACCATGAGACACATTTCTTTGAGGTATTTTTTCAAACAATTCACTGCCTTAAGAATAGAAATCAAGCCTTTAGCCAAAATTCCCCTGCAAATTCTTTTCAAGGTCCTCATCCTCATCCTCAATTTACCAATCCATGGAAGCTTCCATCTCTTATTCCACTTGTTCATATCCCCACCCCTCCCTCTTCATGTCATGACCCCTCCATCTCATAACCAAGACCACACTATACCATCCACCCCATCTTGGCATAATACCATAAAAAGGAAATGAACTATTTGAAAAAATACCTCAAATAAATGCGGTCTCATGGTGATGGAATGCCATGACACATTTTTTTGTCATGGCATTCCATCACCATGAGATCACATTTCTTTGAGGCATTTTTTCAAACAGTTCACTGCTTTCTCTATGCTACCACATTTTTCATACATGTCTACCAAAGCATTTTATCAAATAGTTCACCGCCTTGTTGCTATGGATAAAATCCTAAAATAGGTGCTTTCGAACAAGTTATGGATAGGGAAATTAGTAAGCATGATAGTAAGAAATATATACTTCAATAAGTACTCAAAATTTTGTTCATTATCTCATACATTATAAGCCATGACTTGCATCACTATTGTAGTTTTTGTGATTGAATAATTTGTTGTTTTATTTTTAGATGTTACAAGTTGAAACACCTCTAGATGTTCATAGGGAAATGGATCTTGGTGTTTCTTCTACTATAGATTCCTCAATGCCTCTCATAGGGGTATGAGGCAGATTAGTAAATTTCAAATTACATTCACTGTTATAGTTGTTAGTTAGTGAAAAATAAAATGATTATTGATTCATAGTTTAATTTCTCTTTGGATGGTTTCTATAGGACTTCAACACGCCACAACATGGGGCATGTGAATATTTCCCTTGAGGAGAGTGATTTTCTAGTGGTGATAAGTGATTATTTTGTTAAATATATCATTTTTTATGATGTAATTTCTATATATTAATGTCTTTACTTGTTATTGTAACAGATAATGCTTGATGAGGAACTAAACCCTAGGAGGAGCACCAGGAGCACCCCTTGACCTCAAAGTAAACAAGTGACATACTTATTGCCATCCAACTGACCAACAAAGGGAAAGAGTTTGTTTTTAGATCCTGAAGGGCAATGAATTTTGATTCCAGGGTCCTTTGTTGTATCCCTATATGGAGTTTTTGGACATATTTTGTATTGAATATATTTGAAATTATATGCCTATATGGCATTCTTGTAGGCCTATATGGCTATTTTGTATATATTTTATACTTATATCAACATATATTGATGTATGCCTACATGGCTATTTGGTTAATACAAATATTTTTTATTTATGGTGTCCGTATTTGCTTTATAAATCCATGCTTCAATAGATATGAGTTACGTGTATTCAAGTGTATACTTTACAAATTATGTGTATACTATGTGACTTACATGTATTCGAATGTATACTTTGCGACTTATGTGTTTTCATGCGTATACCTTGTATTCATGCATATACTTTGTATTAATGCATATACTATGTATTCATGTGTATACTTCAAGGCTTACGTGTATTTGAGTACTTGTGCTTCACTTATTCACATGTGTGCTTCACTTATTCACATATATGCTTATTAATTGGTTAGCCCTAGCATTTCTCATTTCCGTCCTTCATGGTTTATCTTGAATATTTATTAATTGATGCTAAACAACTTTACTAGTTGATGCTAAACAACTTCAATATTTCCAAAAATGATTCACCAATGATTTATCATTTACTTATGTGCTAATTCAATATGGAATCCAAGGAAGAATTTAAAAGAGATAAAGCTAGGAGAGGGAAGATATATATTTATAGTGTAACCTATTGTACCTTCTCTATACAAACCTCTAATGGCTCTTGTATGCTTTTCTATTCCGTTTTCTACTTTTCATATCCCATTTTCATAGGTGTATCATCACTTCTCTCAATTTTTTTCCTTCTCCTCTTCTAGGTCCTCACCTTTGCTTGTGGTATTCTAAAATAAGCTCTAGTTTGTGGTGGGTGTTGGCCTCCTACAATGATTTAACAACTAATCCCTTACAATTGTGATTCAGAGATTGGACATCTAATTTGAATAGCTATCTTAATCATCTTGAAGGTACATTTAACTTGCCAACCTAGGGACGTAGACTTGAAATGGGTCAGCACAGTATAGGTACTAGGAATCCATAGTAGCCATGCTCATTCTACAACTAAGAAAGACACAATGTTGAAAGTAAATTGCTTGGAAAGGAATAACATAAGTGTTGAGAATCAACCAATAACTATACTAAACTGAAGTACATGACATAAATGAAAATTTGAGCAAACAAATAGGAAACTCTCTATCTGCTTTGGCTGCAAGAACAGTCACAGAATGAAATTCTATTGGCTGTAGGAACAATTAGTTGCTATATTCTTAACTAATTGCTGAACATAAAGTACTAAATAAACTAAAGGATGGAATGCTCACCAAGTGGCCCCCCTTGGATGAGTATCCCTTAAGACAAATGTAAACTTAGATGCATGAACTTATAACTTCATTTTATTCATTGGAAAGCATGAGTACAATCGAGCAACATAACTATATTATTGAAAAACTAAGAATGCGAGTACAACATCAGATTAATCAACCTTCTGAGAAGGATCATTCGAGTCTTATTTATAGGAAGAAAAATTACCAAATAACTACTTAGCAAGGTGATCAACTCCAACGGATTAGGAGGACACCACTTTAGAGAAAGCATAAAAAGTGGAGAGGAGGTTATGCATACGTGGAATCTGGTCAAGCCGGTTTGCCTTAAGGTAGATCTAGCATAACAATAGCTCCTATATTCACTCAAAAAACTATTAAGACCATTTACAAGGCAGTTACAATTTTTGATTTGAACTAGGAATCTCCCTCCATTGACCTTTGAATGGTCACCTTGCTAACCTTTATGGCAAACAACCAGCTGGTAGAGTCTTCCTCAACTTTCTAGGCTCTAATTATATCTACATAACAATGTTAGTACAAACAACAATTGCATATCTATAACTATCTTAAAGTAATATTCATTAATCCACATGTAAAATTAACATAGATAGTTCATATAGCATGTCAGTGTCATTTAAAGGTTACAAAAATAAGCTTATGCCCAATATCTATGATTTTGAGGAAATATCATAAAAAATGTCAACATCCAAGTATCAAGGTCTATGAAAACTACAACAAATGGATAATAAACTCTATCAAAATTGAGCCATAAACTAGAATCATCACTCCCCCAACCTAAGGCTTTGTTGGTCCTCCAACAGAGGAAGGGTTGTTCTTTTGCTTAGTCAATGCCTTGAAATTTGCAACTGCTAGTTGTCCTACATTAGTTCTTGTAGTGTGTAAATTAGGGTCCCAATAGAACCCTTGCTGTCTGTCCAACCAGTTCCATCTCTGTCTCTCTGCAACTATATCATACTGATAATACCTAAAATTTGGCACATGACACAATAGGATAGGCGGCTGAAAAGTTAATGGAAGCCAAAATTGTCCCTTCGTCCTTCCAATCTGTATATATCTATCAACCCTTTTGCATGATGCAACATAGTTCTGCAGAGAGTGAGGCTTAGCTTGTTTTAACTCATCAGTCAAACTGTTCCAACTTTGTGACAAATATCCCATTACAAATTCTCCTGTGTTTTTTGCTATCTTCTCATATTCTTTATAAACTGCTTCTCTTTCAAGAAGGATCCTACTGCTATAGCTCAGTCGGTAAAGGAATTTGTGCCATTCTCTGAAAATGTCTCATGGATTTATAGATTCAACCCTGATGGGAAGGGGATTCTATTTGCTTATAAGTCCTGAACTGTTGTCCCCAACTAATTTCATTATGTATTTAGGACATAAATGCCCTTAATTGGACATCCCTAACATACAACAATGGATTCCAATCATGATCTTGGGACACAACATAATTTTGATGGGTGTTTTGTGCACTTTCTCAACGCAGGCAGTGCATAGTTGCACTACCTCTCTTGAAAGGTAGAAATTCACAAGTTACTAATTACTACCCCAAGGTCTCTCGGGTGTTAGGTCATGACATGCATGAAATTTCTCAGTTGATATTTGATGTGATTTTGCTGGTAATCACAGGGTGGCTTACGAATTTTGGCTGGAGATGAGGTGAATCTTAAAATGGAGTTCCTGAGATGGGAGGTTAGAGTGCAATTTGCTGCAGGTTAAAACAACAATTTTAAACTCCTATTTTATCTTAAGATTTGGGTTTACAATGTGTAATGAACCTTAGCATAGGCTACTTATTAAAAAAAAGGAAAAGGGAAGGGAATAGAAGAGGTTCCTGGATTTGAAACTAGCAATGAACAATGATCATGGAGGGTTCTATTGTGGACAACTTCCTCAAAACAAAATTTCACTTAACCAGATTGACTCATAGTATCATGAAACTTGTGCAAGCTTCTAAGGACTACAAATATTCAACCATTCATTCACCATAAACATGCATGAATAAAAGATAGAAGTTTGGAGCAGCTTTTAATTTATGCCTAGACTAACTTTACACAACCATCTACCATCAGTAAACAACAAAAAGTATGGAAAAGAAAGGAATCAACGCAACATAAATCTACACAACCATTGAACAACATTAACTAATCTATCAAAGTAATAAAAAAACATTAAGAACAACAAAGTAAATCTATCTAGATCAACTAACTATGGGAGATGAACCATGTAACATGCAAAAGAAACTCAAGAGTCCACCAAAATCCAATGAACTTCTGTTAAAATTTCTGCAACATGCCTTTACAACAACTCAAATCTCTCTTGAAACTGAGAGGAGAAACCTTATTTATAGTGTTCAAAAAGAAAAATGAATGGCCAAGATTTATTTGGATTGTGTGGCCAAGATTCACTACAAACTAGGGTTTCACCTACCCCCAAATATATTACAGTTTAAAATTACATCTTTGTCTTTTCCCTATTTTGTCCTCATATGGTGACACTATAACACTTTGTCTTCTAGCTGATTTCCTTTGCTGCAGCTATTCTGTGAGGAGCTTGTCATCAATGATTAGGTTTCCTTCTCACTTCTTCAAAGTGGCATACTCCATAAACTTGTTGATTAATGCTTGGAGCTTATCAATCTCCATTATGTTAGATTAGAGCACCTAGTAGTTCTATTGCTTGGATCGACCTATGAGTGTATCCCAATCTCCATCATACTTAGTAGTGTTATCCCTGACCTATTCAGATTGGGAAAAATCCTGAGCAACAAAACTCATGAAATCCGTGGTGAGCTAGCCTGACATTCCATCTTCCATCGTCTTATGGAAATAAGGCTTTATCTTTTTCAGATCAATCTCAATGACGAGCATGTCATAACCCGTCATTAATTTCAAATACTGAACACAATCCTCCCTAACGCCCTTTGCTCAATCAATGTCAGGTTCCACCTTGTGGAGCACTTGTTCTCGTATTTATTTTCTATGAATGAAATCTAGCTTCCACATATCCACCAGCCAGTGATCGTCCTCTATCAGTGCAAGTTCCTTTTCCCATGTTTTCTAAGGTAGCTTGAGGATGACCTCAATTTTAGGATAAGTGGACCCATATATCCTTGGGAAGTAAGTGCAAAACTTCCTCATGCCCTCTAGGTGTCTTTGTACTTCCAAGAACTTATTTTCTATCCCGACAACATGATTAATGCCCATTTTTCCAGCATACAGGACCTATCATAACCAATCCTCCGTAGTCTTAGTCCAGTTATTTCTTTTCTCAAGTTTGTCGATCTGCTCCTTGGACAACAGTTGTGGTGGAGCCGAGGATGTCGTGGGCAGTTCCTCCATGGATAACCATTGTTGAATATAGTCGGTCAAATAAGCCACCTATGCCTTTAGTTATTCTTTGGAGATCTTGTCCTTGTGCATTTGATGCACCACTATGGCAACCAACTCCTGGAGGTGATCTATCTTCTGATCGTTGGTGGCTATTCCCAGGTTGATAGTGGAGATATCGTAGCTTATCCCTTCTTCCCCAAAAATTGGCATGGCAATTTGTACATTCCTAGATCCAGAAGCGTCCATGGTCAGCTTGGATCTAACTTTAGGCTTCTTTTCTATCTTTGTGCTAACTTGTACTTGAGCTAAGATATCCTTGAGTCTTTCCTTGGGATCTCTGGGAGCCGGGGTCTTCTTCTTTAATTGCTTTTCCAACCACTCGGGCATCTTAGACTCTTCCCTTGGTGATTCATGATCACCTTCCTCTTCGTCCTTCCTGACTTCAATCTCTTTATCACTTGGAGCTTCTTGCTTTGTCCTTGTGTCTTCTCCTTCTTCTTCATTAGAGTCTTGGATGAACATTGTGTCTTTGATTGGGGACTTGGTGGGTGTGCCTTTCTTGGGGCTGTCCTCTTCTTCTTCAGCCTCATGCTTATGTTCCTTAGGATGTTCTTCTTCTTTGCGAGACTCTATCTCAGGCTTATCCATCTCAAAATTTTCTTTGAGTTTATCTTCTTCTTTATTCTCCTCTTCTTCATACTGAGGTGGCACATCTTGTTCTTCTCGTTCTGCCAAGAGAGGCATTTATTCACTAGGCTTGGAGCTTTCTTCTTGTTCTCTAGTTGGAAGTTTAGTATCTTCCTCCATTTTATCACTTGAATCCCTTTCTTCCTTGGAAGGGGGACTTTCTACTTCCTCTCTAGCATCCTTCAATTGTTGAGCCAACTCCTCCTCAAGGTCTGCGTCAAAAGTCTCCACAATGTACTTGGTGTCATCCTCTTCTTCATCACCCTACGAGGATTCCGTTTCTTTTCGCTTGTAGACCACCTTATCAATCTTCAAATGCTGGTGCTTTGGGTGTTCATGGTAGTTGTCTGCTTCCTCCTCCAATTCCCTTGTTGTTTCCTTTTCTTTCCTCTCTAACTCAGATTTTTTCATTGTGGCTTTCATCTCTGGCAGTTCAGTAAGAGGAGTTGGGGCAGGAATGTTAGCTAGAACCCATGCCAGATTAGCCTAGATGGCTGGATTCATCAATACTTCAGAAAGCTCAGTGGTAACATTCTGCATATGCCGAGAGAAGGCCTCTAGAAGTGAGAGCACAAGCATTTTTATTGTTGCTGTGGCCAGGGGTAATGATGTAGTCAGAGACATGGAAGTAGAAGAAAGTGGGGAAGTAGTGGCAGATGAAGAGTCAATGGTTACAACCTACACAGTGGGTGGAGAAGAGGCAAGGTGGACTGAGATATCCACCACAGGCGGGGAAGTAGCTACCATCACTTGAGAGGCAGGCAGAGGGTTAGCAATAGTGGAGACAGTAGGTGGAGATTTTGGTTGCTCAACCTCCATTTCCTCTCCCTCGTGGAGTGGATCTTCTTGGATGGTACGCATCTCTATGAAGCTACCCGATCTCTTATGTTTCTTGGAAGGTTCTCCCTCTGAAGCCTTTCTTGCATACACCTTAGGATTGGGCTGTTTCTTAACAACCTCTTTTCTCTTCCTTGATTTGGTGGATGTAGGAGACTTTGAAGTCTCTCCTGATGGGGTAGCAGCTGTCCCACTATCTGTTTCTCTTGTTGGCTCATTCTCGAGCCCCTCATAGGTCAAAGTGACCCCTTTCTGCTTCAATTGGGCAATTCGCCCATCAATCCACTCTTTTGTTCGAGCCTCGATGGGCTTGGTTAGAATGTCGAGGTCGTCAACCTCATGTTCATCCCAGTCAATTAGTGGTAGTGGGAGATTGGAAACTGCATTGTACCAAGGATCTATTACTGTATTTTCATCTTCTTCTACCTTATTTGGTATGGGGAACAGGTTGACCCGCTTTACAAAATATGTCGTCATTCAAATATAGTGCCTCATTTGCACTTCATTGTCATCTTTGCAATTAGCCCAAAAGTCCTCAACGTTATGTAGATGGGAATATTCAGGTCTAGGTGCCTTCTTGAGCTTGCCATAGGAATCCATCTGTGGCCGGGCAGTGTGGATCCTCAAATGGTATTCTACTAGTTCCTTTTTTGAATTGTCAGCACACTGAGATGTATGGAGTTCATATAGCCCTTGGCCGAGGGAGAGGGGATAAGGAATCCTTGCCTCATGTTTGCTACTCAAAAGGGTGTGTACATGTCGTAGCTTCCAAGGGAGTTCTAATTGTATTATCCAGTCATTAGGATACTGGGGTAGCTTGCATGGTCTTTCTGAAAAACCCTCGGCACAAATATAGGTTAACTTCAGATACTGGATGAATAAGAAGGAAAACTATTTTAAAAATGCATTGACACTGTGGGAGACTTTCCTCTCAAAGTCACCCCCAAGAAATCTGACAATATGACCTATGAAAGCGTCATTAACCCTGCAGTAATCCCTCTTGAAGTTTCTGAAATGTAGTTGAGGGTACTTATCATAAACTTTAAGCTCCCTACTTGGTTCCTCATCTGGAGCTCTTAACAAACCTCTATACTGCACTTGTTCGGCTAGTGAATAGATCAAGAAGGATGTCGTGTAAAACCTGGAGGTTTTCTTAACAACCATAAATTGCTCGTGGAAGCGGTCACTGATTATCCCTACCCAATAAAACTTGGTTTCTCCACAGAGAATCTCTTCAATGAAGTATAGCATCCATTCTTGGAAGTAAGCAATAGTAGGAAGGCCCATTACTCTTCTTAGTAGGGTCACCAAATCGTGGTAATCTTCATAAAAGTTGATGCGAAAGAGCTCCTTGGGAACCTTTGCAGCACTACCTCTCTTTTCCTTCAACTAGTATTGATTAATAAGTCTTTTACATTTAAGGGGATCTTCATCTCACATAACCTTGCCAACACCCATGGTCGGCAGTTCCATCTCCTCGAAGGTAGGGATATGAATATTCTTTGTTATTGCCTTAGTAGACATGTCAGCCAACACATTTCCATTTCTATCTACTATGGTTCTAGTTTCTTCTTGATAGGCCTCCCTTCGGGCCATAATAGGCTCGAGAGCGACAAGGGCAGGAGGAAAGCCCACAACCTTAGCCAACCCACTACTTCTGATGTTTTGTGCGTTCTTTGTTATAGGGCTGATTTAGACTCTGCTTGAATTCGTTGATGTCTATATGTTTGATGTTTGTGTCGGTGACCTCCCTCTAGGTTGAGGTGACTTTGGATTTTAGGGGTTCCCCTTGGAACTTATACTTCATCTGGTCCTTATCTTCTTTTCCATGGGGTGCCTTAGTTTTCTTTCCTTTGTCTTTTTCCGGGCTGATCCTGAAGGTCCTGCACCTGGTTCCATATATCCTATAGTCAAAGGGGAAACAAATACATTCAAGCATAAAAATACATGGAACGTTAGTCAAAACCCTACATAACAACATTAAATCAAGTAAATCATCATTCAAAGATCCTAACATTCATTTCAGATCATCATTGGTACCTTGTTTGGGGAAGTTATGGCCATGCGGGCCCAAGGGCACAAACTCCCTAGGTTGACAGTCATCCTGAAGGGTAAACATGGTAGGGTGGCCCGCGAGGTTCCACCCACCTAGGGATTTGCCCAAATTATGGGGTCCACCAAGGAGGTTAGGCCATTTTAGCATGTGGGTCAAAGTTAGTTTCCAGATCAGAAGTCATTAAAATCTCCTTTGGGTCGTGTAGGTCTGAAGCACGCAAAGGCAGGGAGACACTTAGCCGTTAGGAAGTTTGTCATTAAAACAACGCTAGCAGGACAAAACCCGCAGATGGCGTTCCACCCTGTGGGACCCATGAGTTTGGGGATGGCAGCGAGCTCACCTTAGTGTTTTAAGTCTTTGCAGGCCACAAGGGATGGGTAGATGGTCAGTGATGGCCGTTTGTGATGACAAAAGTTGGATGACGGTCCGATAGGGGAAACCCGTAGGACCGGGTCTGAACAAGGATAGAGCTCCAATTTTTACTTCATTAATTGCTTGGAGAGTTTGATGACAATGAGAGAGACGAGCTTCAAGTGGTGGAAGGATGGAGGAAATCTTCCGTTTGAACACGACGAAACCCTAACGAAGTTTCGAGGGAAACCCGATGGAAGAGACCAAAAGAGGTTTTGTCACTGATTTTTAGTCAGGTGTTGAAAGAGCCATGATGGGGACGAGATTCAAAGGGTGGAGAGGTGGCCCAAAGATGTCGTAAGATATGACATTTTCAATGCGGCGGTCCGTAGATGGATGTTCGTGTGGTGAAGTCTACAAAAGGGTCAATTACCTCGTAGCTCAGAGGTCAAGGCGGCAGTGGGGAAGTTGGGCTCTAATGGCCAAAAGGACTTAGACGTTTCGTCATTTTGAGTTAGATGTTTGGAACGATGAATGGCTAGTGGAAATCAACAGAGGACAGCCCACAATGAACAATTGCTTCATTTTGGATTTTATCGGCTATGGCGAAGGTGGGGCCCGATGGGTGAAACGATGGGTTACAAAGGTCGTTGAAAATGACGGAGCTTAAGGGGTGTTCTGCGGACGGAAGCCCACGAAGGCGGACTTGAGGGGGGTGATGTAGCCTTGTCTTTCATCCATAGATTTTGGTGTAAGATAACTACGTTGAAGGGGATTCCCGTGATAGTGGACCTGGTGGTCACAAATGTCGTTTCAATTCTTAAATAATTTTGGACGAATGCCAACGGTGAACGTATGGTCATGGGCCTGCAAAGAGTGAATGCCCTGGCCCAAGAAAAACCATGGGAAGTTGAAGTTCTGAAGGCCCCCATTACCAATTTTGAAGGTCTATCAAATTTTTTCTTTATGCGTTTTGTGCGCTAGAGTTTATTCTAGGTATATTTATGGTTTTCCTTTAGAGATTTTAACAGATTTTGGAAGAAATGAAGGAAAACTAATAAATGAGGTGTGCGGCGATCAATCAACCTATGAAATCCAATGAAGTAGGATGAACTAGTAGTAATCGAAGGCTCAAAATCGGCAAACTGGCTTAGTGGGCGCAACGACGGCAATCACGGGGCTCTTTGACTAGCTCTAATTCACTTTGACAGATGAAAATAACCCCTATTTAATACAGGTATGGCGGGTTGGGGAGTTTGTAAATAGTCAAGTTTCAAAAGTGGCTGCAGGAGGGATGGAGTTTGTGGGGTAGATGACTGTTGGGACTTAGCCGTTGGTGAAGTGATGGAATGACAACCAGAGAGGCGAGTCCCGGGCTGCGGAAGGATGTGGTCTATCGGTCATTTGGAATGGTGAAAATGATAGGGAAATCCATAAGGGGAAGCCCATGTGGGTATACCCGCAGGGCTCCAGGGATGCCAGTTTGAAAGGCAAAGGCAAACTGTCACGGGACTTCAGCAAAGGCTTAGGACTTAGAAAATTTGAGGGGGTGAAACATGGTCAACTTGAGATGACTCTCTAGGACTTACTAACCATTTTGGACACCAAATAGGGGGCATGCAAAATGAGATGAAAAAAAAATGACCTGGAAAGGTGAAGGAAAGAGAGGGTCCCCATTCCGAATGGGGCGTGTGTGTCGTGGGCACAACAATTGGCTACTCTGCTGGAGAACTCTCTCGAGCGTTCTGAGGATAAATGGTCACTCGAAACCTAAAATCTTTGGTTTCACAGACTAGGGGCCGATCATCCAAAAGTGAACTAAGAGAACAAGATCCTTAGTTGAGTTAACCTACGAAACATCTCAGAAGTGTGTGTTCAATGAATTCATTTCTTTCCTTAGAAACTGTGAGAGATAGCGATCAATCAAATTGAGCAAGCTAGATGAATCGTCCAAAAAAAAAGTAACCTGGACATTTCCCTACTTCTAGTCAGGCATCCATAGCCTAAGCGTAGTCATTGTGATCCCACAAATATTTCTCTACTACTAGCTGGGCGTCCATAGCCCCGGTAGAGTTATCCGCACACCCATACAGTTGCTTGATTTCAAAATTTTCTTTTCCTTTTCTTTCTTTGATATTTATTTTCACACTTTATTCTTTTTCTCAACCATGTAAGCATTGAAGCCTATGATGGGTTTGGGAGCCATAGTGATCACTGGAATAGACTTAAGATTTTTTTCTCACTAAGTCCTCATAACAACTACTGCACAACCCTTTGGAAACCGTTAATATGCATTTCATGCTGGATTTGAGATGAACATAAAAGGATTCAACCAAGGGCCGAGTTCTAAGGCAAAATTCAAATGAGGAAGTCATTCCGAGGTAGCTATTAGGGACCAATGGTTGAGAGTGAACATTTAGCCAAATAACACTAAAAGCGAGCAACAAAGTGAATTGTTCATTGAATGAGCAAGCCCACCACAACAGAAATGAAGAACACCCTCGTCAAAATAAAACAGTCAAGAAACGTGCGAAAAATGAAGTGGAGCCACACAAAGCAGTGAAATGAAAGCAAAGCAAGAGCAGCCTACTCTACCCTATGTACATGTATTTACAAGAACAACTCTAAAGGAGCTCAGGCTTGGAAGTAATGATTTAGGTGCTGCTCATTGACAGGAAATGAGACATACTCACTAGTTAGGGTCTTTATGCAGAAAGCATTGTCTCCAAGGATTTTAGCTATCTGAAAGGGGCGAAGCCAAAGCTTGTCGAATTTGTCATGTCTGCCTTTCTTCTCATGGGCCTTTTCCTAGCATAGGACTAGATCAGCGATTCAGAAGGCCTTGACTTTGGCTCGACAGTTGAACCATCTCTTGAGTACGCCCTGATGTTTGGAAAAATATTCTATTGCACAGTCACATACTTCTTCTAAATGTAACAACTCAGCCAAGTGAGCTTCTCTTCGATCCTCTCCTTCGTAAAAGTCATTAATAAGCTGGAGAGTGGGAATCTTCAAGTGGATTGGGAATATAGGCTCTAGGCCATAAACAAGATGGAATGGGGAATCACCAAGGGAAACCTTATGGTGCGTATAATCTTCCCAAAGGGAAAAATGGAGTTGGGTATGCCAGTCTTTGGGATTCCTATCAAGCAATTTTTTAATCACAGTGATCAGGTTCTTGTTTGTGGACTCTACTAGGCCATTGCCCTAGGGGTAATAGTTAGATGAGAATTTGAGGGAAATTCCATAATAAAAGGCCCAAATAGAAAACTTAAGCAGGAGAAGGAAGGGCCATTATCACACACTAAAGCATAGGGGAAACCAAAATGATTTAATATAAATCTTTCAAGAAAATTTGTAACTACCTCTGTTGTGCATTGCCTACATGCAATGGCTTCTATCCATCTAGTACAATAATTGAAATTAGATAGAATGTACTTATGTCCTACAGATGATGGTGGGCTTACCAGGCCAATGAAGTCAAGACCCCATTGCGCGAACGGTCTCACCTCTAAAACTGGTTGCAACGAGACAACAATGTTCTTCTCTCTAGTTGCAGCAGTCTGACATATGTGGCATGTGTGGACATGGTTATGAGCATCCTTGAAGACTGTCGGCCAATAGTAACCTTCTTGTAAGATTTGATGGGCGGTGGAAGGACCAGATCCATGACTGATGCCAAAGTTGTCGCGAAATTCCTTCAAAACCCGGTTTGCTTCTTCTTTGCCAAGTCATCTCAGATAGAGACCTTCGCGATTCCTTTTGTACAATATGGATCCCTGCAACATGTAGCTACTACTTTTTAGTTTGAGGGCATGCTTTTGAACTCCCTGCAGGCTAGGTGGGCACTTGTGGTTCAACAAATAGTAGATTATGTCATCGTACCACTCCCTTGGGGAAACATCCTCAAGCTGGTACTGCTGCACTATAAGTTTGGGTCCTACATCAGCTACTACCTCAGAAATCGTTTGGGTGAGTGCTTGTCCTCTGATCAACTTCATGGGCTGAATCTCCATGTTGTATTCCTGCAACAGGGTAACCCACATTGCTCTTCGTTCCCCTAGCTCATTTTGCATTAGCAATGTCTTCACTGCTAGGTGAGGGACAATGGCGAACACCTTATTGCGTAAAACATAATTCTTGAACTTCTTAACCCCTCTAACAAGGGAATATGATTTATTTTACACATTGTGATATCTTAGTTCAACATCTTTCAAGGGAGCACTCATGAAGGCGATAGGGTGCTCATTTCCCTCATTATCTTTTTGGGTTAGAATGTTGGCACATAAGTGATCTAGAGTAAAGGATTAGATGTAGAAAGGCTTCAGATAATCTGGACTGACTAAAACAGGTGCTTCAACAATGGATTTCTTGATTTCTTTGAAGGCTTGCTTCGCCTCTGGGGTCCACTCGATCTTAGCATCTTGTTTCAGCATGGCATTAAGTGGCTTGATGATCTCAGTGAAGCCTGTGATGAACTTCCTCACGAAGTTGATCTTCCCGAAGAAAGATTTAAGTTCTTTCTTGCTGCCTGGTAGCTGAATCTTCAGTAAGGATTAGATGCACTCGGGATCAATGGAGATGCCTCATTCTAAAATAACATGCCCAAGCAATTTCCCTTCAGTGACTCTGAAGATACACTTTTTTGGGTTAAGGGAAACTCCAAATTCCCTGCACCTCTGGAAGACTTTACACAAATAAGAGACACGATCACTCCATTTCTTTGAAAATACGGTCAAATCATCCATGTAGATGATTATGCACTTTCCAATCAAGTCTTTAAAAGCTATGTCCATGGCATGCTGAAAGATGGCACCGATGTTGATGAGCCCAAATGGCATTCTTATATATGCAAAGGTGCCCCACTTGGTGGTGAATGTCGTTTTGTGGCGATCTTCATACTGCACCATGACTAGGTTGTATTCAAAATATCCATTGAGAAAGGACATCATTTGTGAACCATTGACAATCTACAGTACCTCATCCAATGAAGGCACTAGATAGTTGTCCTTCTCCGAAGCTCTATTTAGATTGCAGAAGTCCACACACAATCTGATTTCTCCATTCTTTTTCCTGATCGAGACCAAGTTGGCCACCCATGTGGAGTGCCTGACTCAGAGATAATCCTTGCTGAAAGTAGTTTCTGCACTTCTTTGTAGATGATAGACTCTAATAGGGCATTGATGGGGCCCAGTCTCTGTCGAAATGGTCACACATAGGGCTTGCGAGGGATGGTATGTGTGATGATGGAAGTGTCATAAGTCTTCAAGTATTCATAGCTCCATGCCCCCACATCATGATACTTCCGCAAAGCATCAACAATTCCTTTCTTTTCTTTTGCAGTGCATACTTTGCCAATAAAAACATTTTTGATTTCCTCAGTTGTTCCGAGGTTGTGGACGTCACATTAGTTATTTATGGACTCTTTCTTTGCTTGCTGGTCCTGATTTCTAATCTGATCCAAGTCAAATATGTGCTTAAGCTGAACCATACCTCCTAGAATAGTGTTGGTTTTAAGGTTGATGAACCCTTTTATATCTAATTCAACTTCTTCTGGATCAACTTCATCAATTATTTGTGTTGTAAAGATGTTGGAATTGGTGATCAATTCCAGGATATGTTTATCATCATTGAATACTTGGAAGTGAGTGACATTTTCAGGCACAAATGGGGTAGAGGTCAACTCCATAGTGAACTTCCTGAGGCCAGACAGGGACAGGGGTTGCAAAGTGCTGGATGCTTGAGCCAGAGCATCGACTGTATGGTTCTGAGTATGTGGGACTAGTTGTATATCGAATGCATTTAGACTTTCTAAAAGATCCTAGACTCTATGCCTATAGTTTTCCAACATTTTGTTGTGGCATGAGTAAAATTTTCTGACCTGTTTGACTACCAGTTTGGAATCACCAAAAACTTGCAGCATCTTAACATTCTTTCTCAAAGCCATTAAAAGAGCATGTACTAAAGCTTCATATTCTGCTACATTATTGGTGCAATAAAATTGAAGTCTATGGGTGGCAAAATAGGTCTTACTCGTAGGGCTGATAAGCTCGAATCTGGCACCGGCTCCTGGTTTGGATTTGGACCCATCAAAGCATAGAGTCTAAAACTTAGGCGAGTCCTTGACTTCAAGGCCAATGAGGCATGACCTCTCCTTTGGTTTCACACTTGAATGAAAGGTTTTCTAGGTAGGCGTTGGCTGAGTGAAGTCTACAACAAGCTTCTCTGTTGACAACTCTCCTTTGGGGGCGATTCGTGCTTTGATACGTTCCACTACTGTATGGCACAAACAACACTCAAACTCGGAGTGGGAAGCATTATGCACCCTACACCAATTAGGTAGTAGGAGCTCCTGGAAATCCATTCTCACACCCAAGTTGAGCTAATTCTGCATGCATTTTTCCATAAAGTCTCATAATCCATCCAACAATCCTAAAGTGCCATCTTCAGGGGACTCCTCATCATCAGGTTCTACCAGCATTTCGGTGCTCTGAGGTGTATGGGCCAAATCGATTGGAGGGCTGCATTGGACTAGGAGGACTTCTACAACCATCCCTTCTCCTGAATCTTCCAACTCTTCTTGATATGAGATGGGAGAGTAATTCCCCAACTTTGTCTCAGCAAATAGCACCTCGTTGGTGTTGTTATACTCAGTAATCATGAACTTCATATGGGGCTCTCGATCTATATGGATTTGATTTGGTAGCCCTCTCCAAGGTAGCCACATGTGAGAGTGATCTATTGTAGCATATTTGTTCAGTGTTTTGGTGAAGTATTTCCCAAGGTTGAGTCCATATGCGTCGAGGATGTCCGCAACTTGGATGTCTATGACTTGTACCCTTGGATTTACAACGATCTGCATTGGGATCCGATTCATTCCCCCTACTATGTTAACCTCTATTTTATCCAGTTAAGTCACTTTTCTCCTTGAAGGTGTGGGAGTGATCCCAAAAGATTTGCATATTGCTAGGGGCATGACATTGGCGGATGCCCCTGAATCAAGCAAGCAATTGTGAAAATTCTTTCCAAATATTCGGATGGTAGTGAGGAAGGGCAGTGTTTCCAACTTTCCTTTGAAGAGGCCCATAGGCGTGTCTATTTGAGCTACTTGAGCTTTGTTCTTATCGCCAACCTTATCCTTAGCCTACCCAAAGGGATGATCTTTGGAGTTTTTCTTATTGTTTTGATCTGATTCCTTTGCAGGCTGCTTACTCGTTGACTGATTTTGAGGTGGATCACTTTTTTTTCCATGAATTTGCTAAATAACAGGCTCACTTGGAGGGTCTTCAAAAGAGACTCTCTTGGATGGTGTTTCTGATGTTTCCTTAGAAGAAGGGGTTCCATTAATAACTCTAAAGAAGGCATGCCTAACTATAGGAACCTTGAGTAACTCAAAGGTGGATAAGCTGATCTTGACTTTCTTGAACTCCTCCATGACATATTCACCCATTTATTCAATTTTAGTTTCAAAGGCTCTGCCTATGGTGAAGCTAGAAGACTTGGCTTGTGTTTGGCTTGATTTATTTTGGGGTTGTCATTTAGGTTGGTTTTTTGGCTGGTTTAATGGCCTATCCTTGTTGAAATATTCAGTAGGCACATGAGGAAGAATAGGATTATTACTAGCATTAGGGTCAAGCAGAGTGTTGAAGTAATTGGGTGGAGTGGAAGTCATGAAAGGTCCTCCTACCTGTCTATTCCTAAGGTGGTAGGGGGTTGTTCTTTGGTGGAACATGTGAACCTTATCTACATATGGTTCCTCCTTGTGTATTGGACCATTGTCTACTAAATTGAAAAGTTGAGACAAGGTTACTTCGTTACTTACCTCTTGGACTTCATTCTCTTTTGGTGGAGCATCCCTGCTTCTAGGACATTGTTCTTGCTTCACGGGAATGGTGCTAGATTGACCACAAGACAGGAGGAGTCATATGGATTGGATGGGACTATATCCTAACATTCGACATTGTCCATGACATTTTGAACTTCAACTTGGAAAATTTATGCGGTAGTGAGGAACTCAGTGTAGTCCAACTCGGAGTGCCTGCTGGTTTTGTGAATCCAACACCATCCAAAGAGAGCTGCCTCATCAAGGTACACACCACTAGTTGTCTTCTCTGTGTTAGGAGGTTGGTCAAGTAGTTTAGGAACACCCCCATTATTGGGTCTAGTATTCCACATTCTATTTTTTCTTTGGTTCAACCTCCTTTCAAAATTCTAGTTAGAATTCTGCCCTCATAATTTTTTCCCGTGGAGGGACCTGCATCACGACTATCACTATTTTCCTTGTTGAGGTTGGCTTGAATGCTCCATTGAGAAGATTGTAGTTGATTATTCTAATTTCTCAGGTGTGTCATCTCCGTGGACATTTTCTTGATCATTTCAGTCAGCTCATCAAGCTGATCTTTCTCAGTGTTACTTGGCCGTGACACTTGATTTTGAAGGAAAACGAGCGGGGTAGTTAGCTGATTCTATTGTGCTAGGAGAAATTATGGTCCCTACAGGTATAATGGAATTTGAGGCTACTGAGAGTATGTCTGCTACTATTGGGGAGCCTGGGAGTAGGTCTGCTATTGTTGGGGCTGCATGTACGGAGGCACGGGAGGCGCCTAGTTCATAGGCTATCTTGGATGAGGGACTATGGGCAGTTGAGGCACTGGGTTCATAAGAGGTGTCTGATGAGCAAACACTTGGTTGAGCCCTTGAACTTGCATTAGATGAGCTACCGGGCCCAAGGAAGGCAATGGACTGGAAATGTTTTTCCCCAAGTCCGTACTAGCAATAACTGCCTTTGCATAAGCGTCCACCAATTTGGTTAGAGGTGGTCACATTCTCTTTACCAATGAAACTATGAGGCTATCTAATGTTGCGTAATAGACTGACAAGACAACAACATCATTGAGTGTATATGGGGCTTGCAAAATTTTGTAGGCTTGATGGAATCAATCATTGAAGGAGCTGATCGATTCATTGATTTCCCTACGAACTATTGTGAATTCTCGATATAGCTCCGAAGGGCTGATCGGGATCTTGTATTACTGCAAGAAGGCATTCATCATCAAATCCCAAGACGTAATGGATCCTGCTGGAAAGTCAATATCCCAATAGAATACCTCTTCCCCCAACGAATAAGGGAAGAGCCTTCATGCCACATCTTCCTGATCGATCTGCATGTCTTTCAACGTTGTTTAGAAGATTTTGATGTGCTCCTCAGCTGTCCTCTATGGATCACAAGGATTGAACTTTGAACAAAAGTTCTCCAGATTCTTAGGCATGTCATGGTAGGTGTTGAAGTGCAACGGAGAAGGGTTTTGGCCAAGCCAAGCCATGAGGGGAGGCGGAGGTGGTATTTTCTATTGAACAGTAACCTAGGGATGCATAGGGGCAGTGGTAGTTGGGACTACACCTTGAACTTGGGGGGAAAGGGAAGGAGCAACACCCCAGCTATGGGAAGCAAGAGGTGGAAATGTTGTGTGGTATGACTGAGTGGAATGGGCCAAGGTGAAGGAAATCTACTGAGTTTGAGGTGAATGGAAGGAGAAAGGAGGTGAGGGAAAAGATGAAGTGGGTGGAAAGGAGGAGGAAGAAGAGGCTGCGTCCTCCCTCCTAGTCTTTCTTGTCTTTGTAGGGGGTTGTAGTTCCTGGAATTCCCCTTTGTTTGGAGTAGACCTTAAAACTCTTTGGGACCTTTCAGGGGAGAGTGAATCACCTTGATCTAGCTTAACTCGGATGCCCTCCTTCTAGCACCAATTTTCACTTCTGTTGATGGGTGTTTTGTGCACTTTCTCAATGCAGGCAGTGCATAGGCACACTACCTCTCTTGAAAGGTAGAAATTCGCAAGTAAGTTACCAATTACTACCCTAAGGTCTCGTGGGTTTCAGGTCATGACGTGCATGGAATTGCTCAGTTGATGTTTGATGTGATTTTGCTGGTAATCACAGGGCGGCTTATAGAGTTTGGTTGGAGATGAGGTGAATCTTAACATGGAGTTCCTAAGTTGGGAAGTTAGAGTATAATTTGCCACAGGTTCAAACAACAATCTTGAATTCCTATTTTATCTTAAGATTTGGCTTTACAATGTGCAATGAACCTTAGCATAGGCTACTTATTAAAAAAAATGAAAAAGGAAGGGAAGAGAAGAGGTTTTTGGATCTGAAACTAGCAATGAACATTGATCATGGAGGGTTCTACTACGGACAACTTCCTCAAAATAGAATTTCACTTAAGGAAATTGACTCACAGTATCATGAAACTTGTGCAAGCTTCTAAGGACTACAGATATTGAACCATTCATTCATGATAAACATGCATGAATAAAAGATAGAAGTTTGGAGCAACTTTTAATTTATGCCTAGACTAACTTTACACAGCCATCTACCATTAGTAAACAACAAAAAATATGGACAAGAAAGGCATCAACACAGCATAAATCTACACAACCATTGGAAAACATTAACTAATCTATCAAAGTAATCTAAAACTATGAAGAAAAACATAGTAAATCTATCTAGATAACCTAACTATGGGAGATGAACCATGTAACATGCAAAAGAAACTCAAGAGTCCACCAAAATCCAATGAACTTCTATTAAAATTTCTGCAGCATGCCTTTACAATAACTCAAATCTCTCTTGAAAATGAGAGGAGACACCCTATTTATAGTGTTCAAAAAACAAAATGAATGGAAAATATTGATTTGCATTGTGTGTCCAAGATTCACTACAAACTAGGGTTTCACCTACCCCAAATATATTAAAATTTAAAACTACATCTTTGTCTTTTCCCTATTTTGTCCTCATATGGCAGCACTGTAGCACTTTGTCTTCTAGCTAATTTCCTTTGCTGCAGCTATTCCGTGAGGAGATTGTCATCAATGATTGGGTTTCCTTCCCGCTTCTTCAAAGTGGCATACTCCATGAACTTGATGATTAATGCTTGGAGCTTATCAATCTCCATTATGTTATATTGGAGCACCTGGTAGTTCCATTGCTTGGATCGGCCTGTGAGTGTATCCCAATCTTCATCATACTTAGCAGTGTTATCCCTAACTTGTTTAGATTGGGTGAAAGCCCGAGCAACGAAACTCATGAAATCCGTGTGAGCTCGCCTGACATTCCATCTTGCATCTTCTTATGGAAATAATGCTTTATCTTTTCTGGATCAACCTTGATGGTGGGCATGCCATAACTCATCATTAATTTCAAATACTGAACATAATCTCCCCTAACGTCCTTTTCCCAATCAATGTCATGTTCCACCTTGCAGAGCACTTGTTCCAGTATTTATTTTCTATGGACAAAATCTAGCTTCTACATATCCACCAACTAGGGATCGTCCTCTGTCAGTGCAAGTTCCTTTTCCCATTTTTTCTGAGGTAGCTTGAGGATGGCCTCAATTTTAGAATAAGTGGACCCACATATCCCTGGGAAGTCAATGCAGAACTCCCTTGTGTCCTCTAGGTGTCTTTGTACTTCCAAGAACTTATTTTCTATCTTGACAACACAATTAATGCCCATGTTTCTAGCATATAGGACCTGTCAGAACCAATCCTCTATAGTCTTAGCCCAGTTCTTTCTTTTCTCAAGTGTATCGATCTACTCCTTGGACAACATTTGTGGTGGAGCCGAGGATGTCATGGGAAGTTCCTCCCTGGGTGACCATTACTAAATATAGTTGGTCAGATAAGCCACCCGTGCCTTTAGTTCTTCTTTGGAGATATTGTCCTTGTGCATTTGATGCACCAATGTGGCAACTGACTCTTGGAGGTGATCTATCTTCTGATCCTTGGTGGTTGTTCATAGGTTGATAGTGGAGACATCATAGCTTATCCCTCCTTCCCCAACAACTTGTGTGGCAATTTGTACAGTCCTAGACCCATAAGCGTCCATGGTCAGCTTGGATTTGACTTTAGGCTTCTTTTCTTTCTTTGTGTTGACTTATACTCGAGCTAAGATACCCTCGAGTTTTTCCTTGGGATCTTTGGGAGCTGGGGTCTTCTTTAATTGCTTTTCCAACCACTCAGGCATCTGAGACTCTTCCCTGGGTGATTCATGATCACCTTCCTCTTTGTCCTTCATGAATTCAATCTCTTTATCACTTGGAGCTTCTTGCTCCATCCTCATGTCTTCTCCTTCTTCTTCATTAGAGTCCCAGGTGAACACTATGTCTTTGATTGGGGACTTGGTGGGTGTGTGTTTCTTGGGGCTATCCTCTTCTTTGTAGGTATTCTCTTCTTCTTCAGCCTCATGCTTATGTTGCTCAGGATGTTCTTCTTCTTTTTGAGACTCTATCGTAGTCTTACCTGTCTCAAACTCTTCTTCGGGTTTATCTTCTTCCTTATTCTCCGCTTCCTCGTGCTGAGGTGGCACATCTTGTTCTTTCTTTTCTTGTTCTTCTTGTTTGGCTGAGAGAGGCATTTCTTCACTAGGCTTGGAGCTTTCTTCTTGTTCTCCTGTTAGAAGTTTAGTATCTTCCTCCATTTTATCGCTTGACTCTCTTTCTTCCTCTAAAGGTGGCCTTTCTACTTCCTCTGCAACATCCTTCAATTGTTGAGCCAACTCCTCCTTAAGGTCTACGTCAAAAGTCTACACAATGTACTTGGTGTCATCCTCTTCTTCATTACCCTCAGAGGATTCTGTTTCTTCTCCCTCGCGGACCACTTTATCAATCTTCAAATGATATTGCTCTGAGTGTTCATGGTAGTTGTCTACTTTCTCCTCCAATTCCATTATTTCCTTTTCTTTCCTCTCTAACTCCTTAGATATTTTCATCGTGGCTTTCATCTCTGGCGGTTCAGTCAGAGGAGTTGAGGCAGGAATGTTAGCTAGAACCTGTGCCAGAGCACTTGGATGGCCAGATTCATCAATACTTTAGAAAGCTCAGTGGGAACCTTCTGCATATGTCGAGAGAAGGCCTACGAAAGTGAGAGCATAGGAAATTGTATTGTTGTTTTGGCCAGGGGTAATGAATTAGTCAAAGACATGGAAGCAAAAGAAAGTGGGGAAGTAGTGGCAGACAAAGAGTCAATAGTTACAACCTGCATGGTGGGTGGAGAAGAGGCAAGGGCGACCAAGATATCCACTGCAAGTGGGGAAGTAGCTACCATCGCCTAAGAGGTAGGCAAAGGGGCAGTTGTAGTGGAGGCAACAGGTGGAGATTTTGGTTGCTCAACCTCCATTTCCTCTCCCTCGTGGAGCACATCTTCTTGGATGGTAGGAATCTTTGTGAAGCTGCCTGATCTCTTATGTTTCTTGGAAGGTTCTCCCTTCGAAGCCTTTCTTGCATACACCTTAGGATTGGGCTGTTGCTTAGCAACCTATTTTATATTTCCTAATTGGGTGGATGAAGGAGACTTTGAAGTCTCTCCTGATGGGGCAACAATTGTCCCACTGTCTGTTTTGCTTGTTGGCTCATTCTCGAGCCCCTCATAGGTCAAAGTGACCCCTTGCTGCTTCAATTGGGAAATTCACCCATCAATCCACTCTTTTGTTCGAGCCTTGATGGCCTCGGTTAGAATGTTGAGGTCATCAACCTCCTGTTCATCCCAGTCAATTAGAGGCAACGAGAGATTGGCTACTGCGTTGTACCGAGGATCTATTACTATATTTTCATCTTCTTCTACTTGATCTAATACGAGGAACAAGTTGACCCGCTTTATGACATATGTCGTCATTTGCACTTCATAGTCATATTTGCAATTAGCCCAAAAGTCCTCAACGCTATGTAAATGGGCATATTTAGGTCCAAGTTCCTTCTTGAGTTTTCCATAGGGATCCATCCATGGCCGGACAGTGTGGAGCCTCAAATGGTATTCTGCTAGTTCCTTTTCCAAATTATTGACACATTAAGAGGTATGGAGTTCGTATAGCCTTAGTTGAAGGAGAGGGGATAGGGAATCATTGCCCTATGTTTGCTACTCAAAAGGGTGTGTACATTCCATAGCTGCCGAGAGAGTTCTATCAATATTATTCAGTCATTGGGATACCGGGGCAGCTTGTATGGTCTTTCTGAAAAACTCTCAGCACGAATGTAGGTGTAATTCATATATTAGATGAATAAGAAGGAATTTTTTTTGTTAAAATGCATTAGAACTATGGGAGACTCTCCTCTCAAAGTCACCCTCGAGCAATTTGACAATATGACCTATGAAAGCGTCATTAACCCTGCAGTAATCCTGCTTGAAGTTTCTGAATTGTAGCTGAGGGTACTTATCATAAAATTTTAGCTCCCTGCCTAGTTCCTCATCTGGAGCTCTGAACAAACCTCTGTATTACACTTGTTTGGTCAGTGAATAGACCAAGTAGGATGTCATGTAAAACCTGAAGGTTTTCTTAACAACCATAAATTGCTCATGGAAGCGGTCACTAATGATCTCTTCCCAGTAAAACTTGGTTTCTCCATGGAGAATCTCTTCAATGAAGTATAGCATCCATTCTTGGAAGTAAGCAACAGTAAGAAGGCCAATTACTCTACTTAGTAGGGTCACGAAATCATGGTAATCTTCATAAAAGTCATTGCAAAAGAGCTCCTTGGGAACCTTTGTAGCACTGCCCCTCTTTTCCTTCAACCAATATTGATTAATAAGTCTTTTACATTTAAGGGATCTTTATCCCACATAGCCTTGTCATCACTCATGGTCGGTAGTTCCATCTCCTCGAAGGTAGGGATATGAAAAGTCCTTGTTATTTCCTTAGCAGATATGTTAGCCAACACATTACCATCTCTTTCTACTATGGTTCTAGTTTCTTCTTGATAGGCCTCTATGTAGGCCATAACAAGCTCAGGAGCGACGAGGACAAGAGGAAAGCCCGCAGCCTTAGCCAACCCACTACTTCTAATGTTTCGTGCATTCTCTGTTTTAGGGCTGATTCAGACTCTCTGCTTGAATTTGTCAATGTCTATATGACCGATGTTTGTGTCGGTGACCTCCTTCCAGGTTGAGGTGACTTTGGATTTCAGGGGTTCCCCTTGGAATTGATACTTCATTTGGTCCTTATCTTGTTTTGCATGGGGTTCCTTAGTTTTCTTTCCTTTTTCTTTTTCTATAGCTGCTCCTGAAGGTCCTGCACCTGATTCCATATATCCTATAATCAAAGGGGAAAAAAATACATTCAAGCATAAAAATACATGGAACGCTATTCAAATCCCTGCATAACAACATTAGATTAAGTAAATCATCATTCAAAGATCCTAACATTCCTTTTAGATCATCATTAGTATCTTTTTTGGGGAAGTTATGGCCATTCGGGCCCAGGGGCGCAGACTTCCTTGGGTTGATAGCCATCTTGAAGAGTAAACATGGTAGGGTGGCCTGTGAGGTTCCACTTGCTCAGGTATCTAACCAAATTGTGGGGTCCACCAAGGAGGTTTGGCCATTTTAGCAAGTGGGTCAAAGTTAGTTTCCAAATTAGAAGTCATTAAATTCTCCTCTCGGTTGTGCGGGTTTGATGCAGGCGGAGGCAGGGAGACACTAAGCCATTAGGAAGTCTGCCATTAAAATGGTGCTGGAAGGACGAAAGCCATAGACAACATTCTACCCTATGGACCCCACGAGTCTGGGGATGATAGTGAACTCACCTTAGCATTTTAAGTCTTTGCGGGCCACAAGGGACGGGTAGATGGTCATTGATGGCCGTTTCTAATGGAAAAAGTTGGATGGCAGTTCTGCAGGGGAAACCTGCGGGACTGGGTCTAAACGAGGATAGAGCTCCAATGTTTACTTTGTTAATTCCTTGGAGAGTTTGGTGACAATGAGAGAGGCAGGCTCCAGGTGGTGGAAGGATGAAGGAAATCTTCCGTTTGAACATGACGAAACCCTAACGGAGTTTCGAGGAGGGAAACCTAACGAAAGAGACCCTCAAAGGTTTTGTCAGTGATTTTCATCCTGGTATTAAAAGAGCTATGATGGGGCTAGGACTCAGAGGGTGGAAAGGTGGCCTAAAGATGCTGTAAGATACAACATTTTCACCGTAGTGGCCCATAGATGGATGTCCATGTGACGAAGTCCACAGAAGGGTCAGTTACCTCATAGGTCAGACGTCAATGCGACACCAGGAAATTCGGTCTCTAATGGCTGGAATGACTTAGACATTTTGCCATTTTGAGTTAGATGTTTGGAACAACGAATGGCTAGTAGAAATCTGCGGAGGATAGCTCGCGAGGAACAATTGCTTCATTTTAGATTTTATCAGCTATCGTGAAGGTGGGGACCGATGGGTGGAACGACGGGTTACAAAGTCCGTTGAAAATGATAGATCTCAAGGGGCATTCCATGGATGGAATCCCGCAAAGGTGGACCTAAGGGGGGCGATGGACCTGTATCTTTTGTCCATGAATTTTGGTGTAGGACAACTATGTTGAAGGGGATTCCTGCGATAGTGGACCCAGTGGTCATGGATGTTGTTTCAAGTCTTAAATAATTTCAGAGGAATTCCAATGGTGAACGTATGGTTGTGGGCCTGCAAAGAGTGAATGTCCTAGCCCAAGAACAACCATTGGAAGTTGAAGTTTCGAAGGCCTCCCATTACCAATTTTGAAGGTTTATTGAATTTTTGCTTTATGGGTTTTGTGCGCCAGAGTTTATTCTAGGTATATTTTTGGTTTTCCTTTAGATATTTTAATATATTTTTGAGGAAATGAAGGAAAACTCAAAATGAGGTGCGCAACGACCAACCAACCTATGAAATCCGGTGAAGTAGGATGAACCAACAACAATTGAAGGGTCAGAATTGACAAATTGGCTCAGCAGGCATGGTGGCGGCAATCATAGGGCTCTCCGACTAGCTTTGATTCACTATGACAGATGAAAATGACCCCTCATTTCAAGCTATTTATATATTTAACCAAATTTAATGCCCCTAATTAATACATGTACGACGGGTTGGGGAGTTGGTAAACGGTCAGGTTTCAAGAGTGGTTGCAGAAGGGACAGAGTGCACGAGGTGGACGACCATTGGGACTTAGTCGTTGGTGAAGCGATGGAACTGAAATGGGAGAGGCGGGTCCCGGGCTGTGGAAGGACGTGGTCCATCGACCATTTGGAACGAAAAAAATGATAGGGAAATCTTCAAGGGGCAGCCCGCATGGGTGGACCCGTAGGGCTCCAGGGACGCCATTTTGAAAGGTAAAGGAAAACTGCCAAGGGACTTCCAAAAAGGCTTAGGACTTAGAAAATTTGAGGGGGGTGAAACATGGTCGACTTGAGATGACTCTCTAGGAATCATTGACTATTTTGGACACCAAACAGGAGGCATGCAAAATGAGATGGCAACAAAATGACTTGGCAAGGCAAAGGAAAGAGAGGGTCCTCGTTCTGAACAGGGCATGTGTGCTGAGGGAACAACACATAATTATGAAAATATAATTCACACAACAAATTCTTCATTTCAGGAAGATCAATCTGATAGGCCTAGAAAAACTCAAGAAGAGTCTCAATGGAAGGATTCAAACCTGAAACAATCCTTGCTAGTTGAAGAGAAAGACTCTTTTCCTTCAAATATAGAGCATAGACCCTTGGAGGAGTCCTTCTCTCTAATATTTGAGGTACTAAGGCTATTATATTGTCCACCTTCTCCTTTAAAGCAACAATTTCTATATTTTTCTCTTCAATCTCTTCAACTTTCTTTTTAATCTCCTCTTTTTGCCTACGTTTTTCCTTTTTCCTTTTTCCATTCTTCTTCTCTCCTCTGTATCTCATTCCATAAGTTCATGGTTACCATGTGCATTGAAAAATTAGAGGGTTTATGTATTCCTACCAATAATTTTCCTTGCACTGATTCTTGCTTTTCATGTGGCTCCAGCTGTAGGGATTCTGGTTGTTCACCCAGTTCTGGCTATAGGGGCTCTTGTTCTTGCTTTTGCTACAGGAACTCTTGCTCTTGCTCTTGCTGTAGGAGCTCCTGATTCTCCTCATACTCTTGACTTTCAACTTGTTCTGCGATGGAAACAAGTTCTACCAATGTTATATTTGCTTGCTTCTCAAAAATGTCCTCTTCCTCAACATTCACCTGCCCCATTGGGGCTTTTGTGTCATCCTGTGATGTTTCTGTAGTCCCAGGGCTTCCCTGTGGAGACATACTAGTGGCTAGTCCAGCTGGTCTTGTTTTTCTAGTAGGGCTCTCATGTTTCTCTTCGGCTGCAGGAAGAATAGTGTCAACCTTTTGTTTCTTAGAGCTTGGTACTTCCTTTTATGTTGTTTTCTTTTTAGCTTTTCCCTTCCTCATTTCTGCCTCTTTCTTTTGTGCCCTAGTTTAGATTAGGATGCCAAGAGGGACATCATCATTAGAATCCACTAGGGATTGTGCCAAAAGTTGAGGCTCTAGGAGTGGCTTCAACAAAACTCACTCTCCTACTAGCCCTATGAGGTTGAGGCAAAACCCTAGGATGCAAATGCTCTGGTCTAAATTGATCAATATTTAAGAATTTCTTCCCAAGTCATATCAGACACATCATGTAGAGACTTCTCTACTAGTAATTTGATCAGACAATGGTGGGAAACAAAATTATCCCTACCTTTTTGGGTCTCAACCACCATAATTGAAAGGAGATGATATAACACGTTTGGCACGTTCATTCTTCTCTCATGCCTCATATGATTTCGGAGTTTGAAGTGCACAAAATGTAGGTTCGACTGATGACCTTCACAAGTAAGGTACTTCACAATGTAAACAACTACTTGCTTCCATGGCTCAGGCATAGAGGTTCTCTTCGCACCTTGCTTGTCCACATTCAATGGAGGGTCACCAAGTTATGTAAATTTAACCCTAGAAAAACTGGCATCTTTGGTAGCAGGGTAATTTTCACCATCGACAGGAAACCCTATAACTTCTGCAATCCTCTCTTTAGTAGCTATTACCTTCAACCCTTTTACCATGGCCTTTCCTTCAGACAATGTTTGCACAAATTCCAACACATCTTCATTATAGCCATTAAACTTCAGGAAATAATCTAACCATCCACAGTCTCTAAACTCAGCTTGGAAAGGTGCATCCTACAGTAATACATTATGAACCATGGGTTCATTTTGAATTAACCCACCTCCCATTGTTTCAATTTTCTTCAATTAAACAAGCACTCTGCAAAGTTTCCCTTCCTACAATCTTCGTCTAAAAGCAAAATTTCTTCTTCCTGCAATGCTACTAAATTCCCAATGCTAATGTCATCTGAATTTTACCTTTTGGTGACTTAGGATTATGATAGAGGCAATAAAGGAAGTAAAGGAGTAATAAATGAAGGATATGATCAAGAGAAATGGTGGTGGTTGATGTCATCTCACACATGCAATCCGTCACCTCACTGAGAATTGAAATCAACTCAATTTAAACTTGCTGACATGGACCAACATGAATTGATACGTGGACATGGTATTCACACTTCCCCCCCAACCTAAATTTGAGCATGTTTGCTCACATGCGGGATGGTAATGATGATTTAACAGGGGCAGGGAAAAATTACATGCTATGGAGAACGTCTATATTAATGTACAGTAATTAAATGAATTTACTAAAAGAGAATTAAGATGTAACAAATTGATGCGCATGTACCTAAATTTATGGAATATTTGTTGCAAATAATATTGAGGAAGTACCAGTCACCTTTTAAGAAGTTAGTTGAGCAATTAATGAATGTGGAAATGAAATGAAGTGAAGTGGAATGAAGTGAAGTTATGGTGGAATGATGGAAGAGAGAGAAAGGTGGAGATGGATGGGCAGATGGGTGAATGAATGAAGAAGTGGACTCCCACAAAAGTGGAAGTCTTTATTATGATAATTTGTGTACCTTAGTTAGCTAGAAGGAGGGACACTAGGTCCACTTCCTTTGGCTGCAGGAAGTTCGGGTGTTGCATGTTGAGTGAACTGCTACAAGAATTCCTCCTTGGAAGTTGGCTTGTGATACAACCTGAGGCGATGACCATTGACAAGCAACTTAAATCTAACAGGGTCAATGGTAGTGAGCTGAACAACACCATTAGAGATGACTTTAGCAACCTCATATGGTCCTAGCCACCTTATCTACAATTTTCTTGCATTATCCTGATACCTTGAGTCGTAGAGTAGTGCCCAATCACCTGGCTGGAATTTCTTGTCCTTTATGAATTTTTCATGCCACTTTATTCTTTGATTCTTCACTACCTCTATGTGATGCAAGGCTACCTTCCTCATCTCATCCAAGTTATTCAACTACATAATTCTATCCTTTTGTGCCTCAGAGATATCCATCCCTATGTCTAGTACAGTCCTAAGAGTCTTATGCTCAAATTCAATTGGCATCATAGCTGTCTTTCCATACAAGAACTCAAAAGGAGTGAAGCTTGTGGTTGTTTTCCAGGTGGTCTGATAGGCCCAAACAACTTTTGGCAACCTATTTTCCCAATCCTTTCTATGGATAGCCACTATTTTGGTCAAAATGGCTTCAATTTTGATGTTAGTCACCTCAACTTGTCCATTGGCTTGAGGGTGATAAGGAGTAGACTTCCTATGCTTTATGTTGTACTCATTGACCAGTGCTATAAAAAGGGTTGAGGTGAATTAAGCCCCTTGATCATTCACTATCTCTCTGGGAACCCCATACCGTGTGAAAATTTCCTCATAAAGAAATTATGCAACCTTATTATCTCTTGCATGCTTCATGGCCTTAACTTCTACCCACTTGGTTACGTAATTAGTGCATACCAATATATAAGATTTACCATTTGATGGAGGATCAATGGGCCCTACAAAATCCAATCCCCATTTTTCAAATGGAGTGATTACTACTTGGGGGTAAAGGGGCATTTGATCAGATTTGGTTGGCCGGCCCATCCTCTAGCATCTATCATACTTCCTTGTATATATTCCCTACATCCTTATGTATTGTGGGCTAGTAATATCCTATGTTCAAAATATTCATTGTTGTCCTCTTGGCTGTAAAATTCCATCCATAGGGTTCATTACGACATGCATGCAAAATATCATATGTCTCATCTTCTCTCACATCTCCTCATGATATGGTATGGTCTAGTGTAGAACAAACATCCAACAATCCATGAGAAAGGAAAATATTTTTCAATGAGCAAGATTCTCTCTTTTGGAGAGAAATGAGGAGGAACTCTCCATGTGACTAGATAATTAGCTATGTCAGCATACTAGGGTATATGCACACTGATGGAAAATAAGTTTTTGTTAAGGAAAGAGTAATCAATGACTTGATTGTCATCTGATGTAGTCAGCCTTGAAAGAAAGTCTACAACAACATTGACCTTCCCTGGTTTATCCACAATGGTTATGTCAAACTCCTGCATCAACAATAACCATCTTGCTAACCTGCCTGAGATCGGGGGCTTATTCATGAGGTATCTAATGGCTACATGATCTATGTGCACAAAGATATCGTAGCCTGTTATGTAGTGCCTGAATTTGTTAAGGGCATAAAGTATTGCCAACATTTCCTTTTCTATTATTGTATAATTGAATTCAGCTCCTTGCAACTTTTTACTGACAAAATAGATAGCATTTTCAATAGCTTGTTCTTTCTTCCCCAAGACTGCTGCTATGGAATAGTTTGATGCATCTGTATGAATGTGGAAAGGAAGCCCCCAATTGGGACCTTTGAGTATAGGAGCATTAGTTAAAGCTGCTTTGAGATCAGAGAATGCCTTCTCATAGTTCTCTGTCCATTGAAACTCATCATTTTTAGTGAGAAGATTATACAATGGTGCTGCTATTTTTCTGAAATCCTTGATGAAACACCTATAGTAGCCTCCATGGCCCAAGAAACTCCTAACATATTTTTGTTTTGCAAGTATAGGTCAGTCAATGATCACCTCAATCTTGGCAGGATCTACTTGAATTCCTTTATGAGAGATGTAGTGGCCAATGACTACACCTTCTAGCATCATCATGAAGTACTTTTCACTGTTTAAAGATAGATTATGGTTTTCACATCTTTGTAAGATTCTCCCGATATTTTCTATTGATTTATTGAAATCAACACCATAGGTGGTTAAATCATCCATATAAATTCTCATGCAATCATGAGATATATCTAAAAATATGCTAATGACTACCGTCTAAAAAGTTGTAGGTGCATTGCATAAGCCAAATGGAAGTACTGAGTAGGAATAAGTCCCCCATGGATAGGTAAAGGTGGTCTTCTCCTGGTCCTCAGGTGCAATTTGGATTTGGTTATACCCGCTGAATCCATCTAGAAAAGAAAAGTACCGCTTTCCTGCAAGTGAACCCAAAACTTGGTCTATGAAAGGAAGAGGAAAATGGTCCTTTTTGGTGGCAGCATTGAGTTCCCTATAATCAACACAAAATTTCCACTTCCCTCCCTTTTTGGGCACAATCACCAATGGAGACACCCACTGGCTATCTGAAATGGGGTAGATAAATCTTGCATCTAGCAATTTCTGTAGTTCCCCTTTGACAATTTCCCTCAATGCAGGGTTAATTCTTCTTTGTGGCTACCTCACTGGTGTACAATCATCTCTGATGTATATCCTATGAGTGCAGAGCTTAAGATCCAATCCCTTCATATCATGATAGTCCCACACAAATGCATGCTGGTGGGTCCTCAATAAGTTTGTCAAAGATAATTGTTGTTCTTTACTCAGTTTTTTATTAATATTTAGATATTTTCCTTCTGACACTTGCACTTGAGTAGTTAACTCTATCATAGCTACTTCACTAATGCTTGGTACCTTGAGTTCATGTGGCAAAAATGTATGAGACATACCCATTGCTGCAGGAAATTCTTCTACAGGAAGAGTGGGCAGAAGTGTCTTTACTGGATCAACAAAACTAGATGCATGAGAGGATGAGTCTTCCTACACCTCACAATGTTTCAAAATTATGCTAGACAATACTTCATCTTCTCCCTAAAGTTTCATGAAGGAAATTATGCCTAACATCATAAGTTGTGCCATAGAATTGACTTCCTTGGCCTCTTCACTAACATGTGGCCATATCGGGTTATCCATATCATAGGATGGTTGAGCATGAGGGTAGAGAACAATATTTTTGGTGCTCTATCCATCAGAAATGGTCATGTCTCCTGTCCGAAATCCAATATATAGGCATCTGTTGTTTCTAACCATGGCCTTCCTAGAATAATGGGGTACATGCCTAGTGTAGATTTAAGAGAAAGAATCATGAAATCTACTAGGTACTCCTAAGAGTCCAAAGTCACCACAAGATCCTCTACTATACCATTAGGTTTAACAGTGGAACTATCAGCAAGCTACAAGATAGTAGGAGTAGGTCTCATACTTACAAAATTTAGTTGTTGTAGGATATCTTTGGTCATTAGATTTATTGCTGCTCCTAGATCAATCAAATCATTCTTTATTTGGACCCCATTTATAACAACTCCTACCACAAGACTACCTAGGTCATTGTATTTCAAAACAATCACTTTCCCAAGCATCATGTCAGCCAGCTATCCCACCACATGAACCATAGGGGTGTCTTTCTTCTTCCTTCTTGGATTCTTAAGGCATGCTTCCTTAATTGCTTTGCCATATATGGTAACATATTTTATGGCCTGAAATAAAGGTATCTTGACACATATATGATTCAACTGATCTAGAATGTTAAAGGTTGTTTCCTCCTTCTCTTCCTTTTGTTTAAAAATTTCCAACCTTTGAGAAAATGGTGGTTCTTGTTCAGTCTACTTAACTAGAATTGGTTCAAGATTTTTAGGTACACTTGGCTGAATGGGGACATTCATATGCTCCTCTTCTTCCATAGGAAGCTCAGTGACAATGAGTGTAGAAGGAGCTGGAAAAGTAGTTCCTGAACATAAGTGGATGTCACTTACACTCACAACATATGTAGGGAATTGATTTGGATCAGCAGCGTAGACTGGCTATTGCTGTGGTTTGTTATTTGGGTTAGGTGTGGGATAAGTTGGTAGCTGAGTAGGTTTAGGTGTATTTGAACTTGAACTAGCAGGAGGAGGCATGATAGCAGGTTACTAAGGCTAAGAAGGTGGCTGCATGTAACTAGTTGTTTGGTTTGGCCATTGCTGTCCTCCCCTCCATTGAGATGTTTGCTGCCAATTTCCTAGAGGTGGCTGCCAATTTTCTTGAAACTGCTACCAATTCCCCTGAGGTTATTTCCATTGGGGTGGAGAGTTTTGGTGATTGGGTCAGGTATTTGGAGGGTTATTCCAAGGCTGTGGTGGATATCCTCCATAATTGGATGCATATGGGGGTTTCCATTGCTTACCATATGCATAAGAATTAAAATAAGGCCAAACAAAGGATAATGAATCTGGTGACATACCTTGTCTTGGAGCCCATGGCCTTCTTTATGCAATGTAGTAGACCTGGTCATCATCTCCTTGGATTGGCTTGAACTTAGGTGGAATCTACTTACTATCAATATTAGCTACCATTTTACATTTGTAGTCCTTATTTTGTCTGCAATGAGGGTAATATTATGCCAACATTGCCTCTGCCTCCTCTTGTTTCTTCTTAGCTTGAAGTGTATCCAACAGAGTGGCCAGATTTTTTATAATGTCTTGTTTGAAATCTACCAGGAAGTGGTAATCTCCATCCTTGAAACTCCATTGGTAGATGACTTACTCATAGAGGATTGGTAAACTCTCCCTTTCTTTGAAGCTTCCCTAGAGTAGTTCTGACATATCTTCTTGATATCCTCCCAAAGAACTTGGGTGATATCTCCTCCCATCAGGTCTAGGGCATTAGTGTAGTTGTCATGAATTCCTATTAGAAAAATTAGCTTTTTTGATTCTTCATTGAGTGTATGGTGTGGATATTTCTATAGGCAGAACATAAACCTTGCAATGTAATCCTCCAGGCTCTCATCTTCCTTTTGCCGCATCCTAAAAATTTCATCTCCCCTCAGGTCACTGCCCCTACAATATTCCTTGTACTTCTCAAGGAACTTTGTTTTCATGTCCTCCCAAGTCTCCATAGTATTTTTTCCTAGGCTCATAAACCATCTTAATGCAACTTATTTCAATGTGGTAGGAAACAACTTAAGCCTATGGGCATCTGTGGCATAGTCATAGCTCCTGTAGAGTATATCAAAATCGAACAAGAAAGTATCAAGATATTTTGTGACAAGGCCATAGAACTTAGGAAGGACTTAAACATGGATATTTTTGAGGTTGTCAACTTTGTTTTGATGAGCAATGGGGAATGGAAAAGCTTGTTGGTTGGGCCTATTTCTATTTCCATCACCCATGACTTTCTGATAAAGTTCCAAAGCAAATGGGTTCTCAAGAAAATTTTGATCTTCAGAAGAGGTTTCAGAACTACTCAAATTGGGGAATGCATCAGCAAAGGGATGTGGCTCCTCCTCTTCTTCTTCTTCTCTTGGCAGATTTGGAAGCTCTTCTAGTTTAAATGGATCAGGATTATTAGGAAGGAATCTCCCATAAGCATCTCTTCTCCTTCCTTTATGCATGTGGTATCAACCTAGTATCATCCAACTCACATAAATAATTGGTGAAAGAATAATGGGGTCATTACTTTCCTAAATGAGGGGTATACTAAGAACAACTTTCAGAAATAGTACAATCGGAAATAAACTATCAATGACTCCCAAAGAACTCCCTAGTTTGACACCATCCTCGACAACGACGCCAAAAATGTTGGCCTCCTACAATGATTTAACAACTAAGCCCTTAAAACTATGATTCAGAGATTGGAAATTTAATCTAAATAGCTATCTTAATCGTCTTGAAGGTTCATTTAACTTGTCAACTCAGAGATGTAGACTTGAAATGGGTCAGCACAGTATTTGCACTAGGAATCCATTGTAGCCATGTTCATTCTCCAGCTAAGAAAGACATAATGCTGAAAGTAAATTGCTTGGAAAGGAATAACATAAGTGTTGAGCATCAACCAATAACTATACTAAGCTGAAGTACATGAAAAAAATGAAAATCTAAGCAAATAGATAGGAAATTACTCTGTCTTCTTTGGCTACAGGAACAGTCACATAATGAAATTCTAGTGGCTACAAGAACAGTCATTTGCCAGATTCTTAACTAATTGGTGAACAAAAAGTACTAACTAAACTAAAGGATGGAATGCTCACCAAGTTGGCCCCCTTGGATGAGTATCCCTTAAGACAAATGTAAACTCAGATGCACAAACTTATAAATTCATTTTATTCATTGGAAAGCATGAGTACAATCGAGCAACATAACTATATGACTGAAAAACTAAGATGCAAATACAACATCAAATTAATCAACCTTCTAAGAAGGAGCATTCAAGTGTTATTTATAGGAAGAAAAACTAATAACTACCTAGCAAGACGGTCAACTCCAACAGATTAGGAGGATGCCACTTTAGGGAAAGCATAAAAAGTGGAGAGGAGGTTATGCATGCGTGGAATCTGGTCAAGCCGATTTTCCTTAACACAGATCTAGTATAACAATAGCTCCTATATTTTCTCAACAAACTATTATGACCATTTACAAGGAAGTTACAATTCTTCAATTTGAACTAGGAATCTCCCTCCATTGACCTTTGAATGATCACCTTGTTGACCTTTATGGTAAACAATCAGCTGGCAGAGTCTTCCTCAATTTTGTAGGCTCTAATTATATCTGCATAACAATGTTAGTATGCACAAATTGCATATATATAACTATCTTAAAGTAACATTCATTAATCCACATGTAAAATTAACATAGATAGTTCATATAGCATGTCAGTGTCATTTAAAGGTTACAAAAATAAGATTATGCCCAATGTCTATGGTTTTGAGGAAATATTGTAAAAAAATTTCAACATCCAAGTATCAAGGTCTATGACAACTACAACAAATGGATAATAAACTCTATCAAAATTGAGCCATAAACTAGACTCATCAGTGGGCAGCTACTAAGATTCAAAGGAGTCATTAGTTTTCCCCTTAGTTGTCTTGGTGATTTTATTATTTCTTGGATGGTTACAATGTATTTGATAGTTAATTTTATGGAGATGGAACCTCTCATTCTTTGAAATAGTACATTTTAGGTAGATTCCTCTTCAATAAGAGCTAGAGTTAAGTGTTTCTTTTGTTTTCTTTGAAATACTCATTGGAGTGGGGTCAAGATAATTTTAAATGAAATATATGGTTGAGTAGATGCATAGGTTGTGAATTGTTCTAGCACTAAATCTACCTATGTAATTAGCTACTTGGTTTGGAAACTTGGAGGTTTTGATTTTTACTCCTTTTTCATCACCAAATGATATTATTGTTATTTCACTTACTTGGATTTGAGGCTTTTTTGGAGTGAAGGAATAGGTAGGATTGAAATGATCCTTCTCATATATGTCATCCCATTTATTACCCAAGGAAAAGTGAGACCCCATTTCTTGGACTCATTTTTTCAAACAACCCACTACCTTGCCAATTTCACCGAATTGGCAAGCTAGTGGGTGAAATTAGCAAGGTAGTGGATTTTTTGAAAAAATGGGTCCAAGAAATGGGGTCTCACAGTGATGTATGGGTTACATCACTGTGAGACCCCATTTCTTGGACCCATTTCTTCAAATAGTCCAGTACCTTGCCAATTTCACAAAATTGGCAAGCTAGTGGGCCAAAGAAGGGATGTTGAAATATTGCACTTTGTATTTGTCACATGTTTTCCATTCTTTATAGAAGATGCTTATGCCTAGTAAAGGAATTTCCATTGGACAATTAGAAGCCATCTAGGTCTCACATGGAATTTCCAATTTATGTGGTCCATGTGTTGAATTTGTGTATATATATACACTCTTTGAGGGTTGTGTGACTCTTCTTGGTTGATCAAGGTAGTGAGTTTTTTACGAAAATGCATCAAAGAAATGGGATCTCACAGTGATTACAATCATCGTGAGACCCCATTTCTTTGAGGCATTTTCTCAAACAGCTCACTACCTTTTCAATCCTATTGAATTATCAAGTTAGTGAGCTCACTAGCTTGCCAATGTAGTAACATTGACAAGGTTTGATGAAATGCCTCTAAGAGATGGGGTATTATGGTGATGTACAACACCATGAGATCCTATCTCTTAGCCTCTAAGAGATAGGGTCTCATGGTGATGCACATCACCAAAAGACCCTATCTCTTAGAGGCATTTTATCAAACCTTGTCAATGTTACCGCATTGACAATGTAGTGAGCTTGTCAATGCTCACTACCTTGTCTATGCTATGCATTGAACCAAAACATATAATCTGACCAATATTCAAATGTAAAATTCAAATCAAAATATATGTACAAACTTGGAACCAAAACATGTAATTGTTGATGATGATGTTACTTGCAGCAACAGTGTGGATAAAATCCTCACTGACAAACCATGAAGAACCTATGTTTACTTGAAAGGCTAAACCAGGGCAACCTAAGGTGTCCAAATAATAGGAAAAGGTTGACTTAGCTTAATTCCAAGGCTTCAATAGTCAAGTCTTGACCATAATAGGTTCACTTCAGGGTATGATGTGATATTACTATTAATCTCAAGGGATCTATGGTTATCTCCGATTTCTGTAAGAATCATAAGCATCAGATACAAGATTTTCAATTTGATCATAAAATAATCTCATAAAATCAATAAATTTGCAATAATATTTCATGACCATCAAACAATTTTTCTATCACTTAAGTAGATTTAGCTTTCAACATTCAACAATTCCATAGAAACGAAAGATTTTCAATAAATTTCCATTCATTCATCTCTTTTTTGGAACATTTTTAGAAATTTAGACATCTAATCTAAAATAAAGCATCAAAATACTAAAAAATAAAATTTCTCCCAGGTATTCTCCACACATGCCCCAATATTTAATCAAATCGAAGCAAACCACTTTATACTTCACCAGATTGCTGCATAGCTAGGCATAAAACGGTGTGAGCTTTTAAAGAACGGGGTTTAGTTTGGACACCGAGTAGGTTCTGTATGCACCCTTAAACGACACAACACAAGGTCTTGTTTTCCTAAACTAACAAAAAAACTACAAAGATACATGAGATAGGTAGCTATCAAATTGGATTTGATATTGATTAAGTTCTATGTGCATACAAGTTTTTAAACCAGAATGATTTATAAAATAGGAAAAAAGAACAAAACTTAGAGAATTTTTGGCTCTTCCAACATCCACAAATTTTGAACTTAACTTAAAAAGAAGTATCCCCTGGCCTTTTATAGAAGTAAGATATAGGTAGGATAAGACAATTATATGAGAGAAAATCTAAGGGACGAATCACATCAAGGCACGTGGAATGTGGTGACTGGTAAGAGAATTGCAAACGAAGTCAACGAAGGTCAACCTTCATCTGCACGTTGATGTCCTTTGAGTTTTTCATCTTCTTATTATTGCCGGGATAATAACTTGAATCGGGATAGTATGTAGGAACTTTCCCATATATTCAAAACAATTGCTTTATCATCCTATTCCTATACTTTGGTTCTACCTCAGGCTTTCTACTCTTGAGAATGAGCTTCCTTAGAGGTTGGCACTTTTTGTCACCATATGTGAAATATTGGGATCCCTAGTATTCTGATGAATTCAAGCCCCTCTGCATATAACTTCCTAGAATATGTGGCCCGATCTGAATATGATTCTATTTGTGATTCAAATTTTCTTGACCATCGATACCCGAACTTTGCATCGCAATCTACTTCTCCTGCAATCACAAATTCCACCTATTAAATCCCTTTAAAAATATTTTAAAAAAATCTCATGTAAATAAAACCATCATTAGTCCATTATCATTATAAATCCATCATAAATAACACGCTTTTAGGAAAATCATATATTCTTGCGTAATTATCTTTTAGACCGGGTTACCGAACCATCATACTTTCTTGGATAACCTTAAGAATTTAAAAAATTGCTTTGCACTGTTACCCGGTACCCAATACCTGGTGTTCAACTTTTACCCATAATTTTCTCAGACTTTGGCTTTTATTGGAACTTCGATATTTATCGTACCTTAGCTCTCAAACCGGAATGTTTTGCTCAAGACTTTGCTTTACCTTTTACATTTTTGGTTTTTCCGGTTCTTGGTGCCTGGTACCTAGAGCACTTGAACTACAAAGTACTCTTTTCAAAAAAAGATTTCTCTTTACTTTTTTCACTTCCGATGATCTTTTCAACTAGCTAGCACCTATTGTAAGTGTTAGTTTTTCACTTGGGGTCCCCAAGTCTTACAACCTTGGGTTGTGTTGTGAGACCACACAACAACTTGCAACCAATAAAACCAAATTTAAACCAAAACTTGGGATTGAATCACTAGTCATAAATTATAATTTATGCATATTTTAAAACAATAACTCTTTACCTTTACCTAGATTTTGATATAAAACTAATAAAATTTCTTTGAAAATATTTGTGCGTGCTCTAATTAATTCAAGTTTTTGAAACTCAGTGAAAAAAATTAGTTCATTGACATTGAACTACATAATTTGGTAATCCTCTAAAGCCAACTAGGGATAGAGCCTTGCTGCTAGTCAAGCATTCATAACCCTGACAAGGTTATCTCTATAATCCCCCAACATAGCTCTACTTCGAGCCAGATGTCCATAGCCTCGGTAGAGATATTTGGATAGCCGAAAGAGTTGATTATATATATATATATATATATCTTTTGATATTTCATTGATAGCTCATTTTCCTTTTGATATTTCATTGATAACTCATTTCAACTTGTAGGCAATGAAGCCCGCTATTAGGTTGCGAATTACATTGGTAGCGAAGGTTACCTTTTGATTTTTTATTCAATACAAATCTCTTCATCATTTCACTACTTCCCAAAAACTCATTTAATAATTCCTTGTTGGTGTGTATTCCCAGCTAAACTTTACCACTTTTATGCCAAATCCTAGCTAACTGCAACTCGCTATATGTTAGAAGATATGCATAAATTAAAATTTAGTAGCAAACAACTTAATCACCAAATTTAAATCTAAATTTAGAACCATTAGTTAACACCTTTTCCAATCAAATTTTATGGAAACTACTGAATACTCGGATAGTGATTCCAATTTGATGGTGCTGCACCACATTAATGGATCAAAATGCGATGATGACACTTAAAAATGATCATGCGATTCTGCATTAAATTCACACGCCTCCAGGTGATGACATGTGCTGCCTTACTGGCTTCATTTCCCTTTCCACTTCACACACATGGGCACCTTCATGATTAATACAACTTGATAAAAACACAATGAAATGACCACCATTAATTTTGAAATCTTTAACTTGCTTGATTCGCAATCTTTGTACTGGCCAACTTTTGAAGCAAATTGTCACCAATTGTGTAAGAATTTATTTGATTTAACATTCTTCTCTAGAGAACTCATCCAATTTTCACCTCACTTATGATTTCCAAGATTTTGATCCAGGCAAGTATGTATCGCAACTTCTTCACGGTTTTCTATAAATTTTGCACTTCTCTCAAATTCTTCACACCTTTGCTTTCTTTCAATTGTCATTTTACATTTACGCTCTGTTAGTGCTTGCTTGCTTCTAGGTCATGGATACTCCAATTTTCCTGACCTACTCTCACCGCTAGAATGTTTTCATGGGTCACATCACAACTCAAAGGGTTGAAAAGGTTTTCTTCATTTAGACTACTAGTTTCACTATGCCAAACTTGTGCTTATTCCTTAGGGAACAATATGTGGAATCTAGAGCTTACTACCAGTTTTATTTTGACTTGGTTTCTTGCTTTGTAGCATTGCTCCTGGACGTTGGGCTTTCTATTGAAGATGTTTGCTTAGCTGCAAATATGATAGTGCAACATGAATATATGGAGAATTTGGATACTGTTTTGTCTATTGCACACTCAAACATTGGAATCCCTTCTGTGGATGATATTCCTTGGTTCTTGGAACACCGGGAAGTAGTTCCACTCTGGCCATTCATGACTGACCTCCATACTCCTAACTTTGAAGTTCACCGAGAAATTTACTACGTAGGATATTTAGCTTTGATGGATGAGGCATCCCAGATTGACTGAATAGCTACTCTTCTTTGCAACTCAACTCCCTCTTTTTTCTTTTTGATCTTTTTACAACAAGAATTTTGGTACTCTCATGTATATATGAGATATACACATATATATTTAGCTTTTCCATGCATTTTAAAGTGTGCATTTACTATGTATGGTTTTATTGTTTTACATTTCATAGAACAATGTTATAACATGTTTGAATTAACTCTCATATGTATGATAAGCAGAATTTGCTAATGCAAAGGGCCAAAATAGAAAAAGAAAGACAAGAAAAGAAAAACAAACCCTATGAAAGCAAACTAACCCTAACTAATTAGAACTTTACTCTAACAAATGAATAACCCTAACAAAGCAATTTATTTTAAGCTCAATAACTATTTTCCTTGTTTTGGTATGAATTACAACAGGTTTATCCTTGAATTGAATAAATTTCAAATGTCTTATTGTAACAATGAATTTCTTTAAATTTTCCGTGTTTAACAAACGTAAATTCAAAGGCATACTTACCAATAAATTGGTTCACATGTATGAAAACAAACTCATTAAAGGTCGATTGCACACACTTTCAATGATTCGTCAATACTCCACCTTCTTTTAGTCTCGGTTCATGGTTTTCTTCTTTACTCTATTTAGTTCCATGAACAACTGTGTCCATTTCTTGATTTTCTTCTCCTCCAAAAAATTTCATGTCCTCGGCCCTTCCTTCACTTTAAATTTCTTTAGACCAAGAGATATCACAATTTATATTGTTATTAGAGATACTCTATATCTTGCATAAAAGCAAGAAAATTTCCCTTTTTAGCTTGTGAATTTTTAGTTTGGAACGAAAAACATGCTTCTCCTTCTCGATTCCCGCTCCCTCTCTTCACTAAAATTTTCCACGTGTGAGAAGAATTATGACTCATCAATGTTGTTTCCTCGTTTTTGGTGCCATATTTCTAAGTCTCAATGTTCTCACCTATTTTCCTGCAAAGGCTTAAAATTTTCTTCATAACAATTGCAGTTAACAAACTATTTTGATGTATCAATTAATTTTTCAACATTTTTTAGTTTCACTAGGGTTATACTCTTTTTCAGCATTCAAAATATTTCTTGTTAATGGTTCTTTTCTTTTAGCAGTTAAAAATTCTTCCATTAATGAAATCACCTTATGCGTAGCCAAACTTATCCTAGTTAAAAATATTTCACAATCGAGTTCACCATGGTTAGTTGTATCATGAATTCTACATTCAGTGACTCTACCAAAGGTAAATAAACTCAAAGGATATAATCTCTGGTTAAGAATTTTTTGGAGTTTCTCAACTTCCATTTTTCAAAATACTCGCTTGCATTAGACTTTCACCTTACAAGCTACTTTTAAACACAAAACCAATACGGATTCCAAAACAAAACTTGGAGGGAAAGATGTATATAAATATCGAGTGCCCTCCTTCTAGTGCCAGCTCATGTTGATAACAATGTTACTCACAACAACAATGCAGATAAAATCCTCACAAGAAAATTGCGAAGAACCTATACTTACTTGAAAGACTGAACTAGGGCAACCTAAGGTGTCCAAATAATATGAAAAGGTTGACTTAGCTTAATCCCAAGGCTCCGGTAGTTAGGTCTTGACCATATTAGCTTTGCTTCAGGGTATGATGTGATATTGCTGTTAATCTCAAGGGGTCTATGGTTATCTCCAATTTCTTTAAGAATCATAAACATCAGATACAAGATTTTCAATTCAATCATAAAATAATCTCATGTAATCAACATATTTGCAATAATATTTCATGAACATCAAACAATTTTTCTACCACTTAAGTAGATTTAGCTTTAAGCATTCAACAATTTCATAGAAATGAAATATTTGCAATAAATTTTTATTCATTCATCTCTCTTTTGGAACATTTTTTAGAAATTTAAACATCTAATCAAAAATATAGCATTAGAATACTATATTTTTTTTCTCCCGATTATTCTCCACGCATGCCTCAAGTTAAACAAAGCAAACCACTTTATACTTCATTAGATTGCTTCATATCTAGGCATAAAATGGTGTGAGCTTCTAAAGAAGGGGGTTTAGTTTGGACACCGAGTAGGTTTTGTACCCACCCTTAAATGACACAACACAGTCTTGTTCGATTGGACTAACAAACCAGCTAGAAAGATACATGAGATAGGTAGCTATGAAATTGGCTTTGATATTGATTAAGTTCTATGTGCATACAAGTTTTTAGACCGAAATGATTCACAAAATAGGAAAAAAGAACAAAACTTAGAGAAGTTTTGGCTCTTCTGACATCCACAAATTTTGAACTTAACTTAAAAAGAAGTATCCTCTAGCCTTTTATAGAAGTAAGACACAGGTAGGATAAGACAAATAAATGAGAGGAAATCCAAGGGAAGAATCACATCAAGGCACATGGAATATGATGACAGGTAAGAGAATTGCAAACAAAGTCAACGAAGGTCAATCTTCATTTGCACGTTGATGTCCTTCGAGTTTTTCATCTTCTTATTATCGCTAGGATAATAACTTGAATCAAGATAGTATGTAGGAAATTTCCCATATATTTAGAAAAATTGCTTTATCATCCTGTTCCTACACTTTGGTTTTGCCTCGAGCTTTCTACTCTAGGGAATGAGCTTCCTCGGAGGTTGGCACTTTCTGTCGCCATATGTGAAATACCGAGATCCCTAGTATTCTGATGAATTCAAGCCCCTCTACATATAACTTCTTGGAATATGTGGCTTGAATTGGATATGATTCTATCTGTGATTCAAATTTTCTTGACCGTCCATACCCGAACTTTGCATCACAATCTACTTCTCCTGCAATCACAAATTCCACCTATTAAATCCCTTTAAAAATATTTTAAAATTTTTTCATGTAAATGAAACCATCATTAATCTGTTATCATTATAAATCTATCATAAATAACACATTTTTTGGAAAATCATATATTCTTGCATAGTTATCTTTTCGACCGGGTTACTAGACCATCAAACTTTCTTGGATAAACTTAAGAATTTAAAACTTTTCTTTGCACTGTTACCCAATACCCAATACCCGGTGTTCAAGTTTTACCCATAATTTTCCTAGACTTTGGCTTTTACCAAAACTTCCATATTTATTGGACCTTAGCTCCTGGACTAGAACGTTTTTCTCAACACTTTTCTTTACCTTTTACATTTTTGGATTTTCTAGTTCCCGGTACCTAGTACCTGTAACACTTGAACTATGAAGTACTCTTTTCAAAAGATTTCTCTTTATTTTTTCACTTCCGATGATCTTTCCAACTAGCCAACACCTGCCATAAGTGTTAGTTTTTTAGTTGGGGTCCCCAAGTCTTATAGTCTTGGGGCATGTTGTGACACCACATAACAATAACCTTTCCTATATTCATATGTAAACTTTGAACTAAAACGTATGTACAAACTTGGAACCAAAACATATGTAAACTTGAAATATAGATACAAAAGGTCTAACTATTAACTAATCTTGATGTGCATACTCTTAATTTTAATATAAATTAATGTGCATATTTACAAATTAATAAGAACCAATGTGCACACTTAAAAATTAATCCAATGAACCATCTAGGTCTGCTCTACTCTTTATTGTTTCAAGTATTGCCTCATGGTTAGAATGATACAACTTCCACAAGGTCTAGTTCAAAGGTCTACCCCCATATTTGATCAAATGAACATTGGATGCCACAACAATGTTCAAATAATGAAGAATCTTCCAATGCATGTCAAAGTCCTGAAATAGCCAAACATTAACACTCTTATGTGGGTACCTTCTAAGCCATGTTCCAGTAACAACCACTGAGCCTGTAGGGTATTAGATGTTTTCTCCATCTATAACTGGGGCCTCTAGTTTCTTTTTTTCCTCAACAAAATGACACAAGTAATAATCCACTGCCTCTTCATTTTCTTCATTTGCAATAACTACATAAACATGCCCTACATTGATATGTGAAACAAATTAGATGAAATTAGTTAACATTACAAATACACTACAAAGTAAGATAACAATAAGAATTTCAAAAACTATGCAAGTGGATATATTACCTAGTTGAACTAGAACTGGTATGTGGTCAAAGGGAACCAATGATTCCATATGTGTTAGTTCCAATGCCGTCAGAGGCTAATGCGTGTGAAGTGGGCTAAGATAACTTAACCACCATTCATCAACCCACTCCTTTGACTCACACTCATTCTAGGCTTGAATTGTACATGAACAAAAGCATGCCATCTTCCATGTATGGATACTCCATGAACTTACATTTGAGCTAAGGAAAGAGTGTAGCTCACTTGATCCTGTCAGTGTACAACAATCCTCATATGGTGCAATGTTAGTATCATCTATCAACCAAAAAAATATCTGAACTGAATACTTACCTTCATTACTTGGACCCATTGAAGCATTACACCACTTGATGATTGATTTTACATATGTCAACTTTGCATTGTCTTTATACTTTAACTCTTCTCGTGCTAATGCTCTTTTGACACATGCTTGTACACCATCATGCTCTCCCTTTCCATACCAAGCCTCACAAAAGTTCCACATATGCTGAACACCTATAATAACATGTATCCTACTCAACCAATGCAACATCCACAAGTTCTTGAACTATGATGCACAATTATCTGACCATATTATATGTTAACTATATGCTATGCCCCTCCTAGCCAAATCATTGTAGAACAACTGAAAGCAACCTTGCATAGACTCTAGAAAATATGTGAGATCATCACTAATGTAAAAGTGGTACTCCCTCAATACCTTGATCCTGTTATCCTTTGTATTATCTGTATATGTCTAAAAATGGTCATCAAGCTTGTTAATTAATTAAATATAAATTATTTAATTAATCCCCTAAAGTCATCTACATATAAATAAATTTAATTATTTATTTATATTGTTCACTTTTATAAATTCTTCTACCTTAGTTAAATAAATAACTTTATTTAATCATTACCATCTTCCATATTCCTCTTAATTAAATTAAATAAATTTTATAATTTATTTATATTAATTATCATGTTATTCTAAATTTGAATATTTGAATTCAAATAATGGAATATTCCTTCAAACACCCTTTTCATCTCATAGTTAAATTAAATATTGTAAATATTTAATTTAATATCTTTTCTCACTCCACATATAATTAAATATTTTAAATATTTAATTATCTTCTAAATTCCTCTTTCACACAATTAAATATTTTTAATATTTAATTACTTTCTAAATTTCATCTTCACACATAATTAAATATTACTTATTTAATTATGTAAACTTGTAATTTCATCTTCACACATAATTAAATATTACTTATTTAATTATGTAAACTTGTAATTTCATCTTCACACATAATTAAATATTACTTATTTAATTATGTACACTTCTAATTTCATCTTCACACATAATTAAATATTACTTTTTTAATTATGTACACTTCTAGTTTCATCTTCACACATAATTAAATAAGTTTATTTATTTAATTATGAAATTCATTCTCAACTCATTTTTCGAATGGCAACCTTCCTTCGGATCTAATTGAGAAAATTTGTGAAGAGGAAACCTTCTATTTTTCTCTCAAACTTTCAAAAATCCCTCACCGTTCATCCCAACAAGCTTGATCTGAACCGTTGATCATAACAGCCAATCAGGTTCTTTCGAAAAATCTTTAAATACATGTGCAAACTCAAGCATTGGTTAGATACGAACATATACACAATCATGCTTACGCTTTTGCATCTTTTAGCATTTCAACAATATTCATATTTTAGCAATAATTTTATCACAACAATAGCATAATCTTGCATTTTAGCATAGTATGCATTTTAGTTTAAATCTCATTCTTCAGTAGTCCATTTCGTTGAGCTTTGCATATGAAATATGAGAGCAACTTGAAGCAATGAAACACTGGAGATAGAGAGCAATAAGATGACTTTGAAGAAGCTGCCATAAGAGTTTGTTTAAATCTTGTTTTTAGTTTCTTTGATATAATGTTTTATTGATTATGTTTTGAATCCTTTATAACAGGCATATTTTCATACACACATAAAATGGCGCCCACCGTGGGGCCCTGCCCCGATTTTAACCTTTTTCTGTAGAGTGTTCTGACAGGTTTCCGCGTTCTGGAGTTCGGCTTTCGGAAAAATTCTGCGTTTTAGCACATCCGACACCTTTTTGCAGCGCATCTGGGAAGTTAATGTTTCTGTTTTGCAGGAAATTTTAGCGCATCTGAGGACTGTTTCAACGCTTTTGAGGGTTAATTTAGCACATTTAATGACTGTTTTAGCACATATAGTCTCATTTCATTTAGAGTTAAATCTGCACTTAGTTAAAGTGGTGCATTTCAGGATTGTTTGAGTGCATATAGGGTCTGTTTCTGCGCATATAAGGTAGATGTTAGCGCATTAATACTGCATTATTTACACAGTTAAATTTGCATTTATTTAAAGTCGTGCATTTAAGGACTGTTTTAGCACATTTAGAAATTTTCTGTAGCACATCTGAGGTCTGTTTCTACGCATCTGAGGTCTATTCCTGTGCATCTGTTGACTGTTTTAGCACATATACTGTCTGTTTCGGCACATCTGGGTTGTAACACAAAAACAATATTCTGCGTCTGACGCATTCCATAGACATAATCTTTTCTAGTTTAAAACAAATCAATCTAGGATAGTCACCACACTTTGATCATGCAATTAAAATAAACCCCATGCTTGTTGTGAAGCAATATCTTCACTTAGCGTAAATCATTGTGATTTGGTACATTAAAATGAATCTGTTTACTCTACTTGATTGTGCTTGAAAGTGGTAGGTGACTATGCTCTCATCTTATGCAAACTAGGTGATCAGAAAGCCAGACACATTTTATCCTTGTGTAACCCTCATGATTTGGTATATCGGAGTATCCTCTCCCCTTGTGCATTCGTGCGATCAGGGGTGTAAGAGAAACGGTTACTAACTCTAGAAATTGGGCCTACCTGGGGATTTCATCACCCCAACGCAACTCAAACTGGCAATGGAGCTAAGGCCAAGCTACCCCTGACCAGTATACAAATGTGAATCTTAAGGGAAAACCTAAGATTACAAGTGCAGATGTGTCATATGGGCTGAGTTGTACTCCCATAAACCCTGTTGAGCTTCACCTCTTCAGGCTGGAGTGCCACCTAAATTTGTGATTAATCTCTTGCCCCATGTATGGCCACTTGAACGGGGGTCCCGAATTAAACACCATTGTTTTAGTAAACCAAAAACCTTTTATTTGCTAGTGCAACACCGGTCGGTGTGAAGGCATCCACACTTTCACAGTCTGTAGTAGAGGTGATCAATCTTCCATGGGAGTTTCATGGGGATTGGAAGCTTGGTTGGTCTGAGAAGATAGTGCACTGTAAGGGGGAGCCCATGCAGCCAAGCTTCTGAATTTGCATGCTACTGATATGCGGCTGGGGAAACCCGTGTGGAATCTAGCAGATATTGTCCTGGCTTTACCATAGGATGTACTTGCTTTATTTGTGTTTGGTTACATTAAATTTAATTCAAAGTTTTTGTTTTGTTTTCATTCACATTAATTTAGATAAAAGATCATCCGAAATGAACATGAAAAACAACCACTGAAATCATTCAAAAAAAAAGAAAAGTTCATATCTTTAGTCCAGTAAGCATACTGATACTTCTTCCATGCTTAGAAAGTGGAAATCAACAAAGTTTGTCAAGAAATCAGTTTCCACTAGGATCAAGAAACCCAAGAAACATTTAGGGTACAAGAAAACATTGCAAAAAAGGAAATTTTTGTACAAAATTCGACACATCTTGCTTCATTACTGTGGATTTCTTCATAGATACCAAGATTTTGTTAGGGGATTCACTAATGAGTATGCTGTAGAGCCTTTAGATTCTCAAGCTTATTATCAGAGATTAGCTCTATCTCAGCAGCATAATTTTAATCAACCTCTTGAGTTTGACAATATACCACAACCTTCTATAGAATATCCATCACATCCCAATCAAACCCTTCAGTGATTTTAAACCTTTCTTCGAAAACAAAGATCAAATCTTTAAGAGTGCACCTTTCAAACAAATCTCTAATTATTGATTCAACTTCCCCAACAGGATTCTGACATCCTTCATCATCGGAAGCCCCAATCAAAAATTAGAAAAATATTTGATCATATCATAAGATTTCCATCTTATCAGATCAAGATATCACCATCATTGCACTTATCAAAATTTTGATCTATTTTTAGAAGGATTCTTCAAAATCATATGCCTATCTCCACAAGATCTCAAAACAATAAATTGAAGGACGAAATCCAACAAGAAGGTCATACCCAAGATATTCAACAAGAAGGTGAAAGCAGTAATCCTCTTTACAATATCAGTCATAATCCACTTTTCAACAATGATATGGATAATAGAGAAGAAAATCCATTCCACCACTATAGAGACATGAGAAAAACACATGTAGATAGTGATGATGAATGAGATGAGGAAAATCTTAGAGAGGCTGAGCAAGATCCTAAATTTCACAAAGCCATAGAAAAGATCTTGCAACGCGATAAAGAAAAATACTTCCTCTATCTAGCTGACCAAGGAGCTAAATTGCCTCATGACTTTGATACTGAGAATTTGAAGAGAAAACCTGAGGAAATACCCCTATTTGATCTTAGTGCTTTGACTCAACAAATCAAAGCACTTCAAGGACAAATTAAAGAGTTACAAGGGGGAATCACAACAAAAAAATATACTCTTGAGGACATTTGTCCTTATCCCTTTGATCGAAGTCTCAACATGATTCTGTTTCCCAAACATTCTGAAATTCCAAAATTTGATCGTTATATTGGGAAATCAGATCCGATTGATCATGTTAGAGACTTCTGAAACATGACTTTAGAGTTCGCTCATGAGGACACCTACCTGATGCATTTGTTTCTGAGGAGTCTTGGGGGTCACTCTATGGAATAGCTATCAAAAATTACACCTCCTGTCAAGACATTCAAAGAATTAATCAATCTGTTCATATCACAATACACGTACAACATCCAACACCAAATCACCATGATAGATCTTTTTAAATTTGTGCAAAAATATGGTGAATCTTTCATTACTTTTCTTCAGAGATGGAGAAGAATGTTCGCTAGATATCCACGTCCTGTTCCTAAAAAGGAAAAGATGGTAACCTCCATTAACAACTTGAACTCAAAGATGAGCTATTGTTTGAACTTAGATTGTCCTCCCTCTTTTGAGAAATTGATTGAAGATGCTATAACCATTGAAAGTGATTTGGTCAAAAGAGGAATCATAAAACTGGACAAAGACAATCCTAGTTTATCCAACCATCATAACAATCAGGACAAGTCTAAATTTTGGACTCGCAACAAGAACTTAGTGAATGATGGTGTTGTTGACGCAAACCATGTCTCGACCAAGCCATTTGTCCTTAGTACTCCAAGTACTCTACGTAACAACAATTATAACAACATCAACTCGGTCACAAATCAAGGAAACAATCCTCCTCCGAGGAACAATGCGAATCAAAATTCTACTCCCAATCAAGGGACTGCCAAAAATCAAGGTTACCGAGGAACCAATAACAATAAAAACTCCTTAGGGAATACCTCAAATAAAAATCCACAATGATTCTCATTCTTCTCCAATAGAAGAACTTACACTCCACTGAGTCAATCTTTGGTATCTGCATTCAAAGAATTGATGGCTAAAAATGTCATTACCTTGCCACCTCAACGAAACTATGAACCCAGTGTGAAGCCTCCATCATGGAATGAGGCATACTATTGTGACTATCATCGGTGTAAAGGTCATCGCACAAATAACTGTCAAGCCTTGAAGAATACCATTCAAGACTTAATCGAAAACAACACCATCACAATAGAAGGACATCAATAATCAAATGAAGACCACCTAGCTTTTCACAATCCTTTGCCAAATTATCAAAAAGGCGAATCTTCTGGAAAAAGTGTAAACCATATTGAGGATCCGATAATCAATCATATCTACACCGATGATGAGTGGATCAATGTTATAAAAGTGAAGGAAAAGATGGAATATAGGGAGGTCAACACAACAACAAGGGCGCAAGCCAAAGTTGTCTTAAAGGGTGCCTCGTCAAAATCCACTAGACCTACACCTCAACATCAATATGATTTAGTCAACCAACTTCGGAAAACTCCCGCTCAAATTTCTATCTTAGAACTCTTGAAGATTTCCCCAGCGCACAAGGAAAATCTCGAAAAGGTTCGCGTCGAAACAAAAGTATCCACTGATTTGGATGTGGACCAATTTCAAGCCATGGTAGGACACTTTTTCTCACCCACATGTCTATCATTTTCTGAAAAAGATGACGTTTCCATAACTCATCCTCACAATTCATCATTATACTTAGAGGTCATGGTTCACAAGTTTCGTGACAGACGAGTTCTAATAGATGGAGGTGCTGGTTTAAACATATGTACCATGAAGTTGGTTAAGGCTTTAGGATTTTCTGAGGACTCCATTGATCCTAGAAGAAAGATTACTATTAAATCCTATGATGATGAGGAAAGAGCATCCAAGGGTTTAATCACACTACCAATCAAAGTGAGACTTGTTATCAAAAATACTTTCTTTCAAGTATTAGACCGTGATCTTGCATACATCTTGTTGGGTCATCCTTGGATCCATGAAATGCAAGCTGTCTCATCCACATACCATCAATTTCTTAAATTTCCTTATGATGGGCAAGAAATCACGATACCAGCCAATAAATCAAAGGCCCAAACTTGTGCTAACATCAAAGCTAGCCAAGATACTTTGGTTCCTAACAATTGTGAAGCTCGTGCTAGTACTTCTCTCAAGATTGATACACAAATCAGTCAGGTAACCAATAGTTTAGAAAAGAAATTGAAATTCAAGGACCATGGAGTCGGGGAGTACTTTCTCTGTTTGGCTAATTTACCTACATCACCTCGGCCATAGGGACAACCTTCTATCATACAACATCAAATAGCAGCAGCATCAACACCAACACACCCACCAACAGAGCCAAGCACAAAGTTTAATGGACAATTCTTCAAAGAAAAATTTCCCATGGAAGATCCTGAGGATAGAGAAATTCTAAACTGGCTCTATAAAGATGAAGATGAAGAAGTTCTTAATGTCAAATTACCAACAAATATATATGGAAAAGGGTATTCAATCATGCAAAAGATGGGTTATGATAAGGGTCCTATTGGAAAAAGAAAAGGAGTAGTTGAGCCTATTCACCTTCGAGGACTTGTGGCAAAAGAGAAAACTGGATTAGGCTATGATGCTAACTCAAAAGAAGGAACATCTAAACAACCACATGGTACTGTCTTCACATTACTAGAAGGTTCAGATTCAAGAGAAGCATGTTTGGCAACAATTCAAAATTTCATGGATAATAACTAAAATACAGACTCTGCTGAATATGAATGGGACACCATTTACAATGATGAGTTTTGGAGAGACAAAGAGGTTGATGTCATTCACCAGTATACCCCAACTCTAATAAAAGGTTAAGGTCCAGGGACCCAAACACGAGAATCCAAACTACAAAGGCACTATGCTTCTAGTGATACTGAGTCAGATTTAAACGAACAAGATTATCATGAGAACAGTACCATCATTGATCCACCTCATATTTCGGATCCTACAGACAACTCTGTTATGACCCTAACCATAGCCGATTTCACACAACCCGACGACCTGCTGTCATTGATTCATCCCGATCTCATTGATTGGGATTCATCCGAACCTATCAATATACCTATGTTTCCAAATGACGAAGCTATTGTCAACTTCCTTTCTGCAGATGACACAAATGATTATTCCACCAATGATTTTCGGCGTGGAGTCTTTAATCAGGAGAGTGGCAAGTCTCCTAGCTGCAAAAATAAAATTCAAAAAGAAAGATCTAATGGTGAAAACTAGAATCTAGAAGTATTAGATCAACCAAAAGATAAAATAAAGAGCGTATCAGACGGTGAAAACCTTTTTAAGGCACCAGACGATGGGAATATTGACACTCTCCCGGAGCACTTCCATGAGCGATCACCTATTTTGATTGAGCCTACAAATTCCATCGATCTTGAAACTTTAGATAAGCCAAGGATTTTACAGTTAGCTGCATCACTGACAGAGAAAGAAATACCAGAGTTCATGGAATTTTTAAGAGAAAATCAAGTCAACTTTGCTTGGTCTTATGCAGACATGCTTGGTCTTGATCCTGACCTTATCATGCATCACTTTTCTATCAAACTATAGGTTAAGCCGGTGAAACAAAAACTTAGAAAGATGCACCCACATGTTGCATTATTGGATAAGGAAGAACTGAGAAAACTCCTTGATGTGGGATTCATAAGATCAATCGACTATGCAGAATGGATCTCTAATATTGTTCCTATATCCAAGCCAGATAAGAGTGTCAGAGTGTGCACATATTTCATAGATCTTAATAAAGCATGTCCTAAGGATGACTTCCTACTACCAAACATCGACACTATAGTAGATCCGACAGCTGGACATGCCGTGTATTCATTAATGGATAGTTTTTCTGGTTACAACTAAATCAAGATCGCACCTGAAGACCAGAAGAAAACAACTTTCAAATGTCCATGGGGAACCTACTGTTGGAATGTCATGCCTTTCAGTCTAAAGAATGCTGGGGATACTTACCAAAGATCCATGACTACAATCTTTCATGACATGATGCATACATTCATGGAAGATTATGTAGACGACATATTCGCAAAGTCATACACCAGAGAAGGACACTTGGAAATATTGTCCAAAGTATTTGCAAGATTGGAGAAATTCAAAGTTCACCTCAATCCCAAGAAATGTGTCTTTGGAGTCACATCTGGAAAACTCTTAGGGTACATTGTGTTAGGAAAAGGAATTGAAGTAGATCCTACCAAGGTACATACAATAATGGAAATTCCTCCCCTAAGGAACATCAGTCAATTAAGATCCTTGCAGGGACGACTTCAATCTATACGAAGGTTCATTGCACAACTGGCTGAAAAAAGTATACCTTTCACACATCTACAACATAAGAATGTTCCTTTCAAGTGGGATGACAAGTGTGAATTGGATTTTCAATAAATCAAACAGTATTTAATGACTCCACTAGTTCTAGTACCACCAAATCCAGACAAACTATTGATCTTGTATATTGCCGCAACAAAGACATCCTTGGGAGCATTGCTAGCACAAGAAGACCATATGGGGAAAGAACGTGCAATTTATTACATCAGTAGAACACTCACAAGTCATGAGCTTAGCTACATTACCATTGATAAGGCTTGTCTAGCAGTAGTCTTTGCTTCACAGAAATTTTGGCATTACATGTTAACTCATACGATCAATCTTGTTTCAAAGATTGATCCACTCAAGTATCTGTTAAGAAAAGCATCATTAACGGGAAAGTTAGCAAAGTGGGTAATGATTTTGAGTGAGTTTGACATCCATTATGTTGATCAAAAGGCAATCAAAGGACAAGTTATCGCTGATGAACTAGTTGAAGCACCACTACAAGAAGACCATCCACTGCATATTGAATTTCCAGATGCTGATGTCTTTACTGCAGAATCCAAACCATGGTCCTTATATTTTGATGGTTCTTTCACTCAACATGGATCGGGGGCAGGCATACTTTTTGTCACCCCCCAAGGACATACCATTCCTTGGTCATATAGGCTGATGTTTCCATGCACCAACAACATAGCCGAATATGAAGCACTAATTATGGGACTTAAAATAGCACTGGAATGGAGAATTACAGAACTACAAGTGTATGGTGACTCATAGTTGGTCATTTATCAGATCAATGATGATTATCAGACCAAAGATGATAAACTATTGCCATATAAAAAGATGGTTGATGACTTCAAGAAGTACTTTGTGGACATCAAATTCACACAAATTCCAAGGCTTGATAACAAAGCAGCTGATGCCATGGCTACGATCACATCATTGTTACAACTCCCGGAAACTCAGACTCGCTATGAGATTTTGGTATAACAATCATTTACTCCTGCCTATGACACCCTTGAAAGCCAAATCATTTGCCACTTGGTGGGATCCGATTGACCTTGGTACGGAAAAAATTATGCCTACCTAAAAGACGATATATTACCACCTGATTTATCCCATAACCAAAAACAAAATTTCATCCGCCAATCCTCTCGCTACACTCTTATCACTGACACCCTTTATCGCCGTGGTCTTGATAGTACTCTACTTCGATGTCTTGAAAGTGATGAATTTGACAAAGCTTTACAAGAAGTTCACGGTGGCATTTGAGGTACTCATTCGAGTGGACTGACCTTATCCAAGAAATTGATTAGAATGGGTTACTACTGGCCTACAATGGAGAGGGAATCATTCACTTTTGTGAAAACATGCTCAAAATGGAAGATTCATGGGAATCTCATTCATGCTCCTGCACAGGAACTTCAACCATTTATGCCAACTTGGCCATTCTCTCAATGGGGGTTAGATCTAGTGGGCAAGATTCATCCTTCCTTATCAAACGGGCATAAGTTCATCATTACAGCCACAAAGTATTTTACCATGTGGATTGAGGCAATACCTCTTAATAAAGTTACTGGCAAACATATATCATCATTCATACTCAACTATATTATTTGTCGGTATGGCATTCCCAATTCCATTATTACAGATAATGGACGACCTTTCAAGAATCAAGATGTTGATGAACTTTGTGAGAGATTTCACATTCAGCACAGATATTCAACACCTTACTATCCACAAGGGAATGGCCAAGCAAAAGCCTCAAATGAGACTATATTGAAAATTTTAAAGAAGACTGTGAATGATTCAGGGAAGGACTAGCATGTTCAACTCAATCTCGCCTTATGGGGCTACCGAACTAGTATCCGAATGCGAATAGGAGCAACACCATTCATCTTGTTTATGGAGCTAAAGCCATCCTACCTCTAGAAGTTGAGATTCCCTCACTCAGAGTATCACTGAAGGGCCTCACAATAGATGATGAATATAGGATTTCCCGACTCCAAGAGCCAGAACTCCTAGACGAAAAGAGACAAAGAAGAGCTGATCATTTGAAAGCATACCAATAGATGATGTCTTGCAGCTATAATCACAAAGTAAAGCCATGTACCTTTCAGGTGGGTGATCTAGTTTTGAAAGAAAACCCATGAAATCAGCAAGATAGGGAAAAGAAAGGAAAATTTTAACCAAATTGGCTAGATCCTTATGTGGTTATCGCCATCTATAGTTTGGGAGCATACAAGATATCAACGCCAGGACCTGTTTGACGAACCCATCAACATCCACCTGAAAAAGTATTATGTGTGAAGCGGTTATCATCAGCAGAAACGGTCTTGAAAAAATCCAAAAACACCAGAAAAGGTCCTGAAGAAATCCAAAAACAGTAGAAAATGTCCTTAAAAAATCCAAAAATAGTAGAAAAGGTCCTAAAAAAATGCAAAAACAACAGAAAAGGTCCTGAAGAAATCGAAAAACAGCAGAAAATGTCTTGAAAAAATAAATAAAAAGCAGAAAAGGTCCTGAAGAAATCCAAAAACAATAGAAAAGGTCTTGAAAAAATAAAAAAATAGCAGAAAATGTCCTGAAAAAATGGTTACCCTGGTGAAAACTTGGCAAACAGGCATCTCGGTAGTGACAAAAAAGAAGAAGAAAAAGTCAGGGTGAAAACCTGGCAACAGGCAGTCTATTGACAGGAAAAATGCAATAAAAAAAATAAATAGTGAAAATCTGGCAAACAGACGCTATTTGTAGCTCTCCATCTATTAGTTCATGTTTTGCACTTGGCTTCTCAACCCTCATTTTCATGCATCTTTTCATCATCTTAGGGCCATACCAGCATCATGCTATCAACATTTTCCTAGAGCGATAATGTCTTACCATGGCTTGATTATTGTACATATTCATCTCAACAAGTTCTATCAATATTGGGGGAAAACGTTGACATACTGGGGGAAACCAACTTTCAGGTTTTACTGACACAGCTAGACAATGACATCAAATACAATCATGTGAACAAACAATCAAATCACATGAACAACTATCCAATCATTAATCCCAAGCACAACAGTTTTCAACTGCGTACCATATCATGACTCATATCTGGATGATCTAAAATCTGAATAATGTTTGGAATAACAGTATTTCATTTGGAACAATGGTTGTTTGCTTTGTGATATCATCTCTCTGGAGCACACTCGATGATGTACTGCACTAGAGTTGGCAAAGAAAGAAGATGATTTTTCATTGTCTGCTGTCTTGAGGTTAACTATCCATTTGTTGCAAATATGTCGCGAAACATGATTTCTAAATTTTATCATTAATGACAGTCCCAAGTTTGCATCAGAAGGTAGTTAGTCTTTGTCTGTTTATGCAAGAAATGCTCAGGTCATCTCGGTTCAATTATCCCTCGATGCTTGTGTTTCCTTGCTATATCAAACTTCATGAAAGTTGTACTTAGGTCATCATTGGTGCTAATTTCACCTCTAATGCTTGTACATACTTCCAACATTTTGAAAACTGCTCTAGGATGATTCAAGAAAGCTAATAAAAGGCTCAACAAATGGTTTGGCTGATTTAGTCACATTTCATTTTAGATCAGTGTATATATCTGCATACTAGAGTCGCATTAGAGTTTTTGAAAGGGCTAACAAAAACATCAACGACTGCCGTGTCTCTTTGAACTATTTGTGGAGGTCGTTCGGATATTTGTTTCATCATCACCTTTCATCTAGGTCCTATCATCTATCATTTTCCATTCATTTGCATATCACTTAGGATCTGTTATCATTTCATATCCTTTACCATTATCATTTCGTTATCATTTCATATTATCATTATCATATCATTTATCATTTCATTATCATTTCATATTATCATTATCATATCATTTATCATTTCATTATCATTTCATATCCTTTACCATTATCATTTCATTATCACTTCATATCATTTACCATTATCATTTCGATTATTTCATATTATCATTATCATATCATTTATCATTTCATTATCATTCCATATTATTTACTATTATTGGCTTTCTTAAGTATTAATATACATTACATTATATTATTTATTATTTATCTTTATTTATTTATCTTCATTATTATATTCATTTGATTATCATTTGATTATTATTTGATTATTACTTATATTTATTTATTTATTTATTATCTTATTATTATTTCTATATTTATTTACTATTATTATTTCTATTATTATTTCATTATTTACTATTATTATTTCTATTATCATTTACATTATACGACATGATTATTTTCTCATTATTACTTGCATTACGATTATTTATTATTTATTTATTTATTATTTCTATTATTTATTTACATTATTTGTTTTACATTATTTCTTATTTTATTTACATTATATTATTTATTTATTTCTATATCATTATTTACTATTATTATTTTTCTACATTGGCTTCTTATATTATCATTATTTATATTTATTTATTTATTTCTATTATTATTCCATATTATTTACTATTATTTATTTTACATTATTTATATATTACATTATATTATTTATTTATTTCTATTATTATTTCCATATCTCTTACTATTATTATTTCAAGTATTATTTATATTAATATTATCATATTATTTATTATTTCTATTATTACTTATATCTTTACTATTATTATTTCAAGTATTATTTATATGACATTTAATATTATTTCATTATTATTTTATATTTACGTAATTTTTTTTACTATTTCTATTATTTATTTCTATATTATCATTTCGTTATCATTTATCATTTCATATCCTTTACCATTTATCATCTTATCATACATCACATTATTAGTAATCATTTCATTTCATATCATTTGTCACATTATATTCATCTCATCTCGTTAATCATCCTATCATTTTCATATCCATTCATATTACAAATTCATAATGCATATCATAAACACAACATTCATTTTCCATCATATTATCATTATTTACTTGCATTTGAAAAACCAAGACCGAACATTACATACATGCATTTTCATCTCATTTTCCACACAACATTTTTTATAAAACATAGCAAAAATCACATGACATATTCACATCATAAATCAACCACTTGCATAACATCATTAGTACGCATCATCAATCATTTTTCATCATCATACATACACCATCAAATCATTAAAATGCATACCAAAATCCATACCATATAGAAATAAATGCATATCACATCATAATCTCATAAATACACATCACATCATCAAAAATCATTGCCGCTGCATATCATCGCTCATCATAAATAATACAAATGTCCAATGTCTAGGGAAACTGAAAACTCCAAAGAGATACATGGGATATGATAAAAAATCAAATACGCATGCTCCAAAAATAATATACATGCATCACAAAAAAACTAGCTGGTCGATGCCCCTGATGGAGCTGGTTCGGAAGGAGGTGGCCTGCCACTGGTACCTGTGTCGGGATCTCGTCGAGGCCCGATAACCCCTAGGCTCTGTGTACGTGTCTATGATCTGCTCCAGGTCCTCGTTTGGGACCATGGAAATGGCTCTCTGCACTCAGAGGACATAACTCTCATATCTCACACTAATACTTCCACCTCTCGCTTACTTCCATGCCCTCTCGCAATCGCCTCCAAGGATACAATTTCTTATAAAGGTTTCAGTGAGTTTTCGAAAGGGAGTGCTCCTTGGTTTTGTTGTTCTCCATTCAAAGCATCCTTCAGATATTGACGATCTGTGGGTTTAGGTAGGCTGAGAGACGGTGGTTGTGTTGGAACTTATGTCGACAGCCAAGGCTTTATAATCAAGGCGACAAACTTGAGCTGACGAGTTGACCTTGCACATGTACTCGTGACTCCTGAGCTCAGAATGTGTCTATTTAGAAGCTCGGCCAGATGAGGGGAGGGATAATTCCCTGAGCACAAATTTATAGTCTACTACCGGGGATCTAGGCTCTATACAATTTGTAATCAAGTTAGGTTGGTTCCATCCTTCCGCTTACTACTCCTCCCTCCTCCTTCCTATCATCTCCCTCATCATCCCTACCATCTGAAGCTGTCATCGTCCCCTGCTTACCCTCCTTCCCTATCTCACCTTCCTCCTAATTCTACCTTCCTTCCTTCCTTCCTTCTTCCTCCACTCTTACTACTTCATTTTCCATCTGGCCACTCCCTGCCTCCACCTTGGTCGCGAAAATTAATCGCGAATGGGCCTTGGCTCATCGGGGCATGTAAACCGTGGGAATCAATGTGTATAAAAGTACTCTAAGTACTCATTTGACATCCCTGCATCTGTAACCTCTGGCCTGTATGCCCATACCTCAGCCTACAAGCTAGTAGACTCTATATAGGCCACCTGGTATGTGATGCATCGGGCCCATCCTGGATCATCCTTGCACCGCCCATAATGAGCAACGCGTTGCGACATCCCCTGTGTGAATCCGTACTGTCTCTGCACTCACAAGGCCAAAAATCTCTAAATGATGTATGGCATCCGCCTTATAAGATATCACGGTATACAAACAAACGACATCTCCAAATGATCTATGTCCCAAGGCTCACAATCTACATACGGTCTCCATACCACTGAATCCACATCACCCATAACCCACCGCCAGTACTCCAACTTGCCCAGTTTGGGCTAGACAAGTGCACCTAAATAAGTATATACATATGGCCTACCTGGTGGCCTAGCTCTAGCACACTTTGGCCTCGTAATCGCAATATGCTCCCAGGCCCAGATCTGAAGTAATGTCACACCATTGGCCAAACTCGTCGACCCTCGGTACACCACCTGATGTAGATCATGATACAAGTGGGCCAAAATATAACTCCCCCAAGCATACCTCCGCAGCTGCGTCACCATCCACTCCAACATCCTATCCCATCCAATAGAGAATACCTTCGACCGATGATCCGATCCAAGGAAGCCTCCAATGAATGCCGCCAACACAGCAACTAGGGCTGGATATCTACTAAAATCTGCCCACGGCACCTAGTATCCGGCTATCGCCATATCACCATAGATCCTCCTTAGTGCCTCTGTCCCTCCTATCTCCTTGTGGTCATAAACCACAAGAGAACCTACCACAGGAATCCCTAGAATCCTGTACACATCCTCTGGTGTCACAGTCATCTCACCAGTCGGCAAATGAAAGGTGTTATGATCCGAATGCCACCTCTCTGCCAATGCAGTCAATAGTCCACTGTTGACTTGAATCCCTCGCGGGATGGTCAATAGGGATCCCAATCCACAGGCACCTATTCACTGTACCTCTGCTGGAGTCAACTCTCCTATCCGATCCCAACACATTGGGTACCGCTCTCTCATATGGAGGTTATCAAAAACCTCCTATTTTTTTTGTCATCATAAGGACAATTAATCAGACTCATACCAATGACTCATATCATGTGCTCTATCTATCAGTGACCAATATCAAGTGACCCATATTAGTGACCCATATCAATGACCCATATCAAGTGACCCATATTAGTGACCCATATCATACAATCAATCAGATCATGCAATCATTGCTACATCTATCTATCTTCATATCAAAATCAATCTACTCTATCATCATTTACTATTTGGTTTCTTTTTTAGGAAAGAAAATTTATCAACGATCAAATTATTTTCTTATTTGTACTTCAATCATGAATGCAAATATGTTTAAAACCATCATCTACTATTTGATTTCTATCACAGAAAACAAATTTATCAGAAGTCATATCAAGCATATACTCTTTGTTTTTCATTCCTATGAAACAAAGTTATCAAAAAATGAATCAATCTACTCATTTTTTTTCATCTATAAGAAGCAAAGTTATCAGGCAACCGGTCAATCAATCTACTCTTTGTTTTCTATTCATAAAAATAAAGTTATCAGTTAATCATCAGATGTTCTATCATTTCTATCCATATCAACATGATGGCAAAACTAATTTCTCTATCTATTGACCAAGGAAGCAATGTAGACCATTTTTTTTATCACAATGGCATTCTGCCAAAAATTTCCCAGATGCGCTAATTTGCGCCTCAGATGTGCTAAAACACATAAGTGCTACAGTTTACCTCAAAAGCGCTAAAACCCCGTATGCGCGGTTCTGCACCCTAAAAGTGCTAAATTTTTCCCTACGAGCGCTAAAACCCTGGATGCGCTAAGAAACCCAGCGTATGCACTACTTCATACCATAGATGCACTAATCCGTAAATGCGTGACTCTGTGCCCTAGATGCGCTAAATTTTTCTAGCCAGGTTTCTATCCTATAAGCGCTAATGTATACTTCGTATGCGCAAGAAAACCTAAAATTTGCCCCACCCCTGTATGTGCTAAAGAACACCCTATATGCGCTATGGAAAATTTCTCAAATGCGCTAAAACAGACAGTCGTATGCGCTAAAACAACATTTGAAAACCTAAAACCGCGTGAAAAACGTAAAAAAATCAAATAAATTCATAAAATTTTGAAGCATAAAAGGATTTAATTGACTCGCCGGTGGTCCATACGCGGCTGGTCTCTGAAATCGACGGGCCCGATCGAATCTATGTGTGTGAAATGGGATCGACATCTCGCTATGTCACTGTAGCAAAAGAGTGAAAATGACTTCCACTTTCATCCCTTTTACCTTATATAGGTCAATTAAGGTGGGCTTTTGGTGGAATCTTTCTTTTCACTTTATATTTTTAACCCGGGGCATCTTTTACATCACTTATCAGGAGCTAAATCACTAACTCCCCAGCAGAATATCATCATCCGTGATTTACCTCCCAAGAGCGCATCGTCAGCATCAACATCAAAAACATATCAGGGGCAACAAAAATTTTATTTTCTTTGAAGCAATGCGTTTCACACATCACTTCAAAGAGGGGCAAAATGTATATGTCTAAAAATGGTCATCAAGCTTGTTAATTAATTAAATATAAATTATTTAATTAATCCCCTAAAGTCATCTACATATAAATAAATTTAATTATTTATTTATATTGTTCACTTTTATAAATTCTTCTACCTTAGTTAAATAAATAACTTTATTTAATCATTACCATCTTCCATATTCCTCTTAATTAAATTAAATAAATTTTATAATTTATTTATATTAATTATCATGTTATTCTAAATTTGAATATTTGAATTCAAATAATGGAATATTCCTTCAAACACCCTCTTCATCTCATAGTTAAATTAAATATTGTAAATATTTAATTTAATATCTTTTCTCACTCCACATATAATTAAATATTTTCAATATTTAATTATCTTCTAAATTCCTCTTTCACACATAATTAAATATTTTTAATATTTAATTACTTTCTAAATTTCATCTTCACACATAATTAAATATTACTTATTGAATTATGTAAACTTCTAATTTCATCTTCACACATAATTAAATATTACTTATTTAATTATGTAAACTTCTAATTTCATCTTAACACATAATTAAATATTACTTATTTAATTATGTACACTTCTAATTTCATCTTCACACATAATTAAATATTACTTATTTAATTATGTACACTTCTAATTTCATGTTCACACATAATTAAATAAGTTTATTTATTTAATTATGAAATTCATTCTCAACTCATTCTTCGAATGACAAGCTTACTTCAGATCTAACTAAGAAAATTTGTGAAGAGGAAACCTTCTATTTTTCTCTCAAACTTTCAAAAATCCCTCACCGTTCATCCCAACAAGCTTGATCTGAACCGTTGATCATAATAGCCAATCAGGTTCTTTCGAAAAATCTTTAAATACATGTGCAAACTCAAGCATTGGTTAGATACGAACATATACGCAATCATGCTTACGCTTTTGCATCTTTTAGCATTTCAGCAATATTCATATCTTAGCAATAATTTTATCACAGCAATAGCATAATCTTGCATTTTAGCATATTATGCATTTTAGTTTAAATCTCATTCTTCAATAGTCCATTTCATTGAGCTTGGCATAAGAAATATGAGAGCAACTTGAAGCAACAAAACGCTGGAGATAGAGAGCAATAAGATGACTTCGAAGAAGTTGCCATAAGAGTTTGTTTAAATCTTGTTTTTAGTTTCTTTGATATAATGTTTTATTGATTGTGTTTTGAATCCTTTATAACAGGCATATTTTCATACACACAATATCAGTTGCATGAATGAATGATATGTGCACAAATATAGAAACTTGTGTGGAGTTGTAATATTGTGACTACACCTCACACTGTGGCTATAGAGTGTAGTTCTCTGTAAAGCTGACCACTAAAACTATGCTACCAATTGGAAAGGTGTTCTTGTAAAACTTTAATTGTAAGTCCAACCATTAAGTTCTATGGGTATGCCTTGAATACTCATACACTATACTGTCACGAAATGTAGACATAAACTAATACACTGGAATATTTTGAATAACCAAATAACACATTTTTTCTTGATTACCATATTTTGTACTATATGCCACTGTTTTATAATTTTTGAACTCTACTAGTTCCTTTCCAACCACATGTGTGCTTTCCATATGTTCACCTATTGGCATATGTTGCAAACCACCACAATACTGACATGTGCCATCCTAACATAGTTTCCTGTAGAATATTTGGCCTTCCTTTCTTTCATATAATTTTTTGATAAGAAGTCTCCTGAAGATGTTGGTGGGGCATGTATGCCACAATACTGAAAAACATTGTTAGTATGCAAATATATATATATATATATATATAGAACGATAAACATCAAAATGTTTAGAAAATTGCATATGTAATCTACAACAACAAGTAGTGTGTGTGTGATTTATCTTGACATAAAAAGGTTTAAGCATTTCAATATACAAATGACTACATCTGAACTTCTTCAAATCATGCTCGCATTATGAAAATGTTGATTTTCTATAGGTTTCTTCTTTCTCTCTCTCTCTCTCTCTCTCTCTCTCCATCCTTAGCCATCCATCGCTCCTTAGCCATCTAGGTATCCCACTTAACCCTAAAGCATCAACCCTAGACACTATTCCTTAAACCGTAATCCCTCAACCCTATATTGCAAAAACCATTGATACGTCGACCCTTAAATCCTAAACCCTAATCTCTCTCTCTCTCTCTCAAATCTCTCCCTCCCACCCCCTCTT
>VDFB02270651.1:144753312-144779319 GCA_007258455.2 Sequoia sempervirens | reverse complement strand
AAGAAAGACAAGAAAAGAAAAACAAACCCTATGAAAGCAAACTAACCCTAACTAATTAGAACTTTACTCTAACAAATGAATAACCCTAACAAAGCAATTTATTTTAAGCTCAATAACTATTTTCCTTGTTTTGGTATGAATTACAACAGGTTTATCCTTGAATTGAATAAATTTCAAATGTCTTATTGTAACAATGAATTTCTTTAAATTTTCCGTGTTTAACAAACGTAAATTCAAAGGCATACTTACCAATAAATTGGTTCACATGTATGAAAACAAACTCATTAAAGGTCGATTGCACACACTTTCAATGATTCGTCAATACTCCACCTTCTTTTAGTCTCGGTTCATGGTTTTCTTCTTTACTCTATTTAGTTCCATGAACAACTGTGTCCATTTCTTGATTTTCTTCTCCTCCAAAAAATTTCATGTCCTCGGCCCTTCCTTCACTTTAAATTTCTTTAGACCAAGAGATATCACAATTTATATTGTTATTAGAGATACTCTATATCTTGCATAAAAGCAAGAAAATTTCCCTTTTTAGCTTGTGAATTTTTAGTTTGGAACGAAAAACATGCTTCTCCTTCTCGATTCCCGCTCCCTCTCTTCACTAAAATTTTCCACGTGTGAGAAGAATTATGACTCATCAATGTTGTTTCCTCGTTTTTGGTGCCATATTTCTAAGTCTCAATGTTCTCACCTATTTTCCTGCAAAGGCTTAAAATTTTCTTCATAACAATTGCAGTTAACAAACTATTTTGATGTATCAATTAATTTTTCAACATTTTTTAGTTTCACTAGGGTTATACTCTTTTTTAGCATTCAAAATATTTCTTGTTAATGGTTCTTTTCTTTTAGCAGTTAAAAATTCTTCCATTAATGAAATCACCTTATGCGTAGCCAAACTTATCCTAGTTAAAAATATTTCACAATCGAGTTCACCATGGTTAGTTGTATCATGAATTCTACATTCAGTGACTCTACCAAAGGTAAATAAACTCAAAGGATATAATCTCTGGTTAAGAATTTTTTGGAGTTTCTCAACTTCCATTTTTCAAAATACTCGCTTGCATTAGACTTTCACCTTACAAGCTACTTTTAAACACAAAACCAATACGGATTCCAAAACAAAACTTGGAGGGGAAGATGTATATAAATATCGAGTGCCCTCCTTCTAGTGCCAGCTCATGTTGATAACAATGTTACAACAACAATGCAGATAAAATCCTCACAAGAAAATTGCGAAGAACCTATACTTACTTGAAAGACTGAACTAGGGCAACCTAAGGTGTCCAAATAATATGAAAAGGTTGACTTAGCTTAATCCCAAGGCTCCGGTAGTTAGGTCTTGACCATATTAGCTTTGCTTCAGGGTATGATGTGATATTGCTGTTAATCTCAAGGGGTCTATGGTTATCTCCAATTTCTTTAAGAATCGTAAACATCAGATACAAGATTTTCAATTCAATCATAAAATAATCTCATGTAATCAACATATTTGCAATAATATTTCATGAACATCAAACAATTTTTCTACCACTTAAGTAGTTTTAGCTTTAAGCATTCAACAATTTCATAGAAATGAAATATTTGCAATAAATTTTTATTCATTCATCTCTCTTTTGGAACATTTTTTAGAAATTTAAACATCTAATCTAAAATATAGCATCAGAATACTATTTTTTTTTCTCCCGATTATTCTCCACGCATGCCTCAAGTTAAACAAAGCAAACCGCTTTATACTTCATTAGATTGCTTCATATCTAGGCATAAAATGGTGTGAGCTTTTAAAGAAGGGGGTTTAGTTTGGACACCCAGTAGGTTTTGTACCCACCCTTAAATGACACAACACAGTCTTGTTCGATTGGACTAACAAACCAGCTAGAAAGATACATGAGATAGGTAGCTATGAAATTGGCTTTGATATTGATTAAGTTCTATGTGCATACAAGTTTTTAGACCGAAATGATTTACAAAATAGGAAAAAAGAACAAAACTTAGAGAAGTTTTGGCTCTTCTGACATCCACAAATTTTGAACTTAACTTAAAAAGAAGTATCCTCTAGCCTTTTATAGAAGTAAGACATAGGTAGGATAAGACAAATAAATGAGAGGAAATCCAAGGGAAGAATCACATCAAGGCACATGGAATATGATGACAGGTAAGAGAATTGCAAACAAAGTCAACGAAGGTCAATCTTCATTTGTACGTTGATGTCCTTCGAGTTTTTCATCTTCTTATTATCGCTAGGATAATAACTTGAATCAGGATAGTATGTAGGAAATTTCCCATATATTTAGAAAAATTGCTTTATCATCCTGTTCCTACACTTTGGTTCTGCCTCGACCTTTCTACTCTAGGGAATGAGCTTCCTCGGAGGTTGGCACTTTCTGTCGCCATATGTGAAATACCGAGATCCCTAGTATTCTGATGAATTCAAGCCCCTCTACATATAACTTCTTGGAATATGTGGCTTGAATTGGATATGATTCTATCTGTGATTCAAATTTTCTTGACCGTCCATACCCGAACTTTGCATCACAATCTACTTCTCCTGCAATCACAAATTCCACCTATTAAATCCCTTTAAAAATATTTTAAAATTTTTTCATGTAAATGAAACCATCATTAATCTGTTATCATTATAAATCTATCATAAATAACACATTTTTTGGAAAATCATATATTCTTGCATAGTTATCTTTTCGACCGGGTTACTAGACCATCAAACTTTCTTGGATAAACTTAAGAATTTAAAACTTTTCTTTGCACTGTTACCCAATACCCAATACCCGGTGTTCAAGTTTTACCCATAATTTTCCTAGACTTTGGCTTTTACCAAAACTTCCATATTTATTGGACCTTAGCTCCTGGACTAGAACGTTTTTCTCAACACTTTTCTTTACCTTTTACATTTTTGGATTTTCTAGTTCCCGGTACCTAGTACCTGTAACACTTGAACTATGAAGTACTCTTTTCAAAAGATTTCTCTTTATTTTTTCACTTCCGATGATCTTTCCAACTAGCCAACACCTGCCATAAGTGTTAGTTTTTTAGTTGGGGTCCCCAAGTCTTATAGTCTTGGGGCATGTTGTGACACCACATAACAATAACCTTTCCTATATTCATATGTAAACTTTGAACTAAAACGTATGTACAAACTTGGAACCAAAACATATGTAAACTTGAAATATAGATACAAAAGGTCTAACTATTAACTAATCTTGATGTGCATACTCTTAATTTTAATATAAATTAATGTGCATATTTACAAATTAATAAGAACCAATGTGCACACTTAAAAATTAATCCAATGAACCATCTAGGTCTGCTCTACTCTTTATTGTTTCAAGTATTGCCTCATGGTTAGAATGATACAACTTCCACAAGGTCTAGTTCAAAGGTCTACCCCCATATTTGATCAAATGAACATTGGATGCCACAACAATGTTCAAATAATGAAGAATCTTCCAATGCATGTCAAAGTCCTGAAATAGCCAAACATTAACACTCTTATGTGGGTACCTTCTAAGCCATGTTCCAGTAACAACCACTGAGCCTGTAGGGTATTAGATGTTTTCTCCATCTATAACTGGGGCCTCTAGTTTCTTTTTTTCCTCAACAAAATGACACAAGTAATAATCCACTGCCTCTTCATTTTCTTCATTTGCAATAACTACATAAACATGCCCTACATTGATATGTGAAACAAATTAGATGAAATTAGTTAACATTACAAATACACTACAAAGTAAGATAACAATAAGAATTTCAAAAACTATGCAAGTGGATATATTACCTAGTTGAACTAGAACTGGTATGTGGTCAAAGGGAACCAATGATTCCATATGTGTTAGTTCCAATGCCGTCAGAGGCTAATGCGTGTGAAGTGGGCTAAGATAACTTAACCACCATTCATCAACCCACTCCTTTGACTCACACTCATTCTAGGCTTGAATTGTACATGAACAAAAGCATGCCATCTTCCATGTATGGATACTCCATGAACTTACATTTGAGCTAAGGAAAGAGTGTAGCTCACTTGATCCTGTCAGTGTACAACAATCCTCATATGGTGCAATGTTAGTATCATCTATCAACCAAAAAAATATCTGAATTGAATACTTACCTTCATTACTTGGACCCATTGAAGCATTACACCACTTGATGATTGATTTTACATATGTCAACTTTGCATTGTCTTTATACTTTAACTCTTCTCGTGCTAATGCTCTTTTGACACATGCTTGTACACCATCATGCTCTCCCTTTCCATACCAAGCCTCACAAAAGTTCCACATATGCTGAACACCTATAATAACATGTATCCTACTCAACCAATGCAACATCCACAAGTTCTTGAACTATGATGCACAATTATCTGACCATATTATATGTTAACTATATGCTATGCCCCTCCTAGCCAAATCATTGTAGAACAACTGAAAGCAACCTTGCATAGACTCTAGAAAATATGTGAGATCATCACTAATGTAAAAGTGGTACTCCCTCAATACCTTGATCCTGTTATCCTTTGTATTATCTGTATATGTCTAAAAATGGTCATCAAGCTTGTTAATTAATTAAATATAAATTATTTAATTAATCCCCTAAAGTCATCTACATATAAATAAATTTAATTATTTATTTATATTGTTCACTTTTATAAATTCTTCTACCTTAGTTAAATAAATAACTTTATTTAATCATTACCGTCTTCCATATTCCTCTTAATTAAATTAAATAAATTTTATAATTTATTTATATTAATTATCATGTTATTCTGAATTTGAATATTTGAATTCAAATAATGGAATATTCCTTCAAATACCCTTTTCATCTCATAGTTAAATTAAATATTGTAAATATTTAATTTACTATCTTTTCTCACTCCACATATAATTAAATATTTTAAATATTTAATTATCTTCTAAATTCCTCTTTCACACATAATTAAATATTTTTAATATTTAATTACTTTCTAAATTTCATCTTGACACATAATTAAATATTACTTATTTAATTATGTAAACTTGTAATTTCATCTTCACACATAATTAAATATTACTTATTTAATTATGTAAACTTCTAATTTCATCTTCACACATAATTAAATATTACTTATTTAATTATGTACACTTCTAATTTCATCTTCACACATAATTAAATATTACTTTTTTAATTATGTACACTTCTAATTTCATGTTCACACATAATTAAATAAGTTTATTTATTTAATTATGAAATTCATTCTCAACTCATTTTTCGAATGGCAACCTTCCTTCGGATCTAATTGAGAAAATTTGTGAAGAGGAAACCTTCTATTTTTCTCTCAAACTTTCAAAAATCCCTCACCGTTCATCCCAACAAGCTTGATCTGAACCGTTGATCATAACAGCCAATCAGGTTCTTTCGAAAAATCTTTAAATACATGTGCAAACTCAAGCATTGGTTAGATACGAACATATACACAATCATGCTTACGCTTTTGCATCTTTTAGCATTTCAACAATATTCATATTTTAGCAATAATTTTATCACAACAATAGCATAATCTTGCATTTTAGCATAGTATGCATTTTAGTTTAAATCTCATTCTTCAGTAGTCCATTTCGTTGAGCTTTACATACGAAATATGAGAGCAACTTGAAGCAACAAAACACTGGAGATAGAGAGCAATAAGATGACTTTGAAGAAGCTGCCATAAGAGTTTGTTTAAATCTTGTTTTTAGTTTCTTTGATATAATGTTTTATTGATTATGTTTTGAATCCTTTATAACAGGCATATTTTCATACACACATAAAATGGCGCCCACCGTGGGGCCCTGCCCCGATTTTAACCTTTTTCTGTAGAGTGTTCTGACAGGTTTCCGCGTTCTGGAGTTCGGCTTTCGGAAAAATTCTACGTTTTAGCACATCCGACACCTTTTTGCAGCGCATCTGGGAAGTTAATGTTTCTGTTTTGCAGGAAATTTTAGCGCATCTGAGGACTGTTTCAACGCTTTTGAGGGTTAATTTAGCACATTTAATGACTGTTTTAGCACATATAGTCTCATTTCATTTAGAGTTAAATCTGCACTTAGTTAAAGTGGTGCATTTCAGGATTGTTTGAGTGCATATAGGGTCTGTTTCTGCGCATATAAGGTAGATGTTAGCGCATTAATACTGCATTATTTACACAGTTAAATTTGCATTTATTTAAAGTCGTGCATTTAAGGACTGTTTTAGCACATTTAGAAATTTTCTGTAGCACATCTGAGGTCTGTTTCTACGCATCTGAGGTCTATTCCTGTGCATCTGTTGACTGTTTTAGCACATATACTGTCTGTTTCGGCACATCTGGGTTGTAACACAAAAACAATATTCTGCGTCTGACGCATTCCATAGACATAATCTTTTCTAGTTTAAAACAAATCAATCTAGGATAGTCACCACACTTTGATCATGCAATTAAAATAAACCCCATGCTTGTTGTGAAGCAATATCTTCACTTAGCGTAAATCATTGTGATTTGGTACATTAAAATGAATCTGTTTACTCTACTTGATTGTGCTTGAAAGTGGTAGGTGACTATGCTCTCATCTTATGCAAACTAGGTGATCAGAAAGCCAGACACATTTTATCCTTGTGTAACCCTCATGATTTGGTATATCGGAGTATCCTCTCCCCTTGTGCATTCGTGCGATCAGGGGTGTAAGAGAAACGGTTACTAACTCTAGAAATTGGGCCTACCTGGGGATTTCATCACCCCAACGCAACTCAAACTGGCAATGGAGCTAAGGCCAAGCTACCCCTGACCAGTATACAAATGTGAATCTTAAGGGAAAACCTAAGATTACAAGTGCAGATGTGTCATATGGGCTGAGTTGTACTCCCATAAACCCTGTTGAGCTTCACCTCTTCAGGCTGGAGTGCCACCTAAATTTGTGATTAATCTCTTGCCCCATGTATGGCCACTTGAACGGGGGTCCCGAATTAAACACCATTGTTTTAGTAAACCAAAAACCTTTTATTTGCTAGTGCAACACCGGTCGGTGTGAAGGCATCCACACTTTCACAGTCTGTAGTAGAGGTGATCAATCTTCCATGGGAGTTTCATGGGGATTGGAAGCTTGGTTGGTCTGAGAAGATAGTGCACTGTAAGGGGGAGCCCATGCAGCCAAGCTTCTGAATTTGCATGCTACTGATATGCGGCTGGGGAAACCCGTGTGGAATCTAGCAGATATTGTCCTGGCTTTACCATAGGATGTACTTGCTTTATTTGTGTTTGGTTACATTAAATTTAATTCAAAGTTTTTGTTTTGTTTTCATTCACATTAATTTAGATAAAAGATCATCCGAAATGAACATGAAAAACAACCACTGAAATCATTCAAAAAAAAAGAAAAGTTCATATCTTTAGTCCAGTAAGCATACTGATACTTCTTCCATGCTTAGAAAGTGGAAATCAACAAAGTTTGTCAAGAAATCAGTTTCCACTAGGATCAAGAAACCCAAGAAACATTTAGGGTACAAGAAAACATTGCAAAAAAGGAATTTTTTGTACAAAATTTGACATGTCTTGCTTCATTACTGTGGATTTCTTCATAGATACCAAGATTTTGTTAGGGGATTCACTGACGAGTATGCTGTAGAGCCTTTAGATTCTCAAGCTTATTATCAGAGATTAGCTCTATCTCAGCAGCATAATTTTAATCAACCTCTTGAGTTTGACAATATACCACAACCTTCTATAGAATATCCATCACATCCAAATCAAATCCTTCAGTGATTTTAAACCTTTCTTCGAAAACAAAGATCAAATCTTTAAGAGTGCACCTTTCAAACAAATCTCTAATTATTGATTCAACTTCCCCAACATGATTCTGACATCCTTCATCATCGAAAGCCCCAATCAAAAATTAGAAAAATATTTGATCATATCATAAGATTTCCATCTTATCAGATCAAGATATCACCATCATTGCACTTATCAAAATGCTGATATATTTTTAGAAGGATTCTTCAAAATCATATGCCTATCTCCACAAGATCTCGAAAGAATAAATTGAAGGACAAAATCCAACAAGAAGGTCATACCCAAGATATTCAACAAGAAGGTGAAAGCAGTAATCCTCTTTACAATATCAGTCATAATCCACTTTTCAACAATGATATGGATAACAGAGAAGAAAATCCATTCCACCACTACAAAGACATGAGAAAAACACATGTAGATAGTGATGATGAATGAGATGAGGAAAATATTAGAGAGGCTGAGCAAGATCCTAAATTTCACAAAGCCATAGAAAAGATCTTGCAACATGATAAAGAAAAATACTTCCTCTATCTAGCTGACCAAGGAGCTAAATTGCCTCATGACTTTGATACTGAGAATTTGAAGAGAAAACCTGAGGAAATACCCCTATTTGATCTTAGTGCTTTGACTCAACAAATCAAAGCACTTCAAGGACAAATTAAAGAGTTACAAGGGGGAATCACAACAAAAAAATATGCTCTTGAGGACATTTGTCCTTATCCCTTTGATCGAAGTCTCAACATGATTCTGTTTCCCAAACATTCTGAAATTCCAAAATTTGATCGTTATATTGGGAAATCGGATCCGATTGATCATGTTAGAGACTTCTGAAACATGACTTTAGAGTTCGCTCATGAGGACACCTACCTGATGCATTTGTTTCTGAGGAGTCTTGGGGGTCACTCTATGGAATGGTTATAAAAAATTACACCTCCTATCAAGACATTCAAAGAATTAATCAATCTGTTCATATCACAATACGTGTACAACATCCAACACCAAATCACCATGATAGATCTTTTTAAAGTTGTGCAAAAATTTGGTGAATCTTTCATTACTTTTCTTCAGAGATGGAGAAGAATGTTCGCTAGATATCCACGTCCTGTTCCTAAAAAGGAAAAGATGGTAACCTCCATTAACAGCTTGAACTCAAAGATGAGCTATTGTTTGAACTTAGATTGTGCTCCCTCTTTTGAGAAATTGATTGAAGATGCTATAACCATTGAAAGTGCTTTGGTCAAAAGAGGAATCATAAAACTAGACAAAGACAATCCTAGTTTATCCAACCATCATAACAATCAGGACAAGTCTAAATTTTGGACTCGCAACAAGAACTTAGTGAATGATGGTGTTGTTGACGCAAATCATGTCTCGACCAAGCCATTTGTCCTTAGTACTCCAAGTACTCTACGCAAAAACAATTATAACAACATCAACTCGGTCACAAATCAAGGAAACAATCCTCCTCCGAGGAACAATGCGAATCAAAATTCTACTCCCAATCAAGGGACTGCCAAAAATCAAGGTTACCGAGGAACCAATAACAATAACAACTCCTTAGGGAATACCTCAAATAAAAATCCACAATGATTCTCATTCTTCTCCAATAGAAGAACTTACACTCCACTGAGTCAATCTTTGGTATCTGCATTCAAAGAATTGATGGCTAAAAATGTCATTACCTTGCCACCTCAACGAAACTATGAACCCAGTGTGAAGCCTCCATCATGGAATGAGGCATACTATTGTGACTATCATCGGTGTAAAGGTCATCGCACAAATAACTGTCAAGCCTTGAAGAATACCATTCAAGACTTAATCGAAAACAACACCATCACAATAGAAGGACATCAACAATCAAATGAAGACCACCTAGCTTTTCACAATCCTTTGCCAAATTATCAAAAAGGCGAATCTTCTGGAAAAAGTGTAAACCATATTGAGGATCCGATAATCAATCATATCTACACCGATGATGAGTGGATCAATGTTATAAAAGTGAAGGAAAAGATGGAATATAGGGAGGTCAACACAACAACAAGGGCGCAAGCCAAAGTTGTCTTAAAGGGTGCCTCGTCAAAATCCACTAGACCTACACCTCAACATCAATATGATTTAGTCAACCAACTTCGGAAAACTCCCGCTCAAATTTCTATCTTAGAACTCTTGAAGATTTCCCCAGCGCACAAGGAAAATCTCGAAAAGGTCCGCGTCGAAACAAAAGTATCCACTGATTTGGATGTGGACCAATTTCAAGCCATGGTAGGACACTTTTTCTCACCCACATGTCTATCATTTTCTGAAAAAGATGACGTTTCCATAACTCATCCTCACAATTCATCATTATACTTAGAGGTCATGGTTCACAAGTTTCGTGTCAGACGAGTTCTAATAGATGGAGGTGCTGGTTTAAACATATGTGCCATGAAGTTGGTTAAGGCTTTAGGATTTTCTGAGGACTCCATTGATCCTAGAAGAAAGATTACTATTAAATCCTATGATGATGAGGAAAGATCATCCAAGGGTTTAATCACACTACCAATCAAAGTGAGACCTGTTATCAAAAATACTTTCTTTCAAGTATTAGACCGTGATCTTGCATACATCTTGTTGGGTCATCCTTGGATCCATGAAATGCAAGCTGTCTCATCCACATACCATCAATGTCTTAAATTTCCTTATGATGGTCAAGAAATCAAGATACCAGCCAATAAATCAAAGGCCCAAACTTGTGCTAACATCAAAGCTAGCCAAGATACTTTGGTTCCTAACAATTGTGAAGCTCGTGCTAGTACTTCTCTCAAGATTGATACACAAATCAGTCAGGTAACCAATAGTTTAGAAAAGAAATTGAAATTCAAGGACCATGGAGTAGGGGAGTACTTTCTCTGTTTGGCTAATTTACCTACATCACCTCGGTCATAGGGACAACCTTCTATCATACAACATCAAATAGCAACAGCATCAACACCAACACACCCACCAACAGAGCCAAGCACAAAGTTTAATGGATAATTCATCAAAGAAAAATTTCCCATGGAAGATCCTGAGGATAGAGAAATTCTAAACTGGCTCTATAAAGATGAAGATGAAGAAGTTCTTAATGTCAAATTACCAACAAATATATATGGAAAAGGGTATTCAATCATGCAAAAGATGGGATATGATAAGGGTCCTATTGGAAAAAGAAAAGGAGTAGTTGAGCCTATTCACCTTCGAGGACTTGCGGAAAAAGAGAAAACTGGATTAGGCTATGATGCTAACTCAAAAGAAGGAACATCTAAACAACCACATGGTACTATCTTCACATTACTAGAAGGTTCAGATTCAAGAGAAGCATGTTTGGCAACAATTCAAAATTTCATGGATAATAACTCTGATACAGACTCTGCTGAATATGAATGGGACACCATTTACAATGATGAGTTTTGGAGAGACAAAGAGGTTGATGTCATTCACCAGTATACCCCAACTCTAATCAAAGGTTAAGGTCCAGGTACCCAAACACGAGAATCCAAACTACAAAGGCACTATGCTTCTAGTGATACTGAGTCAGATTTAAACAAACAAGATTATCATGAGAACAGTACCATCATTGATCCACCTCATACTTCAGATCCTACAGACAACTCTATTATGACCCTAACCATAGCCGATTTCACACAACCCGACGACCTGCTATCATTGATTCATCCCGATCTCATTGATTGGGATTCATCCGAACCTATCAATATACCTATGTTTCCAAATGACGAAGCTATTGTCAACTTCCTTTCTGCAGATGACACAAATGATTGTTCCACCAACGATTTTCGGCATGGAGTCTTTAATCAGGAGAGTGGAAAGTCTCCTAGCTACAAAAATAAAATTCAAAAAGAAAGATCTAATGTTGAAAACTAGAATCTGGAAGTATTAGATCAACCAAAAGATAAAATAAAGAGCATATCAGAAGGTGAAAACCTTTTTAAGGCACCAAATGATGGGAATATTGACACTCTCCCAGAGCACTTCCATGAGCGATCACCTATTTTGATTGAGCCTACAAATTCCATCGATCTTGAAACTTCAGATAAGCCAAGGATTTTACAGTTAGCTGCATCACTGACAGAGAAAGAAATACCATAGTTCATGGAATTTTTAAGAGAAAATCAAGTCAGCTTTGCTTGGTCTTATGCAGACATGCTTGGTCTTGATCCTGACCTTATCATGCATCACTTGTCTATCAAACTATAGGTTAAGCCTGTGAAAAAAAAACTTAGAAAGATGCACCCCCATGTTGCATTATTGGATAAGGAAGAACTGAGAAAACTCCTTGATGTGGGATTCATAAGATCAATCGACTATGCAGAATGGATCTCTAACATTGTTCCTATATCCAAGCCAGATAAGAGTGTCAGAGTGTGCACATATTTCATAGATCTTAATAAAGCATGTCCTAAGGATGACTTCCTGCTACCAAACATCGACACTATAGTAGATCCGACAGCTGGACATGCCATGTATTCATTAATGGATAGTTTTTCTGGTTACAACCAAATCAAGATCGCACCTGAAGACCAGAAGAAAACAACTTTCACATGTCCATGGGGAACCTACTGTTGGAATGTCATGCCTTTCGGTCTAAAGAATGCTGGTGATACTTACCAAAGAGCCATGACTACAATCTTTCATGACATGATGCATACATTCATGGAAGATTATGTAGATGACATATTCGCAAATTCATACACCAGAGAAGGACACTTGGAAATATTGTCCAAAATATTTGCAAGATTGGAGAAATTCAAAGTTCACCTCAATCCCAAGAAATGTGTCTTTGGAGTCACATCTGAAAAACTCTTAGGGTACATTGTGTTAGGAAAAGGAATTGAAGTAGATCCTACCAAGGTACATACAATCATGGAAATTCCTCCCCTAAGGAACATCAGTCAATTAAGATCCTTGCAGGGACGACTTCAATCTATACGAAGGTTCATTGCACAACTGGCTGAAAAAAGTATACCTTTCACACATCTACTGCATAAGAATGTTCCTTTCAAGTGGGATTTCAAGTGCAAATTGGATTTTCAATAAATCAAACAGTATTTAATGACTCCACTAGTTCTAGTACCACCAAATCCAGACAAACTATTGATCTTGTATATTGCCGCAACAAAGACATCCTTGGGAGCATTGCTAGCACAAGAAGACCATATGGGGAAAGAACGTGCAATTTATTACATCAGTAGAACACTCACAAGTCATGAGCTTAGCTACATTACCATTGAGAAGGCTTGTCTAGCAGTAGTCTTTGCTTCACAGAAATTTTGGCATTACATGTTAACTCATACGATCAATCTTGTTTCAAAGATTGATCCACTCAAGTATCTGTTAAGAAAAGCATCATTAACGGGAAAGTTAGCAAAGTGGGTAATGATTCTGAGTGAGTTTGACATCCATTATGTTGATCACAAGGCAATCAAAGGACAAGTTATCGCTGATGAACTAGTTGAAGCACCACTACAAGAAGACCATCCACTACATATTGAATTTCCAGATGCTAATGTCTTTACTGCAGAATCCAAACCATGGTCCTTATATTTTGATGGTTCTTTCACTCAACATGGATCAGGGGCAGGCATAATTTTTGTCACCCCCCAAGGACATACCATTCCTCGGTCATATAGGCTGATGTTTCCATGCACCAACAACATAGCCAAATATGAAGCACTAATTACGGGACTTAAAATAGCACTGGAATGGAGAATTACAAAACTACAAGTGTATGGTGACTCATAGTTGGTCATTTATCAGATCAATGATGATTATCAGACCAAAGATGATAAACTATTTCCATATAAAAAGATGGTTGATGACTTCAAGAAGTACTTTGTGGACATCAAATTCACACAAATTCCAAGGCTTGATAACAAAGCAGCTGATGCCATGGCTACGATCGCATCATTGTTACAACTCCCAGAAACTCAGACTCGCTATGAGATTTTGGTATAACAATCATTTACTCCTGCCTATGACACCCTTGAAAGCCAAATCATTTGCCACTTGGTGGGATCCGATTGACCTTGGTACGGAAAAATTTATGCCTACCTAAAAGATGATATCTTACCACCTGATTTATCCCATAACCAAAAACAAAATTTCATCCACCAATCCTCTCGCTACACTCTTATCACTGACACCCTTTATCGCTGTGGTCTTGATGGTACTCTACTTCGATGTCTTGAAAGTGATGAATTTGACAAAGCTTTACAAGAAGTTCACGGTGGCATTTGCGGTACTCATTCGAGTGGACTGACCTTATCCAAGAAATTGATTAGAATGGGTTACTACTGGCCTACAATGGAGAGGGAATCATTCACTTTTGTGAAAACATGCTCAAAATGGTAGATTCATGGGAATCTCATTCATGCTCCTGCACAGGAACTTCAACCATTTATGCCAACTTGGCCATTCTCTCAATGGGGGTTAGATCTAGTGGGCAAGATTCATCCTTCCTTATCAAACGGGCATAAGTTCATCATTACAGCCACAAAGTATTTTACCATGTGGATTGAGGCAATACCTCTTAATAAAGTTATTGGAAAACATATATCATCATTCATACTCAACTATATTATTTGTCGGTATGGCATTCCCAACTCCATTATTACAGATAATGGACGACCTTTCAAGAATCAAGATGTTGATGAACTTTGTGAGAGATTTCACATTCAGCACAGATATTCAACACCTTACTATCCACAAGGGAATGGCCAAGCAAAAGCCTCAAATGAGACTATATTGAAAATTTTAAAGAAGACTGTGAATGATTCAGGGAAGGACTAGCATGTTCAACTCAATCTCGCCTTATGGGCCTACCGAACTAGTATCCGAATGCGAACAGGAGCAACACCATTCACTCTTGTTTATGGAGCTAAAGCCATCCTACCTCTAGAAGTTGAGATTCCCCCACTCAGAGTATCACTGAAGGGCCTCACAATAGATGATGAATATAGGATTTCCCAGCTCCAAGAGCCAGAACTCCTAGACGAAAAGAGACAAAGAAGAGCTGATCATTTGAAAGCATACCAATAGATGATGTCTCGCAGCTATAATCACAAAGTAAAGCCATGTACCTTTCAGGTGGATTATCTAGTTTTGAAAGAAAACCCACGAAATCAGCAAGATAGGGAAAAGAAAGGAAAATTTTAACCAAATTGGCTAGATCCTTATGTGGTTATCGCCGTCTATAGTTTGGAAGCATACAAGCTATCAATGCCAGGACTTGTTTGACGAACCCATCAACATCCACCTGAAAAAGTATTATGTCTGAAGCGGTTATCATCAGCAGAAACGGTCTTGAAAAAATCCAAAAACAGCAGAAAAGGTCCTAAAGAAATCCAAAAACAATAGAAAATGTCTTAAAAAAATCCAAAAATAGCAGAAAAGGTCCTAAAAAAATGCAAAAACAATAGAAAAGGTCCTAAAGAAATCCAAAAATAGCAGAAAATGTCTTGAAAAAATAAAAAAATAGCAGAAAAGGTCCTGAAGAAATCCAAAAACAATAAAAAAGGTCTTGAAAAAATAAAAAAATAGTAGAAAATGTCCTGAAAAAATGGTTACCCTGGTGAAAACTTGGCAAACAGGCATCTCGGTAGTGACAAAAAAGAAGAAGAAAAAGTCAGGGTGAAAACATGGCAACAGGCAGTCTATTGACAAGAAAAATGCAATAAAAAAAATAAATAGTGAAAATCTGGCAAACAGACGCTATTTGTAGCTCTCCATCTATTAGTTCATGTTTTGCACTTGGCTTCTCAACCCTCATTTTCATGCATCTTTTCATCATCTTAGGGCCATACCAGCATCATGCTATCAACATTTTCCTAGAGCGATAATGTCTTACCATGGCTTGATTATTGTACATATTCATCTCAACAAGTTCTATCAATATTGGGGGAAAACGTTGACATACTGGGGGAAACCAACTTTCAGGTTTTACTGACACAGCTAGACAATGACATCAAATACAATCATGTGAACAAACAATCAAATCACATGAACAACTATCCAATCATTAATCCCAAGCACAACAGTTTTCAACTGCGTACCATATCATGACTCATATCTGGATGATCTAAAATCTGAATAATGTTTGGAATAACAGTATTTCATTTGGAACAATGGTTGTTTGCTTTGTGATATCATCTCTCTGGAGCACACTCGATGATGTACTGCACTAGAGTTGGCAAAGAAAGAAGATGATTTTTCATTGTCTGCTGTCTTGAGGTTAACTATCCATTTGTTGCAAATATGTCGCGAAACATGATTTCTAAATTTTATCATTAATGACAGTCCCAAGTTTGCATCAGAAGGTAGTTAGTCTTTGTCTGTTTATGCAAGAAATGCTCAGGTCATCTCGGTTCAATTATCCCTCGATGCTTGTGTTTCCTTGCTATATCAAACTTCATGAAAGTTGTACTTAGGTCATCATTGGTGCTAATTTCACCTCTAATGCTTGTACATACTTCCAACATTTTGAAAACTGCTCTAGGATGATTCAAGAAAGCTAATAAAAGGCTCAACAAATGGTTTGGCTGATTTAGTCACATTTCATTTTAGATCAGTGTATATATCTGCATACTAGAGTCGCATTAGAGTTTTTGAAAGGGCTAACAAAAACATCAACGACTGCCGTGTCTCTTTGAACTATTTGTGGAGGTCGTTCGGATATTTGTTTCATCATCACCTTTCATCTAGGTCCTATCATCTATCATTTTCCATTCATTTGCATATCACTTAGGATCTGTTATCATTTCATATCCTTTACCATTATCATTTCGTTATCATTTCATATTATCATTATCATATCATTTATCATTTCATTATCATTTCATATTATCATTATCATATCATTTATCATTTCATTATCATTTCATATCCTTTACCATTATCATTTCATTATCACTTCATATCATTTACCATTATCATTTCGTTATCATTTCATATTATCATTATCATATCATTTATCATTTCATTATCATTCCATATTATTTACCATTATCATTTCGTTATCATTTCATATTATCATTATCATATCATTTATCATTTCATCTCATTTATCATCTCATTATCATATCATTTGATTATCATTTGATTATCATTTGATTATCACTTCATATCATTTATCATTTATCATCTCATTATCATTTTCATATCATTTACCATTATCATTTCATTATCATTTCATATCATTTACCATTATCATTTCATTATCACTTCATATCATTTATCATTTACCATTTCATTATCACTTCATATCATTTATCATTTATCATTTCATTATCATTTCATATCATTTACCATTATCATTTCATATTATCATTATCATATCATTTATCATTTCATTATCATTTCATATCATTTACCATTATCATTTCGTTATCATTTCATATTATCATTATCATATCATTTATCATTTCATTATCATTCCATATTATTTACCATTATCATTTTGTTATCATTTCATATTATCATTATCATATCATTTATCATTTCATTATCATTTCATATCCTTTACCATTATCATTTCGTTATCATTTCATATTATCATTATCATATCATTTATCATTTCATTATCATTTCATATCCTTTACCATTATCATTTCATATTATCATTTATCATTTCATTATCATTTCATATCCTTTACCATTTATCATCTTATCATACATCACATTATTATTAATCATTTCATTTCATATCATTTGTCACATTATATTCATCTCATCTCGTTAATCATCCTATCATTTTCATATCCATTCATATTACAAATTCATAACGCATATCATAAACACAACATTCATTTTCCATCATATTATCATTATTTACTTGCATTTGAAAAACCAAGACCGAACATTACATACATGCATTTTCATCTCATTTTCCACACAACATTTTTTATAAAACATAGCAAAAATCACATGACATATTCACATCATAAATCAACCACTTGCATAACATCATTAGTACGCATCATCAATCATTTTTCATCATCATACATACACCATCAAATCATTAAAATGCATACCAAAATCCATACCATATAGAAATAAATGCATATCACATCATAATCTCATAAATACACATCACATCATAAAAAATCATTGTCGCTGCATATCATCGCTCATCATAAATAATACAAATGTCCAATGTCCAGGGAAACTGAAAACTCCAAAGAGATACATGGGATATGATAAAAAATCAAATACGCATGCTCCAAAAATAATATACATGCATCACAAAAAAACTAGCTGGTCGATGCCCCTGATGGAGCTGGTTCGGAAGGAGGTGGCCTGCCACTGGTACCTATGTCGGGATCTCGTCGAGGCCCGGTAACCCCTAGGCTCTGTGTACGTGTCTATGATCTGCTCCAGGTCCTCGTGTGGGACCATGGAAATGGCTCTCTACACTCAGGAGGACATAACTCCTCATATCTCACACGGTAATACTCCACCTCCCTCGCCATCTCCATGCCCTCTGCAATCGTCTCCCGCAAGGATACACTCTCTACAATGCCCATGAGCCTCTGAGCAACGCCCTTGGCCTTTGTTGCCCTCCATCTCAAAGCATCCCTCTCTGTGATGAGCTGATCTATCTGTGGGTCTAGGGCAGGCTGAGATATCGGTGCTAGTGTTGGAACCTATGCCTGTACAAGCTGCGCCTGTAACTGCACTATCAAACCTTGAGCCTGACCTAGCTGACCCTGCACAGCCTGCACCTGAGCCTGCAATGTGTCTATTTGCGCCTGCTGTGATGAGGAGGACACCCTGATAACAGTCTGTGGTCTACCACCAGATCTATGCCTCCATACAATTTGTGCACTGGCTAGGCTGTCCATCCTCTGCCTCACTACCCTCCCCTCCTCCCCTCCATCATCTCCCCCATCATCCCCACCATCTGAGTTGTCATCATCCCTGTCACCCTCCTCCTCATCTCTGCCACCCTCCTCCTCATCTCCACTCTCCTCCTCCTCCTGTCCTCCACCTACCACCTACTCTCCACCTGCCACCTCCCCCTGTCTCTCCTCCTTTGGCTGTTGTACCACTGCAATGGGCCTTGGCTCATCGGGGCATGTAAACCGTGGGAATCAATGTGTATGAAAGTACTCTAAGTACTCATTTGACATCCCTGCATCTGTAACCTCTGGCCTGTATGCCCATACCTCAGCCTACAAGCTAGTAGACTCTATATAGGCCACCTGGTATGTGATGCATCGGGCCCATCCTGGATCATCCTTGCACCGCCCATAATGAGCAACGCGTTGCGACATCCCCTGTGTGAATCCGTACTGTCTCTGCACTCACAAGGCCAAAAATCTCTAAATGATGTATGGCATCCGCCTTATAAGATATCACGGTATACAAACAAACGACATCTCCAAATGATCTATGTCCCAAGGCTCACAATCTACATACGGTCTCCATACCACTGAATCCACATCACCCATAACCCACCGCCAGTACTCCAACTTGCCCAGTTTGGGCTAGACAAGTGCACCTAAATAAGTATATACATATGGCCTACCTGGTGGCCTAGCTCTAGCACACTTTGGCCTCGTAATCGCAATATGCTCCCAGGCCCAGATCTGAAGCAACGTCACACCATTGGCCAAACTTGTCGACCCTCGGTACACCACCTGATGTAGATCATGATACAAGTGGGCCAAAATATAGCTCCCCCAAGCATACCTCCCCAGCTGCATCACCATCCACTCCAACATCCTATCCCATCCAATAGAGAATACCTTCGACCGATGATCTGGTCCAAGGAAGCCTCCAATGAATGCCGCCAACACAGCAACTAGGGCTGGATATCTACTAAAATTCACCCACGGCACCTAGTATCCGACTATCGCCATATTACCATAGATCCTCCTCAGTGCCTCTGTCCCTCCTATCTCCTTGTGGTCATAAACCACAAGAGAACCTACCATAGGAATCCCTAGAATCCTGTACACATCCTCTGGTGTCACGGTCATCTCACCAGTCGGCAAATGAAAGGTGTTATGATCCGAATGCCACCTCTCTGCCAATGCAGTCAACGGTCCACTGTTGACTCGAATCCCTCGCGGGATGGTCAATAGGGATCCCAATCCATAGGCACTTATCCACTGTACCTCTGCTGGAGTCAACTCTCCTATCCGATCCCAACACATTGGGTACCGCTCTCTCATCTGGAGGTTATCAAAAACCTCCTTTTTTTTTGTCATCATAAGGATAATTAATCAGACTCATACCAATGACTCATATCATGTGCTCTATCTATCAGTGACCAATATCAAGTGACCCATATTAGTGACCCATATCAATGACCCATATCAAGTGACCCATATTAGTGACCCATATCATACAATCAATCAGATCATGCAATCATTGCTACATCTATCTATCTTCATATCAAAATCAATCTACTCTATCATCATTTACTATTTGGTTTCTTTTTTAGGAAAGCAAATTTATCAACGATCAAATTATTTTCTTATTTGTACTTCAATCATGAATGAAAATATGTTTAAAACCATCATCTACTATTTGATTTCTATCACAGAAAACAAATTTATCAGAAGTCATATCAAGCATATACTCTTTGTTTTTCATTCCTATGAAACAAATTTATCAAACAATGAATCAATCTACTCGTTTTTTTTCATCTATAAGAAGCAAAGTTATCAGGCAACCAGTCAATCAATCTACTCTTTGTTTTCTATTCAGAAAAATAAAGGTATCAGTTAATCATCAGATGTTCTATCATTTCTATCCATATCAACATGATGGCAAAACTAATTTCTCTATCTATTGACCAAGGAAGCAATGTAGACCATCATTTTTTTTATCACAATGGCATTCTGCCAAAAATTTCCTAGATGCGCTAATCTGCGCCTTAGATGTGCTAAAACACATAAGCGCTACAGTTTACCTCAAAAGCGCTAAAACCCCGTATGCGCGGTTCTGCACCCTAAAAGTGCTAAATTTTTCCCTACGAGCGCTAAAACCCTGGATGCGCTAAGAAACCCAGCGTATGCACTACTTCATACCCTAGATGTGCTAATCCGTAAATGCGCGACTCTGTGCCCTAGATGCGCTAAATTTTTCTAGCTAGGTTTCTATCCTATAAGCGCTAATGTATACTTCGTATGCGCAAGAAAACCTAAAATTTGCCCCACCCCTGTATGCGCTAAAGAACACCCTATATGCGCTATGGAAAATTTCTCAAATGCGCTAAAACAGACAGTCGTATGCACTAAAACAACATTTGAAAACCTAAAACCGTGTGAAAAACGTAAAAAAATCAAATAAATTCATAAAATTTTGAAGCATAAAAGGGTTTAATTGACTCACCGGTGGTCCATACACGGCTGGTCTCTGAAATCGACGGGCCCGCTCGAATCTATGTGTGTGAAATGGGATCGACATCTCGCTATGTCACTGTAGCAAAAGAGTGAAAATGACTTCCACTTTCATCCCTTTTACCTTATATAGGTCAATTAAGGTGGGCTTTTGGTGGCATCTTTCTTTTCACTTTATATTTTTAACCCGGGGCATCTTTTACATCACTTATCAGGAGCTAAATCACTAACTCCCCAGCAGAATATCATCATCCGTGATTTACCTCCCAAGAGGGCATCGTCAGCATCAACATCAAAAACATATCAGGGGCAACAAAATTTTTATTTTCTTTGAAGCAATGCGTTTCACACATCACTTCAAAGAGGGGCAAAATGTATATGTCTAAAAATGGTCATCAAGCTTGTTAATTAATTAAATATAAATTATTTAATTAATCCCCTAAAGTCATCTACATATAAATAAATTTAATTATTTATTTATATTGTTCACTTTTATAAATTCTTCTACCTTAGTTAAATAAATAACTTTATTTAATCATTACCATCTTCCATATTCCTCTTAATTAAATTAAATAAATTTTATAATTTATTTATATTAATTATCATGTTATTCTAAATTTGAATATTTGAATTCAAATAATGGAATATTCCTTCAAACACCCTCTTCATCTCATAGTTAAATTAAATATTGTAAATATTTAATTTAATATCTTTTCTCACTCCACATATAATTAAATATTTTCAATATTTAATTATCTTCTAAATTCCTCTTTCACACATAATTAAATATTTTTAATATTTAATTACTTTCTAAATTTCATCTTCACACATAATTAAATATTACTTATTGAATTATGTAAACTTCTAATTTCATCTTCACACATAATTAAATATTACTTATTTAATTATGTAAACTTCTAATTTCATCTTAACACATAATTAAATATTACTTATTTAATTATGTACACTTCTAATTTCATCTTCACACATAATTAAATATTACTTATTTAATTATGTACACTTCTAATTTCATGTTCACACATAATTAAATAAGTTTATTTATTTAATTATGAAATTCATTCTCAACTCATTCTTCGAATGACAAGCTTACTTCAGATCTAACTAAGAAAATTTGTGAAGAGGAAACCTTCTATTTTTCTCTCAAACTTTCAAAAATCCCTCACCGTTCATCCCAACAAGCTTGATCTGAACCGTTGATCATAATAGCCAATCAGGTTCTTTCGAAAAATCTTTAAATACATGTGCAAACTCAAGCATTGGTTAGATACGAACATATACGCAATCATGCTTACGCTTTTGCATCTTTTAGCATTTCAGCAATATTCATATCTTAGCAATAATTTTATCACAGCAATAGCATAATCTTGCATTTTAGCATATTATGCATTTTAGTTTAAATCTCATTCTTCAATAGTCCATTTCATTGAGCTTGGCATAAGAAATATGAGAGCAACTTGAAGCAACAAAACGCTGGAGATAGAGAGCAATAAGATGACTTCGAAGAAGTTGCCATAAGAGTTTGTTTAAATCTTGTTTTTAGTTTCTTTGATATAATGTTTTATTGATTGTGTTTTGAATCCTTTATAACAGGCATATTTTCATACACACAATATCAGTTGCATGAATGAATGATATGTGCACAAATATAGAAACTTGTGTGGAGTTGTAATATTGTGACTACACCTCACACTGTGGCTATAGAGTGTAGTTCTCTGTAAAGCTGACCACTAAAACTATGCTACCAATTGGAAAGGTGTTCTTGTAAAACTTTAATTGTAAGTCCAACCATTAAGTTCTATGGGTATGCCTTGAATACTCATACACTATACTGTCACGAAATGTAGACATAAACTAATACACTGGAATATTTTGAATAACCAAATAACACATTTTTTCTTGATTACCATATTTTGTACTATATGCCACTGTTTTATAATTTTTGAACTCTACTAGTTCCTTTCCAACCACATGTGTGCTTTCCATATGTTCACCTATTGGCATATGTTGCAAACCACCACAATGCTGACATGTGCCATCCTAACATAGTTTCCTGTAGAATATTTGGCCTTCCTTTCTTTCATATAATTTTTTGATAAGAAGTCTCTTGAAGATGTTGGTGGGGCATGTATGCCACAATACTGAAAAACATTGTTAGTATGCAAATATATATATATATATAGAACGATAAACATCAAAATGTTTAGAAAATTCCATATGTAATCTACAACAACAAGTAGTGTGTGTGTGATTTATCTTGACATAAAAAGGTTTAAGCATTTCAATATACAAACGACTACATCTAAACTTCTTCAAATCATGCTCGCATTATGAAAATGTTGATTTTCTATAGGTTTCTTCTTTCTCTCTCTCTCTCTCTCTCTCTCTCTCCATCCTTAGCCATCCATCCCTCCTTAGCCATCTAGGTATCCCACTTAACCCTAAAGCATCAACCCTAGACACTATTCCTTAAACCGTAATCCCTCAACCCTATATTGCAAAAACCATTGATACGTCGACCCTTAAATCCTAAACCCTAATCTCTCTCTCTCTCTCTCTCTCAAATCTCTCCCTCCCACCCCCTCTTCCTCTCTCAGGTCTCTCTCTCTGTCATCCTATCTCTCTCCCATCCCTCTATCTCCCACTCCCTCTATCTCCATCTCTCTCAACTATCCCTCCCACCCTACCTAGATAAGTCCCTCTCACTCCAACCCCCCCTCTCTCTCTCAAGTCTCTCCCTCCCACCCCTCTCCCTCTTGTATGTATCCCTCTCTCACTCCCTCTATCTCTATCCCATCCCTTTTTCACCCACTCCCTCCCCCTCCCACCCCTTCCCTCTCTCAAGTCTCTCTCTCTCTCTCTCTCACTCCCTCTATCTCTCCCATCCCTATATCTCCCACTCCCTCTCTCTACCCACACAACTAGACAACTCTCTCTCTCTCTCTCTCTCTCTCCATCCCTCCCTCTCTAACCTAATCCCTCAACCCTATACCCTTAAACCCTAAACCCTAATCCCTCAACCCTCTACACTCTTGACCCAATACCCTATACATTGGATCCTCAACCCTCATCTCTATCTATCCTTCCCTCCTTTTCTCTCCTCCCTATTTCAATTCTCCCTCCATATCTCTCCCTTCCCTCTATCTCCCACACCCTCTATATACCACTCCCTCTCTCCCCTCTCTCTCAACTATCTCCCTCCCACCCCCTCTCTCTCTCAGGTATCTCCCTCAAGCACCCTACCTACATAACTAGATAACTCCCCCTCTCTCTCTCTCTCTCGCCCTCCCTCTATCCTTCCCACTACCTCTCTCCCCTCTCTCTCAACTATCTCCTTCCCACCCCCTCTCTCTATTTTTCAGGTCTCTCCCTCAAGCACCCTACCTACATAACTAGATAACTCTGTCTGTCTGTCTGTCTGTCTGTCTGTCCGTCTGTCTCCCTCCCACTCCCTCTCTCTCTCTCCCTCTCCATCTTCCTCCTATTCTCTACTCTATCTATCTTCTCCCTCCATCTCTCCCTCCCTCCATTCCTCCCTCTCTACCCTAATCCATCAACCCTTAAAATTTTAAACCCAAACCCTTAAACCCTCAACTCTAATCCCTCAACCCTATACCCTCAATTATCAATCCTCTACCCTATACATTGGATCCTCAACCCTCATCTCTCTTTGTCCTTCCCTCCTATTCTCTCCTCTCTATCTCAATTCTCCCTCCATCTCTCTTTGATCCCTCTATCTCCCACTCCCTCTCTCTCCCACTCCCTCTCTCCACTCTCTCTCAACTATCTCCCTCCAACCCTCTCTCTTTGTTTTAGGTCTCTCCCTCAAGTACCCTACCTACATAACTAGATAACTCTCTCTCTTTCTCTCCCACTCCCTCTCTCTTCCACTCCCTATCTCCCATCCCCTCTCTCTCTTTCAGGTCTCTCCCTCAAGCAACCTATCTACACAAATAGATCTCTCTCTCCCACTCCCTCCCCCCTCTCTGTCAACTATCTCCTTCCCACCCCCCTCTCTCTCTATCAGGTCTCTCCATCAAGCACCCTACCACATAGCTCTCTCTCTCTCTCTCCCCCTCTCTCCCTCCCTCCATTTATCCCTCCCACTCCCTCTCTCTCCCACTCCCTCTTTCCCTCTCTATCATTCCATCCTCTTCTCTCCTTCTCTCTATCTCACTTCTCCCTCTATCTCTCCCTCCCTCCACTACTCCCTTTCAACCCTATACCCACAACCCTTAAATCATTAAGCCCTAAACCGTTAAACCCTTAACCCTCACTTCCCTCAACCCTTTAACCTCTCGACCCAATACCATAAACCCTCAACCCTATAGGTCCTCAACCTTATACCCTCAATTCTCAACCCTCTACCCTATACATTGGATCTTCAACCCTCATATCTCTATGTCCTTTCCTCCTCTTCTCTCCTTCTCTCTATCTCACTTCTCCCTCCATATCTCCCTCCCTCTCTACCCTAATCCATAAACCCTCTACCCTGAACATTGGAACCTTGACCTTAAACCCTCAACCCTTAACCCTTAAACCCTGAACCTTGAACCTTGAACCCTGAACCCTGAACCCTATACCCTAAACCCTAAACCCTATACCCTCAACCCTTAAACCCTTAAAATCTCTACCATTATCTCTTAACCCTTAACCCTTAATCTATCAACCCTAATCCATCAACCCTTAAACCCTTAAACCCTCTACCCTCTATCCTGTACATTAAACCCTCAACCCTTAATCCCTCAACCCTTAAACCCTCAACCCCTATACCCTCTACTGTCTCCATTAGACCCTCAAACATAATCC
>VDFB02270651.1:144731156-144753212 GCA_007258455.2 Sequoia sempervirens | reverse complement strand
CCATTGTCTTCCATCCCTCCTCCCCCTTTGTTGGTCTCCTCCTCACCCTCCCCGTCCATCACCTCCATCATCTCCCTGTCCTCCTCTATCTCCTCATCCACCATCTCCTCTCCCTCCCCCCCTCTGACCCCTATCCCCTCTTCGGCCTCTTGGGCCCATACCTCTGCATTCTACCAATGTTGGCTATTGTGGATTTGTCAAAGGAACCGGTCTGTGTATCAACCACCAGGAATCATACTCTAGTGTGGTACCTACATCAACATCCCCTCCCCTCCACTCCCAATCCAATACCTAAAGGGCATCGATCTCCTACTCTACCATAGTAACTACAATATGAGGTTCCCAGGGATGTACCTCTTGCGAGGACCATGCAAACTCTGTAGTGCCAACTAGAAGACCTTTTCTCTCCCCAAACTATCTTTGAACCCTCTCTGAGAGATACATCTCAATGATATGTTGGGTCTGCACTGTGTGCTCGATGAGATATCTAGGCTGATGACACCATGGCATGTGATCGTCCTCATCAATTCATAAATCACAAGTCCTGTATGGCCTCCAAATGAAATTGACCAATGTGTCCAGACCAAGCCTCCAGTAACCAACATCCCCCACATGTGTTTGTGTTAGGGCCCCCTAGTACATATAAACATATGGAGTTCCTAATCCCAACTGTCGCACCATTGGAGGTCAGAACACTACTATGTACTCCTAGGCCCATACTGTCAATAGTGTAACCCCACAGATCAAACTCTGTCCTCCCATGTAGGCGATTTCATGCAGCTAAAAGTAAAACATGGCCAATAGACATGGCCCCCAAGTGTACACTGTTCCAAAGTGAACCATCAATCCGAGCATCTGTCACTAGCCTACTGGGAAACCATGACCCCTGTGGTTGGGAATCATCACTCCTGCTATGAATATACACATAACACAATCATATCTATCATATTGCTCTACCAGCGTGTCCCATCAGATATCGTAACCTTGGATCCCAAGCTCTTCATCGTCATCACAATCATAGTACTCATATAATGCCTCCAATCCTCGAGTGGGGTCATAATGTACCCACTCACCATGAATCAAAAGCCATAATATCTTGTACACATCCGCCAGGGTGACTGTTGCCTCCCTTGTCAGAAAGTGGAAGTTTCTCGTCTCAGAGTGCCATCACTCTACCAATGCATTCAACATCACCCTGTTTTCCATAATCACGGGCATATATGTGACATAGAACAAACCCAGGTCTAGAAATTCCTATCTCTCCTCATTGCCCAATTGGTCCCATAGTTAGAAAACATCTGGTCTCGACTCTCGCGTATAAATAGGAGGTAGACACTCCTAAAATCATCAAGCAAACTATTATGTCAATCCAAGACCTTCAGTTGACCTATTGAACCTAAGTTGACCAAGTCAAAATTTCCTAATATGGGGAAAAATTTTAACCAAACAATTGCATTGCAATTTTTCAAATGCATCACACATATCATCCATCAGCTCACAACTGCAATTGCGTTGCTCTCCTCTCACATGTGTAATTCTGTACAACACGTGTCACATCTTGTTGTTTGTGTCACTCCTATCCATATATGTGGCTTAGTAAATCACTTGCATCACACAATTTTGTGCGTCATGACTTGGATGCCCCTGCCCTAACCCTAATGCAATTGTGTTACGAAAAAATGATTGCAGTGAACCACTTATCATCTGTGTTGAACACACATGCAATTGTGTCACAAAATTCTACGATGCAATTGCCTGCTAATTTTTTTCCCTATCTAAACGTGCAAAAATTGAAAAACTTAAAAGTTGGGCTAGTAGTACATATTGGGGTGGGTGCTCCCTCAGGTTAGTGGTATCTTCAGATGCGGTATGCGTGGTGGGTGGCCTCTGGAACATGTGACATCTTCACTAGAAAATCACTCAGACCGCTAGGAATTTCTAAATTGGGAATGCACAAATGAAGCTTTTTCTCACTCAAATTTCTATTTATAGGTACAAAATTAGGGTTTTGCACTTGCCTTGTCTATTGGGTGCACCTTCTGATGACTTCGATCTTGAATTTTCTCCCTTTATCGACTTTGAAAATCATTTTCATCTACACCATCGAATTCCTGTCCATCCATGTGTCTTATTGGGACAATTTTCCAATTTTTTTTTAAACCTTTTGAATATTTGCAAAATTTTCCTGAGGAGGCATACCTATACCTTGACATCACTGGGGCATCCTTTGACTGAATTTATTTGAAACAATGCGATGAATTGCATTATGTCAAAGAGGGGAAAAATGTAGACACTGGAAAAATGTCCTAAGTTTGCGAGCGCCATTTTTCTTGGTCATTGTCCTTCGATAATTGAATAATTTTAATTATTTGATTATTCTTGATCACATTCCTCTATTAATTAATTAATTTTTAATTATTTAATTAATTCACTTTCTAATCCCTATTCTATCTTGATCAATTAAATAAATTAATTGCATCGCTAATATCCCCCTGTCTTCATTATTTAAATAAATTAGTTTTTATTTAATTATTCTCTTGTCATCTTTCATCTATGGTTAAAATATTATTATTAATTATTTAACTATTCACTCCCTCTTTTAATTCTCCCATTTATTAGATAATTTTAATTGTCCTCCATGTGTCTCTTGTATTAAACAATTAAATCAATTTAATAATTTAATACCTCTTTTCACATTTCCTCTCATTTAATTAAAATAATTATGCAAGTTATTTTAATTGAGTCTCCACTTGTCCATTTCCTCTTTTGCTCAAATAAATAATTCAAATGAATTATTTATTCTACACTTGGTCAAATATTCCTGTCTCATGAATTAATTATTTGTCAATTTATAATTCATTCATTTCCTCCCACTTGCTATTAATATGTCATGGCTATCGACGTTATAACCATCAATACCCCACCTCTTTTTGGTGCATCAATCCTCCACCATTGATCTTGACATCTTTCTAGAATTTTAATCTCGATTGTCCATTCGAAAGGTTGTTGATAAAAGCAGCCTTCCTCCATTTTTTCCTTACAACCATTATCTCCAATTTCCTTGCTTACTATTTGCATGTATTTTCACAACTTCAACAACAAATCTAAGGGCAATATTAGCAAAAGAAGAAATAGGAGAGACAAGAGAAGGAATCAACTACAATGGGGAGTGCTTTATTTTGTTTTTTTTCATTTTGATTGCTCCATTTGCTTGTATTCTCTTGTTTAGATGTGGTTTTTAGCTTAGAAGTTGTTGGTGTAAATAAAGTCTTGTACCTAGTTAATTCATTACTAGGGGACTTATTTACATATGTTAAGTTTACTTAGGTCCTAGGAAGGAATCTTTCTAGAAGGTGTTAGTTGTCATTAGTTGTTATCTTATCCTTTGACAACTATTACATGTGAATCTAGGTAAGTGTGATTAGTTGTCTCATGTCATATGATTAAGACACTTGTCATAATCCTATGACATCTTGCATCTCACCTTGGCTATATAACCAAGGGGTCTCTCATTGTACACAATCATATCATATCATTGACATTGAATACAGTTTATTCTTGTCACATTCTATTCTCTCTTTTGTGCTTTCCATTTGGTCTCAAGATCTTGGCAGCCTGTAATTCTAACATGGTATCGAGGCTTTGGTTGGGTGCCATTGGAGAATCTTTTACGAAGAGATACCCGGTTGAGGGGAAGTTCCATTTGTGGCTCTGTGGGGTTCATGTGGGAAGCATTTGCTTCAAAATCAGACTCCATCATTGTTTTAGAGTGTTCCGAAGTCTGTTTTTCCCCTTTTTGTTTAGATCCAGTGGAACCTCCTGAGGCCAGAAATAAATGGAGGGTTTTGAAGTTGAAGGTGGTTTGCGGATCGAGAGGTAGCTGCAATTTTTGGAGCATTTTTGGGTCAAATCTGACCCTACCATTACATCTAGAGGCCAAAAACACTAAGATCGACTACCAATGGTCAAATGGACTTGGGTTAATGCGGTGGGCAATTTTTTGCCAGGGGTTGTACCTTGGGGTTGTCAGTAATACACAAACTAGGTATGATTTTTTTAATTAAAAATTCAATTAGAAATTTTTGAAATTTTTTTATGAAAAATTTCATTGGGTCGATCAAATTACTTTTTGTAATTTTTTTTTAAAAAACACATTAAAAATAAAAAAAGTAGAGGGCAATTTATTTTGTTGTACGCAGTACCTGCAACAGCAGGTACTCTGCGCACCGCAACAAGGTACGCTTGTACCCATGGGCCCCACAGCCTGTACACTATCCTCTTGTGGTGCCGTGTGGCCTTTGGCTACAGCCCCACCAATCTACCAACATCCTTCAAATCTCCCATTGGTTGTCAAAAAATATAATCGACGACCTCCAATATAAAATCCGGCGCTCATTCAACAAAGAAAATCGGCGGCATTAAGAAAAGCGAATATTCTGATTTATTAAAGATTCTGACCAAGGGTTTGACTGACGGTGACGTCTTGTCACATGCAAAATTTAAACACATAATTTCATAATATTCCTTGGAGATTTAGTAGATTCAGACTGACCTGTGACGGACATGTACTCGTCATTTTTAAACAAAAAGAAGGAGAATATTCTTTTTTTAATTGGCCGATGGCCATCAAATTTAAAATAGTGGTTTTCTGATGTTAGCAATACGTTAGCATTTCCTAAATTTTTTCCCCCCCTCTCCAATTGAGTTTTTGATTTTGCAGTTCAACTTCGGAGGCTCATAACTTGGTCATTTTGACTCCTTTTTTTGAGCAATTTTTTTTTATTTGGACTAATTTTTTGTGCTCTTCGCATTGGTTCAATAATTTTTTACTTTTGGTCCCTTTTGTTTCCAGAAATTTCATATTCTCACAGGTGTTGTTGCTTTGTCCTCATTTTGGGAACTTTAGAAGCTCATATCTTGCTCCTACGGTAACATTTTTGGGTGCAGTTTTTTTTTAAAGTGCATGATTTTTTGTGTACTTATCATTGGTATTATCAAATTGATCTTATTTTGTACCAAAAAATTTACTTGATTCTGTGGCCTATTTTTCCATCTGTAAGCACTAAGATCAAGTCTAGCTTGTTGTTTTTGGTATCTAGCAACTGTAATCACACTAAATATAAAATGCCAAATTAGATATTGCTTGGGGGGTTTCTTGATTGAGTGATTTGGGGGAATTCTTGGTGCATTATTTTGATCTATTTCTTGTGCTCTCTCATTTTCATGGATCATTCTAAGGTTCCTTTGCTCACATCATATAATTATTCAACATGGCATCAAGATGCATGGAGTATTCTAATGACAGAGGGTCACTCTCTATATGTTGAAAATAAGGTACCTGAACCTACTGATGCAGATAAAAAGTTAAAATGGATAATCAAACATACCAAAGCTCTTGGGTGTCTTCGTAGACTAGTTTCTCAAGATTTGTTGTTCCAAATTGAATCATGTAAGAATTCTCATGAAGCTTGGGAAAATTTGAAAACATTATATGGTACTACAGATGAAGTAGGAGGCTATCAAATTGATAATGATTGGATGAATATTGATCCTAAGAACTTTGACGACATCCAATACTACATCACTAAGGTTAATGATCTAAGAGAGCAATGTAAAGCATGTGTAATTGACAGGAAGGACATTCAGTTGGTCTACAATACAATGAACAAACTTGGTCCTGATTATGCTTCTTTTGTTTCTAGCTTTCATACTCATAGATTGACTATGGGATCTGCATATAGTACACCTTCATTTGCATCATTTTCTGAGATGTTGATACATGAGCAACAAAAGCTTATCTCAATGGGTCTCATCAAGAATTCTAAATCTCAGGCATTGTTGGTTAGTTAGGTGAAAGAATCAGAATCAGATAAGAAATAGAAGAAAGCAAAGAATAATCTACATTCAAATCAAGCAAAGAAAAAATCCTCTTGTAAAGGGGAATCATCTAAGAAGGAGAGGCCTACTTGTGCACATTGTAAGAAAGATGGACATGAAGAACTCTATTGCTATAAGAAGGATATTGATGAGTTGAAAAATATTCTCAAAAAGAATCACATTGATTTTCCTTCTAGAATTTCTGAATCACCTCCTCCTCCTTCTTCTTCAAAACTGTCTAAAAAGGACAAAGGTCAAGCATCTACATCAGGAAATAAAGGTCGAGCTCTTTGTGCTTTTTTAGGTCCAGGATCAGGGAGATGGCTTCTAGATTCAGGAGCATCACATCATATGACATCTTCATAGTCTATATTCTCTTCATTTCAGCCTTGTACTATGTCTCCTATCTTGATGGGAAACAATACATACATGAGTGTAATTGGGAAGGGATCTATTAGTTTTGGGGACAACACTTTTTTAGGATGTTTTGTGTGTTCCTCATTTGATGAACAATCTTCTTTCCATATATCAGATTACACATGGTGGAGATGGGAGAACTATGGAGTTCACACGTGACTAAGTCACCATTCAAGACTTGGAGAGTAGAGAGATCATTTCTAATGGGGTGGTTGATCATTCATCTCGGTTGTATACCTTTGAAAAAATTTCTTCTGATGATGACATTGTTCCTACAACTGTTGATCATATGAACCATGATTCAGAGGAGACATTTGGCTTTTTGAACTTGGGAGTTCTCACATCAGATCTAGTTCTTGAGTCATGCATTTTATCTCCTCCATCTACTGTTGTAGTTGATGATGCTTGTGTTTCCACAGTTTGGGTTTCTTGTGATTCAGTGCAGTAGGATATACATAGTCTTCAAGATATGGCTACTTTGGATGGCTTCTTGATATGTATTTTAGACTTGTTCATGGAGTCTCATCTTGCAAATTTGGGAGACATCATCAATGAATTTAATCTTCTCTTTGATGGAGAAGAACCTTCTTTAGTTGTTGTGAGGGAACACCTTGACCCTCTTGTTCATTCTCTACATGATCATTCTTTGCAGATTGATGTGACTGTGGATAATATTGGATAACATTTGGAGGAGGCTTATTTATCTTTAGAGGGGATATCTTTGTCTTTAGATCATGTTCTACATTCATCTCTACTAGATGTTGGATTGTCCTCTTCAGCAGTGTGGCCTAGAACACCTGTTTGGAGTGTGTTAGCTTTCAGGATTGACATGGAGACACTTGAGCATGCTTCAGAGACATCATCATCCACCATCCATATTCTTGACATCCTGCATACCATCTTGGTTTTGTTTCTTCCTAAGGAGAGGAATGATATTCAGCGAGATTAGATCATCTTCAGCATTCAATGTCGAGCTTCTACCATCATTGCAGGAGACTCAACATTGAAGGGGGGCTGCCTTGTCTCTCTTCTACTTCTTTCTTATGGGGGGGTATTTTTCCTCACATGGGGTTTTTTACCTTCTCATTCTTCATTAAGAGTATTTCACATTTCTTTTTTGTATTTCATCTCTCTTTTGGGGAGGAGTTTTGTCCCACTGGGTTTTCTCCTTTTCTCTGTTTCTGAGAGATTTCATTTTCATTTGCATTGCATGTACATGGGTACCTAACATGGCCTAGTAGTCATGACCCATTCTTGCATCTTTGTGTCATTTGCATAACAATCTTCTACTCCCTAAGTTGCACTTAAGGGGGGGTGTTGGTGTAAATAAAGTCTTGTACCTAGTTAATTCATTACTAGGGGACTTATTTACACATGTTAAGTTTACTTAGGTCCTAGGAAGGAATCTTTCTAGAAGATGTTAGTTGTCATTAGTTATTATCTTATCCTTTGACAACTATTACATGTGAACCTAGGTAAGTGTGATTAGTTGTCTCATGTCATATGATTAAGACACTTGTCATAATCCTATGACATCTTGCATCTCACCTTGGCTATATAACCAAGGGGTATCTCATTGTACACAATCATATCATATCATTGAAACTGAATACAGTTTAATCTTGTCACATTCTATTCTCTCTTTTTTTCTTTCCATTTGGTCTCAAGATCTTGGCAGCCATAACCAATTCTACAACCATAACCAATTCTAACAAAAGTTACGTGGCTGTCACTTTATCTAGGCTAGAGTATTTTCCCCCATCTTACACCTCCCACTCCCTCTCCATTACTCCCTCTCTCTCCAACTCCCTCTCTCTCCCTATCTTTCAGGTCTCTCCCTCCCACCCCCTCTCTCTCTCCCTCTTCCCCTCGCCCTCCCTCTCTCTCCCTCCCCCTTCCCCTCTCCTCCCTCCCCCTCACCCTCGCCCTTTGTCCTCCCTCCCTCTCTCTCCCTCCACCTTCCCATCTACCTCTCCTCCCTCCATATTTCACTCTCCCTCTCTCCCTCCCCCTCTCCCTCTCACTCTCCCTCCCTCTCTTCCCCCCTCTCCACAGCCCCTCTCTCCCTCCACCACTGCCCCAGGGATCCATCTCACTCCAGCCAGCCCCTTCTCTCCCACTCCCTCTCCTCTTGGGTCTCCCTTCCACTTCCCACTCCTGCACTCTCTCGGGGTCTCTCTCCAGCTGCATCTCTCTCTCTCTCTCTCTTTGTCTCTCGTCTCTTGGGTCTCTCCTCCCTCTTTCCTTGCCCGCCCTACAGAAGAATCATGGAATTCTCCTTGCTCCTGAGAAATACATGCAGCCGCAGGCGGCCTGTACAGCCCGCAGGCAAACGTATGCAGCCTGAGCATGCAGCCCGTATGTGCAGCCTGATCTTACATGCAGCCTGGCAGCCACATACATGTGTGCAGAGCAATGCTTACGTACATGCATATATGCATGCAGCCCCAGATTTTATGCTATGTTACATATATACATATGCAATACGCTTTAATACATACAATACATATGCACATATATACAAAGAGTTCGCATGCAATGCAGCCACAAACGTAAATACATACATATATACATGCCATACAAGCATGCATACATACAAACATATAAATATATATACATACATTTAATAGACTAGCATTTAACACAAAGCAAGACATAATGCGAGCATGTTATAACATGATCGCACTATGTCTTGCTATGCAAATCTTAGGCACAAATACAAAAAAGATGTCAAAACTATGAAATAACGTTAGCATGTTATAACATGAGTGCATTATATGCACTCACGTTATTGCTTGCTTTGGGAATCCCCAAGCCTTAGGCTTGGTATTTTCTTTGGAATACCAACCCAAAGGCTTGGAGTTCCTTCCCAATGCCCAAAGACGTGTTTTTGCAAATTTTACAATGTTTCACATAATCACGTTCATGCTAAGCAATCAGGTTTGCACGTGTTTCAAGGTCAAACAAATTGAACACTTGGGTAATGTTAAGCTCTCTCTTAGCTATCTAACAATGTAATTTTCCTCACATTTTGGCAATGATAAGCCTTTGATATATAATTTATTTTGTTTGTGTGCTTGTTTTTCTGAAAAAACCCAATGTTTGGTATTTTTTTTGTTATAAATTAACCGTTCATCAAAATTTCAAATAAATTACATTTTTAGAAACTAGACTCCATTCTACACATATTAAAAAAAATATTTTCAATTAGTTTTCAAAATTTATATATGACCAAAATTCTATTTTTCAGGAAGTGTCTACTTTGAAAATTAGTAAAAAATCAAATATTCATTAAAAGATTATTAAAAAAATTGGGCATAAACTACATGTATTGTTAGCTAATTGCTCATCGAAGCAATTTTAAAAATACTTAAAAAAAGTTAACCTTTTGAGGGAGCCACAAAAGTGACTGTTATGTTTTTTTGACAAAACAACACCAATTTCTATGGCCCTCTCTTTTGAACCCCTTAATCTCTACTATTTTAAAAAAATAGTAGTTTAGAAACTAGACTCGGAGCACTGTGACCATTATTTTTGTTGCATCTCAAAATTTTGAGTGTAGCTATCCTCAATTTCACATCCAAGGTCAGTATTTCTTGATTTTAGAAAAAAAGTGGCCACTTAAGACCCCTTTTTGGCTCCCCATATTTTTGCACTTACCCCCATGCTATGCAAGTTGTAGCTTCAACTTATCATCAGTGTATCAAATTTCCATATGAGAACAAATAGATAACAATTCATGGTTATCCAGAGCCTTTTTTGATGCAGAGGGTCAGGGACTTTGAAAGAAACACAAAGTTCTCAAGGTTTGCAAGACACAATCTCAACCACTCTTCCAGGCACTTTGCAAGAACACAATCTCAACCACTCTTCTATGGGCACTTTCAGTGGAGATAAGGCTCAAAGGTTCACTTGTGAATTAAAAAATCTCCCTTTTGGTTCCAAACCATTTGAAATCCACTTGAAATGAAAAATAACAGATGATCAACCCAAATTCCAAAGAAAATCAAAAGAACTTCACAAATCCACTTGTTAGATGCACTTTTTCCATCAACACAGCCAAACAGCTTCACGAGACTTTTCACCCAACTTTTCCAAAATACCTACCAAATAAATAATGAATTTAGACACCCATTAAGGACATACATAACATACTTCAATATCAGATATAACTCCTTTGGACTAGTTTAGACTTCCAATACATCACCATGGGAAAAACAAGGAAAATAGGTCAATTTAACAAAGGAAGTACCCTTCAAACTTATCCAATCATCTTGAAACCTTGGGGAAGAAAATTATATGGCTCAAAACCACATAATCCACAATTGGTTTGCACTTGTATGGCCAAAAACACTCCCAACTCAAAAACCCTCCTTTTCTAATGCAAAAACAACCTGGGCTTCTTGAAAACTAACATTCCAATCACTTCCAGAATTTTCTCATTGATTCTACACCATTAGGAAAACATATTTAGTCAATTCAAACTCAAAAATGTACCCCTTATGAAGGTAGATCTTCTGCTACTACACCCTAGCCTCCATCTTCAAGCATTTTTCACAGTCAAATCTTGGTGTACACCATTTGATTCTTCTTTCCTGCACTTTTAGATTGTTAGAATGGTATGATACATGTTAAATAGGATCCATTTCACAAGTTTCAGTCACAACCTATCATGAAATGGATCATTATTTCATGTTGACTCTCAAAATCAATGAAAAAACAGAGTTTTCCTGAGGACAATCAATATATTATGCAAAGAAATCAATTATTACTGCTTTCAGAGCCTTCAAAGGTGTTGAAACATGTAAAATAAAATCCCTAAAGCTTCCTACTAGACATAGATTCAAGAGAGATCAAGTATTTAACAAAAGAACACCATAAAAGTGCCAAAAAAATGTGTTTTTCACTATTTCCAGAAAATAGTCCAACCTCTGTACAATGCCTACTCAAAACATCCAACCTCTGTAAAAATGATTATTTTGGCTTTGTATATCCTTTTCCCAACTGATCCAACTATTTGGGATTGATTCAGTTGCATAAAAGTGATTAAAACTCATAAAAGCTAGTTACCTGCCCAAATTGGAATTCAAATATTTGAATTTCCAAATTTACATTTTATTGATTCCTACTAACTAGAAACATTAAAACCTATTACATTATTATTGATCAACCTTATTTGACACCATTAAAGTATTATAAACCAATCTAACCCCCTAGAACATGACTGTTCCCTGTATATTGCATTTTGGTCCTAGGGTCCTTATCAGGACCCTTAGGATAGTTGACTCCTTTCAAGTTCTTTTCCATTTCAAAAGCCATTATAGGCCTCAAGACATCATAGTTGATGTTTTGGAATGGTTGACAGGTCTTCCTGACCCCTACAAAATTCTGACCTTTGAAGAGCTCCTTGAAGGCCTTGGGTGCTCCTGCACCATTCTCCCCAGGAAAGAAAGATTTCTTGCCCCAAGAAGTGTCCCATGTGTTGCCACCAAAAGACCCCTTGATCTCATATGTTTTCATCTTCCAATGAGCAAGTATGTAGTCTCCCAAAGTCACTGTCTTCCTCTTTTTCCAATCTGCATTCTTGATAGAATCAAAACTTTGATAAGACTGCCTCTTGGCTGTTTGATCTCAACCTGCCCTTGTACCCTGTTTCTGCCTTCATTTCCTTATCTCCTTTGTGAAATGACATCACCTCTATCACCCTCAACTATATGGCATGCAATATTCCCCACCTTAATACTGTTCAAGTCCCACAAATTTTGCTTTTTAGGATTGTATCCTTCACAACCCTGCTGCAACTTGTCTTTTTTCAACCTACCAATGTCTTCCCCTATTTCACCCTACTTATTCACCTGCAAACTCTTCTCAAAACAGATCATAAAACTTTCATTTGACTACTCCAAAGGCAAAGGCACTAATTTGTATCTAACATCTCCTTTGTGAACCAAATATAAGTTATGAAATCCATCATGCAATGTCCTAGCATACTGCCATGGTCTCCCCAAGATGATATGACCACAAGTCATTGGAATGACATCACAAAGCACCCTATCATGATATGATCCAATTGAGAAATCAACAAAATCTCTCTTACCAATATATACATGCTGTCCTTGAGTTACCCAAGTGGCCTTATAGCCTGGAGTAGGGTGATCAAATGTTTCAATCCCTAACTTGGTTACCATATCAACTAAAACTAAATTGCTATGTGACCTTGAATCTATGAGCGATCTGCAGATCTTACCATGACTCAAACAATTTTTTTTTGAAAATAGTTACCTTTGGCTCTTGATGAAGTCTTTCTCCTTCTTGACCATAAGAAACTCACCATGAGTCCACGGGGTCTACCATGAATGTTTTTGATTCTTCCTTCTTGTCTTCTTCTTCTTGTACCAAGTTAGCTCTCCTATCTGCCCTTATCGGCTTGTTCCCATTTAGGACACTTGAAGGAAGGATGCCCTGGTTCATTGCAATTGAAACACCTACCCGTGAATGGTCCTCTACCTTGTCCAAATGCCTCCTCTGTCCACCCCTTATTCTTTCTTCTGTCCATTCCTTGTCCCTTATTCTCTATTACCTCTGCCACTATTTGAACTTCCTCTTCCACCATTGCTTGACCTTTCTTGCTTCCTCTTCACCTTTTCCTCAGCTCTAATGGCCAATTGAAAACATTCTCCTAATGTCCTTGGAAATTGCAAACCAATCTCATCTTGTAGATTATACCTCAAGCCATTGATATACCTAGCTATTTTCTCATCCTCTTCCTCATAACCTCCTCTAATACTAAGCTTGTGAAATTGCTCAGTATAGGACATCACATCCATGTCCTTTTGCCTTAAATTCTGCCTCATCCTCTTCACATGAATTGTGTAATCAGATGGTAGGAATTTCTCCTTGACCAAACTCTTCATCCTAGCCCATGTAGAACTTTTTCCAATCCTCTAGCCATCCTATCATTCTGAAAACTAGTCCACCATGTCAATGTTGTGCCTCTCAACTTGGTTTTGGCAAACTTAACCTTCCTCTCTTCATCCATCTCTCAAACTCAAAATAGTTCTCTAAGACATCAAGCCATCCCTAACACCTCTTCACTATCCATCTTCCCTTGATAGATAGGAAAATCTATGTGACTCTTCCCTCCATGACCTTGTACTGCCTTCAACAATCTCAGTAACCTCCTTTCCTCGGGGTCCTCTGTCTCATCTGCTTGTTGTTCCTGATTTACCCTCACATGCTCTTCATCTTCATCATTGTCTTCTTGGTCTTCTTGTCTTCTCTCCTCCTACTCCTCTCAAGGTTATTTATCCTTGCTTGCATGGTCTCTCTCTCCCTTCTCCATTTCCTTTCTTCTCTTGCTCTGGCCTGCTCTCTTGCTGCTTCTTGTTCCCTTCTTTCTCTTCTCTCCCTTTCCAAGATTTCCTTCAACTCTTCCAACTCTCTTGCCAATTGATTTTTTGGTGCCATTGTTGTTTCTCCAATCCCTAAAGGACCTACTCACTGCTCTGATACCACTCTGATGCAGAGGGTCAGGGACTTTTGAAAGAAACACAAAGTTTCAAGGTTTGCAAGACACAATCTCAACCATCTCCAGGCACTCTGATGGAGACAAACCTCAAAGGTTCACTTGTGAATTAAAAAAACCTCCCTTATGGTTCCAAACCATTTGAAATCATCTTGAAATGACAAATAACAGATGATCAACCCAAATTCCAAAGCAAATCAAAAGAACTTCACAAATCCACTTGTTAGATGCACTCTTTCCACCAACACAACCAAACAGCTTCACGAGACTTTTCACCCAACTTTTCCAAAATACTTTCCAAATAAATAATGGATTTAGACACCCATTAAGGACTTACATAACATACTTCAATATCAGATATAACTCCTTTGGACCAGTTTAGACTTCCAATACATCACCATGGGAAAAAAAAGGAAAATAGGTCAATTTAACAAAGGAAGTACCCTTCAAACTTATCCAATCATCTTGAAACCTTGGGGAAGAAAAATAAATGGCTCAAAACCATAGAATCCACAATTGGTTTGCACTTGTACGGCCAAAAAAAATCCCAACTCAAAAACCCTCCTTTTCTAATGCAAAAACAAGGGCTTCTTGAAAACTAACCTTCCAATCACTTCCAGAATTTTCTCATTGACTCTACACCATTAGGAAAACATATTTAGTAAATTAAAACTCAAAAATATACCCCTTATGAAGGCAGATCTTTTGCTGCTACACCCTAGCCTCCATCTTCAAGCATTTTTCACAGTCAAATCTTGGTGTACACCATTTGATTCTTCTTTCCTACACTTTTAGATTGTTAGAATGGTATGATACATGTTAAATAGGATCCATTTCACAAGTTTCAGTCACAACCTCTTATGAAATGGATCATTATTTCATGTTGACTCTCAAAATCAATGAAAAAACAGAGTTTTCCTGAGGACAGTCAATATATTATGCAAAGAAATCAATTATTACTGCTTTCAGAGCCTTCAATGGTGTTAAAACATGTAAAATAAAATCCTTAAAGCTTCCTACTGGACATAGATTCAATATAGATCAAGTATTTAACAAAAGAACACCATAAAAGTGCCAAAAAATTGTGTTTTTCACTATTTCTAGAAAACAATCCATACAATGCCTGCTCAAAACATCCAACCTCTGTACAAATGATTATTTTGGCTTTGTATATCCTTTTCCCAACTGATCCAACCATTTGGGATTGATTAAGTTGCATAAAAGTGATTAAAACTCATAAAAGCTAGTTACCCGCCCAAATTGGAATTCAAATATTTGAATTTCCAAATTTACATTTTATTGATTCTTACTAACTAGAAACATTAAAACCTATTACATTATTATTGATCAACCTTATTTGACACCATTAAAGCATTATAAACCAATCTAACCCGCTATAACATGACTATTCCCTGTATATTGCATTTTGGTCCTAGGGTCCTTATCAGGACCCTTAGGACAGTTGACTCCTTTCAAGTTATTTTCCATTTCAAAAGCCATTATAGGCATCAAGACATCATAGTTGATGTTTTGGAATGGTTGAAAGGTCTTCCTGACCCCTGCAAACTCTTGGCTCTTGAACTGACCCCTAAGGACCTTGGGTGCTCCTGCACCATTTTTCGATTGCAAAAACTTGGAGGAGAAGTATTACAAGATGCCATAAATTCTTAAGAATGGTGAAGTACTAGTACCATCGTACTTGTTATACACATAGAATATTGAGAGGGGGGCGAGTGAATTAGTATTCTACTAATCCATTTGATTACTAACCATCCAATTATTAAAACATATCTAGCTGCAACTGTAAGTAAAAACATGGAAAGGGTCATAAAATCGCACAACACATAGACACCAATATTTTTATGTGGAAAACCAAAAATGGGGAAAACCATGGTGAGGATTAACTCACAATATGTTATAATCGGTCATAAAATATTATAGGGGACACTACTAGTATACACTATCCTTGAAAGGCTTACAACCAGAGTACAAAAGGATATGGCTTACCACCAGAATACAAAAATAGATGGATCACTTCCAAGAATATGAATTGAATGGAATGCACCTTCTAACTGCTTAGTATAGTTCCAATTAAGATTTGGAAGATAGAAAACCTTGCACTGAATTGTAGGTATACAAAAACTATCAACAACTACCAATGACTTCACATCATCACTTCTTATCATCTCTATCTCTATGTATCTACATGTACATCTCTATGTAAATATATATGTGTTCAATACAAGGATGTTTCATATATACATGGCTACATCTTCATACATCAATTAGGTCAGTCTAATTGGGTGTAAGCATACTTAACTCAAAATATCTTTCCGACTTCAAAACAAAAACTTCTTTGGTGCTCTATGCAAGACATGATTTAGGTCGGTCTATACCTAAAAAGAAAATTTTTAAACCTCCACGAAGCATGCACCACATGTTCAAATCGGCCAGAAGAAGATCATACCAAAAACTATAAGACAAACTTTTGACATTTATAACTTTCAACTCCTTTGACCTAGATTGTTGAATTCCTAACCAAAGCTGCATGTAAGACCCTTGAATAATCTATCAAAATCATATGAGCTGATATTCTACTCAAAGTGATTCTACACCAAATTATTGGATCAATGTGGCACAGACACAGTTTACTGAATGAGTAGATCATCAGCCACCAAACAATGTTGGCATTAATGACAACAAACCAGAGATGTCCTTTATTCTTCCAACAATCTCCTCCTTTTTCATTGATGGCAACATGTGCCAAAAATGAATCTTACTTCAATATCAAAATTGTGCGACATCAAATTTTTCAACTCTCCCTTTCAAATAACAAAAACACAAAATTGTTTTTAAAACCAAAACATTATTTAAACTAAACCTTCCTCCACATAGAACCTTCTCCCCCTTTGAAATCAAGGACAAAGGGTAAGGAAAAATTAAATAGAGACTTTTATCAAGAGATAGGGGCACCTTGTAATTCCTTGATAATTTCTTCCCAAGTTGGTTTCCATCATCCCAAATCCCTTTTTCTCTGGTAAGAGATTTATGTAGTGATTCCAGTTCCACTAAACATTCTTCTCCTTCTTCCAGAGTGGACAAAATGATGTTCATCTTCTCCAATTTTTCTGCATCTACCAAGGCACTTGATATGGGAATATTTTTGGACATTACCAGATCTCCAAGTTGTCTAAACTACCTTATTGCATCCTTATTTTTCCTCTACAAAATGAAAAACTTGTTTTGAATGTCTACAATAGAAGTCTAACCAATCTAGTTTCTATCATCTACAACCTTGTAGTCTCTAGAGGCATCAACAAGTTGATACTCTATTGAGTCCATTAAGTCCTTAATGCCTCAAGTGGCATCATTCCACCACATGTAGCATACAAATAATATCTGAGCTTCCTCATCACAGTCCCTTACCTCCTTCAAACTTTACAATACTTTTTCATGTGTAATTGGACACTTATCTTGTAGAATCAGTAACCTTTTCTCTAGAAGACTTGAATCTGCCTCTTTCAAAGTCTGCAACTTAAGGTTAGAGCTATATTCCTTGACAAAATCAACTATAAACTTTAAGTTCTCAATCGGTGGTAAGGAATCATTAGTGGTGACACCAGGGGTTGTCTCTTGTAAATCTCTAATAGCTTTATTTATCAATTCATTTCCTTTCTGATAAGTCTCAACAATTTCTCGTGTAACAGAGTTGAGAAAAGTACCAAAAGTCTTAATTCTTTCACTTGGTGCAATCTTAGTCAAATCTACATAGCACAGATGTGATGGTAGCTTAATTAACTAAGGTGGTCGCACAGGATGAAGTCTTTTTTTCCTTGTCAGTAGACCTTTGAGAGTGATTTCAGATGATTCTCCAGTTGGCTTTGATAACTTAGTAGCCTTGGGGTTTTCTTCTTCACTTCTTTCAGCCCGAGTTGCTTTGTTGTCTTCTTCTTCCTTCTTTTCTTCTTCTTTTTCCTCTTCTTTTTTCTTCTTCTTCGGAGGATTTTCCAAAAGATTTATCTTTTTTTTTATTTCTCTTTCTTATCCTCATCATCCTTATCATCATTTTTCTTTTTATCCTTGCTCCCTTCATCTTCATTTTTATCTTTCTCACCATTATTTCTGGTAGATTCATGATGTTGTTATGGTTCATTACCGATATCATCTTTATGTTGATCTTCAATTTGTTTGTTGGTTGTCTCCTCTATATCATTTGGAGGGGCAGGTGCCTCTGAAATATCATGTATTTTACCAACACTTTCTAAAATTGGATGATCCATTACCTCTGTGATATTAACATGCTCTTGTGCTTGAGCTATATGGGATGAAGAGCTGGTTCTTGTCCCATAATTCTTTGCAAAATTTTTAATTGTGTCCAGAGTTTCTTGCTTTACCTTTTCTATATTATCTTTCTCCTTGACTCTTTGTTTGACTCTAAACAATGTAGAACATTCTTTTAACAAATTAGTAGCCTCTTCCTCAAATAAGGAGGATCCATAAAAATTTAAGGCATCAGTTCTCATCTTGTCAGTAAGATTTATAGCTTTGTTCCTTCTTTGTACTAATGCTTTCCAAACATTGTCAGTCACTTTGTTCTATATAGTTTCCATACTCATAGTGCAAATAACTATATATTGAATGAAAGCATTAATAATGGTATCCTTATCTTCATTATTGACTTCCTCAAACAACTCAACAGTTGGAAATTTTTTTTTCAGAGTCTATCATATTATTCACCAAGTCTTCCAAATTTAGAGATGGTCAATCACTTACCAGAAGAGAGAAAGGCATGCCCTCCTTAAGATTTGATGTGCATTCTTCATTCTTCTTCTTATGCACATGAATTTTGAAAGCATTCTCTTCTTCCTTTTTCTCTTCATCTATTGAGATATTGACTCTATTTTCTACTTCTTCATTGCTAGTGGAAGTATTGCTCCTTTTATTCCTTTTCAACTATTGCTCTTCTTGCAAGCCAAGATCTATTTCTTCAAGTATACAAATTCACTTAGGTTTATTTTCCTGCTTTCCTTTTTCTTTACTTTTCTTCTTTCAGGAGTAGCATATGGTGCAACAGGGGGTATGTTATTTCTTTTAGAAGCATAGGTACTAGGACTGGTGGAGGTAGTTACATCAATTGATGCAGGAGTACTGTGTTCTTTCTTCTTCCTTTTCTCTATGGAAACAACACTAGAAGTAGGTGTAGTAGTTGAAGATATTCTTTCTGATTTCCTCGGTCTAGAGGACTGTTCAACTGATCTGGTATTCCTCTCATCAAGATCTTCCTTTAATAGATCAATATCATACTTAGAGAATGAATTCCCTTGGAAGAATGCCTCAACATTCTTTCTTGTCATTTTTTCTCTTTGGGATGCAGAAGTTTCTAAGTGCACCTCACTAGATTTTTCTTCATATGTTCCATGTCAGGGTAGAGAGGGATCCCTTGGACTGCTTAACAACATTTCAATGAACCTCTCAGTATTTTTTTCATCAACCTCATATCCTAGAGGTTCTATCCAAAGAGTTCTGGGTTCAACCACTTCCATGATGCATTCATCAGTGGTTACAAGAAAAGTTATTTCCTTTGCATACTTCTTCACTAGGCTTCTAGGAATCTTATCTCTTTCATACATATCATTCTAGAAAAATGCAAAGGATGTAGTCAAAGCATTATTCTATGCTCTAAAATCTCCAAGAATGTGCAAGTGTTCAAAGATTTGATGTGTGACTGGCTTGTTGTGCTCCCATATAATGTTTTTCCTTCCCAGTAACTCCCTAAAAAAGTAGAACAATATACAAACTACCAATGTACCACACTTGAAAGAGTGTTTCTTTGACTTAATCAAGATAAAATTCTCCATAAGTTACGGTCAGAACAACTCACATAGATCATAATCTCTCCCATGCACTACCATTTCATATGTAGTATGAATTGTTGTAGTAGACACAAAATTGCCTCAGTTGGTAAAGTATATTTTCTATCCAATCATAGCAGTAGCATATCTCATGGTTGGGTTTGTGATGGGTTTAGTAGTCATATATCTCTCCTAATATGTGGCTCTAATCAAATTCATAACCACATTATTTTTCACATCTTTCAGCACTGGTATGGGTCTAGTGGCACAAAGACCAGTTATGGCTTGGATTACTTCCTTGGTAATTAACCCGACTATGCTTGTCCACATAAAATTATCATGTATCCTACTAAGTTCCATCCTAAAAAATTTAGAATCCATCTCATTGGAAAATTTTGGGAACTAGTTCCAAACATCCATCTTCTTCCCCACTAGGTTTTCATATTCAAGTTTTACGGAGTAATCATCTCCTTTTCAAGCTTCGTAAAAAAATAGGGTTTGATGCCAAATGCTCTAAATCGCTTTCAAATCTCTTCAGCTTGGTCTGCTTCTTCCCAATTGTGAAAATGTGATTTAACTTCACTTAGTTTCTCACTTTATGTCTTACAAAATTTTCCCTAATTTTGCATTAAATACATTCCAACTTCAAAAGCTGATAAACACTATGAAATACATTGTAAACCCTAAAATGCTTTGCAATTCTCTAGTTTTACATATTTTCTGCCAAATAATTCTTCAACATCTTTAGAATGACACCTTACATCATATATCCTCGTGTCACTGCTTGACACCTCTTATATCGGGGGTTTGTTAGATTTCTTTGTCACTACTCCCCCTAAAACCATTACTAGGTTTAGTTTTTAGAGGAAGTATATCCACTAGATGCAGATATAGATGCATTTGATTCATCCTTTTTCTTCCACATTTTCTCCATTTCCTTTTTAACCTTAGTAGGATCAATTTTATTCACAATTTTATTCCTTTGATATGGATTAGGTTTCTTCTCATTTTTGCTTTTGCAAAATTTTAAAATGTGTCTCAATTTATTGTAGGTGTAACACACAACATGTTTCTGACCAAACTAATTTGCATTTAACCTTGATCTACACTTAATAGCTTTATGTCCAAAGGTATTGCATGTATAGCAATAACCTTGAAAAGACTGAATCATTATATCGGTATTGAATCTATTCATCATTATTTGACTTCTACACTCAGTAGCTCTATGTCCAAACTTATTGCAAGCAAAGAATTTTCTAGCAAAGAATCCAACATTTTGATTCATTCTAATTCTACATTCTATTTCCCTTTGGCCAAATTTATTGCATGAAAAAAAATGCCATTAAAAGATAGGTACCTTTGAGCATTAGGTTGTTTGATAGGAGTCCTTTCGATATTGCTTCCGTGGTTCTTGATCTGCCTTCCATTTCTTTGAGTCTTCCTTTGATTGTCCACTTTGTTAGGAGTCTGATTTTCCTTTGAGCTTTGTCCTCCTTCAAGTCTTAAACCACTTTTATCCTTAGAGGGTTTTTGAAAAGAAATCAATTCATCAAGCATTGTGGTGCTTGCTTTGAATTTATCCTCATGAGATTTTTCCTTTACTAAGTCAGATCTTAGTGTTACCACTTCTTGTTCAAGCTTTGTGCATTCATTAATTTTTCTTTGGATTTTGGCTTTATGATATTCTTCAATTCTTTTCTTTTCTTCCACTTGTAGCTTTAGTTTGGTGATTTCCTCATTTTCCTTTTCCAACTGATCACTGAATTCTCTATGCCTTTCTTTGAATTTCTTGATTTGTTCTCTTAATTTTTTGATGCATTCATTCGCTTCTTTTAAGTTTTCCTTTAGAGATTCTTTCTTAGTTTCACTTTTTTCTAGATCTTCAAGGGTAACATGGAGTTCCCTAGATGCTGAAATTTTTGTTGGAGGAGCAAGATACTTTTTGTCAACCATGTGTTTATACTTCAAGATCTTCCTTAAGTTAAAATTATTAAAAGGAACCAAGCTTTGATACTAATTTTTAAACACACATAATACTTAGAGGGGGGTGAATCAACATTCTACTAAACCATTTGATTACTAACCATCCAATTACTAAAACATATCTAGCTGCAACTGTAAGAAAAAACATGGAAAGGGTCATAACATCACACACCACATAGACACCAGGATTTTTATATGGAAAACCAAAAATGAGAAAAACCATGGTGAGGATTAACTCACAATATATTGTAATGGGTCATAAAATATTACAGTGCACACTTCCAGGACACACTGTCCTTGAAAGGATCACAACCGAAGTACAAAAGGATATGGCTTGCCACCAGAATACAAAAAAATATGAATCACTACCAAGAATATGAACTAAATGGAATGCACCTTCTA
>VDFB02270651.1:144694718-144726745 GCA_007258455.2 Sequoia sempervirens | reverse complement strand
ATTACACTTTGAGAGTTAACTTTCCTGAATGACCAATTGTTTGAGTCCTCTTGGAACTTTATGATGCAATTCATTGTATGGATGCCTTTCCTTAAGCATTTTTGGATCTGTTTCTACATTAGCCCCTCTTTGGGTTCTTGGGGAATAACATGTCGAGTCTCAACCCTTGTGGGAGCCCATTTTACACCACATGCTTTATAATTTTCTATCTGGATCAACAACATGGCTTGTCCTATACCTACACAGAAAAAAAAGGTTAGATAAAAATAATATATTATTTTGATGTTTCCTCCTTGGCTCCTGGCACATTTCTTGTTCTTGCTGAATTGTTTCAATGTATCATTAGCAACATTCTCCATTATTGCTGATAATTCACCTAGGAATGTTCATAGTCAGATCTCTAACAACTTTTGATATCTCTTATAGGTCTATCAGGAGCTTGGGGACAAGGATGGTGCACCATTCCAGAACCAACTCGAAGACTTATAGGAAATGATGATTATGTTCATTCTTATGTGTCTTCTTTTCTTTCATCTTCAATAGTGTAGAATGCTTCTGTTGCTACATTGTCACAGCTACTCCCATGGCTTGTGTGGGATATTTGATTTCCATTACCCAATGAATATAAATTTGGCATTTGTAAATCACTTGTTCAATTCTGTATCTTTTCCTTTTATCTAAAACAATATTTGAACATAGCAACTGAATACAGAATGAAAGCATCTCTTTTCATTTATGCAATTCTTAATGCTGTAATTGAATCAGACAACTTAAACAAATTGCATCTTGATACTTCAAAATAATTCAAACACTTGCAATGGTTGAACATCCGCAGAGGTTAATTTTAAATTTCACCTTAAAATGAATCTTTGAACAAACCAACTCCATCAAATTGAGCTATAGTGAAAATTTGATAACACAAACTAAATGCCAATTTCATCCCAGTTCAAAATAACACACATCAATATGCAAACCAAGGCGCCATGTCACAAAGCATCAATCCTAATCCAAATCCAACATATGACCTTAATACTAACATCATGACACCAAACCAAAACAATGTAACACCATCTCTTGTAGATACTTTGATACAAGAAGTGCGGACCCTCCAACAACAAATGACAAACATACAATTGGGGACCAACAAGAAGACCTATTCCATGGAGGAATTATGCCCATTTCCATCTGATCAAAATATATACATGCCACCCTTTCCCCCTCATTTCACAATACCACCTTTTCCTAAGTATAAGGGGAATGTGGATCCAGTAGAACACATTCAAGAATTCAACACATCATGTATGGAAGTCTCATATGACCCTACCTATTTTATGAGACCTTTCCCACAAATCCTCACAAGGCTGACCTTAGATTGGTTTGCACATCTCCGTCTAGGAATTAGAATATGGGGTGAACTGGTTGATAAATTCATCAATCACTTTTCCTTTAACATTAAAAAACATGTCACCCTTGCAACATTGAGCACAACCAAACAAGAAGGGGAATCACTTACCTCATTTTACCATAGATGGCAAGGATTTGTTAGCAAGTTTCCTTGTCACATTCCTAAAAAAATTGTCACCATGTTTGTGGAAAACCTTAACAGTGAATTGATGAGTCAAATTCAAATCCAATGTTGTACAATATTTGAGGAGATTCTTGAGAAAGGTGTCCTTATTGAGAAAAAGTCTTATCGCAAAAGGACTAGTCAAGGTAAACAAAGAAAATCCAAAACCCAACAATGACAAAGAGAAAATATTGGTCCCAAAACAAAAATGTCACAAATGATGGAGTTGTTGATGCCAAACTAATAACCAAAGGTCCACCATTCAACCTAAAGGTCATTCCTCATCAAATACATCCAATGCAACAAACAACCAAACACAAGGTCAAAACCAAACGCTAAATGTAGTCCAAAATAATCAACGACAAAGAGGTCCTCCCCATGCCAATAGAACATACACCCCCTTTGGTGAACCCATTGAATTAGTCCTAAAACAACTTTTACTGTCTAATTTAATCGCACTATCAAACACCAAAAACTATGACCCCTCATTGATCAAACTTGATTGGTGAAAAGAAGATGAATAATGTGAATACCACCATGGAAAGGGACAAAAAACAACTAGATGTTGGACACTCAAGAATATCATTCAAGACCTCATTGAAAATGGAACCATATCATTAGGAGATTCATAAGGAAAAACCAATGCTGATCATACCATATTCAAAACTCCCTTGCAAGACCATGACAAAGAAAAAGCCTCTAGTTCAGGGAACAACAATAATGCCAATTATGTTTCCGTCAAGCATGATTACAACACTATCATCCTTAATGTGAGACCCTTTGATGATCACATTGCCACCAATCTGTTGTTACCACCCATCGAACCAAGATAAATATTCTAGGACCTCCTAATTCACAACCAAAAAGCCAATATAATCTCTTGGAGCAGTTGGGAAAAACCCTCACACAAATTTCTATCTTGGAAATCCTTTGCATATTGCCACAAAATAGAGCTATCCTTGATAACACATTTAAGGAAGCATCTGTCCCTGCTAACCTAGACGTCAATGAATTTTAGGCCACAGTTGGATACCTAGCTATGCTACACTATGTCACCTTCTCTAAGCAAGACTTTTCCGCACCAAAATCTAATCATAACAACCCCCTACACCTTGAAGTGTGTGTTAATAAACACAAGATCAGATGATTCCTAGTAGACGGTGGAGAGGATCTAAATATTTGCTCACTAAAATTGGTGAAAGCATTGGGATACTCTGAGAATTGTATAGAACAAACCAATAAAATTGTGATCAAGGCTTATGATGATGTGAAGAGTTCTTCCGAAGGCATAATTTCATTTCCTACGAGAGTTGGATCTATAGAACAAAACACAATATTTCATGTCTTGGATCTAGATTTGCATTGCAATCTTCTCCTTGGCCACCCATGGATTGATGCCATGAGGGTTATTCTATCCACCTACCACCAATGCCTCAAGTTCCCACACAATCGCATAGAAACTACTATACCCATATCCTTTTTAGTATTATAACAAACCTAAAAGGAACTGTCGAATGCCAAGTGCACATTAATCGGGAGACCTCACCTTCCACTTCATCGACCACTCCATCTAAGTGCATTGACCCATCTGCCCTTGTCAAATCACCCACTCTATTCACCACACCTTCAACACCAAAAATCTAGATTCAAGACAAAGGATGCAGAGAATACAACATGAAGAGTCTCTTTTTCATTGGCAAATTACTTGAGTCACCAAAGACATATGACGAACTGCAGCTCGTGTAGTCTAAAGTCATCATTCATAATCCCCCTACCATCTTCACTAAATGGGGAGAACTTTCCAATTAATCTTTAGATGATCACATTATCATGTGGCTGTACAGGGAAGAGGAGGACACTAAAACTAAGAAATTTCCAATTGAACAGTACCCAAAAGGGTTCCAAATAATGAAGTGGCATAGATATGATGAAAATAGTTGTCTTGGTCTAGATAAACAAGGAATGTTGGAACCCTTACAACATCCTAAGTTAATACAACACCAATATCTAAGGTTTGTACTAGTAAAAGTGACTATCTGGGGTATCAAGTTTCCCTCGAGTGAGACTATCGATACTTCAAATGAAATCGAGACATTGGAGGACTTTTATACCAAATTTGATTCTAGTGAATGGGAATGGGATCTAGAATCCAATATATCCCTTAGTAATTATTTTTTTGAGGAAAAATGTAGAGAACCTAGTGAGCCTACCTTCGATGAAATATTCTACCAAATAATTAAAGTTGGCCCACATCCTAGCTCCTATCCAAAGGTCCCCTTGAAAAGAGAAGAATGGATCAAACATTTTTGGGAAACCGTTGATTCCGCCCCCTGGGACCTTGATGACTCTACTTCTATCTTTCCCCTATCTTCCTACATGATGAACCTTGACAATACCGATGATGGCTTATCGCTTGTCTACGCTCAACTCATAGATTGGGATCAACAAGAATCACCAAGTTTGGACACTTTCGAGAATGACAAAGCAATTACCGAGTTCATGGGACTTCATGAAGGAATACCAAGTGGGGATCATAAGGTTGGATTTTCTATAGAACTCAATTATGCAACATACTTTGGTGAGGTTTTCCTGTCCTCTAGTCGCAAAAATGAAAATGACAAATAAAAAATAAAATTATTAGGTGTTTAGGTGAAAACCGAAAGGCGCCTGTTGACTATGAAAAAGTAAAAATAAAGGACTATCCAAAGGTGAAAACCTTTGCAAGGTTCCTAAGGATGGAGGACTATAATGTCTCCCTATAGACCAAGAGAGATCACCATTGCTTATAGAGGAAACAAAAGAAGTAAACATTGGTACACAAGATGATTCCAGAATCATATAGTTAGCAGCATCTTTGACCATCAAGGAAAAGCCTAAGTTTATAGCATTCTTTTCAGAAAGACAAGTTAATTTTGCATGGTCATATGCTAATATGCCTGGATTGGATCCTGAACTTGTCCTACATCACTTGCCACTCTTATTGAATGCTAATCCATATAAATAAAAGTTAAGGAAAATGCACCCCCAAATTGCACTCCTTATCCAGGTGGAACTGAAGAAGCACTTGGATGTTGGATTCATATGCTCAATCGATTATGCAAATTCGATATCGAAAATTGTTCTTGTCATAAAACCAAATGGTCAAATCAGAGTATGCACAGATTTTAGAGATTTCAACAAAGCTTTTCCTCAATATCATTTTCGTTTACCAAAAATTGACATCATAGTAGAGCTTACCATTGGGTACGAAATGCTATCACTTATGGATAGATTCTTAGGTTACAATTAGCTAAGAATTTCTCCTGAAGATCAACCAAAAAAAACTTTCACATGCACTTGGGGAACTTTCTACATGAATTTCATGCCATTTGGGCTTAAAAATGCTAGAGCTACTTATCAGAGAGCCATGCCTACTATTTTTTATGATTATATGCACATCCTTATGGAAGAATATGTTGATGACCTTCTCTTAAAATCTCTAGAATGAAGTGGAAACTTAGCAGTATTGGACAATATTTTCACACAACTTGAAATGTACCAACTTAGATTAAATCCACATAAATGTGTTTTCGGGGTCCAATCAGGAAAACTCCTAGGATATATTATCTCTCGCAAAGGAATAAAAGTTGATCCCACCAAAGAAAAAGTGATCTTGGAAATACCACCACCAACCAATATCAGTTAGTTAAGGACATTACAAGGAAGATTACAATCAATCTGTAGGTTCATTGCTTAACTAGTAGACAAGATCCATCCATTTCAACATCTATTACTGAAAGGAACTCCCTTTAATTGGATAGAGAAATTCCAAGAAGCATTTGATCAGATCAAGAATTTTCTATTGACTCCACTAGTTCTTATGCCTCTGATTGATGGAAGACATTTGATATTATATGTGACAACAATTACATTAGCACTGGGGGAATTGTTAGCATAGAATGACAATGATGAAAAAGAAAGAGCAATACATTACATCAGTCACACCTTAAGTGGATATGAGTTGAAATATAGTCCCATTGAGTGAGCATGTCTAGCAGTTGTATTTGCAACACAAAAATTGAGACACTATATGCTAAATAATAAAATAAAACTGATTGCCAAAATTGATCCTCTAAAATACCTCAACAAAGCAGCTCTGGCAGGAAGACTAGCTAAGTGGGTTACAATCCTAAGTGAGTATGACATTGAGTACGTTGGTTGAAAATAAATAAAGGGACAAGTGATAGTTGATTAACTTGTAGAAGCACCCGTAAAAGAAAGCCACCCCTTGATATTCGATTTCCCAGATGAATCAATCTTTGTCATAGAAACACCAACAACATGGAAGTTGTATTTTGATGGATCTTACACAAGTCATTATTCAGGAGCCAAAATTATGTTCATCACACCTCAAGGAGATTCCATTCCCAATTCATTTCGAATAGCATTTCGATGCACAAACAACATGGCTAAGTATGAAGCATTATTGACAAGATTCTGAATGACGATAAAATGGAAAGTTAAGGACCTTCAAGTCTATGGAAATTCTCAGTTAGTGATTAAGCAAGTTAATTATGATTATGAAACCAAGGATGAGAAATTGATGCCCTACAAGCACATGGTTGATAGTTTTAGACTATACTTTGATACCATTTCATTTGAGAAGATATCAAAAATCCAGAACAAATTAGTTGGTCTCACACAATGGCTACAATCGAATCTCTCTTGGATATTCCTAACAATGCCTTGTAATACGAGTTCTTGGTAGAACAATTGTTGATCCCTATGTTTGATGTCCCCAAAACCAAAATTTTGTGTGAACTTATTGGTCTTGAATCTCCTTGGTACAAAGACAACTAGAGTTACTTGCATGACCAAATTATCCCTCCTGACTTGTCCCTAAACCAACGCAAGACGTTTATCTAAAAAGTATCTAAATATGCCATCATCAGAGACACCCTTTACCCTCGTAGCCTAGATAGTACCCTCATTTGATGTCTCAACTCAAATGAAGCATAGACAACCTTACAAGAGATACATCATGATATATGTGGAGCTCACTCCACTGGTCCGACCGTAGTTAAAAAGCTCATGAGGATAGGCTATTATTGGCCTACGATGGAACATGGTGCCTATCACCTTATGAAGAAATGCCACCAGTGCAAGATTCATGTAGATATTATATACACACCATCTCAGGAACTACAACCGCTTACTTCACCATGGCCATTTTATCAATGGCGACTCGACCTCGTGGGAAAGATCCATCCCACCTCTACTAATGGACATAATTTTATCCTTGTTGCTATTGAGTACCTTACAAAATGGATCGAAGCCATCCCATTGAATTACATTACTAGAAAGTAGATAGCCACGTTCATCCTGAATTATATCATTTGCCGCTATGGTATCCCACAATCCATCATTATAGATAATGGTCGCCCTTTTAAGAATTAGGATGTTCATGAACTTTGTGAAAAATTACATATCCAAAACCATTTTTATACTCCATATTACCCCCAAGGTAATGTCCAAGTTGAGGCATCTAATAAGACTATCCTAAAAATCTTAAAGGAGATTGTCAATGACGTTGGTCGAGACTTGCACCTACGACTTAATCCTGCTTTATGGGCTTACCATACCAGTGTTCACACACCTATAGGATCCACTCCATATTCCGTTGTCTATGGATCTTGTTGGAACCTAAAATTTTAGGAAAAAATTGGCAAAATTTAGGGTTCATATAACAAGAAATTTGATCTCAGAACTCAGAAACATAGTTGTAAAATCTACTTCAAGAGCTTACTTTGAAAAATCACAAAATGAAGCTAGTGCAATTTTGTACAAAACCACTTTACAAGCATGCTAATCTACCATAAATAAGTGTGTATACTTTATTTTAGCTTCCCATGACTTGATCTGATGAAGTTTTGAAACACCAAACTGAAGGGTTCTGAAAATGTTTACTGGCGGCACAGTGTAAAATCTGCCGAAAGGGTCAACTTTGGAGGATAATTATTTGTAACTGAGAGATTCATGAATAACCAATTGCTATTTTAGATTCTTCCCACCTCAATCTACCTTCATGCCAATTTTTAGAGCTTCAATACATCATTTGGTATTTTTTCAAAATAAAATCCAAATGGATTTTACATAGTTTTGTGATTGCATTTCCATAAAACTTTCACAAAGGTCAACTTTGATGCTTGATATTTTGTAAATGAAGATGGTTGGTGAAAAAATATCTTTTAAAAATCTTCATTTTACCTAAATGAACTAATCTCCAGGATGGAAGCTTCTCAGAATCAGATGTGATATTTTTCAAAATGACAAGTTGGTGGGTTCCAATTGAGTTTTGACAGGTGTAGTTTTCAGAAATGAATAAGTAACTTTGGGCATTAACAGTTTTTAATCTTGATGAATTCATGCCAAACCATTTTGAAACCATACTCCCCTATCATAACACAACATGCTGGTGCATTTTCGTGGCTTCGAGAGAATTTTAAATTAGTTTTCCAAAGTAGTTTTGGGAGCTACTTGAATTATTTAGGCATTGTGCAAAAAATGTCAAACAAGTACCCATCTAAGTTTGGGATGCATTTCAAACTTTGAATGAAAAGATAAGGCATTCATAATTGCAAATGGATATGGTATTTTAAGATTGTTGTTTCTCCAATTTGAGAGGATGTCCACAACTCTCTTGTAGTTATACACAAAAACTTGACTAAAACTTGGAAAAATATTTCAAAATATTTCTAGAGCATACTACACAGAATACAAAGATCATGTAAAGAAGATTTGGAAGCAGTCAAATCACAGAGAGTTGGCATTATGCCTAGATCTATTAGTAAAAAATCCCTAATAAATGACCTTTGCAATAAAGGCATTTTTATAAGCTCTTGAAAGAGGAAATAATATTCAAAGGAATATGCTAAATCCAAAAAGCTTTTTCATTGGAGGCCTCCAATTGGCTAGGGTTTGAAAATCTATAGGAAGGAGTGTACATGTCGATGGATTGTTTTTTCCTTAAGAATTTGCTTCAAAAGTTACAAGAGTTTTATAATGGATGGTCGTACAAAAGGATAATATTTTGATATATCCTTGAAGGAATTTCTGTGACACACATTTTATATGCAAATAGCAGGAGAGAAAGTTTTCAGTGCTCGCAGACCTCATGAGATACATGAAGTGTAAGGAGATAGTTATCGATATTGGTAAAGGAGTCTCTAAAGGCAACTGTTTGATGACTACCAGTGCAATAATGCAATAGGAATATGGTCCAAGATTAAAGAATGAAAAACTGAATTTAAGAATCCAAACTCTGTCGAACAGAGAATTCGATGGCATCAATACTTGGGCTCTTGTTCTTCCAATAACCAGAGCAATTATAGACTTCTCCTCTTCTAATATTGCTAAAAGCATGATTGGTCAACTACAATTGGTGATTTCCTTGCTTGAATGCCAGATTTTTTGTGAGGTTGAAGTCTACCCTAAGAGCCCTATGCATTTGAATAAAATAATATATGAATTAAGGGATTGTTGAGAGAATGATGAAATCTCTCTTAAGAAATTGGGAAACTCAAGAATAAAGTTTTGATTGTAGTATCAATATATAAAGTGAAGCTGTTAAATAGTAGCAACGAGCATCTCTAGTCTATGATTGAGCTTTGAGACCTCCCCCTGATGACTTAGATGTAGAGTTGGAAAACAAAAATGACAAATGGAGTTGACATTAGAGATTTTCTTGGGTTGAGACCTGCCACCAAAGGAGGAAAACTTCATAACATTGACTCACTTATCCGATTTACTCGAGTGGTTGTAGATACTAATAATAACGAGATGGGAATGATTAATATGGATTGTGATGGATCATGACATTTAAAGAAACTCGTTTGGAACAAATAGAGGGAAACCCAAAGAGATTCCCACATCTCCAGAAGGATCTAAGCAAGAAACCCTAAAACCATGTATGCTATGGAGGAATATGTAGAAAAGTATGCAAAGCAATAATTTATCGAAGGGACATGGACCTATCAGGGTGACATTGCTCAAAGTATCTTCGACAGGAAACAAGGACACATACTCCATCGAAGAGAGACATTGGTATCAGCGGGAGATCATTCAAAGTTTCTCCGATGCTCCAATAAAAAAACTTGTGATTAAAGTTTATCAGGTGAAAATACAAATCAAAACGAAAGCATAAATGATATCTTGGGGGTAAAATATTTTCACCGAGGAATTAAGAAAAGATAAAGTTGCAAAGAAAGTAATTATCTTACCACAAGGTGTATATTTCACCGAGGAGGTTATAAGATGGGTAATTATTTTACCCAATGAATATTTTTATGTGAAAATGCATACAATTGAGAGTGAAACATTGTTACTAGAATATAAGCAAGGAATTGTGGGAAAGAGAATTAAAATTAAAGTATTCCCAAATACTGATTTTTCATTGATGATAAAAGAAGCAAGTATTTTTACTCGAGATTGAAAAATGGATAACCATTTTACTCGAAGAGCATTTTTATGATTGGGTGGAAATAAAGTTGCCAGCAAAAGAAGGATAATCATCAAAATTTATTTTCACAAAGATGCAAAGGTGGGGATTAAAGTTGAAGTATTTTATCTTGCTGAAATAATTAAACAAAGAGTTGCACTGAAAAGCTACACTAGGACGCGTGAAGAGTCTAACCCTAAAAATGAACTGTATATATGTAAAAGTGAAATCATATAATCAATCATTAGAAATTAGGTAGTAGGTGAGGAAATCATCATCACCACCATTCCACTCCCATCCATTCGCTTTCACATTTCAAAAACTTCTGTTATTAATGTACATCTTTTGAAGCAATATAATGGAGAAGACAGTTCTTAATTGTTGAATTTATTGTCAGTGTTCAACTGTTGTGTTAATTTTCATGCTTATATGTTTTTGTGTTTTCTCCAAAGTGGTTCTCTCAAGTTATTCAAATTTATATAATTTGTCTGGACACATTTGTTGTTGCTGTGTGGTTGCTTTGATTGGTTTCTGGTTGGAGTAAATTAAAAACACTTTCAAATAATTTACTTTAATTGGTTCCTTCCAAGGATTAAAATTCTCTTAAAGTGGTTGTTTTGATTGGTTCCCCTCAAACTAAGAATTAAAAATACTTTCATGCTATCATAGTAATTTGGGGGGATAACACTAGGATCAATAAAGAAGAGTACAGTAGCTGACTAACCTGCATGTTTGTACAAGGTGCAAACATTCTAAGTGCCCAATAGTTAGAGTTAAGTTGAAGAGAAGATCCACCTATCATACAAATTTGTCTCCATCATCATAATCCACCGATCGACTCCATTCACCCAATAGATTAGGCACTGGTCATCTTTAAAACATTTTTATAAAAATTCAACTCACACTCTTGATTATTCAAACACTTTCAGTAGGAACTAGTTAGTAAGCTTTGCATCTACTTCACACTCACGTGCCATAGTGAGTAGATCACAAAAATTAGAGATCATATCCAAACATTCAAATCTATCTTATCATTTAGGTACACCCACCTAGGTCTAGGAGAGCCTAAAGAGTAAGGGGTGATCAACCTTATTTGCTCTGTTCATTAGCCAAAAATGTGTTAAGAGACTGTAACCCTCTTATGGTTTAAAAAAATGTGTTTGAGACCTAATAGATCTAAATCCATACTACCTATAGAGGCTGAGTTACCATCCCTACGAGTCTCTATGCAAGGCTTGATCGATCAAGAAGAATATTGTGTATCCTGTCTACATGAGCTAGTTACTGGAGGAAAAGAGATAGAATGTGTTGAAACATTTGCAAGCACATCGGAATCGCCTTAGATGTAACTACAATAAGAAGGTCCAGCCTAGAAGCTTTAACATTGGTGACTTAGTCCTGAAATAAAATCCGAAGAATCAAGCAAAATGAGAGAAGCCCAAAAAGTTTGGACCTAATTGGTTGGGCCCTTATATCATCATAGCATCATATGGATCCAACACTTATAATTTTTCTACTCCCGAAGGATAACCATTGTATAAACCAATCAACAACATGCACCTTCACAAGTACTACACTGGATTCTTAGAGTATCCCCTTAAAAAGTCAAAAAATACAAAAAATCAAAAAATCAAAAAAATAGTCATCCTGATGAAAACCTGGCAAATAGGCATCTTGGTGAAAAGAAAAGAAAAGTCAAAAAAAGTCAAAAAATAAAAAAAATAGTAAAGAGAAATAATTCATTCAAAAGTGAACCACTTCGGTGGCGCTTTGGATAAGTATCATGGTGAAAACCTGGAAAACAAGTGCCATGTGTAGTCAATCTATGCTCCTTCGTCTACTATCACTCCATCTGACCTTTCATCCTTCTGCTCATCCATTCGCACATATCACTTGCCCAATAAAGCTTTGTCATCCTTTTCATGGCTTGAGAACCACTGACATTTAGCATCCTTTGCCTTCATGATCATCCTTTGGATTCACTGCTTCCCATCACGAATAATTCAGCGATCCTATATTTGACTGGGGGAATTCCTTAGCTTACGTCTTCATGGGAAATAAAACATGGTATCAATCTTTTAAAACATCAAAAATCCAAAAAAAATTAAAAAAAATAAAAAATCCAATTTTTTTTAGAAAACTTCAAAAATAAAAATAAATCATAAAACCATCAAAACTTCCAAAAAAAAAGTCAGGGTTTGAGTCTAAGTCAGTTTGTGATAGTAGGGTCAAACTACGTTGTCTCTACATGTTTTCTATGTAGGAAATTATCATCTTAAATGAGCCCCTGAGACATTAGGTCAGTTCTTTTAGGTTGTCAAAATAAAATTGACTCCATCTTTTGTCAAATAAAACAAAGTCAAGTCATGTCAAACTACGAGGTTTCTGCATGTATAACTTAGGCAAGGCCATCAATCAATGAGCCCCTGATGCCACCTAGGTCAGTCCTTTAGGGTTTGTCAAGTTTGGTCTTGTTCTTGGTCCACAAGCACTCATCATTCAAACCAAATCATGAATCAAAAGGAAAACATAACCAACAAAATATTTCATCTTCAATCATTCAATCATCTTATTCATCAATTAATCAATTTGTTCATCAATCTTGTATTGGAATGGGGTATTATGTCATTTATCTCATTTGGTCCTATCTTTTGTCTTTTATTAGGATGTGTCCTTGAGATTAGACTTTGTCTTTGGTCAATCTTGTCATTCACCTTACATAGTATGTGTCTTTCTTGCAGTTAGATGCTTTATCAACAATGGTCACTTGGTGAACTTTATCAGATGTGTTCCTTGCCTTAAGCAAGATACGTCTTTACCAAAATTACGTATAGTTGCATCGCTTGGTCAACCTTATCAATCAATCTTTTTCAAAAAATTAGTCAATCTTGTCATCTTGGTCAATTAATCTTGCCTTAATTAGGATGCATCCTTCCCGAAACCAAGCGTAATCATTATCAATCAACCTTGTCAACCTTATCAATCAATCTTGATGAAATTAATAAATCTTGTCAACCTTATCAGTCAATCTTTATCAAATCAATCAATCTTGTCAACCTTGTGAATCAATCTTGCCTTAATCAAGATGTGTCCTTCTTGAAATCAGGTGTAATCAATCAAATTAATTTGTCAACTTTTTTCAACTTATCAATCAATCCTTGTCAACTTATCAATCAAATTCAGTCGTCTTGGTCAACCCAATCAATCATATGAAACAATCTAACCAGTATCATTGGAAAACACTATTATCTTTGGCAAACACTTTGTTTGTTTGGATTTGTATTATGTTTTTGATTGGTCTTTGATCATGTTATTGGTTACCTCGAGGATGTCCTATTAAGGTATTTAGAGGGATGATGATAGAACATGACCTCTTTTCTTTGCTTGCTATCTGTGGTTTGTCTTGGCAAAAAGACTGGGATAATTAGGTCCTTAGTATGAACCGAGGCATTCCTTGTCTTTTGACTTCTCTTCTCTCACAAATGGTCACCTTGCACACCTTGGTCTACACCTTGGTCTATGCCATACCATGGTGTTTTTGTTCCATTTGTAACAATTTTGAATGCCTGATGATGATAAATATAAAAGCAAGAAGGTTGGTCCCTTATCATTTCCCATCTAATTGTCCATCTCCATCTTCCTTTCCTTTTTCACGCTAACATCCATCTCTTCCATGCTAACATTTCTTCCATTTGCATGTTGACAGAGTCCTGTGGCACACAAAAACATCTTGCATACATAATCATGTTAGAAAGCATCATAGAAGGAATATTCACCATAGATAGCATCATCATATTAAGCTACATATATTTGCATAATAAAATACAAAAACATAGAAATTATCCATATAGAATTAACATTTTCTCATCATATTTGCATCATCATATTAGTATTCTATTGCATATTTCATTCATCACATTGCATAGCATTAGATTTCACATACATTGCATTATATCATGATAAATTCTACACATTGCATTTCACATCATATTGCATTGCATTTCACATCACATTGCATTCCATACACATTACTTCACATCAATAATAATATGGAAAATCATATTACACATCACATTCTGCATCCATATTAGACATTCTAAATCATCACATTTTTCATTTAAAATTCTTAAATCACTACATTTTACATCATCATATAAACATCCCTCACATCAACATTCAATACATTACATTGCATTTATCAAATTAAGTTATTTCCTTTTGCATTCATCATTCATACATATCATAATAATATAAACATCTATAATCATAAATGTATCACATCATCATATCACATTGCATTCATCAAATTAGGTCACCCACATTGAATTTATTATCCACGCATAATCTTAAAGCATATTAAACCATCACATAACCATATAGAATGCATCAATAAACATCATAATTATAGCATAAACATCCATAACATAGCATGTCATCATCATAGACATAAATGCATAATCATATAACAATGCATATCATCAACCACCACCAAAATTATATCATAAATATGGCTCAAAAAATAATGTGTTACAAGTACAATGTCATGATGTATCACATCCAATAAAACTGGATCTCGCATGCTCAATAATCAAAATATCAGTGCCCATATAACATGATAAATAAAAGAAGGCCCTAGCCTGAATTTCCCTACTCCCTATCCCTGGGGCATCCCTATCCTCCATGAGCGGTGACTCTATGGACCTATGCTCTGTGGAAGGAGGCCTGTCATATGGGGTGGCCCATCTAGCATTTGACGTCTCACCCTCAAACCTGCTCTGTGTGCGCTTGTTATGTGTCACTACATGATCTACCCTCTGAGCCATTATCAATCTCTGAAAAGAGATGGCTCCCTCCTCTTTGGTGGTACCACTCTCTCATATAAATCTCTATAATAATGACTGGCCCTACTCACTTTGGCGTACTCCCGTGAAACGCCCATGACAGATCCACTACATGTAGCCATAAAATGAATCATCCGTTAGTTTGTATGTTGTCGACTAATCATAGGGAGGTGTCTCTCCACCTAGAAGGCATCCCTCTTGGCCTTAAGGCTGTCCCTCTCTATAGTAACAATCCTCAGCTCAGCCTCTAGGGCCTTTACCTTGAGCCTGCATCGTGGATATCCTATGCTCCACAGATCCATCCTCCCCTCCGACCTCCACCTCCTCTAGCACCCTATCAATACCCATGATGATCCTCTCATGGAGGAATCTCTTTTCCTCATCCATCTCTGCTTCCTCCTCGGCTTTCTCCTCCTATCCAACCTCTCCCTCTATGTCAACCTCCATATCCTCTTCCTCTGGTTGCCCTAACTTTTGTGTGGGAATCTCTGCATGCTTATCCCCCTCCTACACTACCACCTCTGCCGCTACCCTCACCTCGGGTTGGTCCTCCTCCATCTCCCCCTCCTCCTTGATGGGTGATAGTTATTTCACTACCCATTGTCTTCCATCCCTCCTCCCCCTTTGTTGGTCTCCTCCTCACCCTCCCCGTCCATCACCTCCATCATCTCCCTGTCCTCCTCTATCTCCTCATCCACCATCTCCTCTCCCTCCACCCCTCTGACCCCTATCCCCTCTTCGGCCTCTTGGGCCCATACCTCTGCATTCTACCAATGTTGGCTATTGTGGATTTGTCAAAGGAACCGGTCTGTGTATCAACCACCAGGAATCATACTCTAGTGTGGTACCTACATCAACATCCCCTCCCCTCCACTCCCAATCCAATACCTAAAGGGCATCGATCTCCTACTCTACCATAGTAACTACAATATGAGGTTCCCAGGGATGTACCTCTTGCGAGGACCATGCAAACTCTGTAGTGCCAACTAGAAGACCTTTTCTCTCCCCAAACTATCTTTGAACCCTCTCTGAGAGATACATCTCAATGATATGTTGGGTCTGCACTGTGTGCTCGATGAGATATCTAGGCTGATGACACCATGGCATGTGATCGTCCTCATCAATTCATAAATCACAAGTCCTGTATGGCCTCCAAATGAAATTGACCAATGTGTCCAGACCAAGCCTCCAGTAACCAACATCCCCCACATGTGTTTGTGTTAGGGCCCCCTAGTACATATAAACATATGGAGTTCCTAATCCCAACTGTCGCACCATTGGAGGTCAGAACACTACTATGTACTCCTAGGCCCATACTGTCAATAGTGTAACCCCACAGATCAAACTCTGTCCTCCCATGTAGGCGATTTCATGCAGCTAAAAGTAAAACATGGCCAATAGACATGGCCCCCAAGTGTACACTGTTCCAAAGTGAACCATCAATCCGAGCATCTGTCACTAGCCTACTGGGAAACCATGACCCCTGTGGTTGGGAATCATCACTCCTGCTATGAATATACACATAACACAATCATATCTATCATATTGCTCTACCAGCGTGTCCCATCAGATATCGTAACCTTGGATCCCAAGCTCTTCATCGTCATCACAATCATAGTACTCATATAATGCCTCCAATCCTCGAGTGGGGTCATAATGTACCCACTCACCATGAATCAAAAGCCATAATATCTTGTACACATCCGCCAGGGTGACTGTTGCCTCCCTTGTCAGAAAGTGGAAGTTTCTCGTCTCAGAGTGCCATCACTCTACCAATGCATTCAACATCACCCTGTTTTCCATAATCACGGGCATATATGTGACATAGAACAAACCCAGGTCTAGAAATTCCTATCTCTCCTCATTGCCCAATTGGTCCCATAGTTAGAAAACATCTGGTCTCGACTCTCGCGTATAAATAGGAGGTAGACACTCCTAAAATCATCAAGCAAACTATTATGTCAATCCAAGACCTTCAGTTGACCTATTGAACCTAAGTTGACCAAGTCAAAATTTCCTAATATGGGGAAAAATTTTAACCAAACAATTGCATTGCAATTTTTCAAATGCATCACACATATCATCCATCAGCTCACAACTGCAATTGCGTTGCTCTCCTCTCACATGTGTAATTCTGTACAACACGTGTCACATCTTGTTGTTTGTGTCACTCCTATCCATATATGTGGCTTAGTAAATCACTTGCATCACACAATTTTGTGCGTCATGACTTGGATGCCCCTGCCCTAACCCTAATGCAATTGTGTTACGAAAAAATGATTGCAGTGAACCACTTATCATCTGTGTTGAACACACATGCAATTGTGTCACAAAATTCTACGATGCAATTGCCTGCTAATTTTTTTCCCTATCTAAACGTGCAAAAATTGAAAAACTTAAAAGTTGGGCTAGTAGTACATATTGGGGTGGGTGCTCCCTCAGGTTAGTGGTATCTTCAGATGCGGTATGCGTGGTGGGTGGCCTCTGGAACATGTGACATCTTCACTAGAAAATCACTCAGACTGCTAGGAATTTCTAAATTGGGAATGCACAAATGAAGCTTTTTCTCACTCAAATTTCTATTTATAGGTACAAAATTAGGGTTTTGCACTTGCCTTGTCTATTGGGTGCACCTTCTGATGACTTTGATCTTGAATTTTCTCCCTTTATCGACTTTGAAAGTCATTTTCATCTACACCATCGAATTCCTGTCCATCCATGTGTCTTATCGGGACAATTTTCCAATTTTTTTTTAAACCTTTTGAATATTTGCAAAATTTTCCTGAGGAGGCATACCTATACCTTGACATCACTGGGGCATCCTTTGACTAAATTTATTTGAAACAATGCGATGAACTGCATTATGTCAAAGAGGGGAAAAATGTAGACACTGAAAAAATGTCCTAAGTTTGCGAGCGCCATTTTTCTTGGTCATTGTCCTCCGATAATTGAATAATTTTAATTATTTGATTATTCTTGATCACATTCCTCTATTAATTAATTAATTTTTAATTATTTAATTAATTCACTTTCTAATCCCTATTCTATCTTGATCAATTAAATAAATTAATTGCATCGCTAATATCCCCCTGTCTTCATTATTTAAATAAATTAGTTTTTATTTAATTATTCTCTTGTCATCTTTCATCTATGGTTAAAATATTATTATTAATTATTTAACTATTCACTCCCTCTTTTAATTCTCCCATTTATTAGATAATTTTAATTGTCCTCCATGTGTCTCTTGTATTAAACAATTAAATCAATTTAATAATTTAATACCTCTTTTCACATTTCCTCTCATTTAATTAAAATAATTATGCAAGTTATTTTAATTGAGTCTCCACTTGTCCATTTCCTCTTTTGCTCAAATAAATAATTCTAGTGAATTATTTATTCTCCACTTGGTCAAATATTCCTGTCTCATGAATTAATTATTTGTCAATTTATAATTCATTCATTTCCTCCCACTTGCTATTAATATGTCATGGCTATCGACGTTATAACCATCAATACCCCACCTCTTTTTGGTGCATCAATCCTCCACCATTGATCTTGACATCTTTCTAGAATTTTAATCTCGATTGTCCATTCGAAGGGTTGTTGATAAAAGCAGCCTTCCTCCATTTTTTCCTTACAACCATTATCTCCAATTTCCTTGCTTACTATTTGCATGTATTTTCACAACTTCAACAACAAATCTAAGGGCAATATTAGCAAAAGAAGAAATAGGAGAGACAAGAGAAGGAATCAACTACAATGGGGAGTGCTTTATTTTGTTTTTTTTTCATTTTGATTGCTCCATTTGCTTGTATTCTCTTGTTTAGATGTGGTTTTTAGCTTAGAAGTTGTTGGTGTAAATAAAGTCTTGTACCTAGTTAATTCATTACTAGGGGACTTATTTACATATGTTAAGTTTACTTAGGTCCTAGGAAGGAATCTTTCTAGAAGGTGTTAGTTGTCATTAGTTGTTATCTTATCCTTTGACAACTATTACATGTGAATCTAGGTAAGTGTGATTAGTTGTCTCATGTCATATGATTAAGACACTTGTCATAATCCTATGACATCTTGCATCTCACCTTGGCTATATAACCAAGGGGTCTCTCATTGTACACAATCATATCATATCATTGACATTGAATACAGTTTATTCTTGTCACATTCTATTCTCTCTTTTGTGCTTTCCATTTGGTCTCAAGATCTTGGCAGCCATAACCAATTCTAACATGGTATCAGAGCGGGTTGGGTGCCATTGGAGAGTCTTTTTCTGAAGAGAGATACCAGATTTGGGGGAGTTCCATTTTGTGGCTCTTTATTGCAGGTTCATATTAGAGCTTGTTGCTATAAATCTAAGCTCATCATTGTTTTTTAGAGTGTTCGAGAAAGTCAATTTTTCCTTTTGTTTCGTCCAAATAAGACATACAAGGCCAAATATATGAGGGTTTGAAGTTGAAGAGTGGTTGCCAGATCCAGAAGGTAGCTGCAATTTTGGAGCATTTTGGGTCAAATCTGACCCTACCATTGCATCTAGAAGGGCCAAAAACCCTAAGATCGACTGCCAAATCGTCCAAATCGGAGCAGTTGTCTGGTGAGGCAATTTCTTTTGCCCCGGGAGTCGTACAACCCCCAGGTTGTCATTATTACACAACCGGTATGATTTTTTTGAAAATTAAAAAAAAATTCAATTAGAAATTTTTGAAATTTTTTTTATGAAAAATTTCATTGGGTCGATCAAATTACTTTTTGTAAAAGTTTTTTAAAAAACACATTAAAAATAAAAAAAGTAGAGGGCAATTTATTTTGTTGTACGCAGTACCTGCAACAGCAGGTACTCTGCGCACCGCAACAGGGTACGCTTGTACCCATGGGCCCCACAGCCTGTACACTATCCTCTTGTGGTGCCGTGTGGTCTTTGGCTACAGCCCCACCAATCTACCAACATCCTTCAAATCTCCCATTGGTTGTCAAAAAATATAATCGACGACCTCCAATATAAAATCCGGCGCTCATTCAACAAAGAAAATCGGCGGCATTAAGAAAAATGAATATTCTGATTTATTAAAGATTCTGACCAAGATTTTGACTGACGGTGACGTCTTGTCACATGCCAAATTTAAACACATAATTTCATAATATTCCTCAGAGATTTAGTAGATTCAGACTGACCTGTGACGGACATGTAATCGTCATTTTTAAACAAAAAGAAGGAGAATATTCTTTTTTTAATTGGCCGATGGCCATCAAATTTAAAATAGTGGTTTTCTGATGTTAGCAATACGTTAGCATTTCCTAAATTTTTTCCCCCCCTCTCCAATTGAGTTTTTGATTTTGCAGTTCAACTTCGGAGGCTCATAACTTGGTCATTTTGACTCCTTTTTTCGAGCAATTTTTTTTTATTTGGACTAATTTTTTGTGCTCTTCGCATTGGTTCAATAATTTTTTACTTTTGGTCCCTTTTGTTTCCAGAAATTTCATATTCTCACAGGTGTTGTTGCTTTGTCCTCATTTTGGGAACTTTAGAAGCTCATATCTTGCTCCTACGGTAACATTTTTGGGTGCAGTTTTTTTTTAAAGTGCATGATTTTTTGTGTACTTATCATTGGTATTATCAAATTGATCTTATTTTGTACCAAAAAATTTACTTGATTCTGTGGCCTATTTTTCCATCTGTAAGCACTAAGATCAAGTCTAGCTTGTTGTTTTTGGTATCTAGCAACTGTAATCACACTAAATATAAAATGCCAAATTAGATATTGCTTGGGGGGTTTCTTGATTGAGTGATTTGGGGGAATTCTTGGTGCATTATTTTGATCTATTTCTTGTGCTCTCTCATTTTCATGGATCATTCTAAGGTTCCTTTGCTCACATCATATAATTATTCAACATGGCATCAAGATGCATGGAGTATTCTAATGACAGAGGGTCACTCTCTATATGTTGAAAATAAGGTACCTGAACCTACTGATGCAGATAAAAAGTTAAAATGGATAATCAAACATACCAAAGCTCTTGGGTGTCTTCGTAGACTAGTTTCTCAAGATTTGTTGTTCCAAATTGAATCATGTAAGAATTCTCATGAAGCTTGGGAAAATTTGAAAACATTATATGGTACTACAGATGAAGTAGGAGGCTATCAAATTGATAATGATTGGATGAATATTGATCCTAAGAACTTTGACGACATCCAATACTACATCACTAAGGTTAATGATCTAAGAGAGCAATGTAAAGCATGTGTAATTGACAGGAAGGACATTCAGTTGGTCTACAATACAATGAACAAACTTGGTCCTGATTATGCTTCTTTTGTTTCTAGCTTTCATACTCATAGATTGACTATGGGATCTGCATATAGTACACCTTCATTTGCATCATTTTCTGAGATGTTGATACATGAGCAACAAAAGCTTATCTCAATGGGTCTCATCAAGAATTCTAAATCTCAGGCATTGTTGGTTAGTTAGGTGAAAGAATCAGAATCAGATAAGAAATAGAAGAAAGCAAAGAATAATATACATTCAAATCAAGCAAAGAAAAAATCCTCTTGTAAAGGGGAATCATCTAAGAAGGAGAGGCCTACTTGTGCACATTGTAAGAAAGATGGACATGAAGAACTCTATTGCTATAAGAAGGATATTGATGAGTTGAAAAATATTCTCAAAAAGAATCACATTGATTTTCCTTCTAGAATTTCTGAATCACCTCCTCCTCCTTCTTCTTCAAAACGGTCTAAAAGGACAAAGGTCAAGCATCTACATCAGGAAATAAAGGTCGAGCTCTTTGTGCTTTTTTAGGTCCAGGATCAGGGAGATGGCTTCTAGATTCAGGAGCATCACATCATATGACATCTTCATAGTCTATATTCTCTTCATTTCAGCCTTGTACTATGTCTCCTATCTTGATGGAAACAATACATACATGAGTGTAATTGGGAAGGGATCTATTAGTTTTGGGGACAACACTTTTTTAGGATGTTTTGTGTGTTCCTCATTTGATGAACAATCTTCTTTCCATATATCAGATTACACATGGTGGAGATGGGAGAACTATGGAGTTCACACGTGACTAAGTCACCATTCAAGACTTGGAGAGTAGAGAGATCATTTCTAATGGGGTGGTTGATCATTCATCTCGGTTGTATACCTTTGAAAAAATTTCTTCTGATGATGACATTGTTCCTACAACTGTTGATCATATGAACCATGATTCAGAGGAGACATTTGGCTTTTTGAACTTGGGAGTTCTCACATCAGATCTAGTTCTTGAGTCATGCATTTTATCTCCTCCATCTACTGTTGTAGTTGATGATGCTTGTGTTTCCACAGTTTGGGTTCCTTGTGATTCAGTGCAGTAGGATATACATAGTCTTCAAGATATGGCTACTTTGGATGGCTTCTTGATATGTATTTTAGACTTGTTCATGGAGTCTCATCTTGCAAATTTGGGAGACATCATCAATGAATTTAATCTTCTCTTTGATGGAGAAGAACCTTCTTTAGTTGTTGTGAGGGAACACCTTGACCCTCTTGTTCATTCTCTACATGATCATTCTTTGCAGATTGATGTGACTGTGGATAATATTGGATAACATTTGGAGGAGGCTTATTTATCTTTAGAGGGGATATCTTTGTCTTTAGATCATGTTCTACATTCATCTCTACTAGATGTTGGATTGTCCTCTTCAGCAGTGTGGCCTAGAACACCTGTTTGGAGTGTGTTAGCTTTCAGGATTGACATGGAGACACTTGAGCATGCTTCAGAGACATCATCATCCACCATCCATATTCTTGACATCCTGCATACCATCTTGGTTTTGTTTCTTCCTAAGGAGAGGAATGATATTCAGCGAGATTAGATCATCTTCAGCATTCAATGTCGAGCTTCTACCATCATTGCAGGAGACTCAACATTGAAGGGGGGCTGCCTTGTCTCTCTTCTACTTCTTTCTTATGGGGGGGTATTTTTCCTCACATGGGGTTTTTTACCTTCTCATTCTTCATTAAGAGTATTTCACATTTCTTTTTTGTATTTCATCTCTCTTTTGGGGAGGAGTTTTGTCCCACTGCGTTTTCTCCTTTTCTCTGTTTCTGAGAGATTTCATTTTCATTTGCATTGCATGTACATGGGTACCTAACATGGCCTAGTAGTCGTGACCCATTCTTGCATCTTTGTGTCATTTGCATAACAATCTTCTACTCCCTAAGTTGCACTTAAGGGGGGGTGTTGGTGTAAATAAAGTCTTGTACCTAGTTAATTCATTACTAGGGGACTTATTTACACATGTTAAGTTTACTTAGGTCCTAGGAAGGAATCTTTCTAGAAGATGTTAGTTGTCATTAGTTATTATCTTATCCTTTGACAACTATTACATGTGAACCTAGGTAAGTGTGATTAGTTGTCTCATGTCATATGATTAAGACACTTGTCATAATCCTATGACATCTTGCATCTCACCTTGGCTATATAACCAAGGGGTATCTCATTGTACACAATCATATCATATCATTGAAACTGAATACAGTTTAATCTTGTCACATTCTATTCTCTCTTTTTTTCTTTCCATTTGGTCTCAAGATCTTGGCAGCCATAACCAATTCTACAACCATAACCAATTCTAACAAAAGTTACGTGGCTGTCACTTTATCTAGGCTAGAGTATTTTCCCCCATCTTACACCTCCCACTCCCTCTCCATTACTCCCTCTCTCTCCAACTCCCTCTCTCTCCCTATCTTTCAGGTCTCTCCCTCCCACCCCCTCTCTCTCTAGCACCCTACCTAGGTAAGTCTCTCTCTCCCCTCTCTCTCTATCCCTCCCACCCTACCTAGATAAGTCCCTCTCACTCCAACCCCCTCTCTCACACTCCCTCCCCCCCTCTCTCTCTCTCAGGTCACTCCCTCCCACACCTTTTCCCTCTCTCAAGTCTCTCCTTCTCACCCCCTCACACTCTCAAGTCTCTCCCTTTCGCACCCTACCTACATAACTCTCTCTTTCTCTCCCTCTCTCTCTCCCCCCTCTCTCTCTCTCTCTCTCTCTCTCTCTCTCTCTCCTCTCTCTCTCTCCCTCACTCCCTCTATCCCTCCCACCCTACCTAGCTAAGTCCCTCTCACTCCAACCCCTTCTCTCCCACTCCCTCTCTCTTAGGTCTCTCCTTCCACCCCCTCTCCCTCTCGGGTCTCTCTCTCACTGCATCTCTCTCTCTCTCTCTCTCTCTCTCTCTCTCTTAGGTCTCTCCCTCCCTCTTTCCCTCCCACCCTACCTAGAAAACTCTCTTAAAATTCTCCTTGCCTCTAAAGAAATACATACATACAAGCATACATACATACATACATACATACATACAAACAAGCATACATACAAGCATACATACATATGTACATACAATCTTACATACATACAAGCATACATACATATGTACAAACAATATTACATACATACATATATACATACACTGGTACATGCATATTTACATATATACATATACATACATACATACATACATACATATACATATATACAAGTGCACATACATACATACAAGCATGCATACATACATATATACATGCCATACAAGCATGCATACATACAAACATATAAATATATATACATACATTTAATAGACTAGCATTTAACACAAAGCAAGACATAATGCGAGCATGTTATAACATGATCGCACTATGTCTTGCTATGCAAATCTTAGGCACAAATACAAAAAAGATGTCAAAACTATGAAATAACGTTAGCATGTTATAACATGAGTGCATTATATGCACTCACGTTATTGCTTGCTTTGGGAATCCCCAAGCCTTAGGCTTGGTATTTTCTTTGGAATACCAACCCAAAGGCTTGGAGTTCCTTCCCAATGCCCAAAGACGTGTTTTTGCAAATTTTACAATGTTTCACATAATCACGTTCATGCTAAGCAATCAGGTTTGCACGTGTTTCAAGGTCAAACAAATTGAACACTTGGGTAATGTTAAGCTCTCTCTTAGCTATCTAACAATGTAATTTTCCTCACATTTTGGCAATGATAAGCCTTTGATATATAATTTATTTTGTTTGTGTGCTTGTTTTTCTGAAAAAACCCAATGTTTGGTATTTTTTTTGTTATAAATTAACCGTTCATCAAAATTTCAAATAAATTACATTTTTAGAAACTAGACTCCATTCTACACATATTAAAAAAAATATTTTCAATTAGTTTTCAAAATTTATATATGACCAAAATTCTATTTTTCAGGAAATGTCTACTTTGAAAATTAGTAAAAAATCAAATATTCATTAAAAGATTATTAAAAAAATTGGGCATAAACTACATGTATTGTTAGCTAATTGCTCATCGAAGCAATTTTAAAAATACTTAAAAAAAGTTAACCTTTTGAGGGAGCCACAAAAGTGACTGTTATGTTTTTTTGACAAAACAACACCAATTTCTATGGCCCTCTCTTTTGAACCCCTTAATCTCTACTATTTTAAAAAAATAGTAGTTTAGAAACTAGACTCGGAGCACTGTGACCATTATTTTTGTTGCATCTCAAAATTTTGAGTGTAGCTATCCTCAATTTCACATCCAAGGTCAGTATTTCTTGATTTTAGAAAAAAAGTGGCCACTTAAGACCCCTTTTTGGCTCCCCATATTTTTGCACTTACCCCCATGCTATGCAAGTTGTAGCTTCAACTTATCATCAGTGTATCAAATTTCCATATGAGAACAAATAGATAACAATTCATGGTTATCCAGAGCCTTTTTTGATGCAGAGGGTCAGGGACTTTGAAAGAAACACAAAGTTCTCAAGGTTTGCAAGACACAATCTCAACCACTCTTCCAGGCACTCTGATGGAGACAAACCTCAAAGGTTCACTTGTGAATTAAAAAAACCTCCCTTATGGTTCCAAACCATTTGAAATCATCTTGAAATGACAAATAACAGATGATCAACCCAAATTCCAAAGAAAATCAAAAGAACTTCACAAATCCACTTGTTAGATGCACTCTTTCCACCAACACAACCAAACAGTTTCACGAGACTTTTCACCCAACTTTTCCAAAATACTTTCCAAATAAATAATGGATTTAGACACCCATTAAGGACTTACATAACATACTTCAATATCAGATATAACTCCTTTGGACCAGTTTAGACTTCCAATACATCACCATGGGAAAAACAAGGAAAATAGGTCAATTTAACAAAGGAAGTACCCTTCAAACTTATCCAATAATCTTGAAACCTTGGGGAAGAAAATTAAATGGCTCAAAACCACAGAATCCACAATTGGTTTTGCACTTGTACACCAAAAACACTCCCAACTCAAAAAACCTCCTTTTCTAATGCAAAAAAGGGCTTCTTGAAAACTAACCTTCCAATCACTTCCAGAATTTTCTCATTGACTCTACACCATTAGGACAACATATTTAGTCAATCCAAACTCAAAAATATACCCCTTATGAAGGCAGATCTTCTGCTGCTACACCCTAGCCTCCATCTTCAAGCATTTTTCACAGTCAAATCTTGGTGTACACCATTTGATTCTTCTTTCCTACACTTTTAGATTGTTATAATGGTATGATACATGTTAAATAGGATCCATTTCACAAGTTTCAGTCACAACCTCTCATGAAATGGATCATTATTTCATGTTGACTCTCAAAATCAATGAAAAAATAGAGTTTTCCTGAGGACAGTCAATATATTATGCAAAGAAATCAATTATTACTACTTTCAGAGCCTTCAATGGTGTTGAAACATGTAAACTAAAATCCCTAAAGCTTCCTACTGGACATAGATTCAATAGAGATCAAGTATTTAACAAAGAACACCATAAAAGTTAAAAAGCTGTGTTTTTCTATTTCAGATTGATTTACAATTACTTGCTCCAAGCGTCCAACCTCTGTACAAATGAATATTTTGGCTTTGTATATCCTTTCCCAACTGATCCAACCGTTTTGGATTGATTAAGTTGCATAAAGTGATTAAAACTCATAAAAGCTAGTTACCCGAAATTGGAATTCAAATATTTGAATTTCCAAATTTACATTTTATTGATTCCTACTAACTAGAAACATTAAAACCTATTACATTATTATTGATCAACCTTATTTGACACCATTAAAGCATTATAAACCAATCTAACCCCTAGAACATGACTGTTCCCTGTATATTGCATTTTGGTCCTAGGGTCCTTATCAGGACCCTTAGGACAGTTGACTCCTTTCAAGTTCTTTTCCATTTCAAAAGCCATTATAGGCCTCAAGACATCATAGTTGATGTTTTGGAATGGTTGAATAGGTCTTCCTGACCCCTGCAAACTCCTGGCTCTTGAACTGACCCCTAAGGACCTTGGGTGCTCCTGCACCATTCTCCCCAAGAAGGAAAAATTTCTTGCCCCAAGAAGTATCCCATGTGTTGCCACCAAAAGACCCCTTGCTCTCATATGTTTTCATCTTCCAATGAGAAGGTATGTAGTCTTCCAAAGTCACTGTCTTCCTCTTCTACCAATCTGCATTCTTGACAGAATCAAAACTTTGATGAGACTGCCCTCTTGGCTGTTTGATCTCAACCTGCCCTTGTACCCTGTTTCTGCCTTCATTCCCCTGTCTCCTTTGTGAAATGACATCACCTCTATCACCCTCAACTATAGGGCATGCAATATTCCCCACCTTAATACTGTCCAAGTCCCACAAATTCTTCTTTTTAGGACTGTATCCTTCACAACCCTGCTGCAACTTGTCTTTTTTCAACCTACCAATGTCTTCCCCTATTTCACCCTACTTATTCACCTGCAAACTCTTCTCAAAACAGATCATAAAACTTTCATTTGACTGCTCCAAAGGCAAAGGCACTAATTTGTATCTATTATCTCCTTTGTGAACCAAATATGTGTTATGAAATCCATCATGCAATGTCCTTCTAGCATACTGCCATGGTCTCCCCAAGATGATATGACCACAAGTCATTGGAATGACATCACAAAGCACCCTATCATGATATGATCCAATTGAGAAATCAACAAAATCTCTCTTACCAATCTCTACATGCTGTCCTTGAGTTACCCAAGTGGCCTTGTAGGGAGTAGGATGATCAAAAGTTTCAATCCCTAACTTGGTTATCATATCAAGTGAAACTAAATTGCTATGTGACCCTGAATCTATGAGCAATCTGCAGATCTTACCATGACTCAAACAATTTGTTTTGAAAATAGTTACCTTTGGCTCTTGATGAAGTCTTTCTCCTTGCTTGATCATAAGAAACTCACCATCAGTCACAGGGTCTACCATGAATGTTTTTGATTCTTCCTTCTTGTCTTCTTCTTCTTGTACCAAGTTAGCTCTCCTATCTCTGCCCCTATCAGCTTGTTCCCATTTAGGACACTTGAAGGAAGGATGCCCTGGTTCATTGCAATTGAAACACCTACCTGTGAATGGTCCTCTACCTTGTCCAAATCTACCTCCTCCTCTAGGAGTGTATCCACCTCTTTGATCAGAAAATACCTCTTTGCCTTTGTCATTGCTGCTCTTGTCATTGCTGCCTTGTCCTTGTTCTCTATTACCTCTGCCCCTGTTTGAACTACCTCCTCTTCCACCATTGCTTGATCTTTCTTGCTTCCTTTTCACCTTTTCTTTTGCTCTAATGGCCAATTGAAAACATTCTCCTAATGTCCTTGGAAATTGCAAACCAATCTCATCTTGTAGATTATACCTCAAGCCATTGATATACCTGGCTATTTTCTCATCCTCTTCCTCATAACCTCCTCTAATACTAAGCTTGTGAAATTGCTCAGTATAGGACATCACATCCATGTCCTTTTGCCTTAAATTCTGCCTCATCCTCTTCACATGAATTGTGTAATCAGATGGTAGGAATTGCTCCTTGACCAAACTCTTCATCCTAGCCCATGTAGAAACTTTTTCCAATCCTCTAGCCATCCTATCATTCTAAAAACTAGTCCACCATGTCAATGTTGTACCTCTCAACTTGGTTTTGGAAAACTTAACCTTCCTCTCTTCATCCATCTCCTCAAACTCAAAATAGTTCTCTAAGGCATCAAGCCATCCTAACACCTCTTCACTATCCATCTTCCCTTGATAGATAGGAAAATCTATGTGACTCTTCCCTCCATGACCTTGTACTACCTTCAACAATCTCAGTAACCTCCTTTCCTCAGGGTCCTCTGTCTCATCTGCTTAATGTTCCTGATTTACGCTCACATGCTCTTCATCTTCATCATTGTCTTCTTGGTCTTCTTGCTATTCTCTCCTCCTACTCCTCTCAAGGTTATTTATCCTTGCTTGCATGGTCTCTCTCTCCCTTCTCCATTTCCTTTCTTCTCTTGCTCTGGCCTGCTCTCTTGCTGCTTCTTGTTCCCTTCTTTCTCTTCTCTCCCTTTCCAAGATTTCCTTCAACTCTTCCAACTCTCTTGCCAATTGGTTTTTTGGTGCCATTGCTGATTCTCCAATCCCTAAAGGACCGACTCACTACTCTGATACCACTCTGATGCAGAGGGTCAGGGACTTTTGGAAACACACAATGATTTCAAGGTTTACAAGGTTGCAATCTCAAGCTATCTCCCAGGCACCCTAACGGAGACAAGGCTCAAAGGTTCACTTGTGAATTAAAAAACCTCCCTTATGGTTCCAAACCATTTGAAATCAACTTGAAATGACAAATAATAGATGATCAACCCAAATTCCAAAGCAAATCAAAAGAACTTCACAAATCCACTTGTTAGATGCACTCTTTCCACCAACACAGCCAAACAGCTTCACGGGACTTTTCACCCAACTTTTCCAAGATAATTTTCGAATAAATAATGGATTTAGACACCCATTAAGGACTTACATAACATACTTCAATATCAGATATAACTCCTTTGGACCAGTTTAGACTTCCAATACATCACCATGGGAAAAACAAGGAAAATAAGTAAATTTAACAAAGGAAGTACCCTTCAAACTTATCCAATCATCTTGAAACCTTGGGGAAGCAAATTAAATGGCTCAAAACCACAGAATCCACAATTGGTTTGCACTTGTATGGCCAAAAACACTCCCAACTCAAAAAACCTCCTTTTCTAATGCAAAAACAAGGGCTTCTTGAAAACTAACCTTCCAATCACTTCCAGAAATTTCTCATTGACTCTACACCATTAGGAAAACATATTTAGCCAATCCAAACTCAAAAATATACCCCTTATGAAGGCAGATCTTTTGCTGCTACACCCTAGCCTCCATCTTCAAGCATTTTTCACAGTCAAATCTTGGTGTACACCATTTGATTCTTCTTTCCTGCACTTTTAGATTGTTAGAATGGTATGATACATGTTAAATAGGATCCATTTCACAAGTTTCAGTCACAACCTCTTATGAAATGGATCATTATTTCATGTTGACTCTCAAAATCAATGAAAAAACAGAGTTTTCCTGAGGACAGTCAATATATTATGCAAAGAAATCAATTATTACTGCTTTCAGAGCCTTCAATGGTGTTAAAACATGTAAAATAAAATCCTTAAAGCTTCCTACTGGACATAGATTCAATATAGATCAAGTATTTAACAAAAGAACACCATAAAAGTGCCAAAAAATTGTGTTTTTCACTATTTCTAGAAAACAATCCATACAATGCCTGCTCAAAACATCCAACCTCTGTACAAATGATTATTTTGGCTTTGTATATCCTTTTCCCAACTGATCCAACCATTTGGGATTGATTAAGTTGCATAAAAGTGATTAAAACTCATAAAAGCTAGTTACCCGCCCAAATTGGAATTCAAATATTTGAATTTCCAAATTTACATTTTATTGATTCTTACTAACTAGAAACATTAAAACCTATTACATTATTATTGATCAACCTTATTTGACACCATTAAAGCATTATAAACCAATCTAACCCGCTATAACATGACTATTCCCTGTATATTGCATTTTGGTCCTAGGGTCCTTATCAGGACCCTTAGGACAGTTGACTCCTTTCAAGTTATTTTCCATTTCAAAAGCCATTATAGGCATCAAGACATCATAGTTGATGTTTTGGAATGGTTGAAAGGTCTTCCTGACCCCTGCAAACTCTTGGCTCTTGAACTGACCCCTAAGGACCTTGGGTGCTCCTGCACCATTTTTCGATTGCAAAAACTTGGAGGAGAAGTATTACAAGATGCCATAAATTCTTAAGAATGGTGAAGTACTAGTACCATCGTACTTGTTATACACATAGAATATTGAGAGGGGGGCGAGTGAATTAGTATTCTACTAATCCATTTGATTACTAACCATCCAATTATTAAAACATATCTAGCTGCAACTGTAAGTAAAAACATGGAAAGGGTCATAAAATCGCACAACACATAGACACCAATATTTTTATGTGGAAAACCAAAAATGGGGAAAACCATGGTGAGGATTAACTCACAATATGTTATAATCGGTCATAAAATATTATAGGGGACACTACTAGTATACACTATCCTTGAAAGGCTTACAACCAGAGTACAAAAGGATATGGCTTACCACCAGAATACAAAAATAGATGGATCACTTCCAAGAATATGAATTGAATGGAATGCACCTTCTAACTGCTTAGTATAGTTCCAATTAAGATTTGGAAGATAGAAAACCTTGCACTGAATTGTAGGTATACAAAAACTATCAACAACTACCAATGACTTCACATCATCACTTCTTATCATCTCTATCTCTATGTATCTACATGTACATCTCTATGTAAATATATATGTGTTCAATACAAGGATGTTTCATATATACATGGCTACATCTTCATACATCAATTAGGTCAGTCTAATTGGGTGTAAGCATACTTAACTCAAAATATCTTTCCGACTTCAAAACAAAAACTTCTTTGGTGCTCTATGCAAGACATGATTTAGGTCGGTCTATACCTAAAAAGAAAATTTTTAAACCTCCACGAAGCATGCACCACATGTTCAAATCGGCCAGAAGAAGATCATACCAAAAACTATAAGACAAACTTTTGACATTTATAACTTTCAACTCCTTTGACCTAGATTGTTGAATTCCTAACCAAAGCTGCATGTAAGACCCTTGAATAATCTATCAAAATCATATGAGCTGATATTCTACTCAAAGTGATTCTACACCAAATTATTGGATCAATGTGGCACA
>VDFB02270651.1:144640032-144694618 GCA_007258455.2 Sequoia sempervirens | reverse complement strand
AGAAGAACAAATGAGAGAACGTATACTTGTTGATCTATGTCTGGTGATGTCTATAGAAGAGACGAAGAAGATTCTTAGTGATGCAAAAAGGGATTTTAAAAGCAAGACAAGGGTGAATAAGCTGATGGTCAGGCAGACTGAGGAAGTGGCAAAAGATACTGAGAAAATTCTTAAGTTTTGTTGAAGAAAAAATATAATGTTGTTTCTGAAGAAGTTCATGATGAAAATGTTCCATCTAGTCTGGAATTTGAGGAAGTGAAAGAAGATACAATTGAGGATACTCTAAATCCTCTTGACATGCATGATACCAAAATTCCTATGGAGACCGAAGCTCCTAAAGATGTGTTAGTTGATGAAATTGAGATTCCTAAAGCCAAGAAATAACCTGTGATTGAAGAGAAGAAGTCCAAGGTAAAGGGGATTTTTGTGGAAGCAAGAGACACTGCAAAGGAAGTGAAGGAGTTTTTAGTAGAACAATAGGAGGAGTTTGAGCCTGAACTAGTTGAAGGTCCTATCAACTTGGAAACTCTATCTCATATTTATAAGCTGAATGTATTATCATTTGCTCAAGCCAAGGCAAGGAAGGAGATACTGAAATCTCACATTGACGACAATGAATTGATAAATCTTGCATCTGGTATCTTGGAGAATATCATGCCTACATATGTCAAGGATTCATCCAATTCTCCATCTGGTCAGCTGAAGAAGCTTATCAACTCTGTAAGTATTCATTTTGAGTCTCTTGAGAAGTTAGCTGTGGATAAAGTTTAGAAGGAATTTGATGCAAATAGGTTAGGTAGACTAAAAGGTATGATTGCTAATGATAAATCTTTGTTAGCTTCCGTGTAAAGAATATTTAAGGTACACTATCTAAAGGTGGAAATATTTACAAGTCATGTTTATCTTTGTCTAAATTCACCGAGGACACTGAAAAGAAAGTGAAGGAATTGAGAAACAATTAGTAGATATTTCTCAAGCATTTGATCCTCTAACCATTTCTATTGGTAAACAAGAAGGTCAAGTCATATCCTTGCTTGACAAGATCAAAAATTTGAAGCATGAAAATGAAAAAATTGCTGAAAGAGTATGTGAGCTTAGAGGACTAATTGGTCCTAAGATGGAGACAATGCTTAGTGCATTGAAGGAAGCATAATATGCTATGGTTGTTAGTAATTTGGTGAACCTTGAGTCAGAAGAGATGAAATCCTACTTGTTCTATGGTCACATGGCTATTTTGGAGAGTCTCAAAAAGAGTTGGGACACTAGTTTGAGCCTGTTGAAGAACAATTTTGCAGATATATTCAAGTCCATATAAGTTTGAAAAACATGCTTGTACATATGCAGTTTGTTCATGAGCAATTTTCTTTTATTTTTGGTATGCGGATTCCCATCTTTGTCATTGATGCCAAAGGGGGAGAGTGGGACACTGAAAAATGTTATATTCATCTTAGGGGGAGTTGTGTTTTGAAATTTTGAAGGTTGGAAGTGTATTCATGTTGGTACTGATTTCAACACTTAGTCATTTTTCACTAAGTGTTGCCATCAATGCCAAAGGGGGATACTATTGGCAAGAGACACTTCACAAGTCATCTAGTGTTGTCATTGATGGCAACCCTAGTTAGTGATCCGATTTGCACATCAGCATTTGCTCATACCGGAAGTCAGATCGAAGTTTTGTGTTAACTGTTATAGCTAGAACAAAGCATCCGACATAATTGTGTTTATTGATTCATATGCAATTTTCTATTCTCATTTTGTGTTGTGGATCTCAGGGAAGCTTTTTTCAATGTATGATCTATGTTATCTTTGAATCTTAGAGCCTCGTATTAATTTATGTGCAAGTTTGAAGATCTAGTTGATTGTTTTTTAGTTTAATAGTGCAATAAGACCGGCTTGATGAATGTAGTGTGTTGCAGATGTTTGTGGAATAATTTTTGATGATGTTTCATTTTCGAGGATGTTGTTTTGGGTCTTCACTATGTTGTGGCCAAATTTGGTTGGTGCACATTGAAACTTGTTTGTGGATTGAGCCGACAGTTTGTAAATATTTTATATTTTGAAAAAGCCGACATGTAATTGATTTAATTCCTAGTCACAAATATATATAAGCAATTGTTAATATCATTTTGGTGTGTGTTGCAATGAGGTGTGAAAGTCAGAAAGATTAGAGATTGATTGTGCATAGTTTCACTTGAGCAGAAAGAAGATTTGTGATTTGAATTAAAGCAGACAGAGTAGAATGAAACAGAGTGTGAAGAATGCTGCAAATGTGCTTAACCGGAACTATAATTAGGAATTAGCAGATGCTATTTTCTCAGATCAAATCTTCTGGATGTAATCCAAATGTTTTGTAAGAAAATGATTCTTCCTTTTTGTATTTGAGTAGTGAGCTCTAGGCAGTGTGCCTGAATGAATGTGCATTCCTATTTGTAAACACTTATATTTGAGTATACTCATATTGTGGATTGATCTCCACCGTTGGTTTTTCCCTAACATGGTTTCCACATAAAACATCCTTGTGTTATGGTGTTGTGGTTGATTGTTTTGAGTTCTTGCATCTTTCTTTTGCTTCAATGCTATAAGTGGTTTAAAGATCAGGTTAATAAAGTTAAATTTTATAGAGCACTGATTCACCCCCCCTCTTAGTGTTCCTTGAATCCAACATTACCCCCAATTTAGCGAGCGTGGATATCAATGAGCATTCGGTAAAATAGATTGAAGAGTTAGAGATGTATACCTGAATCATCGAGGAAGCAAATCATAATTTGGAAAACTAAAAAGCGTAGGGAAATCAAAGAAATCCATAGTTCCTCTCTCTTGTGGAGGTTCGAACAAAAGGACTCTGTAGCTCTGTAGAACTATGAAGTTGCACAAAGTACACAAAAGGCCCTTACACCAGTGATGGAAAAATCCTATAGGATGCAAGTGCTTCATAGGGCGTAAAACCTGCAAAGAAGGCATTCCCCCAAGTACTATCTCATGAAGGAATCCTAGTGTAAGGGGACTCCGTAGAGTCAAACTGAAAACCGGCTTCACAGGTGCACCTACAAAGCAACATGTTAATCCAAAGATAAACCATTTTAGAAATCAAAAAGAAACCACACAGGAAAAGAAGCAGCCAATCACGTAGATAGTCAAGAAATTTGAAAATATTTCAAAGGGGTCCCTCGGGAACCCTTCAAAAGAAGAGGGGTCCTCACAAGGAACACGTTGTTTGAAAGTGTAAGAATGATTTTTGCAAATGAATTCAATAATCAAGGAATCCTTTTGAAATATGTTCACTTCATCAAGGAATTCGAAAGGAAGAAAATGCCCCCTCATGAGGGGAAGGTCGAGGATTTTCCCGCATGAAAAGATGCTCCCTCCTCGGAGGAAATTTCTTCAATTTATTTCTTTGCAAACCCATGACGAAGTAAACACATTCCACTAGGTGTCCGAGTTGAGAATGCAACTTTTGAAAAAGCTTACAATTCTTTTTGAGAAAATATTCAATAGCAATGAATGCGTTTTCTAAGAATCAAAATTGACATGGTGGTGTTATCACACATACGAGGGACAACTCAAGCAAAGAAGACAAAAATATAACCAAGATTGTGAAAAGAAACAATAACATCACAAACAAAGGGTACATGGGTGATCTAATATTTCAGGGTCAGAGCTGGTCATAAATATATATTTATAGTTATAGTATATAGATGAACTATCATCAACCCCCTACTATATTAGACCATGTGAAGAATGCATGAGAAGAAAAAGTAAAAATAAAAAAAAATGGTTCAACATGGAAGGGAAGCCTAAATGCCCCCAACACTTTGCATCATCCCCAATTTTTCGAAAAGAAAAACACATAACAAAGGAGGAATGATGCTACAAATAGAGGAAGTTTATGACACAAAATACTTGTGTATCCAATCACCTACAAGGGTGACAATGGTCATCTAGAACACATAAGGAAATCACGAGGAACACATCACAACAAACACACATCTAATCTAGAGGTAAAGAAGATTCATCTCCCCCTAACACTCATCGACCAAGAGGTTGATTGTTTCCCAATCTAGATCATTATATGGGAATGGCGGACAAGCATACAATGGAAAAATATTAAGGGGAGAACCTTTCGACCCTCCCATAATAAGCGCCAAGGAAGGAGACTCTTCGGAGTCTCCTCCACTCAGTTCTTGTGGAACAATGGCCGACGATTTCATCAAAATCACCAACAAGGCTGGGACCTCATCCAAAGAGTTAAACATGCACTTCATGAGAGTGCCATGTGTTACCTCAATGGACAGGGAAGGTGACACTCGAGATTCACTGCTAGGATCATCGAGTGACTTAGGAGCATTGAAAAACTCAGGGGAAGCTAGAACTTGCTCCATCACTAGGATGGCACATGCTAGCATAGGACCACCCTTTAGAGAAGATGGGCTCCTCTTACGCCCCCCATTGCAGGAAGGGCCAAGCTTCCCTTTCTACTTCATTGGAGGGTGTGAACTCCCCATAGACAAGGAAAGAGGTGTAGAGGAGGAGGAGAAAACTATGATAGACAACACAGAGGTATTCAACATGTCCATGGGTTTAGGGAATGGTGAGATTTCTGGTAGGGACATCAAAAGAGGCAGCTCGATTGAAGGAGTGATAAACACCTACACCTTTTTAGAGTCATGGGAATTCACACTTGCAACAAGAGTAAAAAGTAGAACCAAGTTTGATTGAATGGAGGAAGAGGGGACGAGAGACAAGGACACAACATGAGGCCCTGAAATAGGGGTGGTCAACTCCCCTTCCTTCCTCTACAAAGTGGCCTACTCAACCATCAGATCCTTTCACCAAGGCTTGTGCTAATGCATAAGGAAATTTCTACGACTCTTGGAGCTAGAGTCTGGGAGCTAAGAAGGAATAAAAGGCTCCTACTCAGCCATAGGAGTGTCCATCATAGCCATTTTTTAGTAGAGGGACAAACTCCTGAACAAGAGCAGGAGGAAGAGGTTGAGATAGTGGGGGGAGTCGACTCTAGTGCTTGGTGGTGGGCCTCTTCCCATTCATCGCTTTGGGAGCAAGAGTGGTAGGAGGCTGTGAAGGCCAAGACATAGATGATTCCCTATGGGAACCCTTCCTTCTACCATACAAGTAGGGCCAAGGTCCATGAGGCACAGTAGGAAGGTCCAATATCCTAATCTTGGCTTTGCCCCAAATAGACACCATTAGGCTTCTTATGTAGAATCCAAGAGTAGATATCCAAAATTATTGTCTAGAAAGGGGAGTAGAAGAGGCACCCCGAGGACGGGAAGGTCTCTTGTTTCCCTTTCGAGAAGAGGAGGTAGCTTGTTGTTGAACTACTAGAGGGGTCACTTTTGGCTGTCCTTTACCCCCAGTCTTATACTTCACATAATTTTAGTAAAGTAGGTATGTTCTCAGGGGAAGTAGACCAAATGGGGCAATCCAAAAATGATCCAATAAATAGCCCCCATGGGATACCAATGGTTGATATCCAGTCTCATGCACGACGTGCATAACACCTTCATGTGAGAATTCTAGAAATTTATGAATGATGGAAGTGATTCTGTTCATGGAAGCTAACCACAAGATGCCTGATTTAACCCTGAACAAATAAGATTTTAAAATAGCATCAAAGGTAGTATCCATGACCCTAGGTCCAACTAGGATAAAAAGAGTTATTGAGCCATATGGCTTGAGAGAGAGGCCATGTGTACAAATGGTGTACTTTGTTTCTTCATACTCCTCCCTCTATAATGAATTCAACCATAACATCTCTATAATAACATTCACTCAGCTCATGGGGTTAACTAGGAACCTTGTCATAATGTTCCCATTGAGGCAAGCGATAACGTAGAGGGGAGAGGGCTTGTTATTCAAGGGCATGTCTTGTAAAGTGAATGTCACATATAGTGAACCGGTCGTAGGCTGTAGGGAAAGAGTGATCGTGACCATATTAAAAAACTCCAAGGGCTTAGTAGAAGAATCAGAGGGGTCAATATTCAAGTTAGCAGAGTGAGACGAAAATGGGTCTGTGTGTATCTGCAACTCACTATTGGCCTTCGCCACCGATTTATTTGCATTTTTTTCATCCCATCAAGATGAATGGTACCATCATTGATGTGATCTTATATCTCATGACACATGCGCATACAACATTCAGTAACATGGTCGTTAACTCGATGGTACTGACATAAAGCATTCACATCATACCAATTAGGGTAAGGTTCCATAAGAGGTTGAGGGTTTTCCAAGGTTATGATCTTATCCTTTAACAACTTTTGCAAGATGGAAGAATAAGATTCCACTAACTTTGTCAAATTTTTGTTGTGTCTGAGGCCATTATCATTTTTGCAGTGACTACATTTTGTATAGGCATGAATTTGCACCCCTTATGCATATTCCCCTTTTACACTTCCTCACCTTAGAAAATCAAATCCAAAGGAGAAAATCCGTAGTAGCCCACTGCCTTCATTCCACTTGGCACCTATCTTTTATGTTGGTAGAAGAATAACTGTCGGGGATGCCCATGTGATGTGTAGACATATGTGCAGTGCACTTACGTCCCTGATAGATTCCTGCATCTGAAGCTGGTAGAGGTGTTACACTTCCCATTGGGATTGGTTTGTAACACCCCTCTTTCTTGCACAATAATTATTCATTATCTGGTAATGTTCTGAGTATTTCATTTATGGAATTTAATCATGTGTCTTGAATGGATGGTCGAGGTTTTTTGTTATCGTCAATCAATTTGAATATTTTAGTTAAAGAGGATGGGTCATTGGTTTGATTTGAACCCGAAGTATTCTGAGATCTCATATCTTTCATATATCTTAAGAATCCTAAGGTTGTCATGGGATCTTTGTGAGGTCATGTTCGGTGAAAAATCCTATTTCTACTTCAGTGCCACTGTGGTTCTCATCCTTGAGTGTGAACTTCATTGTTCACAGGTTGAAATGAAAAGTGAAAGAAAAGAAATATCAAAAGGAAGAAAAAGAGAAATATTGAAAATCAAAAGAAGTGAATTCAACTTATCAGGGGTATTCGAATATCTCTATCAGGGCTATGGATTCCTGGCTGGCAGTAGAGCTATGTTTGGGAGAATCAAAATGATAACCTCGTTAGGGCTATAGATGCCTGACTGGAAGCGAGGCTCTATCTAGGTTGCTTTTGGAGCTAGAATCTTTACGTAGCCTAACTTGACTGAACTTGGTTTCTGCAGTAGCTCAAGGAGGCAATGAACTCACTTGCACACACTTGGATTTTAAATTTATGGAAGGTTCAGTCTACCCTTGGTTCTAATTCTTTAATCTTGCATTTTGACTAATTATTCTAAATCTATCTGAGGTTTTGTTACCTTTGCACATGCTTGAATGATTATCTTATTCGTGCAAATGCCCGCCTTCTGGGAAGCATTTTGAAAATCCAATGTTCTGAACTCCTTTTGGGTTTTTGGCTCTATTCAGGAAAATTCCCTTTGGATGGAATTCCCGGGATGCTTTGAAAACCCGGTGCTAATGTCTTGCACTTTTTTCCAGAAATTCTCCGAGCTCGCGGAATTCCTCATGGACCGGATTTTCCTGAAAATCCGTCTCCTTGCTAAATTCCCAGATTGCGTTTGGCTTGTCTTGTCGATTTCATTAATGCTTGGTGGTACAATTCTTACGACCAGTATTTAGTGGGTTTTGGAGGATTTCTTGTTGTCATTTGCTTTGCATTTCCATTAAGGATTTTGATGCTGAATGCTTGATTGATTTTCCAACCTTGAGTGAGTTTGTGAGCTTGTTTCAATTTCATTTAGTTGAAACTCACCTGCGTCTCCTTTGAATAACCCATCCTCGGGCTTAGTTAGAATGGCAATCAAAATCTGAGTTAATTCCCCTATGTTAATGGCGAATTTTAGGGTTTAAGCTTAGGAGATTGATGATTAAATTTGGGCATCACCATCCCTCACCAATTTTCCTCTGAGAATGTTGGGAACCAATGGATAACCGAGAGGAGACTTGAAAAAAATGAGATTTGAGTCCAAGGTCCTCAAATTTTTGATCGTTCGATCAATTTGAGTGAAGTCGTGAGGAAACGTCGACATTTGGGTTTTCCTTCAGCTTCAAGATTTTCCTTCGCTGGCGGATTTCCCTGATTTTCCATTTCCTCTCCGTTTTCCTAAAATGTGTTGTAGTCTGACATTTTGCCTGCTTCGCGGATTTCCGTTCCTTCCAGATTTTCTCAAAATTTCCTTTGTCCCTTCTTTTTTCTGAAATTCGTAAGATATTTCTGTTTTCACGGATTTCTATCTTGGGCAGAATTTTCTTAAACTTTGTTGAAAATGAAGAACTAAGAGATATCATGATTTATTAGCTGGTAATGATGCATTGTATGACCAACTTGAATTATTTAAAGATGTATCATGTTGTTTCTTAGTTAATGACAGTTGATTAAATGATTATTGGATGCTTTTATGTTTATTTCGCTAAAATCTACCTGGCTGGGAATTTTACAAAATTCCTCTCTGGCCTAGATTCTGTGGGAGGAATGAAAGCCCAAACTTTGAGATGATTAATTTTATGAGGTTTTAGAGAATTTTCGCTTATCTTGGGACTTGCATTGAGGTTGAGAATGTCATTTGGGGTTAATTAATTTGGGTTCCATGTGATCTTTATTGTGGTTCCTTAGTGGATGCAGGATGAATCAAGTCGAGAGGTGGCTAGCAAGACAATAGGCAGATAGATTCAGGTGCTGAAGGATCTTCGCTCTCAGAAGCAGAAAGAATTAAGCTAGACATAAAGAGTAAGGTTCCTAAGTCTAAGTTGTCATCCAGTTGGTTTGAAATTGGTGACACTAATGTGGATGGATTGGGATAAGGTCGTCAATCAATCAAAGGATGAGATTAAATCTATGGATAGGAAATTTAAAGTGTTGGTTACTCCACCCTTGGCCAACCTAGATGGAATCTTCTTGAAGGTGCAAGATCAAATAGATAAAGATAGGGGAAAGATAATTTAATACAGGGCTACATTGAAATTTTTGCTTCCCTAATATTCATTTGTCATCCTTCACATGCATTGGACCAGATTGCATTGGAGACCCCAGGACGACATGGATGAATCCCAAGAATTTAATGCTATTTCATGTTGTTCTTGAACTTCTTGGGCCAAGTTGTTTGTTGCCGTTTTATTATTGTAAACCCTAATTTGGCTGGCATATCTTGGGGGGTTTCTATAAATATGGAATTTTGCCTCATTTGTAAGGGAGTAGTAGAAGTCACTAGAGTAGAAGAATTGACTTAGAAGCAAGTAGGGTGGTAAAGCAAGAGTTAGTTCATTATGAGAAAATATTGTAACACAAAACACTGGAATTGTTACTTTTATTGGATGATTCAATACAATTGAAGACATTGTGATTTCTGGTGATCTCTTTGTGTTGACTTATTTTGCATGGTTCTTGTTGTTCTATCTTTTGGAATTGCTTGATGTTAGATTTAGAATTAGGTATGATTTAATGGTATTTATGGTTTGATGCTTGAAGTGTTTGTAACAATCCCTGGTCCATACTTTTAGCAACTGGCTGATTGTGAGTTGCTTTGTAAAGTTAGCTTGGACCTTATATTCACTGTGCTTAGTTCAGTTGTGAAGGTTTGTTCATTTCAATTGCAATAGGGTTGGTTTTAATGAATGTTCATGATCTAAAAATATTTAATTCCTTAGAAGATTGCTCTATTTCTATAAGATTGCAGATTCATCTGGGTTAAGCAGGAATTAGTTTATGAGAGATTGGTCCATTTCAAGTATTTTATCATTTGCATTGTTAATCTTAGTATTAGTGTTAATTTTAATCTCTCTAAAACCCTTATCTCTTTTGCTGTTTATTTTGAATCTAGGTTAGATTTAAGATTGGAAGTATCACCATATTGCTAGATCTAATAAATTTAAGATTCAGTATTTGCTTGTAGTAAGGTCCCTTTGTGATTACCAACATTTTCACATTTATCACTGAGTTGTTTATGCATTGTCAAGACTTGGCATTAGATACCTTGGGGTTATCTCTTGAGGCTTGCTGATAGAGATTTACCTTTCAAGAGAGATAGGATATTATATTATGTCTGAGTTGTTGCTGTGCAAAAAACATCATCAATAGATTGGCGCTAGAAGGAGGGCATGGATAAGCAAGTTGGATTGGTTTTTGTCTGCTATTTCTCTTGAAAGATTCAAAAGAAGAACTAGATCTACTCCAGGGGAGGATGAATTTCAAGAATTACCAGCTCCTACTAGGTCAAGAAGGAATAGAAGAAGGGACAAATCATCATCCACCCAGCCACTACCATCATCTCCATCATCCTCATCTTCATCAAGTCCATCTTCATCTGATTCTGAATCCATTCCCATTCAGCAACTTCAGCCAGTCATAAATCAGCCTCTACCACTTCCACCTCCATCAATGGATTTCTTGGCGAACAACCCATTTCCCTTATCTTTCAACCAATACAATCCTATGCCTAAAAATCCTGAGCTTTTCTGCTCTAAGTTTCGCATTAATGATCCCAAAAGAACTGCAGAGGAGCATATTAGTATTTTTAAAACTACCCTTAAGGATAGGGGAATTAATCATGAGGATGTTGCATGCATAATTTTCCCATATTCCCTTGGGGATGAGGCATTTTATTGGTATAACCATCTTCCTGCTGGGTCTATCACTTCTTGGCTTCAATTGGAAACTACATTTTTACATAAATTTCAATCCCAATCATGCCAATGAGTTACTTTTGCAGTTTACTAGGCTCAAGAGGGAGGAAAATGAACCAATAGGGGCTTTCAATAATAGATTTCATAGGGCTTATGCTAGGCTGCAACCCCCTTATGTTGTAGATGATGCCTCTACCAAGGAGGTTTACTATGAGGATCTGGATAGTTTAACATTTACCTTCATGAAATGGAAAGAAAACCCCCCTAATAGCCCGCTTGAAGCTTATGATGTGGCTATTAAAGTGAGTACAGATTTGAGGCAGCACTTGTCTGGACCCTTGCCATTAGCTAACCGAATACCTGTGTTGGGTTCAGTCCCTCAATTACCCCTGGGTCCAGATCTAGGTCAGTCTTGGAATCAAGCTCCACCCATGTCAAATTACCATTCAAATATGAGCCAACATGCATTCTTTCATCAACATGCTAATATACCCAGTTACTTGTAGAACTCTGAGGTATTTAATCAATCCTTCAACCATGGGTTCCATACTAATTATATGCAGAAGTTAGCTGGTATTGTTCCTCCATCGAATAGTGTAGACAAGGAGAGGTTGGATGCACTCACAGAGCTAGTTGAGAAGTTGGCCACTGAAGTCACCTACCTAAGGAACCGAAATAATCAACCTTGGGCCGTCCAAAGGGGAACTCAGTCCAATTATGATCAAGATTAGGGGAAAAATGTCGATGGTGGAAAGTATTTTAAAGATCAACACTCAGGGCCAACATTTGATAGAGGCCAGTCACCACGTCAGAATAATGGAGGAGCCCTAACATCTCTGGATCAGCCAAACAATCATAAGAAATATAGTGGAGTTCACTTGGCTGAGGTAGCTCTTTCAGGATGGTGTAGGCTTCATAACACTAATTAGCACTCTGAGTTGGACTGTCAAGAATTCTAGACTGCTGTGTCCATTTTCCAGCAAGAAGTTCAACATGTCACCAATAGTTCGAGTGGGTAGGATATAGTACCATATAATCCTCATGATGTATCAATCATGGTGGTAAATCATGTCCCATTTCCAAGAAGTGAAGAGAATGAACCAGATGAAGAACATGATAAAGGTGCTAAAACAGAGTATGCATACAATGACGGATCTGTAGCTCAACCTTTTGGAAATAATGAGGAGAATGACAATGGTCCACTAGATGAAGAAGAGTCTACAACTGAAGAGGTTCAAGCATTCCATCATGTGCCTACTCAGTATTTCATAAATGGAGGACAATCTGATGCTGATAAAGGAGGAAGCATTGAAAGCAACATGGATAAGTTTGTGGTCAACTCTAAAGACAAATGTTTTATCATGACTGTAGAGCAAATAGTAGAATGTGTGGTAGAAGAATTCAAGAAAGCCAAGGTAAGTCTCTCTAGTCATGAGTTCTTAAGGGATCCTACAATTAGGGGTGCAGTACTAAGGTCTCTTAAAAGAGATATGCTTTCTGAACAAAAGGGTGTTTCAAGCCAGGCTGATACAAATACTTTCAAGGAGATACTCCTATCTAAAACAAGCTTGGGAAATTATGCACTGAAAGTTGATCCTCAAGGATTGGATGTTGAGGAAATCCTTATGTTACATGATATGCCTAAGAAACCTATTCATAAATCCGATAGTGCTGATGAGTTTCCAATAAAGGAATTTCAACCAGATACTGGCGAATGTCTAGTAGAAGAGTTAACTGGCATTGGATTTTAGAAAGTCACAGCAATAAACGTTGAGGCAGCCCTGGAGGAGGTTGAGCTTTCAGATGAGGAGCCTCAACAAATTTCCAATGAATGTCCCATGAAGAAAATTGTAGGAGTTGATGTTTCTACTAAAGAAGTTGGTGTTCCTGAGAGTTACAGTTACAAATTTGAACCAGTGCCAACAAAAGAATTCAGGGAGTCTTCTTATTCATTCAATTCTATTTTTTCTCTATCTGTTGATGGACTAAATATTGAAAATTCATAGATTTTATGTATTAAGGATGAGATAGTTGATGCGATTCACACGGATGTGCAGGAAAATCTGACTGATGCTCAGAACAACAATGTTGCCTTCATATTTGATGGGATTAACCACATTGTAGTATGTGAAAACATGCTTAAAGATTAGTCTGTGGGGCCTCTTGACGAACATCATGATGGGGAAATTACCATACATGACAGGGCTTCTGCATTTTCATCATGGACCCTTCATAAAGACATTCAAATAGGTGAAAAGTTCCATGTTTACACTTTTGAACCTATTCAATCTGATTTTCAGCCTGAATTATTCATTGAAGACTCTAATTCTATTTTTCATGTTTCGAATGCAAGAGAGATATTGCATCATCAGTTGAGACCGATTGAAGACATAGGTATCAAATCTTTACAATTGAAGAATGATGAATACCACATTCAGTCTATAGCAGTACAACATCAGGTTGTTTCTTTCTTTACCGTGAATTCTGAAGCTTATTAATTTGATTATGGATGTTTAGGAAGGACAACTTGCATATGGGTTAATCATGGTCCTAATGAGTTACCTCAACTATTGAATATTCCTGATTGTGAGGTTGAGTTTGAATGCTGCATTATTGAGCCTCATTTTGCTGAATATAAAGATAAATTTGCATTCTTGAGGACTATTACCACCACCTTGTTGATTGTCCATGCATTGATTAACCATATGGGGGTGGGTCTTAGTTCACCTTGTCTGATCATGAGCCACTTTGAGTCTCTTTGTACATAATTCATATTTGAATAAATGTAGCTTGCTCTGCTTTTCTTTGGTTTAGTCTGCTTCTGTTTTGGTTAGTTTAGGTTTGCTTTAGGTTTTAGTTTGGTCGTTGCTTTGCTTCTCTGGCTTGGGTTTCTCTGTTTTTTGGTTGGGGAAGTGTCTTTCTTGCACAATAATTATTCATTATCTGGGAATGTTCTGAGTATTTCATTTATGGACTTTAATCATGTGTCTTGAATGGATGGTCGAGGTTTTTTGTTATCGTCAATCCGTTTGAATGTTTGATTTAAAGAGGATGGGTCATTGGTTTGATTTGAACATGAAGTATTCTGAGATCTCATATCTTTCATACATCATAAGAATCCTAAGGTTGTTGTGGGATCTTTGTGAGGTAATGTTAGGTGAAAAATCCTATTTCTACTTCAGCACCACTATGGTTCTCATCCCTGAGTGTGAACTTCATTGTTCAGAGGTTGAAATGAAAAGTGAAGAAAAAGAAATATCAAAAGGAAGAAAAAGAGAAATATTGCAAATAAAAAGAAGTGAATTCAACTTATCAGGGGTATTCGAATATCTCTATCAGGGCTATGGACGCCTGGTTGGCAGTAGAGCTATGTTCGAGAGAATCACAATGATAACCTCGTCAGGGCTATAGACGCCTGACTGGCAACAAGGCTCTATCTAGGTTGCTTTTGGAGCTAGAATCTTTACGTAGCCTAACTTGACTGAACTTGGTTTCTGCAGTAGCTCAAGGAGGAAATGAAATCACTTGCACACACTTGTATTTTAAGTTTATGGAAGGTTCAGTCTACCCTTGGTTTTGATTCTTTAATCTTGCATTTTGATTTGTTTGTCTAATAGGGAGATTGAAACCAAAGATTTTGGGTTCATGATTCTTGTTCATCATCAAATGCTCTGGAGCATTTCCACAGCAGAGTCACCATTTTTTGTGCAATTTTCGTACACGCCCCACCGGAGGCGGGGACCCTCTTTTGCTTTCATTTTTGGTGTCTTGGCCCTTGGATTTTGAGGTTTTGTTACCTTTGCACATGCTTGAATGATTATCTTATTCGTGCAAATGCCCCCTTCTAGGAAGCATTTTGAAAATCCAATGTTCTGAACTCCTTTTGGGTTTTTGGTTCTATTCGGGAAAATTCCCTTTGGACGGAATTCCTGGGATGCTTTGAAAACCCGGTGGCTAATGTTTTGCACTGTTTTTTGGAAATTCTCTTACCTCGCGAAATTCCTCATGGACCGGATTTTCCCAAAAATCTGTCTCCTTGCTAAATTCCCAGATTTCCTTTGGCCTGTCTTGTCGATTTCATTAATGCTTGGTGGTACGATTCTTTCAGCCAGTATTTAGTGGGTTTTGGAGGATTTCTTGTTGTCATTTGCTTTGCATTGCCATTAAGGATTTTGATGTTGAATGCTTGATTGATTTTCCAGCCCTGAGTGAGTTTGTGAGCTTGTTTTGATTTCATTTAGGTGAAACTCACCTGCGTCTCCTTTGAATAACCCATCCTCGGGCTTAGTTAGAATATAAATCAAAATATGAGCTAATTCCCCTGCGTTAATGGTGAATTTTAGGGTTTAAGCTTAGGAGATTGATGATTAAATTTGGGCATCACCATCCCTCACCAATTTTCCTCTGAGAATGTTGGGAACCAATGGATAACCGATAAGAGACTTGAAAGAAATCGGATTCGAGCCCAAGGTCCTCAAATTTGTGATCGTTCGATCAATTTGAGTGAAGTTGTGAGGAAACGTCGACATTCGGGTTTTCCTTTAGCTTCAAGATTTTTCTTCGCTGGTGGATTTCCCCAATTTTCCATTTCCTCTCCGTTTTCCTAAAATGTGCTATAGTCCGAGGTTTTTCCTGCTTCATGGATTTTTGTTCCTTCCGGATTTTCCCAAAATTTCCTTTGTCCCTTCTTTTTTCTGGAATTCATAAGATATTATTGTTTTCGTGGATTTCTATCTTGGGTGGAATTTTCTGAAAGTTTGTTGAAAATAAAGACCTGAGAGATAACATTATTTATTAGCTGGTGATGATGTATTGTATAATCAAATTGAATTATTTAAAGATGTATCATGTTGTTTCTTAGTTAATGACAGTTGATTAAATGATTATTGGATGCTTTTATGTTTATTTTGCTAAAATCCGCCTGCCTAGGAATTTTCTGAAATTCCTCTTTGGCCTAGATTCCACGGGAGGACTAGAAACCCAAACTTTGAGATGATTAATTTTATGAGGTTTTAGAGAATTTTCACTTATCTTGGGACTTGCATTGAGGTTGAGTATGTCATTTGCGGTTAATTAATTTGGGTTCCATGTGATCTTTATTGTGGTTCCTTGGTGGATGCAGGATGAATCGAGTTGAGAGGTGGCTAGCAAGACAGTAGGCAGATAGATTCAAGTGTTCAAGGATCTTCGCTCTCAGAAGTAGAAAGAATTAAGTTGGACATAAAGAGTAAGGTTCCTAAGTCTAAGTTTTCATCCAATTGGTCTGAAATTGGTGACACTAATGTGGACGTATTGGGATAAGGTCGTCAATCAATCAAACGATGAGATTACGTCTATGGATGGTAAATTTAAAGTGTTGGTTACTCCACCCTTGGCCGACCTAGATGGAATCTTCTGGAAGGTGCAAGATCAAATAGATAAAGATAGGGGAAAGAGAATTTAATACAGGGTTACATTGAAATTTGTGCTTCCCTAATATTCATTCATTATCCTTCACATGCATTGGACTGGATTACATTGGAGACCCTAGGCCGACATGGATGAATCCCAGGCATTTAATATTATTTCATGTTGTTCTTGAACTTCTTGGGCTGACTTGTTTGTGGCTGTTTTATTATTGTAAACCCTAATTTTTCCAACATATCTTGGGGGGTATCTTTAAATATGGCATTTTGCCTCATTTTCAAGGGAGTAGTAGAAGTCACTAGAGTAGAAGAATTGACTTAGAAGCAAGTAGGGTGGTAAAGCAAGAGTTAGTTCATTATGAGCAAATGTTGTAACACATAACACTGGAATTGTTGTTGTTATTGGATGATTCAAAACAATAGAAAGTGGAGAGGCAGTTACACATGCACGAAATCTAGTCAAGCATGTTTTCCTTAACGCAGATTTAGCACAACAGTAACACCTATATTCGCTCAACAAACAATTAAGATTATTTACAAGGCAGTTACAATTTTGACTTGAATGAGGAATCTCCCGCTATCGAGATTCTTCCCTCCATTGACCTTTGAATGATCACCTTGTTGACCGTTATAGCAAAGGACCAGCTGGCAGAATCTCCTTCAATTTTGCAGGCAACTAATTATATCTGCATAACAATATTAGTATGCACAACAATTGCATATCCATAACTATCTTAAAGTAGCATTCATTAATCCACATGTAAAATCAACACAGATAGTTCATATAGCATGTCAATGTCATTAAAGATCACAAAAATAAGCTCATGCCCAATGTCTATGGTTTTTAGGAAATATTATAAAAAGGCCAGCATCCAAGTATCAAATTCAATGACAACTACAACAAATAGACAATAAAATTCTATCAAAGTTGAGTCATAAACTGGACTCATCACTCCCCCAAACCTAAGACTTTGTTGGTCCTCCAACGGAAGAAGGAGGGTTGTTCCTTTGCTTGTTAATGCCCTAAAGTTTGCAACTACCAGTTGTCCCACATTAGTTTCTGAATTATGGTCCCAATAGAACCCTTGTTGTTTGTCCAATCTACTTCATCTCTATCTCTCTGCAGCTATATCATACTGATAATATCTAAAATTTGGCACATGCCACAATAGGATAGGTGGCTGAAAAGTCAGTGGAAGCCAAAATTGTTTCTTTTCCCATCCAATCTATATATATCTATCAACTCTCTTAAGTGCTACAACATAGTTCTGTATAGAGTGAGGCTCAACTTGTTTTAAATCATCAGTTAGGGTGTTCCACCTTTGTGATAGGTATCCCATCATAGATTCCCCTTTGGTTTATGCTAACTCCTCATATTCTTCATAAACTAGTTCTCTCTCAGACAAGAACCTGCTACCATAGCTTGGTCTATAAATAATTTTGTGCCAATCCATGAAAACGCTCCCTAGATTTCTAGATTCAACCTTGATAGGCGGGGGAGTGTTGGATTCAATTTTCCCATAAGTCCTGAATTGTTTTCCCCAAATAATATCATTTTGTATCCAAGACATGAATTCCCTTAATTGGACATCCCCAACATACAATAGTGGATTCCAATCATTGTTTTGGGTCACGATATAATTATGTAAGTAGAATTCACACAACAAATTCTTCATTTCAGGAGGAGCAATCTGATAAGCATTGGAAAATTCAAGAGGAGTCTGAATGAAAGGATTCAAACCTAAAACAATCATTTCTAGTTTAAAAGAAAGATGCTTCTCCTTCAGATATAGGGCATAGACCCTTGGAGGAGTCTTGCATTCTAATATCTGAGGTACTAAGGCTGTCATATCGTCCACCTTCTTTAAAATAGCAATTTCTTTTATCCTTATCTTCAATCTCCTCATCTCTCTTTTGAATTTCTTTCTTCAGCCTGCGTTTCTCGTCTTTCCATTCTTCTTCCCTCCTCTGTATTTCTTTCCCTAAATTCATAGCTACCATGTGCATTGAAAAATTAGAGGGCCTATTTATTCCTACCAGAATTTTTCCTGGCACTATTGTTTTCTCTTCATGTGGCTCCTGCTGTAGGGATCCTATTTGTTCAGCTAATTCTAACTATAGGGGTGTTGGTTTTTCTCCCAATTCTGGCTATAGGGCCTCTTGTTTTGGCTCTTCCTCTTGCTGTAGGAACTCTTGCCTCTGCTCTTGTTGCAGGAGCTCCTGATTTTCCTCAAACTCTTGACTTTTAATTTTTTTAGTGATATCAACAAGATCTACCAATGTTATGTTGGCTACTTCCTCAAATATGTCCTTTTCCTTGACATTTACCTACCCCATTGGGGCCTTTGTATCCTCTTGTGGTGTACTCTAGTCCTAAGGCTTCCCTGCAAAGACACACCAAAGGCTAGCCTAGCTGGTCTGGATTTTCTAGGAGGGCTCTCATTTTCTTTGACTACAGGGAGAACAGTGTCAGGCTTCCATTTTTGAGAGCTTGGCACTTTCTCTCCTATAGTTTTATTTTTAGATTTACCCTTCCTTATTTCTACCTCTTTCTTATGTGCCCTAGTTTGAATCAAGATACCAAGAGGAACATCATCATCAGAATCTAAAGAGGAACTTTCTTTGTCTGAATGCTCTACCTCAGAAGAGCTAATTTCTATGGTTTGTTCAGCTACAGGAGGGTTTACACTAGGGCCTATTCCAGAAGTTAAGGAACTAGGAGTAGCTTCAGCCGTGCTCAATCTTCTGCTAGCCCTACGAGGTTGAGGAAAAACCCTAGGTCACAAATGCTTAGGTCTAATTTGATCAACATTTAAGAATTTTTCCCAAGTCATGTCAGACACATCATGTAGAGACATCTCAACTAACAATTTGATCAAAAAATTGTGGGAAACAAAATTATCCCTACCTTTTTGGGTCTCGGCTGCCATGATTGAGAGAAGGTGGTATAACACATTTGGAACATTCATTCTTCTCCCATGCCTCATATGATTCAAAAGTTTGAAGTGCATAGAATGTAGGTTTGATTGATGACCTTTGTAGGTAATGTACTTCACAACATGAACAACTACTAGATTCTATGGCTTGGAAAGAGAGGTTCTTTTTGTACCTTGTTTGTCCACACTCAATGGAGGGTCACTAGGTTCTGTAAATTCAGCCCTAGCTGAACTGACATCTCTAGAAGTAGGGTAATTTTCACTGTCGGCAAGTAACCTTGTAACTTTTGCAATTCTTTCTTCAGTAGCCATTACTTCTAACCATTTTACCATGGCCTTTGCTTCAGACAGTTTTTGGGGAAATTCCAATGCAACATCTTCATTAAAACCATTCAGTTTTAGGAAATAATCTATCCATCCACAATTTCTAAACTCAGCCAGGTTAGGTGCATCCTATAGTAATGTGTCATGAATCATGGGTTCATTTCAAGTTAACCCACCTCCCATTGTTCAACTATCTACAAATAAAGAATCACTCTACAAGGTTTCTCTTCCTGCAATCTTCGTCTGAAAGCTACATTTCTCCTTCTTGCAACGCTGCAAAATTTCCAATGCTAGTATCATCTGAATTTTACTTTTTTTAGCTTAAGATTATGATAGGAGCAATAAAGGTAGTAAATGAGTAATAAATGAGGGCTATGGTCAAGAAAAATGGCGGCGGTTGATATCACCTCACACATGCGAGCCGTCATCTCACTTAGAATTCAAATCGACTCAATTTAAGCTTTACTAATGTGAACCATCATGGAAAAACACGTGGAAATAGTATTCACACTTCCCCCCAAACCTAAATTTGAGCATGTTTCCTCACATGCGCGATAGTAATGGTAATTTGACAGGGCAGGGAATAATGACATGCTATGGAGAATGTCTATATTAATTTACAACAATTAAATGAATGTACTAAAAGAAAATTAAGAGATAAAAACTTGATGCGCACATACCTGGATTTGTGGAAGATTTTTTACAAAGATTATGGAGAAAGTACCGGTCACCTTTTAAGAGGTCAGTTGAGCAATTAATGAAAGTGGAGTGGAATGGAGTGAAGTGATGATGGAATGAAGTAAAATTATGGAGGTGTGATGAAAGAGAGAGAGATGGAGATGGATGGACTGATGGGTGAAGAAGTGGACCCCCACAAAGGTGGGAGTCTTTATTATGACAAGTTACATACCTTAATTAGCTAGAAGGAGGGACACTAGGTCTACTTCCTTCGGTTGCAAGAAGTTCGGGTGTTGCATGCTGAGTGAATTGTTGCAGGTATTCCTCCTTGGAAGTTGGCTTGTGATACAATCTGAGGCGATGAAAATATACAAGCAACCTAAATCAGACAGGGTAAATGGTGGTGAGCTAAACAACACCATTGGGGAATACTTAAGTAACCTCATACGGTCCAAGCCACCTTGTCTTCAATTTTCCTGCATTATCTTAATACCTTGAGTTGTAGAGTAGGGCCCAATCTCCTAGCTAGAATGTCTTGTCCTTGATGAATTTTTCATGCCACTTTATTCTCTGATTTTGCACTACATCTGTTTGATGCAAGGCCGCCTTCCTCATTTCATCCAATGCATTGAGCTACATGATTTTTTCTCTTTTTTCTTTAGAGATATCCATCCCCAAGTCTATTTCAATTCTATGAGTCCTATGCTAAAATTTAATGGGCATCATAGCTGTCTTTCCATATAGAAACTCAAAAGGAGTGAAGCCTGTTGTTGTTTTCTAGGTTTTCCTATAGGCCTAGATAGATTTTGGCAGCCTGTTTTCCCAATATTTCTTATGAATAGCCATTGTTTTGGTCAGAATTGCTCCAATTTCCCTGTTAGTCACCTCAACTTGGCCATTAGCCTAAGGGTGATAAGGAGTGGACTTCTTGTGCCTTATGTTGTACTCATTGACCAGTGCTGCAACAAGGGTTGATGTGAATTGAGCCCCTTGATTAGTCACTATCTCTCTTGGAACCCCATACTATGTGAAAATCTCCTCATAAATAAATTCAACAACCTTATTATCTCTTGCATGCTTCATGGCCTTAGCTTCTACCCACTTAGTTACATAATCAGTGCATACTAAGATATAGGATATACCATTTGATGGAGGATCAATGGGTCCTACAAAGTCCAATTCCCACTTGTCAAATGGAGTGATTACTACTTGAGGGTAAAGGGGCATCTCATCAGATGTGGTTGGCTTTCCTTTCCTTTGGAATATATCACACTTTCTCGTATATCTCCCTACATCCTTGTGGAGTGTTGGCCAGTAGTATCTTGTATTCAAAATCTTCATCACTGTCCTCTTGGCTGCAAAATGTCCTCCACATGGTTCATTGTGGCATGCATGAAAAATATCATATGTCTCATCTTCCCTCACACATCTGCTCATGACATGGTCTGGCCCAGTGTAAAACAAACATCCTGCAATCCATGAAAAATGAAATGAATTTTCAATGAGCACCCTTCTATGTTTTGGAGAGAAGTGGGGAGGAACTCTCCCTGTGACTAGATAGTTAGCTATGTCAGCATACCAGGGTGTTTGCACACTGATGGAAAATAAGTGCTCATTAGGGAAATAGTCATCTATGACTTGATTGTCCTCTAATGTAGTCAGCCTAGAAAGAAAGTCTGCAACATTGGCCTTCCCTAGTTTATTACAATGGTTATGTCAAACTCCCGCATCAACAATAAACATCTTGCTAACCTATGTAATATCAGAGGTTTATTCATGAGATATCTAATGGATACATGATCTATGTGCAAAAATATTTGGTAGCCTATTATGTAGTGTCTGAATTTGTTTAGGGAATAGATCACTGCCAACATTTCCTTTTCTGTCACTGTATAGTTGAATTTAGCTCGTTGCAAGTTTTTGCTAACAAAATAAATAGCATTTTCAATAGATCCTTCTTTCTGCCCTAAGAATGCTCCTATGGCATAGTCTAATGCATCTATATGGATGTGGAAAGGAAGCTCCCAATTAGGACCTTTGAGTACAGGAGCATGAGTCAAGGCTACCTTCAAATCAAAAAATGCCTTGTCATAGTCTTCTGTCCACTAGAATTCAGCATCCTTAGTGAGAAGAGCATACAATGAGGCTGCTATTTTGATGAAATACTTGATGAAATTCCTATAGTAGCCCACATGGCCCAAGAAACTCCTAACATCTTTTTGTTTTGTAGGTATAGGCAGATTAGTGATCACCTCAATATTTGCAGGATCTACTTGAATTCCTTTGTGAGAGATGTAGTGGCCAAGGACTACAACTTCCTGCATCACCATGAAACACTTTTCACTATTTAGAGATAGATTGTGTTATTCACATCTCTTTAAGACTCTCCTAAGATTCTCCAATGATTTATTAAAATTAGTACCATAGGCAGTAAAGTCATCCATATAAATTTCCATGCAATCATGAGAGATGTCTGAGAGTATGCTAATGAATGCCCTCTGAAAAGTTGCAGGTGCATTGCATAAGCCAAATGGAAGTACTGAGTAGGCATAGGTACCCCATGGGCTAGTAAAGGTGGTCTTCTCCTAGTCTTTAGGTGAAATTTGGATAAGGTTATACCCACTGAATCAATCTAGAAAAGAAAAGTATTGCTTTCCTACAAGTGAGTCCAAAACTTGATCTATGAAAGGTAAGGGAAAATGGTCTTTTTTGGTGGCAACATTGAGTTCTTTGTAATCAACACAAACTCACCACTTCCCTACCTTTTTGGGTACAATCACCAATGGAGACACCCACTGGCTATCTGAAATGGGGTAGATAAATCCCACATCTAACAATTTTTGTAGTTCCCCTTTTACAATTTCTCTTAGTACAGGGTTAATTCTTCTTTGTGGCCATCTCACTGGGGTACAATCATCTCTGATGTAAATGCTATGAGTGAAAATATTAGGGTCCCAGCCCTTCATATCATGATATTCCCACACAAATGCATGCTGGTGGGTTCTCAGTAAGTTTGTTAATGACAACTGCTGTTGTTCACTCAATATGTTGTTAATATTTAGATATTTTCCTTCAGACACTTGCACTTGTGTACTTATCTCTACCATAGCTGCCTCACTAATGCTTGGTACTTTAAGTTCTTGTGGCAGCAATGTATGAGATATGTCTATTGCTGCAAGAAGAGCCTGCAAAAGTGTCTTTACTGGATCAACAGAATGAGAGGATGATGCTTCCTCTATTTCACAATGATTTTGAATTATGTTAGACAATACTTCATCTTCCTCTTGAAGCTACATGAAAGAGATTATGCCTAACATCATCAGTTGTGCCACAAAATTAACTTCCTCGGCCTCTTCACCAACATGTGGCCTTACAGGATTATCCATGTCATGGGATGGCTGAGCTAGAGGGTAGATAACAAGCATTTTGGTGCTCTTCCCATCATAAATGGTCATGTCTCCTATCCTGCATCCAATATATGCATTTTTTGTTGCTAACCATGGTCTTCCTAGAATGATAGGGTACCCGCCTAGTGTGGCTTTAGGAGAAAGAATCATGAAATATGTTGGGTATTCCCATGAGTCGAGAGTTACCACAAGGTCCTCTACTATACCATCAGGTTTAACAGTTGAACTATCAAAAAGCTGCAGGATAGTAGGAGTAGGTTTCATGCTTACAACATTTAGTTGTTGCAGGATATCCTTGGTCATTACATTTATTGCTGCTCCCAAATCAATCAGAGCATTTTTTATTTGGACCCCATTTGTGACAACTCCTACCACAGGGGTCCCTGGATTATTATATTTGGGAACAATCACTCTCCCAAACATGATATCAGCTAGTTGTCCCACCACATGAACCATAGTGGGGTTTTTCTTCTTCTTGCATGGCTTCTTAAGCCATGCTTCCTTGATTTCCTTACCATAGATTGGAACATCTTTTATGGCTTGGAATAGAGGTATCTAGACACATATATATGCTTCAATTGATCTAAAATTTCAAAATTTGTGTCCTCCTTCTCTTTCTTTTGTTTCACATTTTGCAATCTCTGGGGAAATGGTTGTTCTTGTTCAGTCTGCTTGACTAGGGTTGGTTCAAGATTCTTAGGTACACTTGGTTGAATGGGGGAATTCAGAGGATCCTCTTCTTCCTCAAGAAGCTCAGTGATAATGGGTGTGGAAGGAGCTCACAAAGTAGTTCCTAAACGTAGGTGCATGTTACTTACACTCACAACATATGTAGGGAATTGATTTGGATCAACAGAGTATACTAGTTGTTGTTGTGGTCTGTTATTTGGGTTGGGTGTGGGATGGGCGGGTAGTTGAGTAGGTTTAGGTGCATTTGAACTTGAGCTAGCAGGAGGAGGAATTATAGTAGGTTGTTGGGGCTGAGAAGGTGGCTGCATGTAGCTATTTGTCTGTTCTGGGCATTTCTTCCCTCCCCTCCATTGATTTGTTTGTTGCCAATTTGTTGGAGGTGGCTACCAATTTCCTTGGAATTTTTTCCAATTCCCCTGAGGTTGCTACCACTGGGGTTGATATGTTTTGTGATTAGTCCATGTATTTGGAGGGTTACTCCAAGGCTGTGGTGGATATCCTCCATAATTGGATGGATATAGGGGCTGCCATTGGTTACCAGATGAATAAGAATTAAAATATGGCCCAACAAAAGAGAATGGATTTGGTGGCATACATTGTCTTGGAGCCCATGGCCTCCTTTGTGCAACATAGTATACTTGATCCTCTTTAACCTGGATTGGCTTGAACTCAGGTGGAATTTTCTTACTATCAATATTAGCTATCATCTTGCATCTGCAGTCCTTTTTCTTTTGTTTGCAATGAGGGAAATATTTTGCCAAAATTGCCTCTACCTCCTGTTGTTTGTTTTTGGCCCGAAGTGTATTCAGCTAAGTAGCCAAATTGTTTATAATGTCTTGCTTGAAGTCTTCCAACAAGTGAGTAATCTCCATTCTTGAAACTCCATTAGTAGATGACTTACCCATAGAAGATTGGTAAGCTCCCCCTTTCTTTAAAGCTTCCCTAGAATAGTTCTGACATATCTTCTTGATATCCTCCCAAGGAACTCAAGAAATATCTCCTCCTCCCATCAGGTCCAAGGCATCAGTGCAATTGTCATTAATTCCTCTTAGGAAAAGAAACTTTTGTGATTCTTCATTGAGTGTATGGTGTGGATATTTCTACAGACTAAATGAAAACCTTGCAATATAATCCTCTAGGCTCTCATCTTCCTTTTGCTGTATCCTAAAAATGTCATCTCCTCACATGTCACTGCCCTTATAGTACTCCTTGTATTTCTCAAGGAACTTTGTGTTCATGTCCTCCCAAGCCTCTACAGTATTTTTTCCTAGGCTCATGAACCATCTTAATGCAGCTTCTTTCAGGGTGGTAGGAAATAGCTTAAGCCTATGGGCATCAATGGTATAGTCATGACTCCTACAGAGTATATCAAACTCGAACAAGAAAGTATCAGGATCTTCTGTGACAAGTCCATAGAACTTAGGAAGGACTGAAGCAGGGATATTTTTGAGGTTGTCGACTTCATTTTGATGAGCAATGGGGAAAGGAAAAGTTGGTTGGTTAGGTCTGTTTCTATTTGCATCACCCATGCCTGCTTGATGTAGTTCCAAAGCAAAGGGGTTCTCAATCAAATTTTAGTCTTTAGAGGAAACTTCAGAGCGAGTTAGATTAGGAAATGCATCAGTAAATGGGTGTGGATATTCTTCTTCTTCTTCTCTTGGCAGGTTCTGATACTCAACTAGCTAGAATGGATCAGGATTATTAGGAAGGAATCTCCCATGAGCATCTCTCCTCCTTCCTCTATGCATATGATTTCAACTCATCGTCAGCCAGTTCACACAAAGAATTGGAAAAAGAATGGTGGATCATTACTTTCCTAAATGAGGGGTATACAAAGAACAAACTCCCATAAATACTATAGCATGAAAAAATATGAATGAATCCAAAGAGCTCCCTATTTTGACACCATCCCCAGCAATGGCGCCAAAAATGTTGGCCTTCTACATTGATCTAATAACTAATCCCTTATAGCTGTGATTCAAAGATTGGAAATCTAACCTGAATAGCTATCTCAATCATCATGAAGGTACATTTAACTTGTCAACCCAAGGACATGAAATTGAAATGGGTCATCACATTATGTGCACTAAGGATCCAAAGTAGCCACATTCATTCTATTGCCAAGAAAGACACAATATTGAAAGTAAATTTCTTGGAAATAAATAATTTAAGTGTTGAGCATCAAGCAACAACTATACTAAGCTGAAATGCATGACAAAAATGAAAATTTGAGCAAACACATAGGAAACTATTTTATCTGCTTGGGCTGCAAGAACAGTCACAGAATGGAATTCTACTGGCTATAGGAACAAATAGCGCTAGATTCTTAACGAATTACTGAACAAAAAGTAACGACTAAGGTAAAGGATGGAATGCTCACCAAGTGGGCCCCCTTGGATGAGTATTCCTTAAGAAAAATGTAAAATCAGATGCACAAACTTTTTATTTTATTTTATTCATTGGACAACTCAAGTACAATAGAGCAGCATGACTGTATTACATAAAAACAAAGAATGCGAGTACATCATTAGATTAAGCAACCTCTTTTGAAGGAGCATCTGAGTCTTATTTATAGGGAGAAAGGCTACTAACTAATCACCTAGCAAGGAGGTCAATTCCAATGGATTAGGAGGATGCCACTTTAAGGAAAGTATAGAAAGTGGAGAGGCGGTTACGCATGCGCGAAATCTGGTCAAGCATATTTTCCTTAATGTAGATTTAGAACAATAATGCCTATATTCGCTCAACAAAAAATTAAGACCATTTACAAGGCGGTTACAATTTTGACTTGAATGAGGAATCTCCTACTGTCGAGACTCTTCCCTCCATTGACCTTCGAATGATCACCTTGTTGACCATTATGGCGAAGGACCAGCTGGCAAAATATCCTTCAATTTTGCAGGCGACTAATTATATCTGCATAACAATGTTAGTATGCACAACAATTGCATATGCATAACTATCTTAAAGTAGCATTCATTAATCCACATGTAAAATCAACAGAAATAGTTCATATAGCTTGTCAATGTCATTAAAGATCACAAAAATAAGCTCATGCCCAATGTCTATGGTTTTGAGGAAATATTATAAAAAGGTCAGCATCCAAGTATCAAATTCTATGACAACTATGACATATAGATAATAAAATTCTATCAAAATTGAGTCATAAACTGGACTCATCAATCATATTTGTCACCCTAGCTTTAATATATTACTTTGTTATATTCATTTGTACTTCTCTTACCTTATAGTTCTAATTTGTTCTTTTAAAAATCACTAGCTAGGCTGTCAGCTTTTTTTTTGTTAGTTCCCACTGTATTTTTGATCCTCTAGTCGTACGAATGCCAACACACTTGAGAGACGCTAGCACACTGTGTGGTCATCCCAAAACTACACTTTCATCCTTGGGTAGAGAGCTACCTGAGGCATAGTTTTGAACCCGAAAATAAACTCACCTAGCCCCATTCTAAGTTTTGGGTCTATAGAGTGATTGAAGGACCTTATAGTCCTCATCATTCTTGTCCCTCATTTCAAGACACCCCTTTAGAGTGAGGTAAGTTAGGGAAACCTTCCACTCTTGGCTCTCTATGACTTGGGGCCTTGAATGTGGTTTGTCCCCCTCTCTTAAATTTTTGGTGAACCTGATGTGAACCGTTTTGGTTCTATTTTGTGATACTGAAAGCTCCTTTCGTCGAATTCTAGGACTGTTATAGGTGTGAGTGTTGTGAGACTTTCACCTTACAACCCAACCTACAACCCCTAGTAGGTGATTTGGAAGGTTTTGAAAGTGTTGCGTAACGAAACCTTAATTGGATCACTCTCCTACCTTGCAACCTTTGAGGGTCTCGAGAGAGTGTCGTTCATTGCGTGCGATGGCCTCTTTCTTCCCTCAACCTATCCCCTCTATGCACCCTGTGAGTAGTGGTACTAGTATAACCTTCACTTCATAGGACCTGCTGATGGGTTTTAATAGGGAACAATCTCCTCTCTACATCCCTGCATGAATCAACGGAAACATCGTAGCAGATGTTCTCGTTGATCTGACGTCTCAAGTAAACATCATAACTAAGGATATCATGCTAATCAACTTTTTGCAAAAAGATGGGTACGATGCACCTGTGAGCACAATCCGCGCACATGACAGAATTTTCATACCCCCTTTAGGTAGTATTGTTTTGTCAGTTTTGGTTGGACCTAAATCTGTGAAACTTCTATTTGACATAATCCCTGGGTTTGAAAAATTTAGAGTGAAGCTAGGTATCCCTTGGTTACTAGCTATGAATGTGGTGCCTTCGGTCATGCATAAATACTTAAAATTTATCAACGAGTGTTCAGTGCATGTGATTCATGACACCAGTAATAAACCACCGATTGCTTGTGGTAGCTACTCCTTGGATTACTCTTTGCCTGCACTTGTTGGTCCTCTCCCACCCAGGATGGACTTCTTGTACCGAAGATATCAAAATTATAAGAAAGGGCCTCTAAGGCTGAAAGTGAGATACCCACCATTGCCTTAAGTTGTTTCACATAGGGCTTGCCTAAAAGCTAACAGTGATTCCACTAAGGCATGTAGAAAGGAAGATAAGTGGTCTTGAGATCCTCCTTCTTCCTCTTGCACTGTTCAGCCCGATGCTTCCTCTCACCCCACTATGGTGCCTTCAAATTCTTTTCCACATTTGTGAGAGAATCCTATGGTGCCCGCTTGGTGAAAGCCGAAGTGTCTCGCATTTGAGATTCCTATTTTTCCCACAGAGCCTAGGCCCGTTCGGTATAGCAGGATGAAAGGTCCCCATGGGGAATCTATTGGATGCAGGGAACACTAAGAGGGGGGGTGAATCAGTGTTCCACATATTTTACTATTCATATCAAATTTAAAAACCATCTACAACAAGATATGAACTTTATGCAGTATTAGCAGCATAAGACATATAAGAACATGTGGACACAATAATGAACACCATGACACCAGATATTTTTACGTGGAAACCTTGTTAGGGGAAAAACCACAGTGGAGATTAATCCACAAAGTTTTTACTCTGTTAAAAGTAAAGATAAAAGGGGAATGCACTTGCATTCAAGCTTATTGCCTAGAGCTCACTGCTCAAAAAAATAGAGGCTCACTTCCTACAATACATATGATAAAATATTGCTACAAAATTTGAAATAATGGAATAACATCTTCAAATGCCAGAGTTCAGTTCCAATGAAGCACACAATCTGCTCTCTGATCACACTCTTTTCAGGCTCTGTTCTGCACTTCAACAGAAGTCTTCCTGCAACACATACAGTAACTCGCTTGATGATTTTTTGATGTAGGCTCACAGTACTATACAAATTTTTCTCATAAATACCATACACACATTTTTCACATTCTTGCATACCAAAGATGAAATACCGATCTTCTTTATATATCCACTATCATCAATTTCACTATATGTTGGCTTGAAGCAAAATATAATAGCTTTCCTTGTGTCATCCCAAAATCATAAGTCACAATTTAGTGCACACCTACATAAGTTGGAAAAACTCATAGTAGGGACCCAAACAAAGGTTCAAACATAAGAAAATAACTACAAATTTACTCCATATACATCCGCAATCTGAGATATTGAACATGTTGGCCACAAGAGAGGAATAGACAATAAGTTATACCACCGAACCTCTTAATTTGAGCTATGATAGCAGTAATGCCACAAAACTTATTCAGCAGAGTAAGATACATGCTGGGAAACCTTCCTTGCAGATCCACATAACAAAATGATGATCCGGTGAGGTGACCGAATCAACAGACTAACTGGATGTCCTGTTCAGCCGGTAAACTATGAAAACATAGATCTTTTATTGGTACGATCATAACTGATACTGTGGACCAAACTGAAGACTTTAGTTGCCATCAATGACAACATAGGAAGCCAAAAATCACGTCCACAACCATCATATGCCAACATAATCCTCTATGTCTCAAACTCCATGGCTTCCTACCGCTCTTGCTCCCAAAGTAGTGAACAGGAAGAGGCCCGTTGCAGAGGCGCTCGAGTCTCCCCGTGACTTCTCAACCTATTCCTCCTACTCCCGTTTAGGTGTATATTCCTTCATCAAAAATGACTATAGTGGACACTCCCATTGCTGAGTAGAAGCCTTCTATTCCTTCGTAGCCTCCATACTTTGAATCAAAGAGTCACAAAAACCACCTTTCACACGAGTGCAAGTGTTAGTGAAAGGCTCTCATGGCTAAGTAGGCCACCTTATAGAGGAAGAGGAGACAAACGCCCCTGTATTAGGGCCTCCTATCACGTCCTCCTCTCTCCTCCCCTCTACTTTCGTTCAATCTAGCTCTGCATCACTTCTGGCTTCCGCTGTGAGTATGAATGCACTTGAACCTAAAAAGGTGTAGGTGTTCATCGCTCCTTCAGTGGAGCTTCCTCTATTGATGTTCCTTCCAGATGTCCTACCTTTCCTAAGACCCATAGATATGACAAACATTTTGGTTGTATCTATTGCATTTTTCTCTTCCTCCTCTTCCTCCGCACCTCTCACCTCGTCTGTGGGGATTTCACATCCCTCGATGGAGTAGAAGGTAGAGAGTGGTCCTTCCAATAAAAGAGGATGCAAGAGGAGTCCATCTTCTCTGAAAGGTGGTCCCACACTAACTTGTTCTATCCTAGTGACGGAACTAGTCCTAGCTTCCCCTGAGTTCGTCACTACTCTCGGATCACTCAGTGAGCCTAGTAGTGAATCTCAGGCACAACCTTCTCCATCCGTTGAGGTTAAACATGGAACTCTCATAAAGTGCATGTTTAACTATCTAGACAAGGTTATGGCCTTGTTAGCAATCTTCGTGAAATCTCTGACCTTAGCTCCAAAAGAGCTTAGTGGAGAGGAGCTTGTGGGGATCTCTTCCTTATCCCTTGTTGCGGGAGGGTCGGGCACTCCTCCTATTATGATTCCACCACTGAAGGATCATCCTCCTTCCCCTGATCTAGTGTGGGAAGAAAATGACCTCTTGGTCTATCAATGTTAGGGGGAGGCCCCTTCTATATTTTTAGAATAGATGTGTGTGTTGTGATGTGTTCCCCTATGATTGTGCTATGGGTTCCTAGATGACCCTTGTCACCCTTGTTGGTGCTTGGATATAGGTGTTGTTTTTGTGTCGTAAACTTTCTTCTATTTGTTTCATCATTCTTCCATATTTGTGACTTGATTTTTGATAAATTGGGGACGATGCAAAGCGTTGGGGGCATTTAAGCTTCCCTTCCAGTTGATCCAATTTTTTTTTACTTTGTCTTCTTGTGCATTCTTCACATGGTCTGATATAGCAAGGGGTTGATGACAGTTCATTTTATATACTATTACTATACTTATATGCATTTATGAGCAGTTGTAACCTCAAAATATCAGGCTACCCTTGTGCCCTTTGTTCATGATGCTTTCTTTTAGCTTTTCCTTTATATTTCTCTCTTCTTTACTTGATTTTTCCCTCTCAGGGGTGACAATGGCACTTGTATAACACTTTGATTTTCAAAAAATGTATTCATTGCCAACAAATATTTTCTCAAGAATCTTCACAAACTTTTTTCAAAGAATCACATTCTCGACTTGAAACACTAACAGAGCATGTTTCCTTCATCATGGGTTCGTAAAGAGAGAACTTGAGAACCTTCTTCTGAGGTGGGAGTAGCTTCAAGCTTCCCCTCGCATGGGGGAATACTCTTCCTTTGAATTCCTTAATGAAGTGAACATATTTTAAAAGGATTCCTTGATGATGAATTGATTCAAGAAAGAAACATCTCTTTCGTACTTTTGAATAGTGTGTCCCTTGAGTGGACCCCTTCTTTACGCCAAGTTCTCGAGGGACCCCTTTGAAAGTTTCCCAACTTGTTGGCAATCTATGTGACTATCTGATTACTTGCCTGTGTGGCCGCTTTCTGACATGTTCTATCTGCGGATAAACATGTTGCTTTACGAGTGCACCTTTGAAGCTAATTTTTGACTCCGCGAAGTCCCCTACCTTGGGTTTCCTCCATGTGAGAGATCTTGGGGGATACCTCACTGTAGGTCTGCAGGTCTATAGGGTGCTTTCCTTTGAGCTTCCTCCATGTGAGAGATCTTGGGGGTATCTCCCCCGCAGGTCTATAGGGTGCTTTCTTTAGGTTTCCTCCATGTGAGAGATCTTAGAGGATGCCTTTCCTTTAGGTCTATGGGTATGTAGGGTTCTTTCTTAGCTTCCTCCATGTGAGAGATCTTCGGGGATGCTTCCTTGTAGGTCTTTGGGTCTGTAAGGTGCTTTTCTGGGTATCCTTCATGTGAGAGATCTTGGAGGACACCTTCCACATAGGTCTACGGGCTTGTGAGGAACTTTCTTCTTGGGGATTCCTTCACGTGAGAGATCTTGGGGGTCACCTCCTTGTAGGTCCGTGGGATTGTAAGATGCTTTAATTATATAGCTTCATAGTTCTACAGGGCTATGAATTCCTTTACTTGTCATGCACTCTCGAGCTTGCTAGATCATGGTCTGCTTCCTTGATAGTTCAGGTATATATTTCTAACCTTACTACCCTTCCAATCTACTTTACCGAAAGAACTCATCAGTATTTGTGCTCACTAAAGTGGGGGAAAAATGTATAGGCACAAATTTTCACCCCTTACGCAAATTCCCCTTTTACACTTTCTCACCTTAGAAAATAAAATCTGAAGGCAAAAATCCACATTAGCTCGCTGCCTTCATTCCACTTGGCACCTATCTTTTGCGTTGGTAGAAAAGTAACTATCGGGGATACCCACATGGTGCATAGAAATCCATGCAGTGTGCTTACATCCCTGATGTATTCCTACATCTAAAGCTAGAAGAGGCGTTACACTTCCCATTAGGGTCAGTTTGTAACGTCCCTCTTCAACTAAATAACCCAAATATGGTTGTTTTTCTCATCTCACCTTGAAAAACACTCTTCCTTCATGCATTTCATCTTCTAAGCATTCAAATGAGTTTCTTTTGCATCCTCTGGCAATCTTCTACACAATCCTTCTTGCATTCTCAAGCATTCTAAGCTTTCAAGCAATGCTTTGGCACTCCATCGCAGTAGCAACAACACTCTATTAACTCCATAGAGAAAGTGTGGAATAAACCATTGTAGTAGGGGCTTGAGTCCTATTTTCTCCTCCATTAGCTAGTGAGCTTGTGGTGGAGGTGGTAAGCATTTTCACTCTTCTCCTCTATGATTTGGTTGAGTAGCACATTACTATTTTGTAGTGTTTATTATGTTCTCTACTTTATTTTCTCCTTTATCATACTTTTCTCTATTGTTGTTATCTTGGTTGTCCATGGAGGTGGAAACACCAAAACGGGGGTCTGGCTGAGGTAGAACCCTATACATCCCCCCAAAAAAATTTCTCTTTCTTGTGTGTAGGTGGACATGCATTTGGAGCTAGCTAGCGAACAAGCTCTTTTGTGATATCATCTTTGTCACCCTAGCTTTAATATATTAACTTTATGATGCAGATCTAAGAGGCTCAAACCCAATCAATTTGACAACCTACCTATAAGAGGCATCTAACAAGATTAAAATAACTTATTTGTGCAATCTAAACAACTCTCAAAGTATGACAACCAACAAAAGCATGATTTCTCACTTTCACCCCTTGAATCCTAGTAGTAGTGCAAACTCAGTTTTTGGCCTCTAATTCAAATTTTCTCCAAAAAATTAGACAAAAACATGATGGTTTTAGACACCTATTTTAGATTTGTAACATATATGTCAAAATCAGATACAAGGCTTTTGGACCAATTCCCCAAAATCACCCCTTCTATGCTAACCTAAATAGGCTGATTAGGCCTAAATTACAAAGAAACATGTCTTCAAACTTATCGCAGGTCCTCGAAACCTTGGGGAAACATTTCCTATGCCCTCAAACCTCCAAAACCACAATTAGATTCCACTGGTATGACCTATTTCATACCAAACCTGAAAACCCTTGTTTTATGCACTATTCATGAGGGTTTATTAAAACTCCTATATCCAAACCTTTCTAGGCCTAAGGAATGCATCAAAAAGGTTCCATGGACCCTACACATGGTAAAAAATTCATTACATAGACCATTCTATTGACAATTTTTCAAAACCCCACCATGGCACATCAACATCATGTGGAAAAATGCTTATTTCTAATTAAGAACACCAATCCATCAGCCCTAACTCATTCCTCAACAATCAAAAAATAAAAAGGTCTGATTATAATATATGCCAAGCCATCTGATTGAGTAACAAGTCACAATAGTAGGTGGGATGGGCATTTCATAGTTTAAATCTTACACAAACCCTTGCTTCAGCAAAATAGAGCAGTCCTTGTAATTTGATGATTCCACACACAAAATGATGACTTAGGTATTCAAACCAAAAGAAATAGAAGGTGAACACATGTATCTTCAAATATTGATGATATCAGACTATGGAAATCTTGTACAGTTCCATACAAGTCTGAAAAAAGAAGCAAAACACAAAACATATGAGAATTAACAGAGTTTATTTGATCTTTTTCCTTCAAATCTTCCAACCAACATTACAAAATGAGGTTCTCATGCATTTTAAAGGTTTTTCCAAGCCCAACCAATGTCCAACCACCTTACAACTGATTTTTAAATCACTAATGACCGTTGGAGGTCAAGTTGACATCATTTACACACGGTATAACAACAATATGACTGATATTGTAATGTTTGCACACCTTCACCTATAACTCACTAAAAATACACCAATGGATTGAAAATATCCTTATTACATCAACAAAAAACTAACCTTTCACACTTATATGTAAATTCAAAAACTTTCCTTCAAAGGCTACAAACAATTCTTAGTGCAAGATTACAATTTTACACATTTTAACAACTAAACTCAAAAACTCACCCAAAGACATGCTTAATGGTCTTGATTGACCTTATTCAAAACAAAACATGCTCAAAATTCCCATACCAACCTATTGAACTCCCTATTTACCATCAGATGATCAAGAATGGAGGATGAGGTGTAGGTGCTCCTACACCACTTTATCATATTCGTTTGTACTTCTCTTACCTTATAGTTCTATTTTGTTTTCTTAAAAATCACTAGCTAGGCTGTCATCTCATTTTCTAGTAGTTCCCACTGTATTTTCGGTCCTCTAGTCATACAGACACCAACACACCTGAGAGACACTAGTACGTCACACTGTCATCTTAGAACCGTGTTTTCATCCTCAAGTTGAGAGCTTCCTGAGGCATAGTGTTGAACCCAAAAATTGACTCACCTAGCCCCATTTTGAGTTTCGGGTCTACAGAGTGATTTAAGGATCTTATAGTCCTCATCATTTCATCCCCCATTTCAAGACACCCCTTTAGAGTTGGGTAAGTTAGGGAAGCCTTCTGATCTTGGCTCTCTGTGACCTAGGGCCTTGAATGTGTTTGGTCCACCTCTCTTATACATTCGCAACAAATTCACCCTTTCTTGAGATAGATACAATAGATTTTCCTTCTAAATAGGAGCAAAGGAGGATCCCTCAAACTAAACTACTATTTGGTGATATTCTTGTAACACAACACATAGATGCGCAAAAGAAGGGTACTTCATAAGGGAATTTTTCCTGCCAAGGTCTCTGCAGGTTACCTATGAACACCTTCTGCACATGGGAATCAGGCAATAGGTATGAGATCTGTGAAAAGAGCACTTGATATCGCGCTATGAAATGAATTATCTTCTCACTATCCCCCTGATTACATTGGATGAGATATGAGAAGGTCATCTTCGGACTAATGTTTGCTTGGAATTGTCAAAGAAGCTAATTTACTAGTTGATCAAATGAAAATATAGAGGTTTCGAGCAAGGAACAATACCAGTTAAGTGTTGTTTCCTTGAGAGATCAGGGAAATAATTTTTACATGAAAGCATCATGATGGAAGAAGTCTGTACACATGGAATTAAAGGAAAACACATTTTTTTATGGGTCCCCTTTGCCACCATACTTCTAAAATTTGGAGATCTCCATTCCTTGCGTGAAGGGAGTATTCAAGATTGCTACCGACAATGGGCTGTATTAGAAGAAAGGCTAAAAGATGGGCTGGGCAGAGGCCTGGGAAAGGCTTTCTAATTGGATTTTCATTTGACCCATGTTCTAAAGAATGGCATTCAAAATAGGGTCAAAAGATGAAAAAGGACAAGTGGAACCTCCAGAACCGCCTCCAACTATAACAACCTCCGGAGCCACCTCTGGAGCCATCACTATGACCACTACCAGAGCCACCACCACTAGTAGGGCCTCCATTGGAGCCACCTCCACTACCAAAACCACCACCATGGACTCCTCCAAAGCATCCTCCGTTTGTACCACCTCTATTACGAAATCCACTGCCACTGATTCTACTGAAGCCCCCACCGCCAAAGGCAGTAGGAGGGGTGAAACTAAAGCCAAGGGGTATTCTACTCACCTTGAGAGTGTTAAGACTTTGGAAAGTAGAAGAGACACTGATCGAGGGATTTGTTTTGGCCATGCACACGAATGCACGGTGGGCATTGAAATTCAAATTTATCTTTCATAGGCATCAAGCACTTCCCCTTGGGTGGTACTTGATCTAGGCCTATACGAAGGGATATAAGCTTCGGTTAAATTGAAAAGGCCTTGTAGAAAATCTATGCCTATTCAATCCTTTCCTAACAAATGTTTCATCTTGCCACTAATCCTATTGGCTCTTGCCATGCTCGACACTTTCTCTAAATGATTTACAAGTTCTAGAAATTATTATCTAATGCCAAAATATTTTCCACAAAAATATGCACAACATCATCCTCATCTATGGACGAAGGAATAGGGGATGCTAGAGGGGTAGGCACTTGAGTGGTGTCTTCCATGAAACCCATCTTGTTAGCATAAGTTGTAGGAAAACAAGTGGTACAATAAGTAGCTAAACTAGTGGAAAACCTGGAGGTGAAACTAGAAGTGACGTTCGTCTTTTCCATCGGTAGGTGTCGCATGCTTCTCCTAAAAATGTACCCAAAAGTCATGGACTGGGTTGTGATGCTCATAAACCTTGATAAAACTTAGGATTACAACAACTACTAGATGTGGGGGAAAAGTCTCAACTCAGACGAATGGATTGACATTGTTCACATCAGGTTCACCAAAAATGTAAGAGAGGAGACCAGCCACGCCAAGGCTCCAGGTCACGGAGAGCCAAGAGTGGAGGGATGCCATAAATTACCTCACTCTAACATATATTTTTGGATAGGGATCAATAATGAAGAGCACACTCAAGTGCCTCTATCACTTTACAGACCTATTCTAGAGTCAATATGCACCTCAGACAGCTCTTTGTCTGTGGATGACAGTGCAGGTCTAGGATCACAATGCGATGCATTGGTGTCTCTCTAGCATGTTGGTGTCTGTATGATCAGAAAATGTAAAGTATAGTAAGGAATGCCAAAAACCTACTTAATAGCCTAGCTAATTGATTTTAAAGAAAATAACAGAATAATAAAGTACAAAAAGTAAAGGAAGAAATGATAAAGCAAGTAGATAAAAACTAGGGTGACAAATATTAACTCACAAAAGCACAGTTCACTAGCGAGTTCCACACACACATTTACCTACACATAAGCAATAAGGGGAAAATTGTTGGGGCTATATATGGGTTTTCCTTAGTCAAACCCTCGCTTTGGTGTTTCCACCTCCATGGATAGCTAGAAAAGCAACGAAGTAGAAAGTATGATAAAGGAAATAGAAGGAAATACACTGAACACTACAAAAGATAAAAGATACTCTATCAAATCACAATGCGAAAGTAAAGTGATGCTATACCACCTCCACCCAAAGGCACTCAAGGCCAATGAAGGGAGAATGCAAGGTAATGAACATGGAAAAGTTTCCACAACCACAACAGTGACGAAGGGAGGTCTCGTAAGACTCCAAGCTCACAACTTCTATGGTAGAGAAACACATGCAAGAATGAAGTTGATAGAGTAACTAGTTCCGGCAATGCTCAGTGGAGTTATGAAAATGGAGTGCTAGAAGTGTGAGATTGAATGATAATTGCTTGAGAGATCGAATGAGTGTGTAAGTGATGAAGTGATAGTGAATAGAATGGATTTGAAGGCCAAAAGGAGCCATTTTAGGTTGGTTGGTCGCACATAAGCATTACAAACCTTTCCCAATGAGGAGTTTAATGTCATTGTGGACTCCAGAGGTAGGAATCTATCAAGGATGACAACGTGCTGCACAAAAATCTGCATGCCGCGCTTGCGTCCTTGACGAAAATTCCTTCACTGATGCACAAAACATGTGCCAAGTGGCTGGAAGGTAGATGGGTGATGTGGAATTTCACCTTTAGATTTGATTTTCTAAGGTGGGGGTATGCAAGAGGGAAATTTACACAAGGGGTTAAAATTTTCTCCTATACAAGTGTGAATACTTTGAAATGGCCCCTATGTTTGCACTCCCTAAAAGATATCTTAAAAAAATATATTTGAAGGTTTCTAAATGTTTAGGCTCACATTCCAAGTCATATTAAGAACGAAGTTAACATTGGAAACTCTAACTTTAGCATTTCAACTTCCACGAACATTGAGCTTTTGTGGAAAGAAACATGCTTGAAGTTGTAGACATTTTAGGGTCAAATAGTTTTGATTGTTGTGTTGTGTTATCACTTGCCAAAGCCTCAAAATGAATAAAAAAAAGACACCAAATTTATAAAATTATCCAAAGCTACTGCAAAACATAGAAACTAGAAAATAAATTTGTACAGAATACCGCTATTGCTACTATTTTTTCCGCACTTGACCAAAAACTGGTCCAACTTGCTAAAAACTTGGCACTTTTTCTCTCTATCTTATGATAGTTACTAATGAAAATTTAGTGCTTTTGAGAAAACTAAATACATTTTCTCTAAAACTGTCGGAGTTTCTCCTAAACTTGTCGTAGTTGACATATTTTCCTAGCTACATTTGACTTTATTCTAGCCGCTTTTGACCAAAAATTTCACTTTTGCACTCACATTTCATCAGACATAAAACTTGACACATAGGCTACACTTGAAATTTTTTAATGCATTAGCTTTTCAAATTTGGCTGTATTTGACCATAATCTATCCACAGTTGACTTTTTCATATGCTCTTGCTTCAAACCTACCAGTTTTTCTCTTTTTTTTAATGAAAATCAGATAACTAATCTAAAACTTGTTACAAATATTTTTGAGAAGCAAAAAAATTAGACTCCCAAAATGCGTCATAATTTACATCGATCCATCATCCATTTGTAAAATTCAACACCTCATCCTAATTTTTGGAAATCAAAATCAAAACAAACAACTTGGATCATTCCTTCACTCACACTTCTAATATATTAACATTTGCTTGAACCTCAAGGCTAGTTCAAGTAAATTTCCCGCACCATATCCTCTAGACAAAAGAAGTGAAATATCGATCCAAGCCTTTCAACATTTTGAGTTCCAAAAATAACATCATCCCAAAACATCGCTCAAACCTTAGTTTCTTGAGAATCACAAAAGGCCATATCAAAACACCAACATTTTCACCATCTCACCTTATGACCATTTGGTGTTGGATTGCTCCAGTTCAACAACCAAACCTTACAAAAACTATCATACAACCAAAATTTGAGCTAATTGAAGGAGAACAAACATACATAATCAATAGTTTGAGGAGCTTCATATTTGAGACAAAAGAAACAACCCATTGGATAAACACAACAAATATCTTAGAAAAATAAGAGTGAAAAGCTAATTTTGTGGCCGAAAGGCCCGTATTATCACCTCCTACATGGAAATAAATATCATCTTTCATTAAAAATAGAAAATCCCAAGAACAAAACACAATTTCATTTCCTTAAAATAGAAAATCCCAAAAATAAAGCATCAGTTAATTTCATAGTTAGGAAATCCCCAAAACATTCATAAAATCTTGGCACTTGTTTATGACAATTATGAGATCACAACATAGAAAGAGCATGGAGGCCAACAAAAGAAGTTCTAGCATACCCCCAACAAACACCACAAATGAAGTAAGTGACCCATGGGACATATAGACCAAATGACCTTATAACTCCTTGAAGGGAACCCACATTCAAGGAAACATCAAACCAATCACTTACTGAGGAAGAGGTAATCCATAGACAACAAGAAGCCATGGATAGATCAAATCAAAATCCCAAGGATATGGTCATAGAGGATGTGGATAGTGAGGAAGAAATAAATTATGAAGAATTATTTCAACATTCTAACAATCCCAAGGTGCTCAAATTGATGGAAAAAATCTTAAGAATCCAAACATTTACTTCTTCAAGTTAGGACAGAGTGTTCCTAAGTTGCCTATAGAATTTAATGTGGATAGTCTTAGAGATCCTCACCTCATTCCTTTAAGAGATAACTCATTTGTGAGAGAAATACCCAAACCATTGGAGATTCCAAACATGCCACCAGTCTTCTCACAAAGCAAAGATCAATCGACAAACAAACCTTTGTTTAGGAAACCATCCCAAATCGAACAAGCGGAAGTAGCCCAACAATATCAAGGATTTCCATCTCAATACGTGCCACAAGGTAACAACCCACTAGTATGATAGTACATGCCCGAAAGCACTTCATATATTGACCCTTCCCAAAATGTACAAAATCAACAAGGGCAATTTGCACAACAGTACCATCAACAAGGTGGGTCATATGGTCCCCTTCCCAATCAACAGTACCAACAACAAGGTGTGCCGCAGTGTACCCCTTCCAATCAATAAGGTGGGCCATATGGTCCCCTTCCCAATCAACAATACCAACAACAAGGTGTGCCATAGGGTACCCTTTCCAATTCATCCCATCAACAAGGTGTCCCACCAACACATTATTAGGGTAACCTTCAAAATAATTTTCCCCAACAACAAGGTGTGCCATAGGGTACCATTCCCAATTTGTCCCATCAACAAGGTGTCCTGCCAATGCATTATCAGGGTAACCTTCAGTACAATTTTTCCTAACAACAAGGTGTGCCACCAATGCACTATCAAGGTAACCCTTCTCAACAACCACAACAAGGAGCTAACCCTTCTTTCATACAAAAAGGAGCTAACCCTCCTTACATTCAACAAGGACCTAACCCTCCTTATGTCCAACAAGGAGCTAAGCCTCATTCCATTCAACAAGGAGATAACCCTCCTTACAATCAACAAGGAGCTAACCCTCCTTACATTCAACAAGGAGCTAACCCTCCTTACATCTAACAAGGAGCTAACCCTCCCATTCAACAAGGATCTAACCCTCCTTACATTCAACAAGGACCTAACCCTCCTTACACACAACAAGGATTTAACCCTCCTTCCACTTAACATGGTTACCAAGGTCTTAGTCATCCACAATACCCAACCTATGACCAAAATAGGGTAAGACAAAAATGTTACTACATACATGATCCACAAATAAATGTACCAAAAATAAAGGTAGATATGCAAATACAAGCCATGAATCAAAGAATATCATACATGCAAGTAGGAAAACTAAAGAAGACTTATACCCTTCAAGATATATGCCCATTTCCTTTTGATTGTTCCATTACTAAGCTTCCTTTTTCAAAAAACTTTGAAATACCAATTTTTTACAAATAAAAAGGAAAAGGAGATCCTATAGAACACATATGAAATTTATTGGTATCATGTATGGAAGTTCAAAACAATGACTCCTACATGATGAAGCTCTTTCCACGTAGTCTTAGTGGTCATACTATGGAGTGGTTCTCCCATCTACCACTAGGAATTTAAAGTTTTGATGGACTAACTACCAAATTCATAAACCACTTCTCATTCAATATAGAATAACATGTCACCATCAAAGATCTATACAAGATTAAATAGAGTCAAGGAGAATCCTTCACCTCCTACCTATAAAGATGGAGACATAAAGCTAGTAGGTGCAAGTAGCCTATTCCTGACAAAGAACTAGTAGACATATTTGTTTCCAATGTCCAAGCAAAAGTCAACTACCAACTCACCATGTTGTGTCCTGCAAACTTTGAAGAAACTATTGATAAGGGACTACACATTGAAAGGGATCTTATAGCAAGGGGGGTGATTAATCTAAACAACCCAAGGGACAATTCTTCTAATTCAAATGAGAAACCTAAGAATTGGGCCAAGAACAAAAATGTCACCAATGATGGGGTAGTTGATACTAGAGTTGTGTGGAATGTACAAAATCCTAGCACATCATAAAACAAACCTCAACTTGCACAAAAAAGATATGCTCCTAATAATGCAAAAAATAATCAACTTACCTATCCCCAAAACAATCAAGCGGTCAACCAACAAACAAATCAGGGAGGGAAAAAAGGAAATATGATCAACCAAGGAGGAAATTCACTGCATTATGAGAACCCCTTGAGATGATCATGTGAAAACTACTGCAACAAAATCTCATCAAGGTCAATGATCATCCAAACTATGAGGAGCTAAGCTTCAAAACACCATGGTACAATGAGAAGGGCTTATGTGAGTTTCACAAAATCAAAGGACATACAATAAACACCTGCATGAGACTCAAGCACATAATACAAGACTTGATTGACAAGGGATAAGTGGATATCAAACATCGTCCTAGAAATAAAGACCTCTAGATATACATAAATCCAATTCCAAACATGCTAAGAAGAATGAACAATGAAAGGACCAAGACTATCACAGTGCTAAGTACACTTATGGTGGCATAGTTCTAGGTACCCTCTCTCAAGCAGAAGACACTAGGGTAAATGTATTGACTATATGAGGTAGGGACATTGAATGTAACATAACTACCTGTCAAGGGAAACTCACAATACAAGGAGCCCCACCTAAACTCGTAGCTAAGTCATCAAATGACTACAATATTGTGGAATAGTTGAAGAAGAATCTGCTTTGATCTCAACCCTAGAACTGCTAAAATTATCACCTGCACATAGGGAGAAACTAGAGAAAGCATTAGAATCATTGGTCCTTAATGACCTCAATTTGGATAAGCTTCAAGCCATGGTTGGTAAAATCATGGCCAATCACGATTTAGTCTTTCTAAGAAATACCTTCCACAAAATTCATTCCACAAACAAGCTTTGTTCATAGAGGTTGGTGTCCACAAAAATGGTCAAAAGAGTGTTGATAGATAACGGTGTAGGTATAAACATCTGTACCTTAAATTTTTTTAAATAGATGGGGTATTCTGACGATGTAATAGAGAAGGTAAAAAGTATTACTATAAGGGCCTCTGATGATCTCGAAAGAAATTTTGAAGGAACCATCAAGCTTCCTATGCAGACAGGACCGACAACCACAAAAACAACATGTTAGGTATTGGACCTTGAGTTACCATATAACCTCCTTCTAGGATGACCTTGGATTCACGTACTACAAGTGGTTTCTTCAAAATTTTACCAATGTTTAAAGTTTCCTCACGAAGCAAAGGAGGTTACATTATATGTTGATCCTAAACCCTTCCACTTTTGTGAAAAATTGGAGAAGTATAACAAAATCCAACGTATACCCAACAATGACATATCATTTCATTCATTCTCATATGTTGACCCTTCCACATTACCATCAACCTCAATTAAACCAACATCAAGGGAGCAACAAAAAACTGAAACAAAGGTTCAAGTTCTTGACAAGGGTAATGGAAATTATCACTTCAATCAAGCATTTTGCATTGGAATGCTTCCACCAACACCCAAGGTTTATGGAGGCCCTAATGAGATCAAATATGTTCAAACAAAAAATGATAGCCAAACCCACAATTTTTACCAAGTGGGGAGATATGAAGGATGAAGAGATATTCAAATAAGAATTGTCATCAATGATCTACAAAGAAGACCAAAAGGAGCTAGACAAGCACAACCCCTTCTACTTGATCCTAGTAGTAAAGGTTATTAGTTAGCTAAAAAAATGGGATATATTGGAACAGGTGGACTTGGGCTACAAAAATAAGGCAGATGGGAATATATCATAGTGGAATAGAGAAAAAAGAACATGGGACCAGGTTATGATTCAAAAGATGTGGTTACTCCAAACACTAGACGTACCTCTTTTAAGAAATGAGCTCCTTCTACTAGCATTAAGACATTGGATATCTACCACCTTATAAACAACAAATTACCCATCAAGGACTTATTTAAAAACTTTAGCATTGGTATAGTCTGTATCCAACTTATCAAAACTATTCCTAATGATTATATTATTCTAAAATAGACTCGAATGAGTAAGAATGGGATTCCCCTTCTTTTGTCACATCTAGTGATGATGACCTAGACACCTAATGGGAGAATGATACCAAATTTATATTGACCATCTCAACAACTTCTATAAGTTTTCCAAATAATGATGATAACCTACCCCTTTGTTACCCATAGTTGATAGATTGGGACCAACAATAACATACACCTATTTTGGATCAATTCTAGAACGATGAAGCAATCAAAGAGTTTATGGGACTTCAAACTAATATAGCAATAGGAGATCATAAATAAAGGTTCATCATGGAGCTCAAACAAAAATCATATTTCGGTGAGGATATTGTGTCCTCCAGTCGCAAAATTGAAAAGGATAATATTAAAATCAAAACAAGATTCCCTAGAGAAAACCACAATTTGGCTTTATCGAATATGGAAAAGAAGAAAATAAAGGATGAATCTACAGGTGAAAAACTATTTGAGGCACTCGAAGATGGAGGATTCAATCTCCCTATATATGAATATCAAGAGAAGTCAACACTCTTAGTAGAAGAAGTAGAATCTATCAATGTTGGCACAACGGAGAACCCAAAGATCACATACCATGTAGCATCACTTGATCCTAAAGAGAAAGTGAAGTTCACAACGATCATCAATAACATAAAGATAAAGTTTGCGTGGATATATGAAAACATGTAAATACTAGATCCAACATTAGTTGTACATCATTTGGTTGTATTTCCTAGAGCTAAACCTGTCATGCAGAAAATAAGGAAAATGCATCCTCAAATAGCACTGTTGGTAAATGTAGAACTAAAGAAGTTACTAGTGTGGGCTTCATCAGATTGATCAATTATCCTAAATGGATATCAAATCTAGTACCAGATTCAAAACCCATTGGGAGCTTAAGGATCTGCATGGATTTTTGAGATCTGAACAAAGCTTGTCCAAAGGATGAATTTCCTCTTCCAAGTATAGACATTATTGTAGATTTCATCACTGGCCATGGAATTCTATCATCAATGGATAGTTTCTCTAGGTAGAATCAAATAAAAATATCCCTTGATGATCAACATAAAATGACATTCACTTGTGCTTGGGGGAACTTCTACTGGAATGCCATGCTATTCGGTCTAAAAAATGTATGGGAAACCTACCAATGAGTGATGACTACAATCTTCCATGATATGCTGCATACAACTATGAAAGACTATGTGGATGACATAGTAGCTAAATCCATCAAAAGAGAAGACCACTTGATCAACCTGGAAAAAGTGTTTGATAGGCTAGAACAATGTAACTTGAGACTCAACCTAAAAAAGTGTGTATTTAGAGTAACATCTGGAAAGCTACTAGGATACATAGTATCAGGAAGGGTTGCTGAAGTAGATCTTATGAAAGTAATAGCTATACAAGAGATGCCTCCACCAAAGACATTGAAGTAGTTGAGAAGTTTACAAGGGAAGTTATAATCTATCAGGCGATTCATCATGAAATTGGTAGACAAGTGTCATCCGTTCACCCATCTGTTACACAAAGATGTCACATTCAAGAGGGATGGGAGATGTGATCAGGCATTCTAGCAAGTCAAATAGTTTCTACTTACACCTCCAGTCTTTATGGCACTGATTCCGAACAAAGAAACTCTATGTGTCTACAACACAAACAACATTAGGAGCTCTCCTAGCACAACTAGATGATAATAAAAAAGAAAGAGTGATCTACTACATCAATTGAACACTGGTGGGCTAAGACTTGAACTACTTTCCCATAGAAAGAGTGTGTCTCTCTATCATATTTTCGACACAAAAGATGAGATACTATATCTTAAATAGACAAGTAAAGTTGATTTCAAAGGTAGGTACACTAAAGTACCTATTGGAAAAAGTAGCTCTAACATGCATAATTGCTAAATAGGTAATGATTCTAAGTGAGTTTGACATAGAGTGCATAGACAAGAGAGCCATCAAAGGATAGATCATAGCATACTAGCTAGCAGAGGCAATGATGGAAGATCATTGACCTCTTACAGTAGACTTCCCAGATGAAAGTATATTTTTGAAAGAACAAACAAGCCATTGGATATTGTATTTTGATGAGTCGCACACTCAACATGGCTCTAGAGTAGGTATCTTACTTCTCACACCATAGGGAGATAGTATACCTAAGGCATACAAAATTTCTTTCCCATGTACAAATAATATCTTAGAGTATGAAGCCCTAATCATAGGACTCAAGATGGCTATTGAATGGAGGATAAAAGAACTGCAGGTCTTCAAAGACTCTCAACTAGTAATTAAGAAATTGAATGATGAGTATCAAACAAAAGATGAAAAGTTAATTTCATATAAAAGGATGATGGATAGTTTCAAAGAATATTTTTTCACCATAAAATTTGAACAGATTCCCCGGATCAACAACAGAGAAACCAATGCAATGGAAACAATCGGTTTGCTTCTCGATATTCTGCAAAAAATTCTTAAGTATGAATTCCTTGTGGAGGAATTACTCATACCAACATTTGATATCCCAAAATTAGAACTAGTGTGTGTTGTTGGTCCTAATTCACCATGGTACTGAGACACATTTGATTACATCCAACATAGTATCATACCACTTGACTTGAAAATAACCTTAAAGAAGACCTTCACCTGTAGGACCTCTTGATTCATGATCCTAGGAGATACCTTATATTTTCAAAGTCTAGATGGTATATTACTCTGATGTCTTAATGCAGAAGAAGTGAAAAATACTTTACAAGAGGTACACGAAGGTGTTTTTGGATCCCACTCTAGTGGACCTAACCTAGTACAAAAATTGCTGAGAATAGGGTACTATTGGCCCTCCATGGAACAAGAGTGTATTCAGTATTCTAGAAAGTTTCATCAATTCCGGCAACATAGCGACCTTGTTCATGTACCAACACAGGAGTTGAGACCCATCATAACACCATGGCCTTTTTCATAATGGGGATTAGACTTGGTAGGTAATATTTCTCCTACTTCCTCTAACAGGCATAAGTTTATTATTACTACAATTGAATATTTCACCAAATGGATAGAAGTAATTCCATTGACCTACATCACTAGAAAACATATATCCAAGTTCACTCTGAATTATTTGATTTGTAGGTATGGATTTTCCCAAACCATCATAAGAAAAAATGGAACCCCATTCAAAAATCAAGACATCCAAGAGATTTGTTCCAAGTTTTCTATCAAACACAGATTCTGCATGCCCTACTACCCCCAAGGAAATGGTCAGGCGAAAGCGTCTAACAAAACCATCACGAAAATACTAAAGAAGATTCTTAATGATGTTGGATGTGATTGGAATTTTCAACAAAACCTAGCCTTATGGGATTATCGAACTAGTATCCGAACACCTACAGGTGCCACACCTTTATCTTTGGTCTACGAATAAGAAGTTGTCTTACCTATCGAAGTTGAAATCCCCTCATTATGAATATCATAAAAAGGCATGGTCAACAATGAAGAGTATCAGGTATCCAAATTTAATGAGTTGAAACTCCTAGACAAAAGGTATTTGAGTGCATTAAATCATATTCATGTTTATTAGAATCGACTCAAACAAAGCTACCATAAAAGGATCAAAGACAAAATTTCAGGTTGGTGACTTGGTACTTAAAGAGAATCAGAACGTACATCGAAATAAATATGGAAAAGGTAAGTTTTAACCCAACTAGTTAGGCCCATTCATTATCACAATACACTATGGCTCTGGAGCTTATCAGTTGGCTACTCCTGAAGGAGAACCTTTAGCCGAACTACTAGACAACAACCATATCAAGAGGTTCTATACTTGAAACACGTCGGAATACCCCAGGCAAAATGGTAAAAATCCAAAAAAAAAACAAAAATCCAAAACCAAAAAAAAAAAAAAAAAGCAAGAAAAATAGTAAAGAGAAATAAAATGTTCCTTAAGTGAAAACCACTATGTGGCACTTCTAGAATAGGTACCATAGTGAAAACTTGGAAAAAAAGCACAATGTTTTGAATAAGATTTTCATCATTATCTATTGGTGTTATCTGAAGAACCTACCCATTCGTTCCATAATAAAACATATGTCCAACTGTGGCTTGATGATTGATTACGTATTGAACCTTGTTGCACCATCTATATCTGCCCCTCCTAGAGAAGGTAGTCTTGTCTTGAACTGGGGGAAACTTCTAAAAAATGGTCATGAATTAGATCCTTGTGTATCCCATCATGTTTGACATTATTGAAAATAAAAAACATCCAAAAAACAAACAAAATAAAATAAAAATTGAAAAACATCAAAAATCCCAATAAACATGTTATCCTTTGAGTCAACATCAGTCAAAATATGTGGTCTCTGTGTGTACAACATAGGTAAGGCTTATCAGCCCTCTAGGCCATAGGTCAGTACCCTTAGGTGTCTTTCATGTTTTCTTTCATCTTAGTCAAACAATTGAAAATCCAAAAACATTCAAAAACAAAACTCAAAATCCAAAAAACATTCGTAAAACAAAAAAATCAAAAACATGTTCTTATCAAACCAAGAAAACTACGAAGCTCTATGTGTACAATGTGGGCAAGGATAATCTATGATGAGCCCTCGAGGCCCTAGGTTAGTCCCCTAAGAACAATAAAAACATCATAAAACTCAAAAAATTAAAAGGATCCTATCTACATCATCACAATCCACAATAAACTTTTTATACATAATAAATAAATCGACATCTTCACCCTTTGACAAAATAGACAAACAAATAGAGAAAAGATCAAAAGCTAGAACTTTCAAGAAAACAATAAAAAAGTTTTGATTACAAACAAAAGAAAAAAATGACAAACTGTTAACTACCTATCTTTTGAAAAATTCACCAACAACATCCTGAGATATGCCTTAACAAATATGTTCCTACGATAGACATGATCAACAATGGATAATAGCCTAAAACCTTAATACAGATATGGTAGGTGATACTACAACATTGTTATATCTTTTTATAGTCTTATCTTTATGATTTATTTGATTGACTCATTCTCAGGATCTCTCAAGGATTTCCATAAGGATTTAGAGAAGAATGAATGTGGGAAATTGAGTGTCATTTTGGTTTGTTGTTTGTAAGGTATTTTTGTGATACTACCATGGAAAATACTTGCTTTATTGAGTGTATGGAAGTTGTTTTAAGACAATTCATGTAGCAGTTGCATGTTAGGTAGTTCATACCCCTCTATATAACTGGTTCAAAAAGTTTTAAACATAACCCAACCATATATTTTAATCAAAGTTTTCGTATGTCTGGTATGAGCAAGAATATTCTTTGTATGCTGAGTCAAATTCCATACAATGGATACAAAGTAACCTTGGTTATTAATACCTTGGTGCATCGTATTTTTTTGCTACATCAAAAAGGATTGTTAAAGATACGAAGCCTCTATGCAAAGAAAAAGCAACTAATTAGTAACTAACAACATCAAATTTCTATTCATCATTCAACATTTCTTCTAATTAACAAGACCATCTTGCATCAAAATATCATTAATTCCATATCCATCCTACATCCACAATGTCGTCAATGCATATCATGATGATAATAGAGCAATAAAAACATCATGTATCATGTATAATCAACATCCATCATATAGACTTCGACATCCATCATAAAAAATCATATATTGATCATCCATCAACATCATATGCATACATTAGAAAAATAAAAAAGCATGTATAAATAATATATCATCATCCATAATCATCACATAAACACATAATGAAGCTGAATCAAAATATGTATATCTCAATGATCTAATTGGACTTTGTAACTATTTCTTTTTTGCATGCTCAAGCTATAACCAGAGATTTTCTTACTGGTTCTTTCCTGCCGGTATGCTCCCCAAAACCAGATTTTGTAATACTTTATTTAATACATAATAAAATATAATAGTGGCTTGCCACTTTCATCGAAAAAAAAATGTATATCTCATAGATGTCATCATAAAAAATGATAATGTCACGATACATCATCAATGTAACATGTATGATAGGATAATACAAAAAATTACATATATACGAGGCCTCAGCTGGGCCGATGAATATATATACAAAACCATGTCTACAACTATGTGAGGGGGAAAATATGAGAGCGTAAACAAGATAAATGCAATGAAATAGAAGCTAATCTAAATAAAAAACACTAATCTAGATCTATTCCTTCACTCACAAAATGAAACTAAACAATTACTGAATTCAAGAAAACAAGATGAAAATATAAAAGCATACATGAATTCATAAAATAATAGTGTTACTATCTCGTGTTGGAGTGTATTTGCATGATGTTGGGTTGTTCATATCACTGTGAATCCTCCATTTTTGTGTGCGAGATCTTTGAAGAATGATGTGTATGTTGTTGATCGAAGATACGTGTTGAATTGTTGTCAATGGTGATTCTGATCTCGGTAGTACTTCGTTGTGCAAATGATGTTGATTCTTTCGATCCATTTTTGTGAGGAAAGTTGTTTTTTATATAGAATTTGTTATTTGAAATGGACAATCAAGATTGTGTAGTAGAATATCTTGATCGACGATCAAAAGAAGTTGAGAGGATTTAGACATGAATAATCTGTGCAAATAGATTACATGATTAGTGTGATTGAAGAATAGATTGAATAATCCGTGGGATTGAGAAATAGATTAATCAGTTAGGAATAGATTGAGAAATCGGGGGATCGTAATTTACTCAATTAGGAAAGTGGTTGAGAATGATTAATTAATTTAATTCATTCATTCATTCATTTTGGAGTTGAATGTACAAATCTAGTTTGATTTGATTTTTGATGATTCAAATTTGGAGGGAATGTGAGTTAATTAAATTATTATGATTTAATAATTCAATCGACATAGGTGAATAAAGTGATTTAGCAATGTAATTAAATAATTGGTGTTATTTAACTAATCAGGATGAATAAAGTTAGATTAGGACTTTATTAAATAAATGTAATTTATTTAATTGGTCAAATTTGATGAAACACGAATTAATTAAATAATGTAATATTATTCAATTAATAGTAGAAATTAGGGCTTTAGGACTTTATTAAATAAATGGAATTTATTTAATTAGTCAAAAATGATGAAAAAGTAAATTAATTAAATAATGTTGGATTATTCATTAATAGGGGAAATTAGGGTTTTTGATGTAATTGATGTGAAATGCAATGATGTTAGATGATACTGATGCCAATGATGTGAAAATGTCATTTAGTATGTGTGATAAGTGTTAGGTCAATTTAACATGTCTACATTTTTCCCCTCTTTGATACAAAGTACGGGTTGCTTTGTTTCAAAGATTCGATGTTAAGATCAATATTTTGAAAAAAAATTATGCCCCACTATGCCCCGATGGTCAGCGAAATGATGGTAGGACTTTGTGCTACCCCCTCGAGAGGTTGGCCAAAAATTTTGGTTTTGAGGTTAGGCTCACGACATTGTTCTATTCTAGTTTAGATGTGGAGAGAGCAAAAAAAATAGGTCTATAGGTCCCTCGTCGCTTATTTCAATGTTCCTAAGAAGTCTTAATTTGAATGTAGGAAGATTCCCTAAGCTAAAATTAGGGTTTTCAAGGTAAAATTTAGGGTTTTTGAGGGTTAAAATAGGTAATTAGGGTTCTAATTACCTCATTTGCACTTTGAGCCTATTGTGAATTCTTGTCTTTGGATTTCTCATTCTGTTAGTTGTCGAGGAGCTATGGTGTTGGTTTAGGGAGCTCCACATTGCACAAATGTGGTTCGAGAGTATGGACGACCTGTAGGCATCAGTGCCCTGATGTGTACCCTTACGATTCTCATTTTCATTTTTCCGTGTTCTTGTAATTAATGCTTGAAGTCCAACAAGTCAAAAGAAAGCTTTTTACGTTTTCAACACTATTGCCTCGGTTTTAGCACTTTTTCCATTTTGAAACTAGCACTTTTGCAAAAAAATTGCACACTTGACATAACTTTGCACCTTTGACCTACTTTCTCACTTTTTCAACTAGATTTTTCTATACTTTTTCGCCTTTGATTGCTTTGTTTTATTTTATACGCTTTTTCTTTATATTTGTGCTTTTTCTAATTTTTTTTGCTTTTGATTTCCTCGCTCCTAATGTTTCTCCTTGCTTTTGTAAAATGTTCCTCACACTTTCCTTTTATCTTTTCTTTTTCAAAACATTTCATCGCTCTTGCTAATTTTTTTTTGCTTTTGACCTTCTAAGTTAGTTTATTCATTGTTTTCGTTTCGATTTGCGTGTTTAGAGCGAATCCATGACACTATGTGTTGAATGATTGCAGGTGGTCTGGGAGTGACATCCCCAAGATCTATTTGATTTGATTGCCAATCTTGATGTTTTGGAGTGATATTTTCTAGATGCGGTTGGGCTACGTCATATTTGTTACATGCCTCCCATCCGATGTCACACTACAATGATGATTGCGCTCGTGGAGTGGTGGCATTCAAAGACTTCTTTGTTCCATTTACCTACAGGGGAGGCTACCATTACCCTCAAGGATGTGTGAATGATTCTCCGAATACCTATCCATGGTGAGCTCATTATATACTCTATTCGATGGGGTACCTGCACTATGCGGTGTGTACTTGGTGTTAGATGCTTGGAGGTTCGATAGTCTGATATAGATTTATCAAAGTTTTTTGGTAGTGCAAATATCATTTCTCTTGTTCTTTGTGATTTTATTTTAGGGATGGTTGTTCCTAATAGGAGAGGCCACTAGTCCCCTATTGGATGGGGTATATGTATCGAGGAGATGTTTGAGCATGGGACTAGATATGCATGGGGTCCATGTCTCCTCACACACCTCTATAGAGATATGCATGAGGTTGCATATTGAGGTGGAAATCCATTTTTGCAGGTGTCTCTCTTTTATATGTATGGGCCTAGGAGCACATTGCAATGATGTGGCTTGATGGTATACAAGATCGTACTGATGGTGATTCATACTCCTATCATTATGGAGATTTTCTACATTATACCTTTCCTGGGGATCTTTCATATTGACGCCATGTATTTGATAACATGCCAAGCTTTGTTTGGATGCCTTAAATGGATTGTGATGCCTGGCCAGAGGATCAGGAGCAACTAGTATACTATCAATAGACTAGATGGTTGATTGGTCATTCTCACTCTATTCTAGAGTGATATTTACCCAAGATAGTATGCATGCAGTCTGGAGAGAGACAGGGTTGGTTTCCTAACGCATATGAGGCTTAGTTCAGTTGGACCAACAGGGAGGTCTATGTATGGGGTCAGCAGGAAGACAAAGATGCTGCTATTGTTGCATTCAGAGCACTAGCCCCAGTTGGATGGGGTTGGGTAGTGGGTTTAGCAAATCTGAGTACCACTCCCAATTTTGATTAGTGGTGGAAACAACACGTACTATTGAGATTTACATATCTTGGTGATGATCCTATAGTTGGTAGGGTAGGTATTGCAGATTGGTGTAGAGAGAGACAACGTCTTGAGATTCTAGCTGAGCAACTTGGGTGGGCTTGATAGGATAGGGCATAGGGTGGTCAGGGTGATCACATACCTCAGGTTTAGGGATAGGTTCTAGGTCCCCCACCACCACCTAGGGATGGAGGTGCATAGTTGGTTTTGGAGATAGGGCGATGATAGGCCATTGAGGCACAACTTACCATAGTGATAGTAGAGCAAGATGGCCTTAGAGCTAAGCGAGATACAAATATTAGGCATCGTTTCATTACCAAGACACATTTACAAGCTGTCACTATGGAGATGGATAGTTTGTGGACTGAGTGAGATAGTCTTCATGCTGAGTGGGATCAGTTATTAAAAAGTGCTACATACTACCAAACTTTGTATGATGCTTTTGTTCCTTGAGTCCAACGACGACTGATATTTAGAGAGCCTAGTGTTGCAAGCGGTGGTGCTGAGTTGGGTGGTTATTTTGTTAGACAACCAGATCTAGATAGTGATCCACAACTTATTCTATAGAGTCCTCCCTTTTCCGTCAGGCAATGTTATATATGTACTTGATCTTTATGATGTTTATTGCTCAGAGACTTCATATTGTAGACATGATTTTGTATATACATTCATCGGCCCGGTCAAGGCCTCACATATATGTATTATTTTGTATTATCCTATTACACTTGTTTCATTGATGATGATGTACTACAAAATTCTCCTTTTTTGATGATGATATATACCTTCTTTGATTTGGCTCATTTATATGTTTATGTGATGATCATGGATGACTATGTATGATGAT
>VDFB02270651.1:144619176-144634542 GCA_007258455.2 Sequoia sempervirens | reverse complement strand
AACCACCTGGGAAACTTCTTTTTTCTCCTCTTCTCTATTTAAAAGATGTCCTTTCAATTCACTTGGCCTCTTCCTCCACCTTTAGCTCCATTCCTCTACTTCTAACTTCTCTCTAGCTTTTGCTTGCATGGCTTCATAGAGCTTGTTACAATAGATTCACTTCTAGCTTCATTCTAGCTTCTAGCTTCTAGCTTCTACTTCTTCTCCTTCTTGGACATTCTCCTATCTTACTTACATAGCTCTCCTTACTTGCTTCAGAATGTTGGAAAAACAAGGACACACAATTGAGAGGGGGGGTGAATCAGTTGTGACAAAACCTTAAACTTTTCTTACTTAACTTAACTTAATCTCAAATCTGATGAATGAGCAATTAACCAAAAACAATTAACACATCAAAGAGACAAATAACACCAAGATTTTTTACGTGGAAAACCTGTTAGGGGAAAAACCACAGTGGATGTTAGTCCACAAGATTATACTCTATTAAAATTATAATGAGAAATAATAAGGGGAATGCACATGCATTTAGGCACACTACCTAGAGCTCACTGCTCAAATACAAAAGAGGACTCACTGTCCAACAATACAGAATAGGATTAAAATCCAAAGAATAGGAATTGAGAAAATAGCTTCTGCACAAGCCTGATTACAGTTCCAATTAAGCCTAGAAAACCTTCTTCACACTTTTCTCAATCTTCCTCACTGCTCAGAATCAATGATAGAACACTATTCACACCATATATTCACACACTAACTTCACAAACTTAATCACTCTTATATATCCGCTACATGAGATTTCATCACAACTTAGCTCCACAGAAAATAAAACATACTTTTCATTGGTTACCCAAATTCATAAATAAATTTCTAATGCAAATCCACCAAGGTCAGCCACAACATAGTGGAGACCCAAATTAACATCTCCAATACAAAAATATTTTAATTAATTTCACCACGAAGATCCACAACATGCTACCATCAACATGTCGGCCAAGAATGTGAAAAACCGAGCATGCGCAAGAAAAGATCTTCAACCATGAGCTCCCCGAATAATGTGGACGTATTACAAAGATAAAGAATAATCTAAAGACATCGGATAACACCAAGAAACAACAAAGAAGCATCCGCAACAACTGAGATTACTAGAATAACATAATCTTCATTCGAGAACACTAACATAGACCACATAAACATTGTCAGACCACAACACAATCAAAATTTCATGCGGACCTCTGAAACTTCTGGTAGATGATCTAGAAAAATTCATCAATAAACCCTTTAATCCACACCAGCTAATATTTAGCGTACATAACAAGACACCTTCATGACCTGCACAGTTCCACTGGGAACCTAAAATACTTTGTTTTACAATTTTCTCAATATCCTCAACATATACAACAATTGATATACCAAATGCTAATAGTGTTGACATCAATGACAACCACATATCAGAAACCATATCCACAACATCCAACAATATCTCCCTTTGGCATTGATGGCAACACATGATGTGAAAAATACTATCAACCCAACACACTTACTTCTTCTCCTCAAATACTCTTCTCCCCACAAGGCTCTTCTCCTTAGAATGATTTTTCGCATTGCACTTCTCCCCCTTTGACATCAATGGAAAAGGTAACCATGACCTTTCCAAATACATGCTTTGAACCACATATCTGCACATCTGACTACTCCCCCTGACTAGCAGCCACGAAAACATCAATCCAGATCAGAATATATCAATAAAGCTCACGGATTGATGCAAGAAAATGCATCTTTTAGTTCTTATCAGGAGAGGTAATCACCCCTAGCATTCCTCTGAGATACTCAAAAGTATCCTTCGACAATGGCTTAGTAAATATATCTACAATCTATTCTTTGGTAGGCACATATTCCAATCTGACTTCTTTCTCATTCACTTTCTCCCTCAAGAAATGAAACTTGATTCATATATGTTTAGTCTTGGAATGCAGCACCAAATTCTTTGAAATATTTATTGCACTTGAATTGTCACAATATATGGCAATGGCTCTTCATATATCACCCTGATATCTCTCAACATCTGTTTCATCCATATCACTTGAGTACAATTATTATTAGCAACAATGTATTTTGCTTCAACAGTAGATAGAGAAATTGAGTTTTTCTTTTTGCTCAACTAGGACACCAACTTCTTCCCTAGGAAGAAAGCACCACCACTAGTACTTTTCCTATCATCTACATCACCAACCCAATCCGCATAAGTATATGCACACAAAGTGATATCATCATCCTTTGGATACCAAAGTCCAAAGTCAACTATTCCTTTTAGATATCTAAAAATTCTCTTGACAGCAATTACATGTGATTCTTTTGGATTAGCCTTAAATCTAGCAACCATACATACAACATTCATAATGTTTGGTCTAGTCTGAGTTAAATAGAGCAATCCACCAATCATTGACTTGTATCTAGTTTGATTTTCCTTAGGATAATCATCATTCTGTGTCAACTTACATCTGGTCACCATGGGGGTACCAACAGGTTTTGAGTCATCCATTCCAAACTTCTTCAACAGTTCTTTAACATATTTGGAATGAGATATGAAGATCCCCTTGTCCAATTGTGTAACTTGCAATCCCAAAAATAAATTCATTTCTCCAATAATACTAATCTCAAATTCATCCTTCATTTCATCAGCAAACTTCATACATAGATTATCATCTCCTCAAAAAATGATGTCATCAACAAAAACTTCTATAATTAACTCCCTATCATTATGTAATTTGAAGTATAAGTTGCTATCAACAGTACTTTTAGTGAATCCAGGTTTCAGTAGATATTTATCCAATCTAGCATACTAGGCTCTGGGGGCTTGCTTAAGTTCATACAAATCTTTCTTCAATCTGCAAACCATATCACCCTTGTCTGTTAGCTGAAATCCATCCGCCTGTTCAATGTACACTTCTTCTAGTTCTCCATTCAGAAATGTAGACTTCACATCCATCTGATAGACTTTGTAATCCTTGTATGCAACATAAGCAAGAAATAATCTAACAGCTTCAATCCTAGCGATAGGGGCAAAGGTTTCTTCAAAATCAACGCCTTCCATTTGAGAATACCCTTTACATACCAGTCTTGCTTTATTCCAGACCACTTCACCTTCTTCATTCAGCTTGTTTCTAAATACCCATTTAGTACCAATCACATTTTTTTCTTTAGGTCTCAGAACCAGTAACCATGTGTCATTCTTTTCTATCTGTGTCAGCATTTCCTTCATAGCTTCCAACTAGTGTTCATCTTGACAGGCTTTAGTGACATTTTTAGGTTCAATCTTGGAAATCAAACAATATTCTTCTACAATTTTCCTTCTAGTTTGCACTCCTTTACTCTTATCTCCTATGATTTGATTTTCAAAATGATTCAAATTTACATACCTTGGAGTTTTGGGACATTCTTGAACTTCTGACTCTTCTGATATTTCTTCTACACTTGCACTTGTATGTCCTCCTGGATGAATTGATTTATTAGAACAAATTGAGGTTGCTTTACAGGAACATATGGAATAATCTGAAGTAGATTCTGTGTTTGAGTATTCTTCCCTTGGCTTGTAATGTCTTTGTCTGAATCATAACTACAGTGTCTGGATGATTTGACAGAGTCCTCATCAACTCTGACATTTTCACTTTCAACCATCTTTCTCAGTCTTTTGTTATAGCACCGGTAGGCCTTGCTTTTAGTGGAGTAACCTAGGAAGATTCCTTCATCACTTCTTGCATCAAATTTTCCTATATCATCATCTCTCCTGATATAACACTTGCTTCCAAAGATATTAAAATACTTAACAGTAGGCTTGTGACCAAACCATAACTCATAAGGGGTCTTACCAAAATTACCATTAACATTTACATGGTTCAAAGTATACACAGAAGTGCTTACGACTTCACTCTAGTACATCTGAGACACATTTCCTTCCATCATCATTGTTCTAGCAGCATCCAAAATTGTTCTATTCTTTCTCTCTACAACTCCATTTTGTTGAGGGGTTCGAAGAGCAGATAACTATTTTTTAATTCCATGCTCTTCACAATAAGAGTTGAACTCCCTGGAGGTGAACTCACCACCTCTGTCAGATCTCAGGCACTATATTTTCATACCTTTCTCATTTTCTACCATAGCCTTGAAACTTTTGAACTTTTCAAATGCTTCACATTTTTCTCTTAAGAAAGAAACACATATCATTCTAGAGTAATCATCAATAACTAACATAAAATACCTTTCTCCATGAATAATTCTGACTCTGGAGGGACCAAAAAGGTCAATATGTAGCAGCTCCAACAAATTATTTGAATGAAACTATTTGCTCTGGAAAGAGACTCTAGTTTCTTTACCCATCTGATATTCCTTGCAGATTATATTAGCAGGCTTCACTAACATGGGTAGATCTCTTACTGCTTGAGTAGAAATTTTCTTGATAATGTTGTCAAAGTTTACATGACACAACCTCCTATGCGACAACCAACTTTCATCTACTTGAGAAATTAAACAACTCCCACTAGCATTATTCAAATGGAAAATATTACCTTTTGTTTGTTTGCTTGTTGCAATCATATTCCCATAACTTCCCCGTATCTTGTATCTTCCATCTTTGAATTGAAGATCATGGCCACTTATTGCGCATCATCAACACACTCAACAGAGTTCAGCTGACCTTCCCACAGAACATCATCAATTGTTATCCCTTTACCCGCGAAGTGGAAATGAATCCTCTGCCATGAGATCGCACCAGCATTGTTGTATCTCCCGATCTTGCAACCCACTATCATACTTCTCTAGACTCAAAAATTTTCTTTTATCACCGGTCATATGATATGAACATCCACTATCAATAACCCACCCATATTTTTATTCAACTTGGGCTACAAGATATTTCTCATCTTTAGTAGATTCGGTAGCCACATGATTATCTTCAATGGTAGCAATGAAAGCCCATTCATCTTCACATTTCCATTATCTTTGCTCCAGACTCATACATCAATTCTTTGCTAGCCCGATGAAGAAAGTAACATCTCTTTTGGAATCTAGACTTCTTAGGCTTAGATCTAGGAACTCTTTTAGGACACCTTGATGCAAAATGACCTATTTTACTATGTGAAAAACATTTAATAGGCAATACATCTTCATACTTACCTTTTTCTCTGCCTTCTTGCTTTGCAATCAGTGCTTCCAGTTCTTCTACCTCTCTTTCTTTATCTTCAAGTTGTTTCAGTTCTTCATCATACTTGGATATCTTTCTAGAGCTCTCTCCTGGACTATATCTTTGCTTGTTACTTCTGGATACAATAGCCTTGAATGCAGATTCAGTCTTTGGTGTAGATTCGCCAAATTCACTTATTTCAAAAGCAAAAAGCTTCTCGATCAATGTGTCTCTTGTCATCTTGTTTACTGATATGAACTCTTCAATAGCATGAACCTTCATTTTGTAGGGGGGAGGCAAGGATCTGAATACTTTAGCCACAATTTCATCCTCATCCATATAACCACCGACACATTTAATACCCATCACTATTTCATTTAATCTCTGCATAAAAGAATTAATATTTTCATCTTCAACCATCTTCAAATTCTCATACTTTCCTTTCAAGCTTTGTAGCTTAGCCATCTTCACCTGTGTATCTCCTTCATACAAAGTTTCCAGTTTCATCCAAATCTTATGAGCTATTTGCATACCCATCACATTTTCCATCTTTGAATCTATCAGAGCACTCACTAAAGCTTCAATAGCCCTAATGTTATTTTCAGCATATTTGATCTCATCAGTAGTGGACGGACCATTTTGAGGAATAGTATATGGATCTCTTGTAATCTTCCAGAAAGCTTCACCAATACACCTTAAGTGACATGGCATCCTAACTTTCCACAGTGAATAGTTGGTGCCATCAAATCTTGGACTGTCCTTCTTGAATGTTGCCATCCCAGATCACCTCAAGCTTTTAGACTTCTTCAGAGGAACCTACTCTGATACCAATTGTTGGAAAAACAAGGACACACAACTAAGAGGGGGGGTGAATCAATTGTGACAGAACCTTAAACTTTTCTTACGTAACTTAATCTTAGATCTGATGAATAAGAAATTAACTACAAACAATTAACACATTAGAGAGACAAATAACACCAAATTTTTTTACATGGAAACCCTATTAGGGGAAAAACCACGGTGGATGTTAGTCCACAAGATTATACTCCATTAAAAGTATAATGAGAAATAATAAGGGGAATGCACATACATTTAGGCACACTGCCTCGAGCTCACTACTCAAATAAAAAAGAGGACTCATTGTCCAACAATACATAATAGGATTAAAATCCAAAGAATACGAACTGAGAAAATAGCTTCTGCACAAGCCTAATTACAGTTCCAATTAAGCTCATAAAACCTTCTTCACACTTTGCTCAATCTTCTTCACTCTTTGCTTTGCAATCGAATGATAGAAACACTATTCATACATTTACACTTTCTCGGGAACACATTCACACTTATGCACACACTAACTTCACTCAACCAATCTCTCTTATATATCTGCTACATGATATTTCATCACAACTTAGTCAGTTAGGAAAATAAAACATATTTTCAATGTCGTCCCAAATTCACAAATAAATTTCCAATACAAATCCACCAAGGTCAGCCACAACATAGTGGAGACCCAAATTAACATCTCCAATACAAAAATATTTTAATTAATTTCACCACAAAGATCCACAACATGCTACCATCAACATGTCATCCAAGAATATGAAAAACCGAGCATGCGCAAGAAAATATCTTCAACCACGAGCTCTCCGAATAATGTGGATGTACCACAAAGATAGAGAATGATCTAGAGACATCAGATAACACCAAGAAACAATAGAGAAGCATCTGCAACAATTGGGATTACTAGAATAACACAATCTTCATTTAGGAACACTGACAGAGACCACATAAATACTATGAGACCATAACACAATCAAAACTTCACACGGACCTCTGAAACTTCCGGTAGATGATCTAGAAACATTCAAAAATAAACCCTTTAATCCACACCAGCTAATCTTTAACGTACAAAACAAGACACCTTCATGACCTGCACAGTTCCATTGGGAACCTAGAATACTTTCTTTTACAATTTTCTCAATATCCTCAACATATAAAACAACTGATATACCAAATGCTAATAGTGTTGACATCAATGACAACTATATCCACAACATCCAACACAACAACACTCTTTGCAACTCTCTTGGATCTTTCAGCCCTCTCTCTTGTTGTTTATCTCCCTCTTTGGCTTGCTTAAGCCTTGCAGCTCTATCTCCCTTACTTTGTGCTTGCAAGAATTCTAGGATTCCATATCCCTTATCTATTGCATCTCTACTTCGTGATACAAGTTCTCTCCTCGAGTGAAGATTTCTTTTATTACCTACATTCTATGATACAGGTTCTCCTCCTCGAGCAGGGGTTGCTTTTATCACATCTCATTTGCTTACTTCTCACTCTTTCTATCTTTTGGTTGTCTGTGGAGGTGGGAACACCAAAGCGGGGGTTTGACTAAGGAAAACCCTTATACAACCCCAAAAATTTCTCTAGATATTATGTATGTAGGTATTGAACAAATTCATGTGCTAGAGGCTTCATCACTTGTGAGGTTGTGAGCATTTCCTTTCTTCTCCTTATCTTTATCAACTCTACTTCACTTTATTTCAGTTCTATTACATTTTGTTGCTTTCTCATGTTCTAAGATTTCTTAGCAATTAGAATAGAAGTAGTCACTTTTCCATTTTCTGATATATTCTTGCTTTCTAGTCCGTATGAGATGCCAGTGTGCTAGAGAGATGCCAACACATCACACTATTGTCCTTATTCCACACTATTTTCATTATTCTGCGCTATTGTCCTTATTCTATGTTGTCATCCCTTGGCTGAGAGCTTGTCAGTTTGTCCAAAAAATATTTGTGACCTACCCTTTCTGATTCTAGACCTCTCACGTTGTTCCTTGAGGTAGTTTGGGGCAGTTTTCCCCATGAGGCTCTCTGATTGAAGATAAATCATGCGTAGTGAATCCCTCTTCTCTACACTTCTACCATCCATATTGTGGGATACTATGATACTTTGATTCCTAGGATTCAACCTTTTTTATATATACTTTAATTTCCCACTTATTTAATAATTTTAGAATGATTTAGTAGAGTCGCCAATCACTTTTCTGAAAAGTGAGAAAATTGGTATTATTTTAGTGTCAAGGTCTGAATAAGATTATTCTTGGTTCATCCCCAGCAGAATCCCTTATGAAGGTGTAATTACACAATGTGAAACTTTTGTGACTCTATGATGAAATGGTCTAGAGCCACAATTTAGTAGGCTTTCCCCAATAGAGTCACCAATTTTTTGGTTCCCAAAATTGTAAATTGTAAACCCTAAGAGTATGTTAGGCTCTATGATCAGGTTTAACAATGTTTTGGCCAATGAATAATATCCACCAAGGTGGTTGGAGTTTCTTGCTCTTCAAGTTTTCCTAGACCTAGGCGGGTGTACCGTTATAAATGTTATTTCCTATGGATTGATATGGATTGATATTAAGTAGATTGAATGTGGTTTATCTAATTCTTTAAATTATCTCTTTCCCTATCTACTTCAATATGGCATAAAGGTTTGAAATAGATAACTTGAATGTTTAAACTAACTAGTGCTACTCCTAGTTCTATAATTGAAATTTGGAAATGTATGTATGATTTTTTATGAAGTTTGTATTTTATTAGTGTCTTATCCTACTGGGTAATGTAGTCAAGATGAGTATGATATGTGTATCCTCCTTCTGGATTAACTCAAACTATTTGGCACTTTCAGATGTTTATACTTTGTATAAACATGTCAGGTTGTCAGTTACCAAGCTCTTCTTACAAATACCAATGATATCTTCCTAGGTTACTATGATTATTTGAAAGGATTTTAATTCTTTCTTGAAGGAAACAAATTAGGATGACTTATTCAATAGTATTTCAATTCTCACAAAAACTAGTTGAAATGAATCACATAAAAATATTTTTAGTTCTTTCTTGCAGAAACCAACCAAAATGGATCACATAGAGGTAGAAAATATGTCTTGACAAATTAAATGTATGCTTCATATATTCAATTTGAATAAAAAGGAAAGACCACTTTGGAGACAAGATAAAATCTATAAATTAATATCGAAAAACAATTGAATACCAGAATTATGACCACTAGATTAAAAAAATTTCTCCATTAAATTGCTTAAAAAGATTTTATAGTTCATATTAGAAGTCCTTTTCATGCATTCTATTCTATTATGACTATATGATGATATTTAAAATTTGGTCTTGGGCCCCACATTCCATACAAGACACACATCTTCCTTTTGCTGACCTCGTGCCAAATAACAGGGTGACACCTTAGGTCTGCGAGTTGGCGGGGTACGATCGAGATCTTCTCCCATATCTTCGAATCTGAAAAACCTACACATTACATGGTTAGTATTTAATGAAAGGATTTGGCTAAACCATCGGTGACATGACCACTGGGGTTAATGGCTTACGCTTACATCACCGGATTAAAATTAAAACCCAACTTTGATTTTAATACTTTATTTCCTCTGTAGGGTTTTATTTCCTAAGTCTCAGTTGGCCCCGTGTTTCATCTTTTAAAAAACAACTTATGTTGTTGTTTGTCGTCCACCTAGTAATGCCCACTTCTCCTTTTAATGAATGTTTTATTTTGCAAGGGTTGATTTAGTGCTTCCGTTGATCTATTTCCTGCAGATATCAATAGTTCTTGCCATCCCGTGATCGAGAATTAAAGGATCAGAAAATCACGGGCAGGCGCCACGTGTCCTATCTGGGGGATCAAATTTGCGCTATCACTGACCAACTGCCATTTGATCTGAGTCGTTCCCTGCCATCTCGCGATGGTGCTTGGGTTGATTGCGAAATCATGGGTGAGCACCACATGTCTCATCCGATGAAGCTTAAAGAGTAAAGGAAACACTAGCTGACTTTAAATGTATTAAGGGGCGGATTACTAAAGTGTTCTTGAGACACACATGTTCTAAATCGATGGATATGTTATAATATCACTGGAAAATCTGCTCGAAGGTTAACGACATGGTTGGCGATTGTGTTAAAGGAATGAGATCATTGATGCTCAGGATCAACGGTTGCCCACCATCGCACGATCAAAAGTTTCAAGATTGTGATATCGCGAGCAACCGCCATGTGGACTTCCTTCATAGTGTATGGTAAGGTGGGCCCGTTATCACCATGTTGGCTATTGTGTCAGCTTGTTTTGAAGGTGGTCGTTGATGATTTGATCAAACTGAAGAATCGATGGCTCAAATTTAAATCTGCATCAAATATGGTTGGAGTCATTCGTGTAATGCAAAATTGAGCTTTAATGGCAGATGAGACACTTGTTGGCGTAATTTGATCGACAATAAAATCAATTTTCCTGCTTGGTCTGTATCACAAATCATTCAACTATTTCGCGGAGCAGTTTCAGAGCCAAAGGTAGAATTGCGAGTTCCTGCAGCCATAATTTGGGAGTTTTGCGAACAAAGTCGTGAGTTTAGTTTTTGTGCCTCCCAGTCATTTTGCATTTGAATTTGGGAAAGAATTAGTTGGATGTGCTATGAGCTTGTTGATGAATGTGTTGGGGCTATAGTTTAATTATAGTTGTGAGAAATTGCAATGTTTTGTCCTGTAATTTTCTATCTTTGGTTAGTCCTAGCTATCTGAATTATAATGTTATAAAGAAGTCCTAGTTTTTCTGAGATGGCACCACCCAAGCAACATTTTGGTCAGACTAAATATTTGAAACGAAACCTATATGATGATTTCCTAGATCAATTTCCCTTGTCAACGAATGATAGGAGGAAGGGATTGGTCCTAATGTGAGGGAAAATCCTCGGAGAAGGGTTAGTGTATAATTGCTCCAACATTGTTGATGCTAGGGTTCCCCTCACTGGCTTGGAATTGTTTAGATTGTGGTATGGATAGAGGAATTTGCCTCACCCTTTTTCAAATGGATGGATGTATGATATGGGGAAGTTGGTGGTACCAAATGTATTCCCTGATGTAGAACTTCTTAGGATAATGGCTACAAGATATGACCCTATTACACGGATAATCAGGGACAATGATGGAAACGTTCTATTGAGCATTAACAAAGAAGAGGTCCAACATATTTTTGACTTGAGTGAACCGAGCGAAGACTTGGTTCCTATCAACCTTGAGAAAATGAACCAGGAGTATGCAAAGCTGAAATCTCTTTTCAGAGCAAGGTTTCTTCCACCTCATCTGGCTAGGGAAGGAGGTTTAAAATTTCATATCAGCCCCAGTGACCAGGAACCTTTCAAATTAAATTGTTTTGCAAACCATTTCTTGGCCACTTTCTATTCTTTATGATAGATTTTGGGTTTCAGTCTTGGTACGGTAATGCCCATTGCTTATATGTTCATGGGGGTGCAAATACAACACCCTAACTTCTCTGTGACCTATGACTTCACTTATTTCTTGGCTGAGAGGATGCATGAAGGGCTGTCAAAGCTGCAAAACAATGATACCAACACTCAATTCTTTTGGTATTCTATGCTAATGCATATGTTTTTTTTTAAGAATGCTGACTTTTTCTCTGAGAGGATGAAATTAAGGCAATCACTTGATGGAGAAAGATTGCCAGTACAGATATGGGCTGCAGATTTATTTTGTAATAAGGAAAGAACAAGTTATGTGCAATTTGATAATTGTTTTGCTTCCAGATTAAGGGATAGATTAATGGTGAATATACCTAGGATCCTTGATGAATTACATGATTTCCTCAGGCCAAAGGAGAGGAAGCCAGAATTGAAGGTTTACCATAACTGGGGTGACATTATCCCATACCCAGTCAGCACTGTCTTGAGAGTATATGGTTTTCAGGGAGCCCCTCATATACTGCCATACAATGTGCAACCAAGAGTTGGATTTGCAGAAGTTATGTGGTAGATAGGTTGTATTCATGAGGACAACCGCACTGGAAGGGGTAAGGGAACATTTTTCCTAGATTATACAGTGGTATCTGATTTTGTATTTTCAAAGGGAGGTTGGACGCATTTTGATAATTTCTTTAATGATTACCATTTGAGGTATGGACCAAAGTGGCAGCATGATCCTGAGGGTTTCTTTGCTCTTTTCAGACAAAGAATAAAACCTGGAAAATTTGTGCATGAGTTCAATTTCCCTAAAGACTTGATTAGAAATGAATTTGATTTGAATAGATAGGAGTTGAACAAGGAGAAATGGATAGCTTATGGTAAGCTACTAGATTTTGTGCACAAAATGGATCCAAAATATGATCCACTGTTGGAGTTCAGTCCCCACCATAAGAAAATTGATTTTCTGATGGGAAACTTCAAGGAAATTATGGGCACATTGAGGAAAAAAAAGATAAATTTAGAATTGAGTCTGGGTGTACAAGAGCAAGGTGCTAGACCAATTGAAACAAGGGCAGCATACTAGCCTACAGAAAGGTGGCCCATTTACAGGAGGAAAAAGGATAGTAGCAGTGATGAAGAAGAAGTGGACAGAAAAGGAAAACAGATTATGAAAGTGCCTCCACAACCAAGTCCAAAATTCAAAGTTCACAGGGCAATCAAGGTATTGATTTAGAATCATCATGCGAAGAAGACAATCCCTCATGCACACCACCATAAGGCTGAAGCCACAGGAGGAAAAGAATTGATCAACACGGGGGAGGATTTGATGGATGAAGTTATTATTCGATCAAGACATGAAAGTTGTTGCACTTCCTCCTAGGCCCAGCTAAATTAGATTTTATTGATTTAGATATAAAGAAAGGTAAAGAGAGTGTACAAGATGCAAAGAATGGGAGGCGTACAAAGAGGTTTCTATGAGCAATACATTTTAAAACTCACAGCATTCTTTTTTGATTGGTATGGAGGATGAAGTTTGAAGAGTATCAAGGATAGAAGTAGGAAGAGAGGAACTAAGGCTGACGGGTCGGTGGGGAGAATGGAGTGAGGGAGGTAAAAGTTGAATTAATGGAAGAATTCAAGAATATCACTCGAGAAGAAAGAAATAAAACTAATTGAGTCGAGAATTTGAATTGTAGTAATTTTGCTTGAATGGGACGTGCGAGATCTGATGGCAACTTTAATGCTATTATGAAGTTTAAGAATCCCTTTCAAGACTCTGAAGAAGAGGTCGAGGAAGCATTGCAAAACTCTACTTTTAGTGAGGAATATGAAACTCTGGCAATTTGGGCATTGGCCCCACAAGGGAGAAAACTAGATGTTTCTAATATTAATCCAATTTTCAAGGGAGGATTGATAATAAAGAGAGCTTTAGAGACCACCTCAACCACTAAGGCCACTAATTTGACTATAGATAGCAGCGAATTTTAAAAGACTATTGAAATTTGAAAGGAAGAGCTTAATGGAAAATATAACTTTGTTGATTGAAGTCTGATAAAGTCTGTGAAAAATGTTGAGTTGCAAACTGAAGTGGAGAAGTTTAGGTATAAACAGATTGGGGAGACATCAAGTGCTCCAGGAACCAGTACATTACCTTCCACAGTAGGGTCAGTGCCTCCTGCTTCTCCAATTGTTTCCACACCAGGATCTCCCAGTCAGAATCCTGTCCTCACCCTTTCTTTAGAGGAAGTTGAAGACAAAACAAAGTGCTATGTCGATCCTACAAAGAAGCAACTCTTGCAAAAAAATGATGAATTGCAGGCATCATTAAATAAAAGTGACGAGGGATCTCTCTTAAAGAAAAAGGAAATTGTTACTACTATTTTGAGGAATTTAAATGAAAAGTTTGATAAAAAATTTCTATCTATACATTCTTTATATTTTTTGTTTTTAGTAACAATAAAGAATATTGATAGGGATCGGGAAGTAGCGATACCAATAATTGAAAATTGGATCCCTAGGGCCAGTGATTTGGATATCATGTATAAGGCCTCAAGGTTTGATATAAATAATAGGCCCCAATAATTAAATCCTACTCATGTGTTAGTAAAATCATTGCAAGGTTTTCAAACCTTACCAGATGACTTGAGTAGGAAGATTAGGGAGCTGGTGAAGAATTTCAATGATTGGGGTAACACATTGTTACCTGATATAATTGATGAGTAGGGGAAAATCAGGTCATTTCAACAATGGTAGGCTCAAGCAAGTGAGGCCATCAATGATCAAATCAATTCAATTTGTGATCACTCAGACGATGATTTTTTGGTGAGTTATATGGACAAAATCATTAGTACCGGCTCATTTTTAGAATCTTTTGAAAGGGATGCGAATCAGGTAGCGGTGAAATACACACCTTATAATACCAAGGTGGATGAGGTAATTAATTTTGATTGGATGACCGATGATGAGTACCAGAATTGGGTAACTAAATATTTGAATGAGGAGGAGTAAAAGGAGTGAACTACTAACAGGTGGCAGATCAGATGTTGCGGTTGCAACGGTTCCAGTTTTGTGTTGAAGCTTTCGGTACGATTTTCTTGTGGTTTTGCATCAGCGTTCCTGTTGTCTGATCAAGCAGAATATTTTTTCAAGGTGGTAGCTGTTGCCTTCGGAGAATTTTGGGAATATCACCAAGTGCTCCAATTGGTAGTGATAGGTGCACTTCCCAGCTCAGTGCTTGTTTTGCTCCTTCATTTTCTATAAGAAGGATTTCAAAGGCTAGAAGTCTGCAGTTGTAAGGATTAGATAATAATTCTTTCCAAGTCTGGGAGGTGGGGAGATTGCGAGGAGAAAGAATTGTAAAAAGTCAGATGGTTTTAGAAATACAATTTAGGTTTTGGATGCATTATACAAACAAGGTTTTGAGTTTCACTTAGAGATTTAATGTTTAATAACAATACTATACATTTGAGTTGATGAAAGGAGACAAAACTCATGTCTCTCTCCATTTATTATATCTAAACTTTGGAATGGGAAATAACTAGGTTGTTTTATCCATCTCCTTTTATTAATTGTGTATGATTCTATTTTAGCTTTAATTAAGGGAATTAATCAAAATGCTTGAATGTGATTATAGGCGGATATGTGTTGTATAAGGATTTGATAAGTAGTCCTGGTTTAGAATGCATACTGATAAAATTGTAATGCAATATTGTCAGGGATCTTATATGTGATGTATTAAATCTGTTATAAACCTCTAGATTATTATGAATTTGACTCCTACAATGGATATATGGCACTGATCTAAGTTGTAATTATTAGTGTAGTTTAGTATTTGTTTGTCTTTGCCTAGAGTTTGCTACAAATTGCAAATAATTGACTATCTTATACAATGGATTGTGTTTAGATATCTCACGCTCCAGAT
>VDFB02270651.1:144415072-144619076 GCA_007258455.2 Sequoia sempervirens | reverse complement strand
TCCTTAGAATGATTTTTCGCATTGCACTTCTCCCCCTTTGACATCAATGGAAAAGGTAACCATGACCTTTCCAAATACATGCTTTGAACCACATATCTGCACATCTGACTACTCCCCCTGACTAGCAGCCACGAAAACATCAATCCAGATCAGAATATATCAATAAAGCTCACGGATTGATGCAAGAAAATGCATCTTTTAGTTCTTATCAGGAGAGGTAATCACCCCTAGCATTCCTCTGAGATACTCAAAAGTATCCTTCGACAATGGCTTAGTAAATATATCTACAATCTATTCTTTGGTAGGCACATATTCCAATCTGACTTCTTTCTCATTCACTTTCTCCCTCAAGAAATGAAACTTGATTCATATATGTTTAGTCTTGGAATGCAGCACCAAATTCTTTGAAATATTTATTGCACTTGAATTGTCACAATATATGGCAATGGCTCTTCATATATCACCCTGATATCTCTCAACATCTGTTTCATCCATATCACTTGAGTACAATTATTATTAGCAACAATGTATTTTGCTTCAACAGTAGATAGAGAAATTGAGTTTTTCTTTTTGCTCAACTAGGACACCAACTTCTTCCCTAGGAAGAAAGCACCACCACTAGTACTTTTCCTATCATCTACATCACCAACCCAATCCGCATAAGTATATGCACACAAAGTGATATCATCATCCTTTGGATACCAAAGTCCAAAGTCAACTATTCCTTTTAGATATCTAAAAATTCTCTTGACAGCAATTACATGTGATTCTTTTGGATTAGCCTTAAATCTAGCAACCATACATACAACATTCATAATGTTTGGTCTAGTCTGAGTTAAATAGAGCAATCCACCAATCATTGACTTGTATCTAGTTTGATTTTCCTTAGGATAATCATCATTCTGTGTCAACTTACATCTGGTCACCATGGGGGTACCAACAGGTTTTGAGTCATCCATTCCAAACTTCTTCAACAGTTCTTTAACATATTTGGAATGAGATATGAAGATCCCCTTGTCCAATTGTGTAACTTGCAATCCCAAAAATAAATTCATTTCTCCAATAATACTAATCTCAAATTCATCCTTCATTTCATCAGCAAACTTCATACATAGATTATCATCTCCTCAAAAAATGATGTCATCAACAAAAACTTCTATAATTAACTCCCTATCATTATGTAATTTGAAGTATAAGTTGCTATCAACAGTACTTTTAGTGAATCCAGGTTTCAGTAGATATTTATCCAATCTAGCATACTAGGCTCTGGGGGCTTGCTTAAGTTCATACAAATCTTTCTTCAATCTGCAAACCATATCACCCTTGTCTGTTAGCTGAAATCCATCCGCCTGTTCAATGTACACTTCTTCTAGTTCTCCATTCAGAAATGTAGACTTCACATCCATCTGATAGACTTTGTAATCCTTGTATGCAACATAAGCAAGAAATAATCTAACAGCTTCAATCCTAGCGATAGGGGCAAAGGTTTCTTCAAAATCAACGCCTTCCATTTGAGAATACCCTTTACATACCAGTCTTGCTTTATTCCAGACCACTTCACCTTCTTCATTCAGCTTGTTTCTAAATACCCATTTAGTACCAATCACATTTTTTTCTTTAGGTCTCAGAACCAGTAACCATGTGTCATTCTTTTCTATCTGTGTCAGCATTTCCTTCATAGCTTCCAACTAGTGTTCATCTTGACAGGCTTTAGTGACATTTTTAGGTTCAATCTTGGAAATCAAACAATATTCTTCTACAATTTTCCTTCTAGTTTGCACTCCTTTACTCTTATCTCCTATGATTTGATTTTCAAAATGATTCAAATTTACATACCTTGGAGTTTTGGGACATTCTTGAACTTCTGACTCTTCTGATATTTCTTCTACACTTGCACTTGTATGTCCTCCTGGATGAATTGATTTATTAGAACAAATTGAGGTTGCTTTACAGGAACATATGGAATAATCTGAAGTAGATTCTGTGTTTGAGTATTCTTCCCTTGGCTTGTAATGTCTTTGTCTGAATCATAACTACAGTGTCTGGATGATTTGACAGAGTCCTCATCAACTCTGACATTTTCACTTTCAACCATCTTTCTCAGTCTTTTGTTATAGCACCGGTAGGCCTTGCTTTTAGTGGAGTAACCTAGGAAGATTCCTTCATCACTTCTTGCATCAAATTTTCCTATATCATCATCTCTCCTGATATAACACTTGCTTCCAAAGATATTAAAATACTTAACAGTAGGCTTGTGACCAAACCATAACTCATAAGGGGTCTTACCAAAATTACCATTAACATTTACATGGTTCAAAGTATACACAGAAGTGCTTACGACTTCACTCTAGTACATCTGAGACACATTTCCTTCCATCATCATTGTTCTAGCAGCATCCAAAATTGTTCTATTCTTTCTCTCTACAACTCCATTTTGTTGAGGGGTTCGAAGAGCAGATAACTATTTTTTAATTCCATGCTCTTCACAATAAGAGTTGAACTCCCTGGAGGTGAACTCACCACCTCTGTCAGATCTCAGGCACTATATTTTCATACCTTTCTCATTTTCTACCATAGCCTTGAAACTTTTGAACTTTTCAAATGCTTCACATTTTTCTCTTAAGAAAGAAACACATATCATTCTAGAGTAATCATCAATAACTAACATAAAATACCTTTCTCCATGAATAATTCTGACTCTGGAGGGACCAAAAAGGTCAATATGTAGCAGCTCCAACAAATTATTTGAATGAAACTATTTGCTCTGGAAAGAGACTCTAGTTTCTTTACCCATCTGATATTCCTTGCAGATTATATTAGCAGGCTTCACTAACATGGGTAGATCTCTTACTGCTTGAGTAGAAATTTTCTTGATAATGTTGTCAAAGTTTACATGACACAACCTCCTATGCGACAACCAACTTTCATCTACTTGAGAAATTAAACAACTCCCACTAGCATTATTCAAATGGAAAATATTACCTTTTGTTTGTTTTCCTGTTGCAATCATATTCCTGGAACTTCCCCGTATCTTGCATCTTCCATCTTTGAATTGAAGATCATAGCCCTTGTGCACCATCTGTCCAACACTCAACAAGTTGTGCTTCAAGCCTTCCACATAAAGAACATCATCAATGTTATCCTTACCACCAAGACAAATAGATCCTCTGCCATGAATCACACCAACATTGTTATCTCCAAATCTTACAACCCCACTATCATACTTCTCTAGACTCACAAATTTTCTTTTATCACTGGTCATATGATGTGAGCATCCACTATCAATGACCCACTCATATTTTTCTTCAACTCGGGTAGCAAGAGCCTTTTCATCTTTAGTAGATTCAGTAGCCACAAGATTATTTTCAATGGTAGCAATGAAAGCCCATTCATCTTCATTTCCATTATCTTTATCAGACTCATCATCAATTACTGCTTCTTCAGTAAAGTAACATCTCTTTTGGAATCTAGACTTCTTAGGCTTAGATCTAGGAACTCTTTTAGGACACCTTGATGCAAAATGACCTATTTTACTATGTGAAAAACATTTAATAGGCAATACATCTTCATACTTACCTTTTTCTCTGCCTTCTTGCTTTGCAATCAGTGCTTCCAGTTCTTCTACCTCTCTTTCTTTATCTTCAAGTTGTTTCAGTTCTTCATCATACTTGGATATCTTTCTAGAGCTCTCTCCTGGACTATATCTTTGCTTGTTACTTCTGGATACAATAGCCTTGAATGCAGATTCAGTCTTTGGTGTAGATTCGCCAAATTCACTTATTTCAAAAGCAAAAAGCTTCTCGATCAATGTGTCTCTTGTCATCTTGTTTACTGATATGAACTCTTCAATAGCATGAACCTTCATTTTGTAGGGGGGAGGCAAGGATCTGAATACTTTAGCCACAATTTCATCCTCATCCATATAACCACCGACACATTTAATACCCATCACTATTTCATTTACTCTCTGCATAAAAGAATTAATATTTTCATCTTCAACCATCTTCAAATTCTCATACTTTCCTTTCAAGCTTTGTAGCTTAGCCATCTTCACCTGTGTATCTCCTTCATACAAAGTTTCTAGTTTCATCCAAATCTTATGAGCTATTTGCATACCCATCACATTTTCCATCTTTGAATCTATCAGAGCACTCACTAAAGCTTCAATAGCCCTAATGTTATTTTCAACATATTTGATCTCATCAGTAGTGGACGGCCCATTCTGAGGAATAGTATATGGATCTCTTGTAATCTTCCAGAAAGCTTCACCAATACACCTTAAGTGACATGGCATCCTAACTTTCCACAGTGAATAGTTGGTGCCATCAAATCTTGGACTGTCCTTCTTGAATGTTGCCATCCCAGATCACCTCAAGCTTTTAGACTTCTTCAGAGGAACCTACTCTGATACCAATTGTTGGAAAAACAAGGACACACAACTAAGAGGGGGGGTGAATCACTTGTGACAGAACCTTAAACTTTTCTTACGTAACTTAATCTTAGATCTGATGAATAAGAAATTAACTACAAACAATTAACACATTAGAGAGACAAATAACACCAAATTTTTTTACATGGAAACCCTATTAGGGGAAAAACCACGGTGGATGTTAGTCCACAAGATTATACTCCATTAAAAGTATAATGAGAAATAATAAGGGGAATGCACATACATTTAGGCACACTGCCTCGAGCTCACTACTCAAATAAAAAAGAGGACTCATTGTCCAACAATACATAATAGGATTAAAATCCAAAGAATACGAACTGAGAAAATAGCTTCTGCACAAGCCTAATTACAGTTCCAATTAAGCTCATAAAACCTTCTTCACACTTTGCTCAATCTTCTTCACTCTTTGCTTTGCAATCGAATGATAGAAACACTATTCATACATTTACACTTTCTCGGGAACACATTCACACTTATGCACACACTAACTTCACTCAACCAATCTCTCTTATATATCTGCTACATGATATTTCATCACAACTTAGTCAGTTAGGAAAATAAAACATATTTTCAATGTCGTCCCAAATTCACAAATAAATTTCCAATACAAATCCACCAAGGTCAGCCACAACATAGTGGAGACCCAAATTAACATCTCCAATACAAAAATATTTTAATTAATTTCACCACAAAGATCCACAACATGCTACCATCAACATGTCATCCAAGAATATGAAAAACCGAGCATGCGCAAGAAAATATCTTCAACCACGAGCTCTCCGAATAATGTGGATGTACCACAAAGATAGAGAATGATCTAGAGACATCAGATAACACCAAGAAACAATAGAGAAGCATCTGCAACAATTGGGATTACTAGAATAACACAATCTTCATTTAGGAACACTGACAGAGACCACATAAATACTATGAGACCATAACACAATCAAAACTTCACACGGACCTCTGAAACTTCCGGTAGATGATCTAGAAACATTCAAAAATAAACCCTTTAATCCACACCAGCTAATCTTTAACGTACAAAACAAGACACCTTCATGACCTGCACAGTTCCATTGGGAACCTAGAATACTTTCTTTTACAATTTTCTCAATATCCTCAACATATAAAACAACTGATATACCAAATGCTAATAGTGTTGACATCAATGACAACTATATCCACAACATCCAACACAACAACACTCTTTGCAACTCTCTTGGATCTTTCAGCCCTCTCTCTTGTTGTTTATCTCCCTCTTTGGCTTGCTTAAGCCTTGCAGCTCTATCTCCCTTACTTTGTGCTTGCAAGAATTCTAGGATTCCATATCCCTTATCTATTGCATCTCTACTTCGTGATACAAGTTCTCTCCTCGAGTGAAGATTTCTTTTATTACCTACATTCTATGATACAGGTTCTCCTCCTCGAGCAGGGGTTGCTTTTATCACATCTCATTTGCTTACTTCTCACTCTTTCTATCTTTTGGTTGTCTGTGGAGGTGGGAACACCAAAGCGGGGGTTTGACTAAGGAAAACCCTTATACAACCCCAAAAATTTCTCTAGATATTATGTATGTAGGTATTGAACAAATTCATGTGCTAGAGGCTTCATCACTTGTGAGGTTGTGAGCATTTCCTTTCTTCTCCTTATCTTTATCAACTCTACTTCACTTTATTTCAGTTCTATTACATTTTGTTGCTTTCTCATGTTCTAAGATTTCTTAGCAATTAGAATAGAAGTAGTCACTTTTCCATTTTCTGATATATTCTTGCTTTCTAGTCCGTATGAGATGCCAGTGTGCTAGAGAGATGCCAACACATCACACTATTGTCCTTATTCCACACTATTTTCATTATTCTGCGCTATTGTCCTTATTCTATGTTGTCATCCCTTGGCTGAGAGCTTGTCAGTTTGTCCAAAAAATATTTGTGACCTACCCTTTCTGATTCTAGACCTCTCACGTTGTTCCTTGAGGTAGTTTGGGGCAGTTTTCCCCATGAGGCTCTCTGATTGAAGATAAATCATGCGTAGTGAATCCCTCTTCTCTACACTTCTACCATCCATATTGTGGGATACTATGATACTTTGATTCCTAGGATTCAACCTTTTTTATATATACTTTAATTTCCCACTTATTTAATAATTTTAGAATGATTTAGTAGAGTCGCCAATCACTTTTCTGAAAAGTGAGAAAATTGGTATTATTTTAGTGTCAAGGTCTGAATAAGATTATTCTTGGTTCATCCCCAGCAGAATCCCTTATGAAGGTGTAATTACACAATGTGAAACTTTTGTGACTCTATGATGAAATGGTCTAGAGCCACAATTTAGTAGGCTTTCCCCAATAGAGTCACCAATTTTTTGGTTCCCAAAATTGTAAATTGTAAACCCTAAGAGTATGTTAGGCTCTATGATCAGGTTTAACAATGTTTTGGCCAATGAATAATATCCACCAAGGTGGTTGGAGTTTCTTGCTCTTCAAGTTTTCCTAGACCTAGGCGGGTGTACCGTTATAAATGTTATTTCCTATGGATTGATATGGATTGATATTAAGTAGATTGAATGTGGTTTATCTAATTCTTTAAATTATCTCTTTCCCTATCTACTTCAATATGGCATAAAGGTTTGAAATAGATAACTTGAATGTTTAAACTAACTAGTGCTACTCCTAGTTCTATAATTGAAATTTGGAAATGTATGTATGATTTTTTATGAAGTTTGTATTTTATTAGTGTCTTATCCTACTGGGTAATGTAGTCAAGATGAGTATGATATGTGTATCCTCCTTCTGGATTAACTCAAACTATTTGGCACTTTCAGATGTTTATACTTTGTATAAACATGTCAGGTTGTCAGTTACCAAGCTCTTCTTACAAATACCAATGATATCTTCCTAGGTTACTATGATTATTTGAAAGGATTTTAATTCTTTCTTGAAGGAAACAAATTAGGATGACTTATTCAATAGTATTTCAATTCTCACAAAAACTAGTTGAAATGAATCACATAAAAATATTTTTAGTTCTTTCTTGCAGAAACCAACCAAAATGGATCACATAGAGGTAGAAAATATGTCTTGACAAATTAAATGTATGCTTCATATATTCAATTTGAATAAAAAGGAAAGACCACTTTGGAGACAAGATAAAATCTATAAATTAATATCGAAAAACAATTGAATACCAGAATTATGACCACTAGATTAAAAAAATTTCTCCATTAAATTGCTTAAAAAGATTTTATAGTTCATATTAGAAGTCCTTTTCATGCATTCTATTCTATTATGACTATATGATGATATTTAAAATTTGGTCTTGGGCCCCACATTCCATACAAGACACACATCTTCCTTTTGCTGACCTCGTGCCAAATAACAGGGTGACACCTTAGGTCTGCGAGTTGGCGGGGTACGATCGAGATCTTCTCCCATATCTTCGAATCTGAAAAACCTACACATTACATGGTTAGTATTTAATGAAAGGATTTGGCTAAACCATCGGTGACATGACCACTGGGGTTAATGGCTTACGCTTACATCACCGGATTAAAATTAAAACCCAACTTTGATTTTAATACTTTATTTCCTCTGTAGGGTTTTATTTCCTAAGTCTCAGTTGGCCCCGTGTTTCATCTTTTAAAAAACAACTTATGTTGTTGTTTGTCGTCCACCTAGTAATGCCCACTTCTCCTTTTAATGAATGTTTTATTTTGCAAGGGTTGATTTAGTGCTTCCGTTGATCTATTTCCTGCAGATATCAATAGTTCTTGCCATCCCGTGATCGAGAATTAAAGGATCAGAAAATCACGGGCAGGCGCCACGTGTCCTATCTGGGGGATCAAATTTGCGCTATCACTGACCAACTGCCATTTGATCTGAGTCGTTCCCTGCCATCTCGCGATGGTGCTTGGGTTGATTGCGAAATCATGGGTGAGCACCACATGTCTCATCCGATGAAGCTTAAAGAGTAAAGGAAACACTAGCTGACTTTAAATGTATTAAGGGGCGGATTACTAAAGTGTTCTTGAGACACACATGTTCTAAATCGATGGATATGTTATAATATCACTGGAAAATCTGCTCGAAGGTTAACGACATGGTTGGCGATTGTGTTAAAGGAATGAGATCATTGATGCTCAGGATCAACGGTTGCCCACCATCGCACGATCAAAAGTTTCAAGATTGTGATATCGCGAGCAACCGCCATGTGGACTTCCTTCATAGTGTATGGTAAGGTGGGCCCGTTATCACCATGTTGGCTATTGTGTCAGCTTGTTTTGAAGGTGGTCGTTGATGATTTGATCAAACTGAAGAATCGATGGCTCAAATTTAAATCTGCATCAAATATGGTTGGAGTCATTCGTGTAATGCAAAATTGAGCTTTAATGGCAGATGAGACACTTGTTGGCGTAATTTGATCGACAATAAAATCAATTTTCCTGCTTGGTCTGTATCACAAATCATTCAACTATTTCGCGGAGCAGTTTCAGAGCCAAAGGTAGAATTGCGAGTTCCTGCAGCCATAATTTGGGAGTTTTGCGAACAAAGTCGTGAGTTTAGTTTTTGTGCCTCCCAGTCATTTTGCATTTGAATTTGGGAAAGAATTAGTTGGATGTGCTATGAGCTTGTTGATGAATGTGTTGGGGCTATAGTTTAATTATAGTTGTGAGAAATTGCAATGTTTTGTCCTGTAATTTTCTATCTTTGGTTAGTCCTAGCTATCTGAATTATAATGTTATAAAGAAGTCCTAGTTTTTCTGAGATGGCACCACCCAAGCAACATTTTGGTCAGACTAAATATTTGAAACGAAACCTATATGATGATTTCCTAGATCAATTTCCCTTGTCAACGAATGATAGGAGGAAGGGATTGGTCCTAATGTGAGGGAAAATCCTCGGAGAAGGGTTAGTGTATAATTGCTCCAACATTGTTGATGCTAGGGTTCCCCTCACTGGCTTGGAATTGTTTAGATTGTGGTATGGATAGAGGAATTTGCCTCACCCTTTTTCAAATGGATGGATGTATGATATGGGGAAGTTGGTGGTACCAAATGTATTCCCTGATGTAGAACTTCTTAGGATAATGGCTACAAGATATGACCCTATTACACGGATAATCAGGGACAATGATGGAAACGTTCTATTGAGCATTAACAAAGAAGAGGTCCAACATATTTTTGACTTGAGTGAACCGAGCGAAGACTTGGTTCCTATCAACCTTGAGAAAATGAACCAGGAGTATGCAAAGCTGAAATCTCTTTTCAGAGCAAGGTTTCTTCCACCTCATCTGGCTAGGGAAGGAGGTTTAAAATTTCATATCAGCCCCAGTGACCAGGAACCTTTCAAATTAAATTGTTTTGCAAACCATTTCTTGGCCACTTTCTATTCTTTATGATAGATTTTGGGTTTCAGTCTTGGTACGGTAATGCCCATTGCTTATATGTTCATGGGGGTGCAAATACAACACCCTAACTTCTCTGTGACCTATGACTTCACTTATTTCTTGGCTGAGAGGATGCATGAAGGGCTGTCAAAGCTGCAAAACAATGATACCAACACTCAATTCTTTTGGTATTCTATGCTAATGCATATGTTTTTTTTTAAGAATGCTGACTTTTTCTCTGAGAGGATGAAATTAAGGCAATCACTTGATGGAGAAAGATTGCCAGTACAGATATGGGCTGCAGATTTATTTTGTAATAAGGAAAGAACAAGTTATGTGCAATTTGATAATTGTTTTGCTTCCAGATTAAGGGATAGATTAATGGTGAATATACCTAGGATCCTTGATGAATTACATGATTTCCTCAGGCCAAAGGAGAGGAAGCCAGAATTGAAGGTTTACCATAACTGGGGTGACATTATCCCATACCCAGTCAGCACTGTCTTGAGAGTATATGGTTTTCAGGGAGCCCCTCATATACTGCCATACAATGTGCAACCAAGAGTTGGATTTGCAGAAGTTATGTGGTAGATAGGTTGTATTCATGAGGACAACCGCACTGGAAGGGGTAAGGGAACATTTTTCCTAGATTATACAGTGGTATCTGATTTTGTATTTTCAAAGGGAGGTTGGACGCATTTTGATAATTTCTTTAATGATTACCATTTGAGGTATGGACCAAAGTGGCAGCATGATCCTGAGGGTTTCTTTGCTCTTTTCAGACAAAGAATAAAACCTGGAAAATTTGTGCATGAGTTCAATTTCCCTAAAGACTTGATTAGAAATGAATTTGATTTGAATAGATAGGAGTTGAACAAGGAGAAATGGATAGCTTATGGTAAGCTACTAGATTTTGTGCACAAAATGGATCCAAAATATGATCCACTGTTGGAGTTCAGTCCCCACCATAAGAAAATTGATTTTCTGATGGGAAACTTCAAGGAAATTATGGGCACATTGAGGAAAAAAAAGATAAATTTAGAATTGAGTCTGGGTGTACAAGAGCAAGGTGCTAGACCAATTGAAACAAGGGCAGCATACTAGCCTACAGAAAGGTGGCCCATTTACAGGAGGAAAAAGGATAGTAGCAGTGATGAAGAAGAAGTGGACAGAAAAGGAAAACAGATTATGAAAGTGCCTCCACAACCAAGTCCAAAATTCAAAGTTCCTGGGGCAATCAAAATTATTGATTTAGAATCATCATCGAAAGACAATCCCTCATCACCACCATCTGAGCCAAGCCCTGAGAGGAAAAGAATTGATCAACCACAGGAGGATTTGATGGATGAGATTATTGTTACTGATCAAGACATGAAAGTTGGTATGCCTTCCCCTCCTAGGCCAGCTAAATTAGTTTTATTTGATTTAGATATGAAAGGTAAAAGTGTACAAGATGCAAGAATGGAGGCATGCAAGGAGTTTCTATATGACAATACATTTTTAAAAACTCCTGTATTCTTGCAATTGGTATGGAGGATGAAGTTTGAAGAGTATCAAGATAAAAGTAGGAAGAGAAGAGAACTAAGGCCTGACAGGTCAGACTAGGAGAATGGTGAGGAGGTAAAAGTTGAATTAATGGAAGAATTCAAGAATATCACTCCTGAAGAAAGAAATAAAACTGGTGAGTCAGGCTGGTGTATTAATTTTGCTTGAATGGGACATTGCAGATGCAGTAGCCTTTAATGCTATTATGAAGTTTAAGAATCCCTTTCAAGACTCTGAAGAAGAGGTCGAGGAAGCATTGCAAAACTCTACTTTTAGTGGGGAATATGAAACTCTGGCAATTTGGGCATTGGCCCCACAAGGGAGAAAACTAGATGTTTCTAATATTAATCCAATTTTCAAGGGAGGATTGATAATAAAGAGAGCTTTAGAGACCTCAACCACTAAGGCCACTAATTTGACTATGAATGTGGCCAAATTGGCCCAAAAGACTATTGAAAGGGAGGAAGCTGAAAGGAAGAGCTTAATGGAAAAATATAACCTGTTGATTGAGGAGTACAGTAAGATGCAGCAGAAAAATGTTGAGTTGCAAACTGAAGTGGAGAAGTTTAGGTATAAACACATTGGGGAGACATCAAGTGCTCCAGGAACCAGTACATTACCTTCCACAGTAGGGTCAGTGCCTCCTGCTTCTCCAATTGTTTCCACACCAGGATCTCCCAGTCAGAATCTTGTCCTCACCCTTTCTTTAGAGGAAGTTGAAGACAAAACAAAGTGCTATGTCGATCCTACAAAGAAGCAACTCTTGCAAAAAAATGATGAATTGCAGGCATCATTAAATAAAAGTGACGAGGGATCTCTCTTAAAGAAAAAGGAAATTGTTACTACTATTTTGAGGAATTTAAATGAAAAGTTTGATAAAAAATTTCTATCTATACATTCTTTATATTTTTTGTTTTTAGTAACAATAAAGAATATTGATAGGGATCGGGAAGTAGCGATACCAATAATTGAAAATTGGATCCCTAGGGCCAGTGATTTGGATATCATGTATAAGGCCTCAAGGTTTGATATAAATAATAGGCCCCAATAATTAAATCCTACTCATGTGTTAGTAAAATCATTGCAAGGTTTTCAAACCTTACCAGATGACTTGAGTAGGAAGATTAGGGAGCTGGTGAAGAATTTCAATGATTGGGGTAACACATTGTTACCTGATATAATTGATGAGTAGGGGAAAATCAGGTCATTTCAACAATGGTAGGCTCAAGCAAGTGAGGCCATCAATGATCAAATCAATTCAATTTGTGATCACTCAGACGATGATTTTTTGGTGAGTTATATGGACAAAATCATTAGTACCGGCTCATTTTTAGAATCTTTTGAAAGGGATGCGAATCAGGTAGCGGTGAAATACACACCTTATAATACCAAGGTGGATGAGGTAATTAATTTTGATTGGATGACCGATGATGAGTACCAGAATTGGGTAACTAAATATTTGAATGAGGAGGAGTAAAAGGAGTGAACTACTAACAGGTGGCAGATCAGATGTTGCGGTTGCAACGGTTCCAGTTTTGTGTTGACGGCTTTCTCGGTGCAGTTTTCTTGTGGTTTTTTGCATCAACGTTCCTCAGCTGATATGATCAACAAGAATATTTTTCAAGGTGGTGGCTATTGTAACAAATTTTGGAATATCACCAAGTGCTCCAATTGACTGGTGATAGGTGTACTTTCTGGCTCAGTGCTTGTTTGCTCCTTCATTTTCTATAAGAAGGATTTCAAGGCTAGAAGTACGGGTTAGCAAGTTAGATAATTTCTTTCAAGTCTAGGTGAAGTTGCAGAGAAAATTGTAAAGTCCGATGGTTTTAGAGAAATACAATTTAGGTTTTGAGTCATTATATAACAGGTTTTGAGTTCATAGAGATTTAATGTTGTATAACAATACTAGCATTTGAGTTGAAATGAAAATTCAAGCTCATGTCTCTCCATTGTGCATGCATATCTAAACTTTGAATGAAATAACTAAGGGTTGTTTTATCCATCTCACTTTTGTGGTGTGTATGATTCTATTTTAGCTTTAATTAAGGGAATTAATCAAAATGCTTGAATGTGATTATAGGCGGATATGTGTTGTATAAGGATTTGATAAGTAGTCCTGGTTTAGAATGCATACTGATAAAATTGTAATGCAATATTGTCAGGGATCTTATATGTGATGTATTAAATCTGTTATAAACCTCTAGATTATTATGAATTTGACTCCTACAATGGATATATGGCACTGATCTAAGTTGTAATTATTAGTGTAGTTTAGTATTTGTTTGTCTTTGCCTAGAGTTTGCTACAAATTGCAAATAATTGACTATCTTATACAATGGATTGTGTTTAGTTATCTCACGCTCCAGATAGTTGATATTGTCTATGAACAACCAATTCTAGTTGATATTATCTTATCGTGTTGAGCTATTAAGTGAGATCATCTACTATTGTTAATGTTGTTTATAATAATGGTGCAGAGGTTGTAAACACATTAAGGGATCACCCTCCCAGGTCTTGCAGATCCTGAAGTGTAGGAGGCTTTTAAAGTCCTTGTCAGTTGGTCCAGGTCCTTCGAGCTGCCTTCGATTGGAATTGGCAATTCCATAGGTAGATTAGAAGACAAACCCGATTACATTGTAAAAAGAACCAACATACACATCAACCACTCAACAACCACCTCTACAACTTACTTTTTAATCTTTTATGATCACATAAAACATAAAACACACTAATTTCAAGGTTGTTAACATCACTATTGAAATGCTTTAATTTTTTGACCTTTCAAACATTAAAAAGTACATCATTAAAATAATTATGTAATGGCATAAAAATTAAAAACATCATGAATTAATTATGTAACCACATAAGTCAAATATAATTCTATCAAGAAATTAATATCAAATAGATAATATAATCGCATAACTTATACATTTCAATGTCATTGATCTTCTTTTCAATCCAACTCTTTGTCTGTATCATCTGATCCAGATTCAACATTGTAAGGATTGGTCACATCATCATCATCGTCATTGATATCAGTTTTGATAATGTCATCATCCACATAGATATCATCTTCATGAACATTAACTCCTATATCATCATGATCTAGTTCCTCCTCTTTGACATCTTTGTCAAGGACATCATCAACTAACTATTGATCCTGATCATCATCTACATCATCTTCTAGTTCTTCGGTATCTTCTTCTTCTACCACATTATACTTTACCGGCCTTCCTCTTAGATCATGTCTAACAACAAATGACCAACCTGGTTTACCGGGAACCTCTGAGTAAAATACCTACTCACATTGGCTTGGAAGAACATAGGCCTCATTTCTAGCTCGCTCGATCAACCTTGTATTAACCATGGTAAATCTATTATCATGTTCAATAACATTTCTCTTAGGATCATTTTCATTCAATCGTAGCTTGTACCATAGGACAACAAACATAATTAATCTGAAGGACTTAAAGTCACACTCAAGTATATCATCCAAAATCCCATAGTATCAATTTTTTGAGACTTCTGGATGTATGCCACTTCTAGATGAAACATTAGTCACCTGAAAGACGACAGTTATACTAGAATCACAAGTTTTCTTCATGTCATCCAACATTTTGATTCAAAATTTATGACCATTGCACCACATAGCCTTGTGTTGTTTCACCTGCAATATGTCAAACATGTAAAAATTATTGCAATATCGTCAGTTGATAAACATATTTATTCTTGGCCGAATGTATGCAAAGAAAATAATCTCAACATATATATACATCAATATACTTGAAAATAATTAAATAATATAGGTGATTAATATATTTATACGTACCTGTTTATCTCTTAAACCATATGCTAAATCAATTTCCCTTTGTGTAACATTGGAATCTCCATTACGATGAGCTTCTTTAACCAATGAAGCCACACCTTCCCATGTTAATGCGCAACCAGATTATTAACATCGTTCAATCCATACCATCATCCAATCAAGATTTTTGGCAACGTACAAATGTAGTGCATCGCACTCTCGACCAACTGTACCAAAAAAAATTGAAATTCATAAACGACGTATAATTAGTTAAATACCACAATATACGACTTTAATTTATAATTGATGTATATTGAAGATTAAAACTTAAATAAGTACAATATACATAAAAACCATAAATAAAATGTACTCCAATTAATCTCCATTACCACCTTATAATTACCTCTCACTTTCCCCAACAAGTACTTCCCTTTGAATTTGTTAATGGAGTTGGGATCCCAAATGCGATTTACATGGATCTTTGCTGCAAACTTAGGAAGATATTCACTAATGTACACCATGGTTTGGTATACCATATATCCCTCCACCATAGAATCCTCAGGATGTGCTCTTTGTCTAACCAAAGCGTTCAAAAATTTCAAGTGCCTCTCAACCATCCACATTTACCTTGTGTGTACAGGTCCACACAATTCAATCTCCTCAACTTGGTGTATGAGGTAGTGTTCTTATGCATTGAAAAATGTTGAAGGTAGACACTTTTGCATTTCACACATTAGACGACGAATTTTTCTCTTCCAATAATTTATATCTTCTTTATGGATTTCTTTAGATGATAGCCATCTACAAGTGATTCAAGGCACAAATTTATTAACGAGATTTAACAAAAATATACAGTATATTACATGACAAGTAAAACAAATGGAAATTATAAGATGTATACAGTGAATTGAACAAATATCGCTACTTAACTCATGTATTTTCCAAGATCATATATAACTTGCTTGACATTGTTGTCAAAGTTTTCTGGGAGAGATAGAGGTAGAACGTGCTACAACAATTATAAAATGATCTTTTCATTATTTTTCCAAAAGTAGTAAACACAATACACTGAAAAGTACATGCATTATACAAGTGTATATAATATACTAGAATAATTACCTTATTGAAGGTATGTCAATCATGCATTTTCATCCCTGACCCAAATTCACCTTTCTTTGTTATTATATTGTTTATGTTGTAGCAAATCCTGGGAAATCAATTTTTTTGTATGACTTATTTTATAGCATTGCTTTTCATTAATAACCAAGGAAGGGCACTTATATTAATTTGGTCTCCATCGCTATTTAATTGAATGACATTTTTCATTGCATGATTGGCTTCCTGAATGTCACTACAAATTTTGATAATTTTTTCTTTGGCATACCTTCCATCCAATATTTTCCATAACATTTATGTTATATTCTTTCTGATATGCATTGTATCAAACAAATGCACAATTTGTAGCTGCTCATAGTAGGGCAATCTACTAAATTGTCTGGGATAACTTTTCAGTCCCTGTAGAAGCCGACCATTAATGCCTTGATGACCTTCATGAAGCATATAAGTTAAACAAATTAACAACTACAATCATTGTCAATTACAACATGATTAAACACACTATAAAATATAAATTCAAAACATATCATATATGATAGATAAACAATTTGATCCGATGTATAACCTTCTAATGACGATTAATTCTATTATATTCCAACTTTCATAGGAGGTGACATTCTTCATGGTTTTGATGTAGTCTCCTCTTTCCCATTGAAAGATGCTTTTGAGTTCGATACTTATGATTTCTATGGAGTCCCTATACTCATCAAACACCTACCCTAAACTTGTTGAACAACAGATTTATCTTTGGACCAAAAATTGGACCACAAATTTTCCCTTTGTTTGAAGACCTGCAAGATGATATATAATTGATTAAATATGTCAATTTTTATAATTATATATAATGAATAGATTAATTTAAAAACATGCATGATATCTACTTCGTCAAATTAAATATTGTTAAAGTGTAGTCGAATGTTATAACATACCACAAAAATGTGTCAGCCCTGGGGCATCATGAATTGTCCATACAAGCATTTTATGGAATTGAAATTGTCTTTGTCCTATTGGTCTGGAGACGTCATACATAGTGATGCCATTCTATAAATTTAGTAACTCGTCGATAAGAGGCTCGATATATACATTCATATCTTTAACTTGGTACTTACCTAGTTGAATGAACATAAACATTACATAATTATTATAACCATTTTACTACAATATATATAAATTAATGTACATGACTATTGAATGAAAAAAATATGTCATTATGCAACAAATAAGAGAAATGAGATGCTACTACGTTAAAGAAAATTGATCTAAACAAATACCTGGAACAATCATTGACAACATTATGTGCTCCCTCTTTATTGACATCCATGGAGGAATGTTATTGTTGATAACAAAAACAGGCCACACTGAGTAAATAGATCTCAGCCCTCCAAATGGATTGACACCGTCTGCTCTCAATGAAAGCCTGAGATTACGAGGTTCTTCTTTAAAGTATGGCCATTTTTCCTCCATGTCCCTAAATGCAGAACCATCTGCAAGAATTTGAAGAATGTCATCTCCACTTCTATTCTGTGCATGGCAATCCATAAATTGTGCTAAGCTTTCGCACCTAAATAATCGTTGCATACGTGGAATAATGGGAATATAATGAAGAAATTTGTGAGGCACCTTTTTTGTTAGTTGATCTTTTTGATATCTACTGATATGACATTCTGGGCATTCTGTTGCAAATTCCTATTGTTTATGATATATAATATGATCATTGGGACATGCATCTATTGCTTGATACTCCATTTTGATATCTTTCATAATGGAACATAAATCTTGGTATGAGCAAGGTAAAATATTTGATGGTGGTAACAAAAATTCACCAATCAATCTACAACAAAAAATAATTTGTTCATATAAAGAATATTAATGGTACATATTTCATCCTTTATTTACTAGTGATGAACTAACAACAATTAAAATAGATGAAAGTGATGACATATATGACATACCTTAACATCCGTGAGATTGCTATGTTTGATAAACCATTCATAACCTTCAAGTTCAATAGCAACAATACAACAGAGAGAAGAGTTGTTTTGGAGCCTTCATAAAGGGGCTCGTATGCCTTCTTAAGTATAGGTAAATCATGAACATCATCAAAGTCATCTTGATCATCATGATGAGCTCTGCCACTAAATGTGTCATGGATCAATGTATTTGTACCATCATCTTCAACTGTGTTTTCTCATGCATGATCATCTTCTTCTATAGGATCATTAACTTCATCTTCGATATTCATAGCTCCATGTTCATCCGGGCAAAACCACATTCTCTGTGATAATCCATATCATCTGCCCTAGGGTGCCCCACCTTTATAATAATGATAGACACAAATAAACCATGATCATGATCAAGTGATATATATATATATAAAATGTTAAAACGATATAAACATTTAAAATTCAAATAATATAAACACATATAATGAACAACTTACCAATGGACGATAATCATGCCCTCCTTCAACGTGACCGTGTTGCCTACAATGTTTCTCAGTTGTTGTGATTAAAATTCGTCTCGTCTTTAAGCCCTTGCAATTATTGCAAGGACAATAACATTTCTCATCACCCTTTCTTTTCAATCTATCCCACAATCTATCAAGTGTCTCTTCATTTTGTTCTGAACTAATATTATCTGACATGATTTTTCTTTACCAAGCTTGACTATTTAGATCTTCAAAAAATATCAAACTCACACTCAATAATTTTTATTCATAAGCAGTAACATAATCTAATAATTTTGATATTTTACACCAAAAAAATTGGCATGCAACCACCCCCGCAAGAGAAGATAGTCCAAGTTAATGACCCCAAAAAACACTTTAAATGCTAATTCCAAAACTTATTAAATTATGATTTTACTATGATTTCCAACCATTAAGACTCCTAAAATCAGAATATTGAACTTGATCACAAACTTCCTACAACAATGGAGGTAGCGAGCTAGTAAGAGTAAGTGACCCATTCCTAAGGAGCAACAAGTCAGAATCATCATTGCTAATGTCAATACAGATTCATCCTTTTAGTTAAAGATGCAATGTGTCACTTCTTATGACAAGCTTATCCCTAGGGCCATCAACATTGAGAGAGCCCTAATAAAAAACAACAGAAGCATTGGTAAGAGCATGATTAGGGTACAAACCTTAGGCCTCCATAGAAACATAAACAATAACTATAGTGGATTAGTGAGGTTGCAATACCCAGAAATATTGAGACATTGTAGGTAATAACAAAATCTTGCAATCTAAAGATTGTAGCCAATAACAAGCACACTATGTAGCTTAGTGACATTTGTAAATGCAATCTACTGTAAGAAGAATGGCGACAATTTGAGATGTGACACTCAAAAAGAGGGCCGAAAATGACAAGATAATAAAGCTCAAACCTTGCATAGTAAAGTGGAGATTTTAACAATGAGTTTCCTTACCCCTGCACCTTAAGTTTTTCAAATGCTTTTGGTAGTGTTAGACAAGGAAAATGCAATCAGAATGACTGTCCAAATGAAGTAACATGGTAATCATAGGTTCAATGTTTCTTCTTAGCCATTAATGTATAATGGAGGTAGTGGATTGCATGTTTGAGCAGTGTTTTGAGACTCATCAAAGATGGGAGAATAGTGAATAATACCTTGTGGACTGTGAAGTAGTGTCAATAAGGTTGAAGGATCTTAAGAACTACAATACCATGAAATAATGAGTCCCCCAGTAAGTAGGCAGTCTATAGGGCATAGTTTGATTTTATAGAAGGATGCTCATGAAAGGAATCTTCAAGTGATAGTGAGTGAGCTATTTGAGATTGCAGCTGAGGGTGCAATACCCAGTCTTAAAGGAAGTTAGCAAAGCAGTAAATGTGCAAGAAAATTGAATCGTACACAACAAACAATTCACAATGTTATCTTCCATAATGCCTTGAGTTTGAAGACAAAAATCTCATTGTATCTTCATGATGAAAGTGGTGACCTTAATGGTCAATCACTGGCAACCATGATTTTAAAACATGCTATTGTGCTTATGGAGGCAACATTTTAAGCAAGGCAGTGAGTGGTGGTTTGGAACAATGGCAGGTATGAAGGACTTACTTTATATGCATACTATGCAGTCTAGCTTAAGACACGTTCTTAGAAGAGATTGAAGGTGGATTATGGAACTCAAGGGTTACCATGAAAAGGATTAAAGCAAAGACTGAGATCTATTTAAAAGCCATGGTCATGAAGATATTAAAGATGTCACATGCAAAAAACCTAGTAGCTGGAGTAATGAATACAGTGCCAAAGAGGATAGTGTGTTGGGGCAGATTTAGGAGATCTCCACATTATCTAATTATAGGGAAATACACCATTTATTTATTTTTTTAATTAAAAGAAATCATTCTAAACCCTATATAGGATACATTGATACTTCAAAAATCTGAAGGAATTTGAGATTATGCAAATATATGTCAAGTAACATTCATAAGGTTTAGAAAATCTTGATCACTCTCTAGAATAGCCCATTAAACATGGGTTGTGCTTGAATGCACTACATAATTGATATAACACAACCACTCTGCATATCAACCAGAGTTATAGGCTCTTTATTGCAGCAAGAGGTAATCACTCTTCGATCATGCTATAATTACATCCTAACATGTTAAACTTGAGACAACCTGAATGCACCCAATGATGATTGACACCTACATTATACAACCTGAATTAACTACATTATATGGGTGCCTCCATTTCTATCACAACATAGCCACATTAAACTTGGGTCACACATGAATGCATCCTGTATTTGTTATAGCACAACTGTGCTACATGACCAATAGAGTTATGGATCACATAATTACAGTGACAAGAATCTATTCCTTGGTTGTGATCTTATAGTGATTCCACACAACAAAATCTGGACATGAAATTCTCAAAACCCTAAACCTCTAAAAATGAAATCTGATGAGATGTTGCTTTAAAATATGATTTTCAAATCTAGAACTATAAATCTGACTTCACAACTGAATTCTGCAAAAAGACAATGACTACCCTCAACTTGGCAATATGTTATTGAATTTTTTCTGATTTTTTCCAAGAAAATCGTCCTTAGTTCTCCACAAACTGTCTCAAGTAGAGGAAAACACTATCACAATAAATCAGGCGCGAACTCACTTTTCTTTATGTTAGCCACAATTTGATTTTTTTTTATTTTTCATGTTTGTCAAAAATTCGACGAAAATGATAGCCGACATTTCAACGAACCCCAGGTTCATTGAAATTTTGACGAACGTCGGGGATAAACTTTCAAAAAATTGAAAATTACACATCAAATTTTACAAGCACCTGACGAACATTAAATTTTACATATTTCGTCGGACAGTTTCATCGGATTTTGCAGTCAAATGTATTAGTGACTCATTTGATTGCCAAAGTTACACATTTGTTGTGTCATTTGAGTTCCTTGTCCTTGTTGAAAGAATTGTCCATGTAGCATGTTGGTGTTTGTTTCTTGGAAGTGTCCATATGGTATTTGGATATTTTGGCCTTGTCCATGTGAGATATTCATAGTTTGTCCTTGCCTATATGGGATGTTCATATTTTGTCCTTATCCATGTGGGATGTTAATATTTTGTCCTTGTCCATGTGGGATGTTCATATTTAGTCCTTGTCCATGTGGGATGTTCATATTTTGTCCTTGTCCATGTGGGATGTTTAATTGCGATGATGTATTAATGTTGTGTTGGGGGCCTTGAATGAAGACTCATTGTGGGTTTCCTCCAAAGGGATTAAATGAGATTCCACCATAAGGTTGTGATGAAGATGCCCCCATTGTCATAGATGAAGATCCCAACATAGGGTTTGTGGTATTTTCTCCCGTTGATGTGGACCCAATGGTTACTCGTATCATTTGGGTTGATGATGTGGACATTGTAGGCATGGACATAATAGATGTTCCTCCAATAGATGTTGTATTAGTTGAGGTGGAGATGTTTTGACTTGTGGTGCCACTAGATGTCACATTAATGGTGTTAGTAGCAACTTTTGTGGTGACCACAATGTTATTGCTATTGGAGGCATTGTTCGTGTTTTGATGAGATGTCATGGTTTGTGTCGCATTGTACGAAGAAGAAGGTCTTATGGTATTAATGTCGAAGCCTTTTGGTAGTTTTTCCCCTTGGTCCAAAAGCATAGCAAGGTATCTGTCGGGATCGTTCAAGACCAATTCTTCTACAAATGAGGCTATGTCAAGGTTTTGAGCGGCATCATCTAAATCCTCAGCTAGTACTTGTCCATTTTGGTCTCTCTGTATGAATTGTTCAAAAAGTGGATTTTGAAAGGAAGTTGACATGCTCATGGATGATTGTACGTTCAAATTTCCAAATGGGTCATCATAAATCTAGTCATTGGGATTGGTGTTGGTGTTGGTGTTGTCAAAGTCTTGTCCAAAGTCTACCATTTGTCTTTTCTTTCTTTGAAGTCTTGTTTCCACCATCAAGGAAATTTCTCAAATGAAGATGGTGACAATGCAAGTATGACACTAGTCTATGTTTTTGTCTTTTTGTGTGATAAAGGTTGACAATGCAAAGAGATAAATATTCCAAAAGCCAAAGTGACAATTAGGATGTTGATGTTGACTGGGACAATGATAATGTCAATTAAGAAAATTGAAAATTGAAAAATGAGGACTAATGAGGGAACTAATGCAAGGTTTAGGTTCAAAATGACAACTAGGATGAACGATATTTTTGGATTTTTTGTAGAAATAAAGTATGCAAGGTAGGAACTAAAATGAATGCAATTTGGAGACATAAGTACCTAAGCACTCTAAGCTTAATCTTTGTTTTCAATTTTAGTTACCAAAGGACTTGTTGAAAATTACAAACTGACAAGGTCAAGACGACTAGTGAGTTTTCCTAACTAGACTATTGAGTTGGAAATCCTCACAAAAAGGAAAATGACTGAAAAATAGAAATGAATGACGAAGTCCAAGATAACCTAGTTTTGAAAGCAATGATTTTGCAAATTGTGATAAGGTTGGCCTAACCCAAAGTATGAAAAAATGAAAAGCTATGGTCAAGCTAAAAATGATGATTATGAAACCTAATGGATGAAATCAAAAATTTGAAAGTTTAATCCTAGGGTCAAAAATGCAAACTAATGGTTGAATGATAAAGATTTTGAGCAATTTCAAAGTTGGTTTCTGATAGAGTCCTCTTGGAAAAAGTGTTTGACAATAGGCTGACAGTGTTTAGACTTAGATTCTAGTTTGCATGAGGGTTTTGTTGTTGTCATACGAATGCGTCATTTCAAGTCATGAATGTGTCATAGTATGGAAAATACGTTTCAGTTTAATCAAATGCAGTTCAACAATTGTGTCACAGGTTGCAATATTTTCAGTTTTCTGATGTTTCGAGGAAAAAAAATCTGATTTGTCAAAGGTCGAATGTGTGTGTCTAGATTTATGAATGTTGTGAATACTATTTAAGACTAGAAAACACTTGACAAGCACAATATTTTACTATAAGCAAACGCACGTAAGACAAGCACGATCCTAATAGGCCAAGGGTTTGTATACTTGGTATAGCCCACCGATATACCCCGGATTGGAGTTGAACACCTCTCCTTCTCAAGAGAAGATAGCTTAGAAGTTTGGTGGCACTGGCTTCCTCCTTGGAACGCACTTCTACAGGCACACCAAATTCAGATTCCTGGGTAGTCACTTCCCAGGAACTGCTATCTCTACTCAAGGGAGTCAGTAGTGAGTATCTTCAGGCATGATATTGTACCCTACACTATACCAAGCAACAGCTGAAAATGGTTGGCTTCTAAAATAATAGGTGTCTAGTAAGGGCATCTGTTCGAGTGGACACACATGGGGTGAGAGATTAATCACCGATTAGGTGGCACTCCATCCTGAAGAGGTTACGCTCAACAGGGTTTATGGGAGTACTACTCCGTCCATGTGACACATCCACACTCATGGTACTTGAACTTTCCTCAAACACCCATTTTATATCCCGGCTGGAAGTGGCTTGGCTTTAGCCTATTACCGGTTGGGTCGTCCCTTAAGGTGAGTACTTTTTCCCTTAAGGAAGACCCATTTCTAGAAATAATAACCATTTCTCTTACACCCAGGATCGCTCGAAAGCACAATGGGAGAGGATACTTCAATTATTAAGTCGTGAGGGTTACACAAAATAAGGTGGGTCTAGTTTTCTGATCACCTAGTTTTCACAAGGTGAGAGCATAATCACCTACCACCTTCAAGCATAGTTAGACAGAATCAAGCACATGCTCATTTTAATGCACCAATGGAAGTGTTTTCTAAACTAGAAATCACAAACACATTGTTTGAGAAATGAGTCTTCGACTAATGGAGTTGCAAAACTACAAGTTAGTAGTTTCATAAATGTCTTGGACCAACAAGAAAACTACAAAAAAATAAGTTAGGACAAGAGATTAAAAATCAAACTAAAACTTAAAAGTCAGTAAATAATTGAACTAGAAAATGAAGAGACTAAACTAAACTAAGAAAAGAAAATCAAAGAAAACTAAAAACTAAGAACTTCAGTTTTTTTGTTGCTCCAAAAGAAGCAGTTTTGGGAACCCCACTCCAAAGCCATAGGCTACAAACAGAAGATTAGTAAAAAAAAAAAATTGAATGAAAACACCAAACTAAAATAGTGATAACTTTCTTAAAACTAAACAAAATTTTAAACCGTAGATATCTATGGAAAGCTAAGACATAGACTTTCAAAACCCAAATTTTTTTTGCAAAATCCTACAAGACAAAAGTGTTATCAACAAAAGAAAATTCGGGTCTTAAGAACTAAATCTTAAAAAACTGTGATCACTAAAATGGCCATAACTTTCTCAAATCTTAACAAAATTTTAAACTATTTGAAATTCTGGAAAGCTGAGACGAAGCCTACAAAACCCAGATAATCATTTTAAAATATTTTATGCGCCCATTTTTCTGTGCTCAAAAGAGGATGATGGGATTTCGTATGAATTCTTGGCTGTAACCTGCAAAACAATGAAAATAAACAAGAAAACACACAAATTTCTCTACAAAATTGTAAGATTCACGTCACGTTCACCAATGTGAGATGGGGTTAAAAATCAAATAGCATAGATAAAGTGATAGCCAGCACTTCTAAGCTATTAACTTCATCTAAACAAAAGAATACAAACAAAATAAAGCACTCCCCATATTGTAGTTGATTCTTTCTCTTGCTCTCCTTGTTATGCAACTTTTCCCTCAAATTTTTTGAAATACTTGTGCAAAATCTGCAAATGGTAGCAATAAAGTTAGAGACAATTAGCTGTTAAGGTGAAAATGGAGGAGGATGGTTGTTTTTATAGACAACCATTTGAATGGATGGCTGAGATTAATCCTCTGGAAGGATTCCAAGATCAATGGTCCAGAATTGATGCACCAAGAATATGCTATTCTTGGAGGAATCATGACAAACAGACATGCAGGGACATGCAGGCTATGACGGACATGCAGGGACATGCAAGTTATGACATGAAATAATGACAGGGTATCTTTCACCAAGTGGAAGTGCATAAATAATTTATTTTAAATTATTTATTCAAAATGGAGGAAAATGACAAGTGGCAAATAAATAATTTATCCAAATTATTTATTTAGAGAAAATGACAAAAGGAGCATTTAATTAAATTAATCAATTTAATTAAATGGGGAGGTGGAAATTAGACATGGATAATTAATTTGAATTATTTATCCAAAAGAGAGGAATGAAACACAATTAAATAATTTTGACAATTATTTAATTATAGAAGAATAAAAGGTCAAATAATGATTATTATTATTATCTGACTATAGATGAAAGATAAATAATTAAATAAAAAATAATTTATTTAATTATTGAAGAAAGGGATATATTAGCGATGCAATTAAATAATTTTAATTGATTAGGATAGAATAAAGATGTGAAGGTGAATTAATTAAATAATTAAAAATTATTTAATTAATAGAGGAATGTGATCAAACTTAGTTGAATAATTAAAATTATTCAATTATCGAAGGACAATGACTAATAAAAATGATGCTCGTGAACTTAGGACATTTTTCAATGTCTATAGATATCATGCAACACAACAATCAAAACTATTTGATGCTAAATTTCTACAACTTTAAGCATGTTTCTTTCCACAAAAGATCAAAGTTCATGGAAGTCGAAATGCTAAAGTCTATTGAAATAATGGATTTTGAATCATTCAATGAAGCTATGCATAGTTCAAAGGATCTTTGCCAAGAAGAAATTCACCCACACAGAAAGTGTTGCAACTAAGAGCATGCAAATATGAGCCTTTGAGTCCAAATTAGGGTTTTGACTTCAGTTGACCATATATTTTTCTGACAGAAAAATTATGTAGAATGGATGTCACTACTAGAAAGTAGACCAAGTCCTCTTTTTGACGATATCTCGTTTGTTGAATTTTGATACCCTGGGTGAAAGTTATGATAAAATGAAAAAAAGGCCTATATTAGGTACTCTGCAGGCTAACGGGGTACAAAATATTACCCCCCTCTAAGCTAGCTCTCAATCATTGATGTGACCATAGTGTTAAGGTTGGCAAAAAAATGTGTCGCTCGATGAGCGGCAATAGAGTGACAGTCTGGTGGCAGATCGGGTGGCGTGTCGGGATGCAAGTGGCACCATTGCTGTTGAGCGGACCCCTTGGTCTCCAAAATGACTGAGGGCCGAAGGCAAAGAGCAAGGTCATCGATGGGTATAGAGATCGGTCGACGGTAAGGATGAACATCGATGGACCAGTGAAGGATTTGACCGACAGTGGGGCCGCGTGTACCATTACTTGCAAAGAATAAATGAGGTCGTCCAAAGGAGATTTTGTAGACTATATGAATAAAGTGTCGACAATAAAACTTGCAAATATAATTTTTAAACCTTTTTTTTCAATATTGCCAATATGGCAATTGAAAATAAAAGAAGGCCAACCAATTAAGTCTGCAAGAATTTTTTTTATAATGCTAACATAAATAATATATATGCAAAATATTAAAAATTCAACCCCAATGGAAAAATATATGTCGATGGGTGATATCAAAGCTAATAGAGATATGCTAACCAGAGATTTAAATGATAGTCGCTTCAAAAATTTATTTTTCAGAAACTATAGAGAACCCAAAAAAAAAAAATTCCAAAATAATATGAGATAGAACCTTGATTTTTTTTTAAATAGAAAATGGCATGCAACTAAAAAAAATTTGCCACAAAGGACAACTTATCAGGGTGATTTTTTTTACTGCAAATTGTATGGATTGTACTGTTGATTTTGCAAACCCTAAAATACCTCTGATGGCTCCCAAGTTTATGAATCTAATTTTGATGAATAAACATGCAATCCTAGGGTTTCAAGGCCTTCTGAAGATAATGTCGAGCACATATCTAACTCAATATGCTCTAGAAATCAGCTTGGTTCCCGGGTGGAGTCAAATAGCCTACAATGGAAACCTTCAAGCCTGCAATGAATCTCTTTCGTCCAACTTTATTGATCCTAGGATGAACTCTCAATGGAATAGCTTTGATACCATGTTGAAATAATGGATGTTGAATCATCCAATGAAGTTGCACACACTTCAAAGGATCTTTTCCAAGAAGAAATTCACCCACACAGAAAGTGTTGCAACTAAGGGCATGCAAATGGAGATTGATATTGATCTAGAATGTGATTACAAATGTACAATGCCTTGAATATATAGGCATGAGAGAGATGCAAGATGCAATATGATGTTGCCATGTGTCATGATCTAAAAACATGTGAACCCTAACTAACTACCTAGGGAATGATAAAGTGATAGAGGTAAGTTTTAGAAAAGACAACTCATCTTCTAGAAGGAATCGTATCTCCTACAAACATGGAAAGGGTAATTAACCCATTATTTATGATTTATCTAATAATGCAACCTAGGACTTAATTAAATAAATAAAATACCTAAGTTAAACTTATGCTAGTGTAATATGGATGTGGAATCATCTAATGAGGTTGTGCACACTTCAAAGGATCTTTTCCAAGAAGAAATTTACCCACACAAAAAGTGTTATAACTAAGGAAATGCAAATTGAAATTACTATTGATCTAGAATGTGATTACAAATGTACAAATTCCTTGAATATATAGGCATGAGAGAGATAAAAGATACAATATGATGTTGCCATGTGTCATGATCTAACAACATGTGACAACATGTGAACCCTAACTAACTACCTAGGGAATGATAAAGTGATAGAGATAAGTTCTAGAAAAGACAACTCATCTTCTAGAAGGAATCTTATCTCCTACAAACATGGAAAGGGTAATAACCCCATTATTTATGATTTATCTAATAATGCAACCTAGGACTTAATTAAATAAATAGAATACCTAAGTTAAACTTATGCTAGTGTAATAAATAATTAATTACACTAACACCCCCCATAAGTGCAACTTAGGGAGGAAATGAAAAATGTAATGATTCTGCAATGATGATGATGGATGATGGGTCTCAGCTACATGATGGCCATTTTTGTTACCCATTTACAAATGATATGAAAATGAAAATGCAACTAATCTCCCACAAATGGAGAAAAGGGGAAAACCTAGTGGGAAGAAAACCCCTCTCCAAAAAGGAGATGAAATGCAGAAAAGTGAGGAAGGATGGAGGACTCCCAAATACCCCCCAAGTACACCATCTATCACATGGATATAATATAATCAATATCCCCCCTAGAACATGATATCACCTGAAAAATTGGTAAGTTTCTAAAGAAAAAACAAGATCTAATGTCAGCAAACAACTTGTTTCCCTTTTGGAAGAAACAAAACCAAGTGCAAGTGCAGAGATACTTCCCATTCTGAATAGGAATTGAAGGAAGGAAGCATGAATATGGATGTTGATGATGTCTCTAAAAATTTCTCATGTGTCTCCTTGCCTGATGAAGATGAAGATGCCACAATCAAGTTAGGTACATCCCCAAGCAATGAAGAAGGTGACAAACTAGGACTATATGGAAACTGATGTTGAACAAGATCCAAAGATAGTGATATAATGAATATGATGGAGACTAGATCTCCCCCCCACAATTAAGTGTCCTCAAAACCACTAAAAGAAGTTTGAAGCAAAAAAAGGTTTCCAAACCACATGTCTCCTGCTAGGAAGAAGAAAATCCAATGGTAGATGCTGAAGAAACTCCAACTCCTAAATGGAATGAGAGGGAAGAAGTCTCATACATGAAATTTCTGAAGAGAAATCAAGTGCCTCCAAAGTAGTCTCAAAATCCCCAAACAAGGTTGAGAAAAAAGAATTAGGAGACTCAAGAGAACTCTCCAAAGTGGAATCTGAATAGGGGAGTGATATCCCCTCAAGAATGTCCTCCAAACCTGTAGAATTAGTCATGTCAGTGATACCTGAAACAAATCCATCCTGTGATGCCAAGTCTAGAAAATTAAATGTGTCTTGATGAATGATGATGGAAGCCTCAATCAATGACTCTGGACAAGGAATCATTGAATGTGAAGGGATACCAATTGTCTCTGATGGAGAAGAAGGAACATCTGAAGAAACCTTGTCAACCTCTTCAAAATATTCAAGGCAATCCAAACAAACAATCTCCTACACAACAATATCATCATGGGGTACCTAATCTGAGGAATGGCATTTTGAATCATGACCATCGGGGAATGGTGGAGTGTCAGAATCTCCATATAGCTCCCAAATATTAGTCCAAAGGATGTGAGGACAATCACAATGATCAATAGTACTCAAAACATCACAATCAGCTAATTGCATTAAAATGATCTCTAAGACAGTGTATCTACTACAACTCCAAGCAAACTCTTGAATACCTTCACTTGGATGGGGAACTACACCATACAGATGTGGTAATAAATCAAGTGATTTGAGATGGTGTATGATCCCATCTCACCATTGTTTATAGTTTCCCTTGTGCAACATAGTCAGAGAAGGAGAATATGCAAGCCCCATAATGTACTATGCAATTTCTCCAAAAAACAAAGACAATGACCTTCAATATCAAATAGAAACTTCCAAAGATGATATGTAAATGAAGTGATACAACCCAAATAAAAAATCCTTTTCCCAAGCTTCAGGATATCCAAGTTATTGAAAAAATGTACCAAATTGAAAAAATCTAATACAAGAGTACTTGGAGCTGAAACTGATCAAAGTGACTTAACTAATGAAAAAAAACTCTGAATTACCTTCTTGATGCCATTGGAATCATCAAATTTCAATAAATGGTTGAGAAGATATGAGCCTTTGAGTCTAGATTATGGTTTTGAATTTAGTTGATCATATATTTTTTTGATAGAAAAATTCTATAGAATGGATGTCACCACTAGAAAGTAGACCAAATGCTCTTTCCAATGGTATCTTGTTTGCTAAATTTTGATACCCTGGGTGAAAGTTACGATAAAATAAAAAAAGGCCTATATTAAGCGCTCTACAGGCTAACGGGGTGCAAAAGATTAGCCCCCTTCGAGCTAGCTCTTAGTCATTGAGCTATAAACACTGTTGTGTACACTCTAAACTGGGTAAACATCAATGGTATTTTTGGTAAGACTCCTTTTGAGCTATGGTTTGGTTATAAGCCTACTGTTAAATATTTCAAGATCTTTGGAAGCAAGTGTTATATTAAGAGAGATGAGGACATAGTCAATTTTGATGCAAGGAGTGATGAAGGAATCTTTCTAGGTTACTCTTCTAAAAGTGAGGCTTATCAGTGCTATAATAAAAGATTGAGAAAAATGGTTGAAAGTGCAAATGTAAGAGTTGATGAGGACTCTGCTAGATCATCCAAATACTATGGATATGATTCAAATGACCAACAAGATAGTACAGACAAAGGGAAGAATGCTCAGACACAAAATTAAGTTCAAATTGTTCTGGTAAATCAAGAAAGTCAAGAAGGAGAGACAAGTGGAAGTGTAGAAGAAAGAACAGAAGAACCAGAAGTGCAAGAGAATCCTAAAATTCTGATCTTGTAATGATGAACACTGGATGGAAGCTATGAAGGAAGAGCTGATGTAGATTGAAAAGAATGATACATGGATTCTTGTTCCCAGACCTAAAGATAAAAATTTGATTGGTACTAAATGGGTCTTTTGGAATAAGGTGAATGAAAAAGGTGAAGTGGTCCAGAATAAAGACACTGGTATGTAAAGGGTATTCACAAATGGAAGGTATTGATTTTAAAGAAACCTTTTCCCCTGTTGCCAGAATTGAAGCTGTAAGATTATTTCTTGCTTATGTTGCATATAAGAACTATAAAGTATATCAAATAGATGTGAAGTCAACCTTTCTAAATGGTGAGTTAGAAGAAGAGGTATATGTTGAATAGTCAGATGGTTTTCAACTGACTAGTAAGGAAAACATGGTTTTCCAATTGAAGAAAGCTCTGTATGGACTCAAGCAAGCCCCCAGAGCCTGGTATGCTAGATTGGATAAATACTTACTAAAGCTTGGATTCAATAAAGGTACTACTGAAAAAAACTTGTATTTTAAGTTGGATCACGAAAAAGAGTTGATTATTGAAGTCTTTGTTGATGACATTATTTTTGGAGGTGGTGATGATCTATGTATGAAGTTTGCTGATGAAATGAAGAGTGAATTTGAAATGATTATGATTGGAGAGATGAAGTTATTTCTAGGATTACAAGTCACTCAGTTAGACAATGGGATTTTCATGTCTCAGTCCAAATATGTGAGAGAGTTGCTGAAGAAGTTTGGCATGGAAGACTCAAAGCCTGTTGGTACACCCATGGTAATCGGATGTAAGCTAACACAGAATGATGATTCTCCTAAGGAAAATCAAACAAGATACAGGTCAATGATTGGTGGATTTCTCTATTTAACTTAAACCAGATCATACATCATGAATTTTGTGTGTATGGTTGCTGGATATCAAGCTGATCCAGAAGAATCTCATGTGACTGATGTAAAGATAATTTTCAGGTATCTAAAAGGAACAGTTGATTTTGGGCTTTGGTATCCTAAAGATGATCTTACCTTGAGTGCCTATACTGATGCAGATTGGGAAATAGATGCAGATGATAGGAAAGGAACTAGTGGTGGTGCCTTCTTCCTAGGGAAGAAGTTGGTGTCTTGGTTGAGAAAAAAGAAGAATTCCATATCCCTATCTATTGTTGAGGCATAATATATTTTTGCTGCAAATAATTGTACTCAAGTGTTGTGGATGAAACATATACTGAAAGATATCAGAGTAGTATATGATGAGCCTATTGCCATATACTGTGACAACTCAAGTGCAATAAACATATCAAAGAATCTGGTGCTACACTCTAAGACCAAGCATATATCAATCAAATTTCACTTCCTGAGGGAAAAAGTGAGTGAGAGAGAAGTCAGATTGGAGTATGTGCCTACCAAAGAATAGATTGCATACATTTTCACCAATCCATTGTCAAATGATACTTTTGAGTATCTCAAAGGGATGCTAGGTGTGATTACCCCTCCTGATAAGAACTAGAGATGCATTTACTTGCATCAATTTGTGTGCTTCATAGATATATTCTAATCCAGATTAATGTTTTTGTGGCTGCAACTCAGGGGGAGTAGTTAGATGTGCAAATATGTGGTTCAAAGCTTGTATGTGGAAAGATAATGCTTATCTTTTCCATTGATGTCAAAGGGGGAGAAGAGTCATGTGAAAAACTGGTGATTATCTAGAGAGAAGAGCCTTGTGGGGAGAAAGATTATGAGTCAGATCCTAAGGGGGAGTAAGTGTCAAAAGCTAGCTGCATTGATGGTTTTTTTCACATCATGTGTTGCCATCAATGCCAAAGGGGGAGATTTTTGGATGTTGTGGTTGTGTTGTTGATATGTGGTTGTCATTGATGTCAACACTATTAGCATGGATGTATTGAAGGTTGTAAATGTCGAGGGTATTGAGAAAATTGTTAAAGAAAGAGTTGCAGGTTGTTAGTGGAACAGTCAAGGTCATGAAGGTGTATTGCTTTGTACGTTGATGATCAATCATTGTGGACTAAAGGGTTTATTATTGAGTGTATCTAGGTTATCCACTAGAATTTTTAGAGGTTTGTGTGAAGATTTAATCATGTTATGAACAATTGTGTTCTAACAGTTTTTCTATGGCTTTAATTAGTGTTCCTGATTAAAGTTGATGTGATTCTAGTAATTTCAGTTGATGCAGATGCTTCTCTGATGATTCGTGATGCTTGTGGATGCTTCTAGATAATTCTCTATCTTTGTTGCACGTTCACGTTGATCGGTGTGCTCGTGGTTAGTGATTTTTCTCTTGTTTGTTTGGGTTTTTATGTTCTTGGCCAACATGGTGGTTGTAATGTGTTGTGGATCCTTGGAGATTAAAATTTGAATGTTTGGTGCACTCGAGGATATTGTTTTAGGTCTTCATTATGTTGTGGCCGATGATGTTTTGACTCACATTGAAAATTTACTTGTAAATTTGGGCCGACATTGTGTATATGTTTTATATTTTATACTTTATTTTGGCCGACGAAATTGTTGATGTAATTCCATGTTGTAGATATATAAGAGTGGTTTCTTGTGCGAAGTTGGAAGTGAAGAAGTGCTAGAGAAAGAGAAAGTGTGCGAATAGTGATCAAATCATTTGATTGTAGAGTAGAGTGTGAAGAAGTTTGAGTGAAGTGTGAAGGAGAATTTATGTGCTTAACCGTAACTATAATCAGGATTTTGTAGAAGCTATTTTCTTAGTTCATACCTTGTGGATCTAATCTGAATTGTTGTAAGATAGTGTGTCTTCTCTGGGCAGTGAGCCCTCTTGTATTTGAGCAGTGAGCTCTAGGAAGTGTGCCTAAATGCATGTGCATTCCCATTATTTATTCTTTATACTTTTAATAGGGTATAATATTGTGGACTAACATCCATCATGGTTTTTCCCATAACAGGGTTTCCACATAAAAATCTTGGTGTTATGTGTGTTTCTGAAGTGTTGTTGATTCATGCTTTCATGGTTAATTATCAGGTATGAGATTAAAATTAAGTTAATTTTGAAAATTTTAAATATTATGTGACAACTGATTCACCCCCCCTCTCAATTGTTTGTCCTTGTTTTGCCAACACAATTAAGTCTACAAGAATTTTTTTTTATAATGCTGACAGAAATAATATATATGCAGAATATTAAAAAATCAACCCCAATGGAAAAATATATGTCGACGGGTGATATCAAAGCCGATGGAGATATGCTGACCAAAGATTTAAATGACAGTCACTTCAAAAATTTATTTTTCAAAAACTATAGAGAAACCAAAAAAAATAAAATTGCCAAAATAATATGAGATAGAGCCCAATTTTTTTTGAAATAGAAAATGGCCTGCTACTAAAAAAAAATTTCCACAGAGGACAACTGACCAGGGTGATTTTTTTTACTACAAATTGTATGGATTGTACTATTGATTTTTCAAACCCTAAAATACCTTTGATGGCTCTTGGGTTGATGAATCTGATTTTGATGAATGAACATGTGATCCTAGGGTTTCAAGGCCTTCTGAAGACAATGTCGAGCATGAATCTGACTCAATATGCTCCAAAAATTAGCTTGGTCCCTGGGCAGAGTCAAATGGTCTACAATGGAAACCTTCAAGCCTGCATTGAATCTCTTTCACCCAACTTTATTAATCCTAGGATGAACTCTCAATGGAATAACTATGATACCATGTTGAAATAATGGATGTTAAATCATCTAATAAAGTTGCACACACTTCAAAGGATCTTTTCCAAGTAGAAATTCACTCACATAGAAAGTGTTGCAACTAAGGGCATGCAAATGGGGATTACTATTGATCTAGAATGTGATTACAAATGTACAAATTCCTTGAATATATAGGCATGAGAGAGATGCAAGATGCAATATGATGTTGCCATGTGTCATGATCTAACATGTGAACCCTAACTAACTACCTAGGGAATGATAAAGTGATAGAGATAAGTTCTAGAAAAGACAACTCATCTTCTAGAAGGAATCTTATCTCCTACAAACATGGAAAGGGTAATGACCTCATTATTTATGATTTATCTAATAATTCAACCTAGGACTTAATTAAATAAATAAAAGACCTAAGTTAAACTTATACTAGTGTAATAAATAATTAATTACACTAACAAAGTCATAGTTTCCAATGTTTACTTTATCCTTAATGCAACTTGAAATGTGAGCCTAAATATCTGAAAACCTTTAGGGATATTTTTTTAAGATATCCTTAAGGAGTGCAAATATAGGGCTCTTTTCAAAGGATTCGTACTAATTCAAAAGGGTTTAAAGTTTGATAACCATGTTTAATGATTGTTTTGATGTGTTCATTTTAATTCAAGAAAAATATTTGATGTTTCAAAGTAACTAAGATATTTGGAAATTTTGTGAAGACAATTTACACCTTAGTGATAGACACGTTCTTTTAGGTGGGCTTACCTCATCCACCGAAGGCATGATTTACATGTAACGAATAGAGAGTGTTTTAAGCTCAACCATAAGTTGAACTTGGTAACTTCTCAGAATCAAAGTTTTGATGCACCACTTCAAAGAATTTTTTTGGCTAAAAGGGGTGGCTTAGACAACATTGGTTCTTAGTTAGTGTTTCACGATAATCTGTTGTCTATACATGCGATGGTTCACTCATTTAAGAGGTCTCCCAACCATTAGAAAGGGTTTTTACACATCTCATGGATACTAAGGGAGACTTCCATCAACATAAAACATTCGCACTAAGGGATTGATGAATTTCATCACCCCCACAATTATTTGTATAGTGGACTGAAATGAAAATATCGCTTGGGTCGTTCCCTCTCACAAATGGAGAGGTAGGCCCTCTAAAGGTAATGCTTTGAAATGAAAACAATGTGCAAAACTCAAGATGCTTTTCATCACCCATGATCACCAAAAGGTGTGAGGGGAGAGGATAGAAACCTAGTTTTCCAAACATGGAATACATGGTGTACAATTCATTGCAATGTTATTTTTAAGCCCCTCGAGTGGCACTATCCAACCAAATAAAGTGTGAAAAAGACTAGAAAATTATGTTTGATGTTGCACCAAAATTGAAGTGTTTGATATATCAAGCAATGTAGATAGCAATGTGAAAGTCAAAAATTTTATTTTTCCAATTTTAATCACCAATTGAAGTGTTTCTAAAGCCTTTTCTTAATTGGTCAACAAAAGGAAATCGCTCGTTTCATCAACATATTGAAAGCGTTGGTCATAAAGACAAGCATTTTCTTTTAGAGAACCAAAAGAAAATGTGGTTCTAATCTAGAAAACTTTTGAAATTTTCTTTCTAGAGCACCAAATGAAAAGTGTATGAATTTGTGGGGTTCATTTTTAGGTAGCAAAATCAAAAATTTCCTAAACTATGAAAGCTTCTGAAATGTTCTTTTTAAAGCACCAATTTGAATATTTTTTCTAATCTAGAAAGATTTTTGAACCTTCTTTTTAAGCACCAATTCAAAATTTTGTCTAATATAAAAAGATTTGTGAAATGTTCTTTTGAGAGCACCAAACTAAAATTTTTCAAGTTTTGGGGTTCATCTTATAGCACCAATTCAAAGTTTTCTAATCTAAGAAGCTTTTGAAAAATTGAAAACTTTGACCATTTGCATTCTCTACAATAAACAAGTTGGTTGTTATCTTCATGTAACATGTACCATATCCTGCAAGAGCTACACAAAATGATGTTTGCACCATTCAAACATCCAAACCAAGCAACCGTTAATGTTAGAAATCAAAAAATGACTTGCAACTTTTAGACAAAATTTTAACAAAGAAAAATAAAAATTCTTAAGCAAAAGCAACCTTCTTTTGTGTGCATGCAAACTTGTTTTTGGAGGAAAAAGTGGTCCAAAACCTCAAGTCTGGCCCTGTTATGTTCAAAAGCGATCAAAATTTTTAGAAGCAGCCCTATCAGTGAAACAAAAGTTGCTAAAAAAGGAAAAGGCGACATGAAAAATGGCGAGTGCAGTAATAACGATAGAATAACTATTTAAATTTCTTGTAGCTTTTCTGTGAAGATTTTTCAAATGTAATTTTGGAACTTGCAACTTTAAACACACTCAAGGAAATGTTAATGCTAAGGACCATGGTCCCACCGTGTGTGCCAGAATGTGTAAGGGGGAAATTGAGTGTGCAATAAGATCAAACATGAATGAATTGAATCTAATATAATTCAAAACAAAGATCATGATACATGCCCATTACTCAAAAAATGAAATTACGAGAACAATAAATTCAAGAAAGCAATTGAAATAAAATAATATAAAATGAATTCAAAAACTATAGTGTTACCTTCGAGTGTCTAAGTGTATTCACAATGATGTTGGATCATTTGTTGTATCCATGTGAAGCCTCTATTTGTGTGCAGCAAAAAGCTTCAAGTTGTGCATGTGTTGATTGAAGATGTGTGTAAAGCTTTGTCAAAAGATTGATTATGATTTTAGAATTACTTCGTTGTGTAAAATATGTTGATTATCCAATCAGTTTTGAGAAGAAATGAGGTTGATATATAGATTTTTTGTTTCAAAATGAACGTTCAAGATCACGTAATAGAATATCCTGATCAACATTTGAAAGATGTTGAGAGGAAATAAATAGGAATAACCAATGGATTTTGATTATGTAATTAGTGCTATTAAAGAAATCAATTTGAGTGTTTAGTGGAATTGAGGAAATAGATTGAATAATCTGTGGAATTAAAGAAATCATGTTGATCCTTTAGTGGGATTGAAGAACAGATGAATCAATATTCAGGAATAAATGGATCAGTCATCCAATCAATGTGAGCAATCGGGGGATCGCAATTTTGTCAATCATGAAAGTGGGCGAGGGTAATTAATTAATTAATATTTTTGAGTTGAATGTGCAAATCATGTTAGACTTTTACAAAAAAAATTGCATTTGTTTGTTTTAACCTTTTTTAATGATGTTTGAATAATTTATTTAATTATTCAAGTTTAGAGGAAAGTGATTTAATTAAACTATTAAGTATTAACAATTTAATTGATTTAGGGGAATAGGGTAAATTAGTGACATAATTAAATAATTGATGTTATTTAATTAATCAAGAGGAATAAAGGTAGATTAGGACTTTTTTAAATAAATGAAATTTGTTTATTTAGTCAAAAATGATGAAAAAGTGAATTAATCAAATAATGTAATATTATTTAATTAATAGAGGAAATTAGGTTTTTTGATGTAAATGATGTGAAATATAGTGATATTAGGTGATAATGATGTTGATGATGAGAAAATGTCATTTAAGATATGTGGTAAGCGTTAGGTCATTTTTACATGTCTAGAATTTCAATGTCTGAAGATGAGTTGGAATGAAGTAATGAGCTAAGATGATGTCTCTGGTACTTGGTTTCCAAGTGCTTTTGAGTAAATTTGACAAACAAAGAAAATAGTGTTGTGCAAGTGTTTAGAATGTGCTCTAGATTGTGCTCCATGTTTCTTCTATGTTGAGGCTATGCTTGTGCATATTTGATATTTTTTTCAAGGTTGTTAAAGGTTGCTATATTCAAAATTTTGGGTTCCAGATCATTGGTCAGAGGAATCGGTGTTCACCAGTATGTGAACTAGTTTTGGAGTGTTGTACAGAGGTGTCAGGGAGAAATGTATTTTCTCCACATTCTCTGTAGTTGTTTTTTATGACTTATGGCTTTGAAGGAGAGTTAATGGTGTTATTCTCTTACTTATGTCAAGAGGATTTGTGGTTAGGTGTATCAGAAGCTTCAAAAGTGTGTTCTTAATGTTTAACATGTTTTCAAGAGCAATGCTCGAACTGGTGTCTACACTACATTCAGAAATGTTCAAGTATTAATGGAAGCATAGTGTGGCATGTGATATTTAATTTTGGGTATTGTGAGATAAGGATTGTTAGTTTGGATCGATTATGGTTAATCCATGATGAACTGAAGCATAATTTCTCCAAATAAACCCGCATCTACCAAACAAGATCATTTAAATTGGAAAATTAAACTAAGCATTTAATTGAAACTAAAAGTTAGAAACTACACAAAAATAGTTAAATTCCTACTCTAACGCATTTGAAACTTATCCCGTTTTGGAATTGGTGTTGTGTTGATGTGAAACGACGACCCTTTCCCAATTCCATGATTAGTGAGCCTGTTTCAGTCAATTCTATGGAAGAGAATCAATAAAACCATTGTGATTGATGTATGAAAACCTAGTTTATGCTAAAAATGAACATGATGCAAGCTAAGTTACCATGATTTTATGCTAAAAATGAACTAATTATGCTATTGCTAAGCTAATCTAAGCTAAATCTAAGCTAAAATATGAAAACCCTAATTTAAAAACAAACTAAGATAGATGCATGGAATCCATTAATGGATGCTCTAAGCTAATAGGAAATTAGAATTAACTAAAACAAGTTAAAAGTGAGTGAAAGATGAGTGTGTATGCAAGTGAATTCAATAGCATAAGTTTGGAATTGAAAGATGGATCCATTTGTCTCCAAATAGTGACCTATTTATAGGAAAACAAATGAGAAATGGAGGGTTGAGATTGAAAATATTAATCAACAGTCCAAGATAGAGGAGATAAGAGGCATGGATCATGGATTCTCATCAACAGATGAGAATGCATGATGATATTTAATCAAGGGTTCACACTTGCCTCAAACAAACACACTTTTGACTTGGTCACACAGGTCAAAGGTGACTTGTTCAAAAGGTTGAAGGTTAAAACTTGCTTAAGAGTCCAAATGAAAATATCCCTTTTTCAAATGATGGAGGAATAAGAATATTCCTTTGAGTAAGGAAAAATGCATTTTGTAAATTAAAAGAAACTTTAATTATGCAAAAAGGGAGATATGGAATATTCTATGGGAATATTCCCTTTTTATAGGAAAATTAGTTTAATTGCTAATTAAACAAGGTTTGATCACGAAATTAGGGGATTTGGAGGAATTAAAGTGATATTCATTAATGTTGCAAGTATGAGCAAGTTTTGGTGGTGTTGTCATTGATGTCAACACAGTTTAGTATGTTGCAGATTGTACATGTATAGCTGAGATGTGAGTACATGGAGCTACCTTTATGGTGTTGCAAATGTGTTTTTTTGATGAGTTTCCAAGTGCTTTTGAGAGAATTAATAAAGAAGAGAAGTCAGAGTGATGAATGTGTTCAGAATGTGCTCCAATATGTGCTCCACATTTCTCTTGTGTTGATCCTATGCTTTTGCGGATTTGAAGATTTGATAAATGTGATCTTGTGGTGATGTATCCTAAGTTTTAGCTTCTGGTGTGATAGTACATGAAATTCATGTTCATGAGTGTGTGAATTGCTTTGGCAGAGTTGATCTTTTGTGGAATGAGAGAAAATTTTCTGCTATGTAGTCCTTTGTTGTTTCGTTTCAGATCTTGCAGATCTGGGATATGTCTTGAGATTGTATTCTCTAGGTTTTGACAAAGAAGGTTGAAGTTTGGTGATCCAGAAGTCATGTTTCACTATTTCAGTATGAGTTTTCACAGTCCGGATGGATTGGTGAAAGGTGTTTAGAGTTTGAAGCATATTGCATTTGTTGTGGATGTATCTGAAGAAATTTGAGATGTATTCTCATGCATAATGAAGTGTGTTTTGGAGTTTACATGTCATCTTCTTGTTGGGAAGAATGTACATCAATGTTCATTTTTGTTTTCATTAGGTTTGGCCAACCTGGTGTTTACACTTTATTTGAAGAATAAAATTTAATTAAGGAAGCATGTGGTTGATTCGAGATATTATTTTTGATCTTGGAAAAAAAATTTATTGGTCCACTCTTATTCCTTTCCACCGCGGGAATGTTGAGTTGTTGACCTAATTTGAATTTATGAAATGAGGTATTTGTGGCCGACCTTGGAGAAAGTTTCTAAGGTTTGAGGATGGTATAAAAGCAAGTTGAATTGTGAAGAGGTGTATGACAGTGTGATGCAAAGTGATGAAAGTGAGCCACAAATCATAAGAGCAGAAGTGTGTGTGTGAGTGAGTTGAGACAATAGTTCTTTATTGTGTTGGATTCCTGAAGGCAGTGAGCTAAAGGTTTCTACAATCCTTATTCAAAGTTGCGGATGTGTGTTAATTGATATGGCGGATCTTTTATTCTCTCTTGTATCTGTAGGCAGTGAGCCTCCCTGTTGAACAGTGAGTCCTTTTTTTAGGCAGTGAGCCTTTGTACTTGGATAGTGATTCCTCTTCTGGGTAGTGATCCTATGTATTTAGTTTTATAATCTTTTTATATTGTGAGTTAACCCTCACCATTGTTTTTCCCTTATTGGGTTTTCCATGTAATAATTTGGTGTTCATTGTGTTGATTTACTTTCTATTATTTTTGTTTCATGCTCTTACTTAATAACATAATAGTGTGGTTGTGGAATTGATAAGTGTTGAAGTCTTAAGTTTGAATGTTGTGACAATTGATTCACCCCCCTCTCAGTTGCCCTATTCTTGTTTAACAATTGGTATAAAAGCCTTGGTTCCTTGGTGTAAATCTTAACTGCTTAAGGAAGATCCGATAGCGCATAAGTTGGCAATCCCTATGTTTGATGGAACTAACTACAATGATTGGATGGGACAGATGAAAGGATATATTATCTCTCTTGGTTTCATCTTTTCATGCAAGATACTTTGGTACTTTGGTTACATCTTTTCATGCAAGATAGGATGAAGACTATTGGGTAATTGATAGTGGATGTTCTAATCACATGAACAAAGATAAGAGTAAGTTCACTAAACTTGAGAAATATGATGGTGGTTTAGTTATGTTTAGTGATGATTCAAGAGCTAATATTTGTGGGAAAGGTTCAATTAGTTTTGATGGAGTGCACAATACTAATGATGCATATTATGTGAAGGGTTTGAGGCATAACCTTCTGAGTGTTGGTCAGATGTGTAGCAATGGTTTTAAACTTGTGTTTCAAAATAATACTTGTGAAATCAAAAAAGGATCCAAAAATGGAGATATGGTTGCTGTTGGAAGAACTCATGGAAACATCTATTAGCTGAAGGGAGTTGATGGTCATTGCCTTGTATCTCAAATCAGTGAAAGTTGGTTATGGCACCAGAGAATGGGACGTGTAAATTTTGATAACCTATTCAAAATCAGTGCAAAGGAGATTCTTTGAGGGCTTCCTAGAATCACAAGACCTGCTAATGCTATTTATAGAAGTTGTCAATTGGGGAAATAGAAAGGGTGTAGCTTTAAGGGAAAAGAGCACTCTACTACTGGAATGTTGCAGTTAGTTCATACTAATCTATGTGGTCCGACTAGAACTAGAATCCTAAATGGTGACAAGTATTTCATGCTACTTATTGATGATTATACTCAAATGACATGGGTTTCTTTTCTTAGAGAAAAGACTCGGGCTCTAGATAGGTTTAAGGTATTCAAAGCAAGAGTAGAAAATGAAGTAAATTTGTGTCTACTTTCTAGAATTGAACCCAAATCTGTAAGTGAAGCATGTGAATATGAGAGTTGGATGAAAGCGATGAAATAAGAGTTGCAGTAGATAGAAAGGAATCAAACATGGGAACTAGTCCCTAGGTCTATGAATAAAAATGTGATTGGCTCGAAATGGGTGTTCCGGAATAAGCTAAATGAAAGTGGAGAAGTTGTAAGGAATAAGGAAATACTTGTATGCAAGGGATATTCACAAGTTGAAGGTATATATTTTGAAGAGACATTTTCCCCTATGGCCAGAATGGAAGCAATTAAGATGTTTTGGCATTTTTTTCCCACAAGGACTTCAAAGTGTATCAGATGGATGTTAAGTCAACATTTCTAAATGGTGAATTGGAGGAAGAAGTGTTCATGGAACAACCTAAAGGGTTTCAGTTATCTCACAAACCAGACATGGTTTGTAAGTTGAAGAAGGTGTTGTATGGACTGAAGCAAGCTCCCAGAGCTTGGTATGCAAGATTGGACAGATACCTGACAAAGCAAGGATTCAACAAAGGCTCTGCTGACAACAATCTTTACTTTAAATTGCAAGGTAACAAAATGTTGATAATAGTTGTGTATGTTGATGATATCATTTTTGGTGGAATTGAAGGAATGTGTAAAAAGTTTGCTGAAGAGATGCACAATGAATTTGAGATGTCTATGATTGGTGAATTCAATTTCTTCCTTGGTCTACAAGTGAATCTAACTGATAAAGGGATATTCATTTCACAATCTGCTAAGACTGATCAGAGTAAATACAGATCTATTATTGGCATACTGTTGTATCTTATTGATACTAGACAAGATATTATGCATGTAGTATGTTTAGTTGTCAGATTCCAAGTAGATCCTAAAGAAGCACATGTTACAGTTATAAGGAGGATATTTAGATATTTTAAAGGTACACTAGATTATGGATTATGGTATCCTAAGAGTGATTATTTCACCCTGAGTGCTTATACCGATGTTGATTGGGCTAGATGTGTTGATGACTGAAAGAGTACCAGTGGTGGTTCTTTCTTTCTTGGTGGAAGATTAGTTTCATGGTTGAGTAAAAAGAAAGACTCAGTTTCTTTATCCATTGCAGAGGCAAAATATATTGTTGCAGCATCCTGCTGCACACAGGTTTTGCGGATGAAGAAAACTCTGAAAGACATTGGAGTGATATGTGATGAGCCTATTTCTATCTTCTGTGACAACAAAAGTGCAATAAATACTTCAAAGAACCCAATTATGCATTCAAGAAAAAAAACAAATATCTATCAAATATCATTTCCTGAGAAAAAAAGTGTTGGAGAATGAAGTCATATTAGAGTATGCGACAACAAAGGAACAAATTGTAGACATATTTACTAAGGCTCTTCTAAAGGATAATTTTGAGCATCTTAGGGAGAGGCTGGGGGTCATTGGCCCTCTGAACTGAGTGCACATGAAGGTGCATAAGTCCAATGAATTCACAGATCCCTTATTTATTTGGACTGATAAAGGGGTCTACTCCGCAGGGGGAGTAGAAAAGGTTTCACTTGTTGCAGTATGAGTGTACTCCTAAGGGGGAGTGATCAGAGTTGTTGATCTTTTCCAATGATGTCAAAGGGGGAGAGAAAGTCATGTGAAAAATAGTTGCAGAAGAAGAGAAGGTGTTCTCCCAGGATATTATGTAAAAAGTTGTCTTTGATGGTTTTTCACATCATGTGTTGCCATCAATGACAAAGGGGGAGATTGTTGCAAGTATGAGCAAGTTTTTGTGGTGTTGTCATTGATTTCAACATAGTTCAGTATGTTGCAGATTGTACATGTATAGTTGAGATGTTGCTGAGATGTTGTGAGCACATGGAGCTATCTTTATGGTGTTGCAGATGTGTTTTTTTGATGAGTTTCCAAGTGCTTTTGAGAAAATTAATAAAGAAGAGAAGTCAGAGTGATGAATGTGTTTAGAATGTGATCCACATTTCTCCTGTGTTGCTCCTATGCTTGTGAGTATCTAAAGATTTGATAAAGGTGATCTTGTAGTGATATATCCTGAGTTTTAGCTTCTGGTGTGATAGTACATGAAAGTCACATTCACCGGTGTGTGAATTGTTTTGGCAGAGTTGATCTTTTGTGGACTGAGAGAAATGTTTTCGCTTTGGAGTCCTCCACTATTTCGTTTCAGATCTTGCAGATCTGGGATATGTCTTGAGATGGTATTCTCTAGGTTTTGACAAAGAAGGTTGAAGTTTGGTGATCTGGAAGTCATGTTTCAGTGTTTCAGTATGAGTTTGCACAGTCCAGATGGACTGGTGAAAAGTGTTCAGAGTTTGAAGCATATTTCATTTGTTGTGGATGTATCTGAAGAAATCTAAGATGCATTCTCATGCATAATGAAGTGTGTTGTGGATTCTGCATGTCATATTATTATTGGGAAGTGTGTACATCAATGTTCATTTGTGTTTTCATTAGGTTTGGCCGACATAGTGTTTACACTTCATTCGAAGAATAAAATTTAATTAAGGAAGCATGTGGTTGATTCGAGATATTATTTTTGATCTTGGAAAATGTTTTTACTAGTCCACTCTTATTCCTTTCCACCACAGGAATGTTGAATTTCTGACCTAATTTGAATTTATGAAATGAGGTATTTGTGGCCAACCTTGGAGAAAGTTTCTAAGGTTTGAGGATGGTATAAAAGCAAGTAAAATTGTGAAGAGTTGTATGAAAGTGTGATGCAAAGTGACGAAAGTGAGCCACAAATGATAAGAGTAGAAGTGTGTGTGTGTGTGTGAGTTGAGACAGTAGTTCTTTATTGTGTTGGATTCCTGAAGGCAGTGAGCTAAATGTTTCTGCAATCCTTATTCAAAGTTGTGGATGTGTGTTAATTGATGTGGTGTATCTTTTGTTCTCTCTTGTATTTGTAGGTAGTGAGCCTCCCTGTTGGATAGTGAGTCCTTTTTGTAGGCATTGAGCCTTTGTACTTGGACAGTGAGTCCTCTTCTAGGTAGTGAGCCCTTGGCAATGAGCCTCTATATTTAGTTTTATAATCTTTTTATATTGTGAGTTAACCCTCACCATGGTTTTTCCCTTATTGGGTTTTCCATGTAAAAATATGGTGTTCATTGTGTTGATTTACTTTCTATTATTTTTGTTTTATGCTCTTACTTAATAACATAATAGTGTGGTTGTGGAATTGATAAGTGTTGAAGTCTAAGTTTGAATTTTGTGACAACTAATTTACCCCCCCTCTTAGTTGCCCTGCACCTGTTTAACAATTAAATTAAATGATTTAATGAATGGGGGAGAGATGAAATGATATTTAATTAAATAGCTTTGGGTTATTTAATTAAATAAGATGACCTATGGAATTAAATTAAATATTTTGATTTATTTAATTTAAAGAGATGAAATATTAGCGTGAAGGGGGATGAATTAACCCGATTTGATGAACTAGGTTAATAGACAAAAAAATGCAATTAATTAAATAGCTTAGGCTAAATCAATTAATTAAGCGAAAAAAGATGAATTTAAAGAGGAAATGATGATAGTAAATCTATTTCGAGTGTATGATATCGTTCAAAACTTTTTTTAGTGTCTACACGTATCAGTTAAGTTGTTTTTGGTCCCCTTTCATTCCTATCCACTACGGGAATGTTTAGGTGCCGACCTAATTTGAATTTGTAAAGCATAACGAATAGTTTTCGACCTTGGAGAAGGTGTTTGAGGTTGAGGTTGATATAAATAAGAGTGGTGATGTGATTTTCATCAAAGAATCAAGAGAGAAGCAAGATAGATGCGAGATCAATGTGAGTGGTGTGTGTGATGCAAATTTGAGCAAAGTAGTGCTAATTTTAAGTGTTTGGATTCTTGAAGGTAGTGAGCTAAAGGTGTCTGAAATCTTTCATGCAAGACTACAAAAGTGTTAGAGCATTTGTGGTGTTGCATTTAGAAAGTGTTCTATATGTAAATCTTCTCTTCTATCTTCTTGTACTTCTTTAGATGCGATAGTGAGCCCTGGTTGTGAGCCTTTTTGGATAGTGTTTCCTATTCTAGTAGTGAGACCTATTGTATATTTTTTTCTATTACTTATATTGTGAACTAATACTCACCATGGTTTTTCCCTCATTGGTTTTTCCATGTAAATCTGGTGTTCACTTTTGTATGGTGTTGTTATTTCAATTTTCGTTATCTGCATTTCATGATTAATCACATTAACAAAATAAGGATTTACTAAATGTATGTGGATTTGATTACTATTGAGGGTTTTGATGTTTTAATTAGATACAATTGATTCACCCCCCCTCTGAGTTTTCTTGTCCATTCAACAATTAGTATCAGAGTAAGGTTCCTTGGAAAATAGCTTAACCGCTTGAGGTAGATCCAGGATGATGAACAAGGTTTCTTTGGAATGCCCTAGATTTGATGGTACAGATTATGCATTATGGAAGTCAAAGATGGAAGGAAATCTGGTAGCTCAAGGATATGAAACTGAGATGGTAGTAAAGAATTGATATGTTGCACCTCAAAATGGTCCAGGTATAAGTGTAGAGATCAAGGCACATGTGATCAATGCTAAGGAAAGATTTATTATTGTGAATAGTCTTTTAAATATTGAATTTGTAAAAGTTATGAGTTTTAAGACTGCTAAAGAGGTTTGGGATAAGCTAGAAATCATTTATGAAGGAGATGAAAAAGTCAAACAAGAAAATTTGTAGAATTTGAATGCATAATTTGAGACCCTGCATATGTCTGAAGATGAAATAATCAAAATCTACATGCGGAGAGTTGATGAGCTAGTGAGCACAATGATAGGTCTTGGTGCACAAGTCAAAGAATCTAAAGTGGTAAAGAAAGTTATTAGATCTCTTCTTAACTATTATAGTGAAAAGGTGTCTTATATTGAGGAAATTGCAAATCTTGATACTTATTCTAGAGATCAAATGGTTGGTACACTAACTTCTTTTGAAATGAGAAAAAAAGGGCTTAAAAAATGATATAAATGTAGAGTCTACTTTTAAGGTTGGAGTATAAGAAAAGGTTGAAGATTCAGATAAGGAAGATCTTGATGATGTGGAAGCTAACTTTGTAAGAAGAATGAAGAAAGGTACGGGTAAGTACAAAGGTAAATTAACTTTCAAATGTTTTAGTTGTGGTGATATAGGTCATTATGCTTCAACATGTCCAAAAAGAGATATAAACAATAAGAGTAAGGATAATAAAGGAAAAATTATCAAGAAAGCTTGCTATGTTAGAGAAGATGTTGGTATTATTGATAATGAATCCAATTATGGAGACTTTGATGGAAATGAATTCTTGTTCTTTTCTATTAAAGATGAATGTAGTTTTGCTAACTCTGGAAGTTGTGTAAAGGAAAGTGTTGTGGAGAAGAAGGATAAGATTGAAGGTACTTTGGTAACTACTTTTCATGTTAAAGAAGATAAGAATTACTGGGTTGTTCATAGTGGCTGCTCTAATCACATGACTGGAGACAAAAGTAAGCTTGATAAACTTGAAAAATATGATGGAGGACTAGTTAAATTTAGAGATGATTCAAGAGCTAAGATTTGTGGAATAGGTTCAATTAGTTTTGATGGCAAGAATAACAGTAATAATCTTTACTATGTTAAGGGTTTAAGGCATAACCTTTTGAGTGTTGGAAAAATGTGTAGCAAGGGATATAATCTTTTGGTTAAGGATGAAACTTGTGTGATCAGAAAAGGGCCTAAAATTATGATGGTTGTTGGTAAGAGAACAAATGGAAACATCTGTCAAATTAAGGGTGTTGATGGTCATTGCTTTATGTCACAAATTAGTGATAGTTGGTTATGGAACCGAAGGATATATGTCAAATGATTTTTTATAGTTTGGTGAGAATTAGTTCAGTTCATGCAGTCAGGGACCTTCTAAGAGTCAAAAATCCTATCAATGTTGTCAGTTTGGAAAGCAAGTAAGGAGTAGTTTCAAAGGAAAGGAACAATCTGCTACTAGATTACTTGAATTAATTCATACAGATCTTTTTCGTCCTACAAGGGTGAGAAGTCTACAAGGTGACATGTACTTTATGCTTTTGATTGATGATTACTCTAGAATGACATGGGTACTTTTATTAGAGAGAAATATAATTCATTAAATAAATTCAAGGCATTTAAAGCTCTGGTTGAAAATGAAATGGATCTAAAAATAAAATGTTTGAGGTCTAACAAAGGTGGTGAATTCACCTCCAATGAGTTTAACATGTTTTATGAAGTTCATTAAATAAAAAGGAATTTTTTTTCCCCAAGAACTCCTTAGTAGAATGGAGTGGTTGAGAGGAAAATTTAGACGATTCACTAAGTTGCTAAAACATGATGAAAGAGGAAAATCTAATGGAAGTCTACTAGAGAGAAGAAATTCATATTATTCTTTACATACTTAACAGAGTACAAGCCAAAGCTAACAACACAAAGACTCCCTATGAGTTATGGTATGGAAGGATTCCTATTGTGAAGTACTTTAGAGTATTTGGAAGCAAATGCTATATCAAAATAGAAGAAGAAAACTTAGGAAATTTTAATGCAAGGTTTGATGAAGGTATCTTCCTTGGATATTCTACTAAAAGAAAAGCTTACAGATGTTACAACAAAAATTTGAGAAAGATAGTTGAAAGTGCGAATGTTAAGGTTGATAAAAATTTGCAAAATTCAATTGCAATGGATGGATATGTGTCAAATGAACCTGATTGTAGAGAAGATGAAGAAAAATCTAATGAAAAAGAAGTGAAGAATGAATAGGAAGAAGCTCTAGAGAATACCCCTAAAACCCCTAAATATGTGCAAGGGAGAGACAAATTTTCATTGGGAAAGGATCATGAGTGATAGCATCCATGCGCAATTTTTCACAGTAATGAAAACCCGAGAATTCTAAATGACATCTTATATTGTCTACATGTTGGCAGCCAATTTTCCATATAAAGGTTTGGCATGTAAGGGTAATTTAGGGATCGAGCGAGATCAGAACATTGTTTATGAATGTTACCCACAACTACAATATAGAAATTTCAAGAAGAGTTATAGGCAGGTAAATGATGCCTTTATTATGTCTCATTATGCCAAGGTGATGGTGAAAAACCTTGGTTATTATTTTATTCATTTTCCCAAGTTTATTTATTTAAGAATTGAAGGTTTCTGTAAAGCCCTGCATATAGATTGCCAAGGTACCTGATTGATAAAATAGTCCTACTCAAGCTTAGCCGACAGTTGTGGTCATCGCATCAACTACTAGAATCTAAACATCAAGTTGGGTTTCCCTATCCCATGACCCTTGGGAGAGGTTTGTACTCATTCCCCACTATAATTTGTGCAAAAATTTCAAAGAAAGAAATCTAAGAGTATGATTTTCTCCTTCACAGTGTGCGAGGAAATGTAATGATGATCATGAAATCTGGAAGAGAATATACATGAGGATTTCCTTAAGGTTGATAAGAATACTAGACATATATACTATTCTAGAACAGGTGGAATAAGATAGCAATGCATTTGACAAAAGAGCATACAACACAACCACTACTAAACATGGAGATACTAAGACAACAAATTTAAAGAATGATTTGATTTTGGAGGGAAATGATATTGAGTTGGTGTCAAAATATGATTTGTTGAAGGTCAAAGATGAATTTATTCTTGGGATTCAAGATTGGCTTAAGGGTTATGTTGTTATGATGATGGAAGGAGTGTTTTATTCATTGCTTTTAGAAGGGGATAGAGGTCATTCTATTTCTGTCAAATTAGAGGTTAGTACACCTGGTAAATCAATAGTCATAGGAGTAGAACATCAGATAGAAGAGATGGAAAGGAAAGTTGAAGAGGTTAAGGCTAAGTTGCAAAGAAATGTGCACAAGTCCAAGTACACCATTGAAGTGAAGAGGAAGGCAGTGCATCGTGAGGCAGAAGGAGATGAGGTTGTAGGTGAAGAAGTAGATTTTACAACATCTTCAAATGAGGGAGCAATCAAAGATCATCCATCAAGTGAAGAACCGGTCAAAGCCAAAAGACAATGCCTATTTCCATTACTTGATTAATTGGAAGGGGTTGCCTAATGGAGATATCACTTGGAGGTCAAAGGATGCAATGGAAAAGCATGGATTTATTGTTGCTGCACACTCCTCAAGGGGACTTGAGTCAATTTTTCTCAAGGAGTATGATGCGGGGGCACCTAGTCTTCATGATACAAAAGGGGGTTAAATGTTAGGATCTAGTGATTGAGTCACTATTTGTTTGTAATAAGGTCTATTTAGACCATATAATGTGTGTTTGAGTCACTTTTGTTAATGTGGTAAAAATTTGCACAAAAGTTGTCAAAGCAACTTTGCACTTTTTCATTTTCTTGGAAGTTGAATAGTTAAGGAGTTAAAAATTAGTTGGGATCAATTGGTTAGGCCTTGAAATGTTTTAAAAACACCTGTGTACATTGGCCAAGACTCTGGTTGTTGAAAACTTGAATTTTGAATATCAAGAACTCTATTTTTCTGCATTTTCCTATTGTAATTTTCTACTACAGAAGATTGTATAGCCTATAAGTGGTCTCAAATTGATTGGAGTTGATGTGGAATTGAATCTACTTTCCAAAAAACTTGGTTTCATTGAATTTCATTCAATTTTGAGCATTTTAAAAGCAATTTACACCATACCGTTCTAAAACCCTAGGTTTTGGTGCTTTGAGTGAAGAAAATGAAGTTTTGAGCCATTTCACTGGGAATTGGTGGAATGGAATTAGTTAGGTTTTGTTTTGTGTTTTTATAGTTTGCAGGAGCAGGGAATAAGATTTGGTGAAGAATTGGTGATGCCCTACATAGAAAATCTCTTGTTTTTGGGCATAGAAGTTGCCTAAGAGGTAGGGTTTGAAGGAAAGCTCTTGGAAAGTGGTTTGAAAGAGTTGGAATAGTTGAGGAAGACTATATTTGAAATGTTTAGGGTGTTGGTTTGAAGAGTTGAGGTTGGAAGTATGTAAAACCAATAGGTGCCTATTTGCACAAGCCTAATTAGGCCATTGTCAAGCGTAGCAGCAAAATTTTAAGGGTTATGTTCCAAAACAACCCTATCTTAATTTTTGATATGTTTTGAAGTGTTAAAAAGGGTATCCTAAATGGTTATTAGATTCTAGGTTTGAGGCTTGGTTTGAAAATTATGTCCAAAAAGGGGTGTTTGTTGTGCTACAAGGCATAGTGTCAACTTGTGAAGAAAACCATCTTGTTTATTGTGCTAAGACTTTGGAAAAGCATTGATTGAGTGTGTTAGACCTTTGATACCCTACTCTGCATCAATCCTAGACATATAATGTGTGGATTTTCTCAAATAAAGGGTGTTGAACACTTAGAATACTGAGAGGGGGGTGAATCAATATTCTCTGAAACTGCTTAAACATTTAAAAATTCATTCCATATAGCATATTCAACTTGCAGTAAGAAAGGAAAGCATGAAAGAAACCATCAAAACCACATAACACATGAACACCAATTTTTTTATGTGGAAAATATAAAAAGGGAAAAACCACAGTGAGGATTAGCTCACAATATATTATAATTGGTTATAATATATTACAAAATTTCTCACTATAGGTGGACTCATTATCCTAGTGGACTCACTGTGCATAAAAAGAAGAAAAGATAGAAGAGAGGGGTGGAATACAACCAAAAATGAACTATTACAAGTGCATCTACAATATATTCCAGAATATAGTTCCACCGAATCTTAATATACAGAGTCAACACACTTCATATCACTCTACTCTAACACTCTAATCTATTCTACACTCACATCACTTTCACATAATTTTCATCAACAATACTTGTGTTCACACCCTACAATGCCAAAATTAACTTACATATATATCCATCACAACCACAAACACCTACAACATTAATTAGGTTGTCCTAATTATATGTACCAAGAAAAAACATAACTTGTTGGCTCCCAATCACCATACACTCCCTGTGCCTAAATTCAAAACATGTGATACCTCAAATAGGTCAAGGTTGATCTATAATAACTCCCTTACAACATATCAATACTTAAACTCTGCAAAACCCCCAAATATATTAGGTCGGCACCGTTGGTGACCTAACTTCAAAATTCACCAATTGGTCAATCAAAAACCAAAATGTGGACCTCCAAATTTCATGCCACTTGGAACATAGGTGCACTTAACACCTGTAAACACTTCCACAAATATACATGGAAAAATATTATTTTGCAGGAAATGCAAATTCATTAAAGAATACACTCTGCACTAGAAATACTATCACTGGAAAATTGGATATTCTACCATTCATAACTTCTACACCAGAAGACAAAACAAAGTGAAAATATGGATTTAGACTCCTCTAACATCCACCAAAATTGCATTAGAACTACAAAGAAGAATTCTCCAAGGCAGACCAACACAAACCAAAATTTGGATGTCTAATACACTAAAAACTGTGTTTTGACACTTAGCCAATCTTCAACTCAACTGCTAGCATCGGATCAAAGCTTCTTGCATCTAAGCACTAGATTAAAATCTTTATTCATGCTCATGCTTCACTAATTGGTCTTCACAACAATCTTCACAAAAATCACAATGTTGACATTAATGAAAACATTGTATCTACATACTATACAACACATGCTCATAGTCATGCTCATGTTGCCAATAGACATATCAATGACAAACTATTTAACCTTTCAACAATCTCTCCCTTTGTCATTGATGGAAACATGCAAAAATTTCTCTCCAAAACTACTCTCCCCCTTTGACATCAAGAGAAAAGGGTGCATACATATGATATTCTTTTCTCTCCCTTTGACACATATCTTCTCCCCCTTACATGAATTACATAATTTTTCATTTATTGGATTACATAGATTCTTACATACTCATGTGCTGCCCCTAACTGATATATATATATATGGGAGTAGCCAAAATTCAAAAAACTTAACCAATCTTCCTCTAACAATGCTATACATCCAACCAAATTAAAATTTGCACTGGAAACTATCTCAACCATCCACATATATACAGTAAAATTTGACTAAGAAATCTAAAATGCATAGAAGAAAATAATTATACACCATTAATCAAAAGAAGTGTTTGACACCTACAATTTTGCAAGATGTGCTTGCCAAACTTTATTTCATTCTTCCCATTCCTTCTTTGTTGTGCCAAGCATATGGCTCTAAGCTTCAAACTCCATAAGGAGCTCTTATCCATCATATGAAGTGCTAGGTGTTGGATTTAACTTCATTACATTTTTTTCACTTATTAGGGCACTAGAAGTAGGTGTATACTTTGCATTTACTAGTTCCCTAAGATGTCCAAACTATGCAATTATTTTTTCTCTTTTTTCTTGTAGTTGGAAGAATTGTTCATGTAGGCTCTCAATTGCTAACCTTGAGCTTCCATCTACATCAATTGTTAGATCATAGGAACCGAATGCCTTATCAATCTGGGACTCAATAGAGTCCATCTCATCCTTAATAATTATTGTGGAACCAAGCCATTTCATGAAAAATTGGAACAATACCTTGGCTTCCATGATGCAATTTTGTACATCTCTTAGATTATTCTAAAATTTATCATGTGTAGTGGCACATTTCTCTATTATATCCATTAATCTCTCATCAGTCACATTTTTTTCTATCTCCTTCTCAAGTTTATCCTTCAAACTAGTATAATATTATTTAAAGGAAGCAAGAAAAACCTTCAAATTTTCCATACCAGATAATGAATCATCAATTCTTGCACCGAGTATGCTCTCTTGTAGCACCTTTACTACTTCATTAATAAGCTCTATGCTTTTCTAATGAGTTTACAATATTTTTTTTGAATAAAGGAATGGAAATCATCACCTAACTATAGCTTGTGCAATGGATAAATCTTATCCATATCAACTTGTCCTTGTTGCATTGGAAGTTGTAGTAACTGGGCAGACACAACTAGCTGAAACTAGAGTTTCATACTCAACAAGTTCTTCAATGAATCTCTAGAGGTACCAGAAGATTCACCAACCATATTCACTTTATCTTATACATCCTTCATTTCCAAAGCCTTTTCCTTGTCACCAATGCTACTTTTTTCTTTTCCTTCATTAATATTCTTAGCATTGTCAGTCTCTTCATCATCCTTCTTCTCTTTAGTACCAGATGCATTCACAATATTTTGCTCATCATCAACAGATTTATCAATGTTATCTAGAGGCATATTCATCTCCAAGTTGTCTTGTATTACTTCTTCAATACTCTTTTCAAGTTCTTGAGGATGGGAGTTATGGCCTATATGAGTATCATCCTTCTGTGTCTCTCCAACTTTATCTTTTGTAGCAATATTTTCTCCTACCAGAGGAGTGTTATTAGTAGCTCCTTCTTCTGCAATGTTCTCTTCCACATCTAGAAGAGTGACATCTTGCACATTCTCCTCTTCTATTCCATGCTCATGTTGAGCATCTTGTTGTTGTTATTCTTATGTTACATTAACTTCTGGAGCTAGCATATCATCATGCATTTCTTCTTCAATGTCTAGAGTTAGTCCTAATATTTATGCCAAATCTGTAACCTTCTCCAAAGTTTTGTTCTAGAGCCTCTCAAGATCATTCTAAACTCTTCTCATAACGGTAGTTACCCTTTTCTTTTCTCGAAACTCCTTATTGTACACCTGAGCCAATATGGCTTTATGTTCATCCAAGAGGGCTGCACTAACCTTCTCCAAAGAAAAAGATCTTAATTTTACTTCTTCATCAATGACTTCATGTCTTCTAGCATATAATACATTTCTCAATTCTTTAGGAAACTATTTTTCAATATCCTTCATATTTACTTTAAAAGTAACAATGTATTTTACAATTTCCTCTTCTATAGTTTCTTTATCAACATCATCTATTGTAGTATACAATGCGGTTGTCTCTTCTAACCTTTCATGCTCCACAACTCCATTAAATAAAGTATTTAATTTTGTATACACCTAAAATCGGTCATGGCATTTAATTAATTAAATACTAGTTATTTAATTAATATTTTGACTACGTATAAATAAATTCTCAATTTATTTACATTATTCATGCCTTCTAAATTCTCCAAATCTAAAATCATATTCTTCTAAATTAATTAAATAAACAAATTTCTATAAGCTTGTTTTATTTAATTAATCTTCACTAATCTTGATTAGGGATTCAAGCACATGTCTACAACTTTTTATGCCACCTCACCAAGGTCACATGAAATTAAATAATTCTAATTTTTAATTAGAATTATCTTCAACCAATTTTTAAGCACATGGCTTATTCCTCACACACTTCAACCAATTTTCAAACACATGGTCTTTTCTTCCCACACTTGAGTCATCCAATCCATTTGGAATGTTGCCTATTGGTCAAGAGATTCCTCCATCCATTTGGCATGTTGTCTTTGGTCAAGGGGACAACATCTTGATTCTCTTCATCTCCACCGTTCATCCTTCTTGTTCGAATCTAGACCTTTGATCATTGCCACCTCACAAGATTCTTGGAAAAGGATATAAATACAACCCTTTGGCATTGCATTTTGCATCCACTTTTGAATAGAGTTATCATGAAAAAATATCGTGTGAGCTTGGGAGCACTTTGGAGTCTTATAGTTACATTTTATACCATGTTTTGCATCATAGTTAGATCTTAGAGTAATACTTTGCTTCATAGTTGCATTTTATGTCGTCCTTTGCATCATAGTTGCATTTTAGATTAGCACATTCATAGTTAGCATTTGAGCATATGGAGTATCATTCTAATGCAATACCATAGTATCTACCTCGAATCATCTAGTATCCTCATCCATTCATCATAGTAGCCATCATCATTTTTATCATATAGTTTCATGTAGGAATTTAATTGGCTTGCATTTTGAATACTAATCTCATTTATTAAGTGTCACTCTAATAGCCTTTGTGCACATAGAAATCTTAGGGCCAAAGGGTTAAAGGAATCTTTAAGAATAGAGGACAATGAGACGTTCTTAAAAGATTTGTTAAATTGCAATTTAGAGTAGCTTCTTTGCTTTGAATCTTTGATATAATTAGTTTCATTAAGGTTTGTGTTGATTTACTAACTTTCTACATTTCACACACACAAATTTCAATGGGATATGTTTCCTTACCAGAGGGGAAGACTTGTCATTCTTCTTCTTCTTTTCTTTCAGAGTCCTTTTTCCCTTACAAGACTATGTTTTCTTCTCCCTCATCTATATCTTATAGCCTTCCTTCTCCTTTTCAATTTTAACCTCACTATTAGTGTCCACAATGTTAATATTTTGTTTCTTTCCACTTGATTCTCTTTGTGACATATTGGTTTTTCTTTTACAAACCAATTGTGGTCCTTCTTCTTCTTCCTCCTCATCAACATTCACTCCCAAGTATGTCTCTCATTGATTTTCTAGGGCTTCCTTTTCCTTCATAGGCATACTTTGCTACTTTGCTAAAGTATTATTTTCCTTGACAGGGGCACTTGTCTATTTTTCAGGAGTACTTGGCTCCTTTCTCTTCATTCCATTGGTTGATGGCATAGTCCCAGATGACTTGGGAGCCACCAGAGAGGTATTAGATGTCCTATTAGATCTCCTAACATTGGATGAGCCTCCTAGAGGGCCGAACATTCTCTTGGATTTCTCTACTTGCTCCTTTGTAAGGCCCATTACCTCCAAAAATTGTGCAGTCATCTTCTCAACATTATTATTTATCTGTTTCTCCCTTTGTTGCATGTGCACCTCCATAGATTTCTCTTCATAGGTGCCATACGTCTCCTCTATAATCTCATATTGCATCTTTGGGATCCAAACAGTCCTAAGCTCAACAACCTATATAATGCAACTTTGTTACCAAGAATGTGATATCATTCTTTTACTTTTCCACCATTCTCTAGGAAATCCTTTCTTTGGCTCGCATGTTTTTTGAAAGGTTTTAAAAAACCCCATAGTGTTTTTTCCTGTGCATCCACATCACCTAACCCCCTTAGATGGTCTTTGATTTGATGTTCCACATGCCTGTCCTTCAACCAAACTATATTCTTAGTTCCAAGAACTTCATTTAGAAAGTAAAACAAAAAATAAATGATCAATGTACCAAATTTGAAGGGGTACTTTGAGTCCTTAGTATTTTGTAGGTTTTCAATCAATTGTACCCTCAATAACTCATATAAATAATAATCTTCACCCTTCACAACCATCTCATATGTTGTTTTAATTACAGTTGTTGATACTGAATTCTCTCTGTTAGTGAAGTATGATTTATATCTAATTACCATTGAGAAATACTTAACTACTGAATTTCTAATATCTTTGATTGATAGGGCTCTCTTGTCATATTTTATACCAGTTAACTTCATCACCATTTTATTCTTCACTAACTTGAGCACTGGAGTTGGTCTGGTTGAGCATAAACCTATAACAACCCTAATCACCTTTGTGTTAATCAAGTGAGGTATATCAAGCCAGATGAATCTATCATGGATTCTACTCAAGGAAAACCTTATCCACAGATCATTGCGGCAAAAAGTTAGGGAAACAGTTCCACACATCAAGCTTCTTCTCTACCAAGCTCTCGAAGTCTATTTCAGCTCAAATTCATCTTCGGTGAGTTAATTAACCCAAACATCACCCAATTTAGAGTGATCATATTCTTCCAACTTCCCATGAATGTATACCCTCACATATTTTGTGTGTAGAACACTACATGGAATGTGCAAAAATGCATTGTCTGGATCATCCACCAGGGATTTATTGAGATTTCATTTTAATTTAGGTTGGGGATGATCTATAAATTCAACTACTTATGGTGTATACATTTTTCAACACTTCTAAAAACTTAGGGAAAGATAAAAGTCTATAAATACATTTTGATAGCTTTTCAATTAGGGTTTCATGCACAAGATCACTGAAATGCTTCACCTCACTTTTCATTTCTCTTCTCACTTCAAATTGTCATTTGAAAATGACTTATATTGATTATGAAACCACTTTTGAACCCTTTTGAACTAACCTAATTCACATTGAATGCATATTTCAAAAAGATGGTAAAAACCCTAACTGTATGCATAGTCAACTTCAAATGCTCTACAAACTTCCACAACCCAATATTTTCCATTATTTCTTTTATCAATAGGTTAACCATGTCAACCTACACCTTATTCCAATTTGTTGAAGAATCAACACCATTCCTTTTGGAAGGGAATAAAATATCTTCTGTTAATGCTCCCCCTAAGCCAATACTTTCTACTTAGTTTCCTGAGGAAACATCTACACTAGATGCTAGTACAGACTTAGGCTTAGTCTCACTATCTTCCTTCTTTCTCCAAATCTTTTCCATCTCTTTCTTCATCTCTACTAGATTAGCCTTTTTCACTAGATCATTCTTCTTTATTGGACTGTTCTTCACATTTTTGCTTCGGAAAAATTTGGAAATGTGTCTTGGTCTATTACAATTGTAACAAGTGACAACATTTTGAACATGCTTACTTCCACCCATCCTAGATCTACATTGATTATCTTTATACCCAAATCCATCACATGTATAACAATATCCATTGAAATATTGAAACCTCATACCATTGTTATAGCTAATCATCAATTGACTTCTACATTCACTAGCCTTATGACTAAATTCTTTGCATGTAGAACACTGGTTGGGAAAAGATGGAATATTTTGATACATTTTGCTTCTACATTTCATAGCCTTATGTCCAAATTTAATACAGGAATAACAAAAACCATTAAAAGATGAGTACCTTTGTGAATTTTGTTATCTGACTGGTGGTCTTTTGAAGCCTTTCCTTTGATTCTAAATCAGCTTGCCATTACTCTTCTTATCCTCAATCTTCTTTTGTTCATTATTATCCTTTTCAACACTTGGTGTTTGATTTTCCTTTGAACTTTCTCCTTTCTCAAATCCTAATCCGCCTTTGTCTTTAGAATTATTTTGATTTGCAATAATTTCATCAAGCATTGTAGAGCTCATCTTGAATTTGTCTTCTTGATTCTTTGCTTTCTCCAAATTTAATCTCAAGATTATAATTTATTCTTCAATTTTTGAACATTCTTCAGATTTTATTTTCATCTTAGCATTCAAATATTCTTCAACTCTTTTTCCTTCTCCAACTTGCACTTTCAGACTGGTAATTGTTTCATTTTCCTATTTCAATTGCTCATTAACCTCTTTATGTATTTCTCTAAATTTCTTTATTTTATCTCTCAATTTTTTGATGCATTCATCTGCTTCCTTGAACTTTTCCTTTAGATGTTTGTTCTCACTTTTAGTCCTTTCCAAATCTTCAAGGGCTATTATGATTTCTCCATTCATGCCAACCATGCAATCTTCTTCAGTGAATCCAACAATAGGAATTTCTTCCAGAGGAGTAGGATATCTCCTAACAACCATGTGTTCAATCTCCAATACCTTCCTCAAGAAATTAAGCTTCTTCCAAGGAACCAAGATTTGATACCAATTGTTAAACACCCAAAATACTGAGAGGGGGGTGAATCAATATTCATTGAAACCACTTAAACATTTAAACATCCATTCCACATAGAATATTCAATTTGTAGTAAGAAAGGAAAGCATGAAAGCAACCATCAAAACCACATAACACATGAACACCAGAATTTTTACATGGAAAACCCAAAAAGGGAAAAAACCACATTGAGGATTAGCTCACAATATATTATTACAGGTTATAAGATATTACATAAGTGCTCACTATAGGTGGATTCATTGTTCTAGTGGACTCACTACCCACAAAAAGAATAAAAGATAGAAGAGAGAGGTGGTACACAGCAAAAAATGAACTATTAAAAATCCATCTACAATATGCTAGAATATAGTTCTACTAAAGCTCAATATACAGAGTCGACACACTTCATATCACTCTACTCTAACACTCTACTTTGTTATGCACTCGCATCACTTTCACACAATTTGCATCAACAATACTTGTGTTCACACCCTACAACACTGAAATGAACTTGCATATATATCCATCACATCCATAAACACCTACAACATTAATTAGGTCAACCTAATAAGATGTATCAAGAAAAAACATAACTTTACAACTCCCATTCAATCATACACACCTTGCACATAAATTCAAAAAATGTAATGCCTCAAATAGGTTGGAGTGGACCTATAATAGCTCCCTTATAACATATCAATACTTACTTAAACTCCACATACCCAAAATATATTAGTTTGGCATTGCTAGTGACCTAACATAAAAATTCACCAATTGATCAATCATAAACCAACATGCGGACCTCCAAAATTCATGCCGATTGGAACATAGGTGTACTTGACACCTGTAAACACTTCCAAAAATATGCAAGGAAAAATATTATTTTTGCAGTGAAGTGCAAATTCATCAAAGCATACACTTTGTACTAGAAAAACTATCACTAGCAAACCAAATATTATATCATTCATAAATTCTACACCAAAAGAAAAAACAATGTGAAAATTTGGATTTAGACTCCTTTGACATCCACCAAAATTGCATTAGAACCATAGAGAAGAATTCCTCAAGGTGAACCAATGCAGACCAAAAGTCGGATGTCCTGTACACTAAAAACTGCATTTTGATACTTAGCAAATATTCAACTCAATTGTCTACACTAAATCAAATATTCTTGCATCTAAGCACTTGATTAATAGCTTTATGCATGCTCATGCTTCACAAATTGGTATGCACATCAATCTTCATACCAAATCACAATGTTGACATCAATGACAACATTGTATCTGCATATTGTACAACCCATGCTCATACTCATGCTCATATTACCAATATACACATCAATGAAAAACTCCTTAACCTTTCAATAAAGGGAGTGACCTACGATGGGAGTAATCTTCTTGAAGAAAATGCTACATCTCAAGCCATTCCAGGACTTTGAGTGGGTAGGAAACTTTATCAATTATGTACATGAATTTGGTGATGAATAGTTCATCATTTTTGAAAGATCTTCATTTTGTTTTTGTTATCTATGGAATTTTGAATGTCTTGACCTAGTTGGAAATTAGTTTGTAGTAGGGTTCTAGATTTTTTTTTGGGTGGTGGGAGCTTGGATAATGGATTGGCTAATTTTTCATAGCTAGCTCTAAGTTTTGGTACCCTCATTCTATGAGGCTAGTTTTTGGGTGTTTGGTTGGGGGTTTTCATTTTTTTATGTAATTCTAATGCAACCTATACAAATGTAATTCTACTTCTATGTTAATAAAAATATTTCAATCCTTTGGCCTTTTATCAAAAAAAATTGTTATCATATATATTCTTGTTTGTTGAATAGTTTGAACTGTCAAGTTAATCTTGTATTATCAAGAAAACTAATGTCAAGCCTAGTATAGATTAGGCATATGAGACTCCCAATCATTGATGATAAAGTGCAACATTCACCTAAATAAATGGATCATAGTAGGAAATTTGAAAGCTTGTCTCCATTAGGATAGGCTGAGGCTTACAACATTCCATTCTAAATTTCTTGACCAATATATTGGAATATTTTATTTGAGAGAAGTATTAGATTCTTCTATTTCTAAACTTAAATTCTAAGACAATAATTTAGGAGAACAAAATTTAACACATCAAAAAATTATTTGATATCATTCTTTGTTACATCAATTATCAGTGAATAGCATCCTATTATGACTAGATTTTAAACATACACAATCAATACTATAATTTCTCCCTTTCTCTTTGAGGTAGAGATTTGGATCATATGGATTCTTGATGAATTTGTGTTGAAGGAGATTCTCATCAATCTTGATGTACATAGATTGAGGAGCCTACTTAAGATTGTAAAGGGATTTAACAAGTAAACACACCTTTTTCTTCTACCCAAGATAAGTATACCCATTAGCTTGCATATCATGTAGACTTATTATTTAAGATATTCAGTAAGAAAGGAACTCTTGACGTACATTTGATGAAATTTCTAACCAAACTATACTTCTATTGCTAGAAGCATACAAATATTTTTGATCTTTATTATGGGGGTAAAAGTATCATTATAATTAATACTTCCTTCTATACATAGCCTTACCCACAAGTTACACCTTACACTTTTCAAGATTACCATATGCCTTATAGTTGATTTTGAAAACCTATTTACATCCAATATCTTTCTTATTGGGTTGAAGGTCAATTATTTTCCATGTGTTGTTCCTTAGTCATGTGTAATATTTTATATCTTTGGAATCTTTCTAAGGTGGTAAATGGATAGCCGACTACAATGGTTCTACTTTAGAAGTCTTTAGGGCTAGTTTTACCACTTTAAAAGATTTGTTAATTTTCTCATGCCTAGTGGTAATGTATCTTTAACTATGTTATCTTTGGAATCCTTAATTGTCATGGCATATACCACTTAGGAATATTTTTTGCACACGAGATGAGGATTAAGGTAATGAAGGAGGGGAAAATAATACAATGGAAATAAATCCTCTTCTTGTTTCTTCATCAAATTCCTCATCTTTAGGTTAAGAAATTCTTGGTGTTTGAGAATAGACGATGATGAAGAAGAGGTATTATATCCTATCTCCTCATAAAATATAACATCTCAACTAATGTATATATACTTTCTTTTTCACTCCATCTATAAGATAGTATCATTTTGACTATAAACTGTACCAAAGTAAAATAAATTTTAAGGAATTTTTATATAATTTTTTCCTTTGTATCTTGGGATCATCCATGAAAATTATACACCCAAACAATTGGAGAGATGATATGAAGGACTTCTTCATAGTATAATAGTTTCCAATTATGATATTTTCAAGCACTTTGGTAGGTTCCCTATTCAACAAGTGCATAATTGTATGAACTTATTCATTCCATAATGCAAGAGAAAGATGTGCAGCCTTTAACACACATCACACTATTTCTACAATAGTATGACTATGCCTTTCTACAACAACATTTTTTTGAGATACAAAAGTAGTGGTCAACTATGTTTTCATCCCATGTTCTTGAATGTAGTGTGAAAATTGTTGGCAAAACAAGGATAGATAACTGAGAGGGGGGGGTGAATCAGTTGTCACAAAATAATAAACTTTCACTTAACTTAATCTCAGATATGATGAATAAGCAATTAACCATAAACAATTAACACATCAAAGAGATAGAGAACACCAAGATTTTTACGTGGAAACCCTATTAGGGGAAAAACCACGGTGGATGTTAGTCCACAATATTATACCCTGTTAAAAGTATAAAGAAAACAATAAAGGGGAATGCATATGCATTCAAGCACACTGCCTAGAGCTCACTGCTTAGTTACAAAAGGGGCTCACTATTCAACAATACAAAATAGGATTAAATCTGAAGGGTACGAACTGAGAAAATAGCTTCTGCACAAGCCTAATTATAGTTCCAATTAAGCACAGAAAACTCCTTCACTTTTCACTCAAACTACTTCACACTTCGCTCAGTCTTCTTCACACTCTGCTCTACAATCGAATGATATTCACACATACACACATAGGATCACACCCGACACACATTACACTGATGAAAAAATTTCTCTTATATATCTGCATCATGGATTACATCAACTTAGTTGGCCAGAAAAATTAAACATATTTGCAATGTCGGCCCAAATTTACAATTAAATTTTCAATGTGTATCTAAACATTGTCATCCAATACAATGATGTAACCCAAAATGATATTCACGAGTGCGCCAAACATTCAAATTTTACTTTTCAATGATCCACAGCACGGTACCACCATCATGTCGGCTAGGAACATGAAAACTCAAACGTGCACAAGAAAAATCTTCAACCACGAGCACACCGATCAATGTGGACATACAAGAATGATGGAGAATGATCTAGAAGCATCCAAGAACACTAGGAACTAATAGAGAATCATCTGCAATATCTAAGATTATTAGAATCACACAATCTTCACTCAGGAACATTGATAAAGACCACAAAAATACTGCCAGACCACAACATGATCAAATCAACACGCGGACCTCTTAAATTTCTAGTAAATGATCTAGATACTCTAAAAAATAAACCCTTTAGTCCACAACAGTTGATCTCCAACGTACAGAATAGGACACCTTCATGACCTTCACAATTCCACTGGCAATAGGCAACTCTTTAACCCTTCCTTTCACAATTTTCTCAATATCCTCAACATATACAGCCTCCAATACAATGATGCTAATAGTGTTGACATCAATGAAAACCACATATCAACAACACACGCTTAGAATCCAACAATCTCCCACTTTGGCATTGATGGCAACACATGATGTGAAAAATACCATCAACACAATTGTACTAACCCCCCCTTAAATTCTGACTCCTCTTCTCAATTGCACTTTTCCCCTTAAAAATATTTTTCACATTATTCTTCTCCCCCTTTGACATCAATGGAAAAGGTAACCATGAACTTTCCATATACATGCTCTGAACCACATATCTGCACATTTGACTACTCCCCCTGAGTAGCAGCCATAGAGACATCAATCCAGATCAAAATATAGCAATGAGGCTCATGGGTTGATGCAAGTAAATGCATCTTTTAGTTCTTATCAGGAGGGGTAATCACCCCTAGCATTCCTCTGAGATACTCAAAAGTATCCTTTGACAATGGCTTAGTAAAGATGTCTGCAATCTATTCTTTGGTAGGCACATACTCCAATATGACTTCTTTCTCATTCACCTTCTCCCTTAAGAAGTGAAACTTGATTGATATGTGTTTTTTCTTAGAGTGTAGTATCATATTCCTCAAAATATTTATTGCACTTGAATTGTCACAGTATATGGCAATAGGTTCTTCATACACCACCTTGATATCTTTCAACATCTATTTCATCCATATCACTTGAGTACAATTATTGGCAGCAGCAATATATTCTACTTTAGCAGTAGATAGAGAAATGGAATTATGCATTTTGCTCAACTAGGACACCAACTTCTTCCCTATGAAGAAAGCACCATCACTAGTACTTTTCCTGTCATCTACATCTCCAGCCCAGTCTGCATCTGTATATGCACTCAAAGTGATATCATCATCCTTTGGATACAAAATTCCAAAGTCAGCTGTTCCCTTCAAATATTTGAAGATTCTCTTAACAACAATCACATGTGATTCCTTTGGATCAGCCTGAAATCTAGCAACCATACATACAACATTCATAATGTCTAGTCTAGTCTGGGTCAAATAGAGAAATCCACCGATCATTGACCTGTATCTAGTTTGACTTGCCTTAGGAGAATCATCATTCTGTGTTAGCTTGCATCTGGTCACCATGGGAGTACCAACTGGCTTTGATTCTTCCATCCCAAATTTCTTCAGTAGCTCTTTCACATATTTGGACTAAGATATGAAAATTCCCTTGTTTAACTGGGTAACTTATAATCCTATAAAGAACTTCATTTCTCCAATCATACTCATCTCAAATTCACTCTTCATTTCATCAACAAACTTCGTACATAGATTATCATCTCCTCCAAAAATAATGTCATCAACAAAAACTTCTATAATTAACTCTTTATCATGATCCAACTTGAAGTATAAATTGCTATCAATAGTACCTTTATTAAATCCAAGCTTCAATAAGTATTTGTCTAATCTAGCATACCAAGCTCTAGGAGCTTGCTTAAGTCCATACAGAGCTTTCTTCAAGCAGAAAACTATGTCTTCCTTGTCAGACAGCAAAAATCCATCTAGTTGTTCAATGTATACTTCTTCTTCTAGTTCTCCATTCAGAAATGTCGACTTCACATCCATTTGATAGACTCTATAGTTCTTATATGCAACATAAGCAAGAAATAATCTAACAGCTTCAATTCTGGAAACAGGGGAAAATTTTTCTTCAAAATCAACACCTTCCATTTGAGAATACCCTTTACATACCAGCCTTGCTTTATTTCAGACCACTTCACCTTGTTCATTCAACTTGTTCCAAAACACCCATTTAGTACCAATCACATTTTTGTCTTTAGGTCTGGGAACTAGTGTCCATGTGTCATTCTTTTCAATTTGTGTCAGTTCTTCCTTCATAGCTTCCATCTAGTGTTCATCTTGGCAGGCCTCAGTGACATCTTTAGGTTCAATCTTGGAAATCAAACAATACTCTTTTGCAATCTTTCTTCTAGTTTGCACACCTTTACTCTTATCTCCTATAATTTTATTTTCATAATGATTTACCTTTACATACCTTGGAACTTTAGGACTTTCTCAAGCTTTTGGTTCTTTTGTTCTTTCTTCTGTACTTGCACTTGTTTGTGCTTCCTAACTTACTTGATTTACTAGAATGAATTGACGTTGCTTTACCAGAACATATGGAACAATCTAAATTTGGTTTTGTGTATGAGAATTCTTCCCTTGGCTTGTATTGTCTTCATCTGAATCATACCCATGATAACTGGATGATTTGGCAGAGTCCTCATCAACTTTGACATTTGCACTCTCAACCATTTTTCTCAGTCTTTTGTTATAGCATCTGTAAGCCTTGCTCTTAGTTGAGTAACCTAGAAAGATTCCTTCATCACTTTTTACATCAAACTTGCCTATATCATCATCTCTTTTGATATAACACTTGCTTCCAAAGATCTTGAAATATTTAACAATAGGCTTATAACCAAACCATAGCTCAAAAGGGGTCTTACCAGAATTACCATTAACATTTACCCGGTTTAAAGTATACACAACAGTACTTACAGCTTCAATCCAATAGATCTAGGGCACATTTCCTTCTATCATCATTGTTCTAGTAGCATCCAGAATTTTTCTATTCTTTCTCTCTGCAAATCCATTCTGTTAAGGGGTTCTAGGAGCAGATAATTGTCTTCTTATTCTATTTTCTTCACAAAAAGAGTTGAACTCTCTAGAGGTGAACTCGCCACCTCTATCAAACTCAAGCATTTAATTTTCAGAACTTTCTCATTCTCTCCCATAGCCTTGAAACTTTTGAACTTTTCTAGTGCTTCACATTTTTGTTTTAGGAAAGAAACCCATATCATTCTAGAATAATCATCAATAATCAACATAAAGTACCTTTCTCCATGAATACTTTTGACTCTAGAGGGACCATAGAGATCAGCATGTAGTAGCTCCAGCAAATCATTTGAATGAAACTGTTTGCTTCAGAAAGATACTCTAGTTTGTTTACCCATCTGACACTCCTTACAAATTGTGTTAGCAAGGTTTACTAACTTAGGTAGATCTGTTATTGCTTGAGTAGAACTTACCTTGACAATGTTATCAAAATTCACATGACACAACCTCCTATGCCACAACCAACTTTCATCTACTTGAGCAATTAAATAACTCTCACTAGTAGTATTTAGGTGAAAAATATTGCCTTTTGTTTGTTTACCTGTAGCAATCATATTTCCAAAACTTCCACGTATTCTGCATCTCCCATCTTTGAACTGTAGATCATAGCCTTTTTCCACCAGTTTTCCAACACTCAAAAGATTGTGCTTCAGTCCTTCAACATAAAGAACATCATCAGTGTTATGCTTACCCCCAAGACAAATAAAACCTCTGCCATGAATCGCACCAGCATTGTTGTCTTCAAACCTATCACATTTTCCATCTCTGAATCTATTAGAGCACTCACCAAAGCTTCAATAGCCCTGATATTATTTTCAGCTTCTTTGATCTCATCAATAGTGGAGGGACAATTATGAGGAATAACATATGGATCTTTTGTAATCTTCCAATAAGCTTCTATAATACACCTCAGGTGACATTCCATCCCGACTTTCCACAGTGAGTAGTTAGTTCCATCAAATCTAGGACTGTCCTTCTTGTATGATGCCATCTCAGATCACCTCAAGCTTTTAGAATTCTTCAGAGGAACCTACTCTGATACCAATTGTTGGAAAAATAAGGACAGACAACTAAGAGGGGGGGTGAATCAATTGTCACAAAATAATAAACTTTTCAAACTTAACTTCATCTCAGATATGATGAATAAGCAATTAACCATAAACAATTAACACATCAAAGAGACAGAGAACTCCAAGATTTTTACGTGGAAACCCTGTTAGGGGAAAAACCACGGTGGATGTTAGTCCACAATATTATACCCTGTTAAAAGTATAAAGAAAACAATAAAGGGGAATGCACATGCATTCAAGCACATTGCCTAGAGCTCACTACTCAATGACAAAAGGGGCTCACTACCCAACAATATAGAATAGGATTAAATTTGGAGGGTACGGACTGAGAAAATAGCTTCTACACAAGCCTGATTATAGTTCCAATTAAGCACAAAAAAATCCTTCACTTTTCACTCAAACTACTTCACACTTCTCTCAGTCTTCTTCACACTGTGCTCTGCAATCAAATGATATTCACACATACACACATAGGAGCACACCCGAAACACATTACATCGATGAAAAAATCACTCTTATATATCTGAATCATGGATTACATCAACAACTTAGTTGACCAGAAAAATAAAACATATTTGCAATGTCAGCCCTAATTAACAATTAAATTTTCAATGTGGATCTAAACACCATTGGCCAATACAATGATGTGACCCAAAACAATATTCATGAGCATTCCAAACATTCAAATTTTACTTTTCAAGGATCCACAGCATGGTACCACCATCATGTCAGCGAGGAACATGAAAACTCGAATGTGCACAAGAAAAATCTTTGACCACAAGCACACCAATCAATGTGGACATACAAGAATGATGGAGAATGATCTAGAAGCATCTGAGAAGACTAGGAACTAATAGAGAAGCATCCACAACAACTAAGATTATCAAAATCACACAATCTTCACTCAGGAACACTGACAGAGACCACAAAAATACTGTTAGACCACAACATGATCAAATCAACACGCAGACCTCTAAAACTTCTGGTAGATGATCTAGATACTCTAAAAAATAAACCCTTTAGTCCACAGCAGTTGATCTCCAATGTAAAGAACAGGACACCTTCATGACCTTCACAGTTCCACTGGAAACAAGCAACTCTGTAACCCTTCCTTTCATAATTTTCTCAATATCCTTGACATATACAACCTCCAATACAATGATGCTAATAGTGTTGACATCAATGACAACCACATATTAGAAACAAACCCTTAGCATCCAACAAAAACTCCATGTTAGTGAATTACCCCCTCAATCTAGTGAAGGGCTCTAATAAATTGACCTAAGAAAACTTTGAAAGTCTCAAAATTCTTTGAATTTTTCAAAAGCTTGATCTTTGTGAGTGAATCAATAAACCCATATTTTTCTAGAATAGTTATCTACAAAGAGTATAAAATATCACTAGTAGAATTTGGCAAATAAATGACTATGTGACTAAAATTTTTAGTCATGACAACTAAAAATGACTAGATTCTAGTCATTTTTTGCAACATAGCTATAAATGACTAAATAAATGACTAATTTGACTGTCGGGTAAAATCATAGCTATAAAGGATTAAATAAATGACTAAATAATTAGTCACAGAAATAAAAAATTAGATAATATGATATTAAAGTGGGTATTTGAAAAAAATATGAACTTTTGGGAAATTATTGGCAGGAGTGGGTTGTATTCCGCACAAGGTCAATAGTGAATTGGGAAATTGTTGGCGGGAGTGGGGAGTACAGTAGAGTGTAGAATTGGAGAGGACTTGGAGACTTCTAAAAAGGCAAGCAATGAATTCAAAGTTTTCTACAACAAATTTGAAGTCAGTGAGGCTCTTTGCAATGAAGTCAAATTTGGGGATGCCCTTTGTAGAAAATTCAAAGGTAATTTGAAACCCTCATTACATTAAACAGTTATTGTATGGCTCCTTGTGAAGTTCATGAATGGATGTAAATTTGAATGTACCAAGTATGAGTGTTTGTAGGTCCTGCTTGAGCATCAATGCATCCATTGTCTATATAAATCCTATTTATTTATTTAGTTATTATTTTGTGTATCATGTTGAGTGTTGCAACCATAAAAAAAGGTAATCCTTGCGTGTGATGTTGTGATGAAACTACTACAAATCTATGTGTGTATAAAATCCAATCATTAGTGTCCTCATAGGCTCTCTTGGCTAGGGGGTAATGGTGAGAGCCATAAGGGCTTGATGACCCATTAACGATTGGGTGGAAACTAGCCTACTCTCCCTTTCTTTTGTGTTTTCTTTTCTTTGTGAAAAGGTTTCAAAATTCAGCTCGAGTTTCTCCTTTAAAAGTAAATAATTTTTTTGTATACTAGGAAATACTAGTTTCTTCCTATCATTGCAAACATTTGTATAAAATAACTCTATTCGTAGGATTGTGTATACCCCAAGTGTTCGAGGGTTTGATATATTTCTATAGAAGGGTGAAAAGTAGTTGTTTGCTTCAAATGGAAATTCTAAAATCATATGTATGAATGAATGTCATATCAAAGACTTTCTATGTTGTGTTTGAACTTTGAATTTGGGTCGAGTTCCTCTTTATGCTATTTTATTTTTGGGTTATTCCAGTTGAAATGTTGAAAGAGTTCTTGTAAAATTATTCGTGGGGCCTAAAACTATAAATCAAATCCATAGATAACTAGGGAGAAACCAATCCTATTGTATTGTATGGGACAAAAATAAAAATACTTCCTTGTGTATTATAAGAGATTCAGAGGTAATTTAAAACCCTCATTACATTAAAAATTTATTATATGGCTCCTTCTGAAGTTCATGAACGACTATAAATTTGAATGTGCCAAGTATGAGTGTTTGTGGGTCCTGCTTGAGCATCAATGCATCCATTATCTGCATAAATCATGTTTATTTATTTAGTTATTATTTTGTGTCTCATGTTGAATGTTACAACAATAAAAAAAAAAAGGTAATCCTTATGTGTGATGTTGTGATGAAACTGGTGTAAAGCTTTGCGTGTATAAAATGTAGTCATTAGGGGCTCTCTTAGCCAGGGGGTAATGGTGAGAGGCATAAGGGCTTGATGACCCATTAACGTGTTGCAAGAATGGAAATATTGAAGGTGTTTTCATTGATGTCAACTGGTCAACTGGTTATCTACTAGTTGTTGTTGGCTATATATGTCGAGGATATTGAGAAAAATTTAATGAAGATATGTTACATGTGTTTAGTGGTTACTCTAGGTTTTGGTCTAGATTTTCTCCTATGGTTGTGTGGTTCAGACATGTTCATGGTTGTTAGAAGGTGCTATATCCATATTTTTGGTTGTTGATTTGTTGTGCAGTGCAAGTTGTGTTCACCAGTTGTGAACTGTGGTTTTTTGTGTTTCTAGTTGAGGTCCGAGAGAAATGTTGTTGGTTAGGATTTCTATTTGATGAAGTCTTATGACTTGCAGTTCTAAAGTTGAGTTGCCTTGATTGTATTGAAGATGATTTTGGTATCTGGAAGATTTGTGCTTAATGGTTCTATGTGTTTTACACTAGTTTGGCTGACCTTGTGTGAAATACTACTTTCGAGGTTGATGAAGTGTGTTGGATTTATTGGGTCCCTACGAAGCATGTGTTTGGGTCACCCTAATTATAATTCTGCCCTAGGATGTTTTGGTGCTAACTTAATTTGAATTTGGATTTGGATGGCCGACTTTGGATATGTTTCAAAGTTGAAGATGGTATAAATGCAAGATGAGCTAGTGATGGAAAACATACAAGAGTGAAGAAGAAGAGTGATAAAGAGGAAAGAGGAAATGCAATTAGATGCGACATTGATTCTATTCAATGAGTGTATGTGTGTGTTGCGAGTGTGGAAAATTAATGTGAAGCTCAATGTTGAGTTTTTGAATGCAGTGAGCAGAAGGTGAACTCTATCATTCATGCAAGTGGATCAAGTGATTGAGGTGGAATCCTTTGTTGCATTGGGAGTGTAGTTTCTCTATAACAAGTCTTCTTTTTCTTCCTTGTATCTATGTGGCAGTGAGCCCTCTAGGTTGTTAGCCCTATTAGATAGTGAGTCCTTGTTCTAGACAATGAGTCCTTTTTCTAGACAATGAGTCCTTATTTCAGGTAGTGAGCCTTATTTCTGGCAGTGAGCCTCTTGTAATCAATTCTGATATTCTCTATAGTGTGAGTTAATCCTCATCGTGGTTTTTCCCTCATTGGGTTTTCCACATAAATCTAGTTTTATTGTGTTTATGTGTTGAATTTGATTTTTTACATTGGAATTTGATGATTAATCATTTAAGCAGTATTAAGTATTAGTTCCAATGATTGAATTAAAGGTTTAATTTTGTGACAACTGATTCACCCCCCCTCTCAATTGTCCTATTCAACATAATGGTTGGGTGGAAACTAGTCTGCTCTCCCTTTCTTTTGTGTTTTCTTTTCTTTGTGAAGAGGTTTCAAAATTCAACTAGAGTTTCTCCTTTAAAAGTACTTGACAAATTTTGTATAGTATGAAATACTAGTTTCTTCCTATCATTGCAAAAATATGTATAAAATAACTCTATTCGTAGGATTGTGTATACCCCAAGTGTTTGAGGGTTTGATATATTTCTACAAAAGAGTGAAAAGTGGTTGTATGCTTCAAATGGAAATTCTAAAATCATATGTATGAATGAATGTCATATCAAAGGCTATCTATGTTGGGTTTGAACTTTGAATTTGGGTCAAGTTTCTCTTTATGCTATTTTATTTTCGGGTTATTCCAGTTGAAATGTTGAAAGAGTGCTTGTAAAATTATTCATGAGGCCTCCAACTATAAATCAAAGCCATATATAGCTAGGGAGAAATCAATCCTAGTGTATTGTATTGGGACAAAAATAAATATACTTCCTTGTGCATTATAAGAGATTCAAAGGTAATTTGAAACCCTCATTACATTAAAAAGTTATTGTATGGCTCCTTGTGAAGTTCATGAACGACTGCAAATTTGAATGTGCCAAGTATGGGTGTCTATTTGAATGTGCCAAGTATGAGTGTTTGTGGGTCTTGCTTGAGCATCAATGCATCCATTATCTCTATAAATCTTATTTATTTATTTAGTTATTATTTTGTGTCTCATGTTGAATGTTATAGCCATAAAAAAAAGGTAATCCCTTTGTGTGATGTTGTGATGAAACTGGTGTAAAGCTTTGTGTGTACAATATGCAGTCATTAGGGTCCTCATAGGATCTCTTGGCTAGGGGGTAATGGTGAGATCCATAAGGGCTTGATGACCCATTAATGGTTGGGTGGAAACTGGCCTACTCTCCCTTTCTTTTGTGTTTTCTTTTCTTTGTGAACAGGTTTAAAAATTCAACTCGAGTTTCTCCTTTAAAAGTAATTGAAAAATTTTGCATAGTAGGAAATACTAGTTTCTTCCCATCATTGCAAAAATATGTATAAAATAACTCTATTTGTAGGATTTTCTATACCCCAAGTGTTTGAGGGTTTGAGATATTTTTGCAATAAGGGTGAAAAGTAGTTGTTTGCTTCAAATGGAAATTCTAAAATCATATGTATGAGTGAATGTCATATCAAAGGCTTTCTATGTTGGGTTTGAACATTGAATTTGGGTCAAGTTCCTCTTTATGCTATTTTATTTATGGGTTATTCCAGTTGAAATGTTGAAAGAGTGCTTGTAAAATTATTCATGGGGCCTACAACTATAAATCAAAGCCATAAATAGCTAGGGAGAAATCAATCCTATTGTATTGTATTGGGACAAAAATAAATATACTTCCTTGTGTATTATAAGAGATGAGTTACATAAATAGGAGGGTATCTTGTCATAAGACATTGACTACCATGTAAAAAATTGGAGTTTTTGAGATTGTGAAAGAATTGGATGCTTTTATTCATTGTATAATCAATACCATAGTAGCAAAGATATTTTGGGAAAAAATCAGCATGTATGAAAAATGTGGTAGCATAGACAAGGCAATGAACTGTTCAAAAAATGCCTCAAAGAAATGTGGTCTCATGGTGATGGAATTCCATGACAAGTCATAGAAAAGGTGATGAATTGTTTGAAAAAATGCCTCAAAGAAATGTGGTCTCATGGTGATGGAATGCCATGACAATAAAATGCAATGTCATGACATTCCATCGCCATGCAATTTGATTGTCATGGCATTCCATCACCATGAGACCACATTTCTTTGAGAAATTTTTTTCAAATAGTTCACTACCTTGTCTATGCTACCACATTTTTCATACGAGTCTACCAAAGCATTTTATGAAATAGTTCATTTTCTTAATGCTATGGCTAAAAGACTAAAATAGGTGCTTTCGAACAAGCTATGGATTCTTGGAAAAAATCTATCAAAGAATAATAGTAAGCAATAGCATAGACAAGGCAACAAACTGTTTAAAAAAATTCCTAAAAGAAATGTGGGACCTCATGGTGATGGAATTCCATGACAAGCAATGCTTTTCATGGCATTCCCTCACCATGAGGCCACATTTATTTATTTTTTTCAAACAATTTTTTTCCTTGTCTATGCAACCACATTTTTCATACATATCTACTAGAGCATTTTATCAAACAGTTCACTACCTTGCTGCTATGGTTAAAAGCCTAAAACAGGTGCTTTCAAACAAGCTATGGGTGCTTGGAAAAAATCTATCAAAGAATAATAGTAAGCAATATCATAGACAAGGTAGTGAACTAGTTGAAAAAATTCATCAAAGAAATGTGGTCTCATGGTGATAGAATTCCATGACAATCCATAGCAATTTGCTTGTCATGGTATTCGTCATGACATTCCATCACCATGAGACCACATTTCTTTGAGACATTTTTTCAAAAGTTCACTACCTTGTCTATGCTACCATATTTTTCATACATTCTACCAAAGCATTTTATCAAACATCTCCCTACCTTGCTGCTATGGCTAAAATCCTAAAATAGGTGATTTCAAACAAGCTATGGATGCTTGGAAAAAATATATCAAAGCATACTAGTAAGAAATAGCATAAACAATGTAGTGAACTTGAAAATTTTCCTCAAAGAAATGTGGTCTCATGGTGATGGAATGCCATGATGGTGATGGAATTCCATGACAAGAAAATTCCTATGGATTTTCATGGAATTCCATCACCATGAGACCACATTTCTTTGAGGCATTTTTTCAAAAAATTCACTGCCTTGTCTATGCCACCACATTTTTCATACATGTCTACCAAAGCATTTTATCAAACAGTTCACTGCCTTGTTGCTATGGCTAAAAGTATAAAACAAGTTCTTTTGAACAAGCTATGGATTCTTGGAAAAAATATATCAAAGCATAATAGTAAGCAACAAGCTATGAGATTTCTTGAATTTAAATTGTTGCGGAGTGCTAAAGAGAATGAGTTTACATGTATTAGATCCTAAGTAAGTTGAGTTTTTTAGATTTCTATTTTTATCTTGAAATGGGAAACTAAATTAATATTGGATTAATATAGAACATTACAAATGGATCAACATCGAAGGTTGACTATGGATGAGAGAGTAGCTAATGAGAGGGACATGGAAAAATATCCATGGCCATGTAATGAATGTCTTGGTGGAAAGGTGAAAAAAGAAATGTGATTTATTGACATATGATAAGATATGGGCATAGCGGTATAAGCCCTTTGGATTACAATTATTATGAATATATGATAGAATTCTAGAGTGTAAGAGATGAAGAGGCAACAAACATAAATGAAGTGGTACCAAACATAGATGAAGAGGTAGCAATATTAGACGAAGGGTTTGAAGTTGATAGAATGTTGAATGGGGGTCTAAATGATGATTGGAACAAGTTGATGGAGGATTCTTTAAAGCTTGTGTATTCTAATTGCAAGTTAAGTCATTTGACAAAAATCCTTTAAATTCTTAACTTTCAAGTGGTGTTTGGTTGGAAAAATGAGAGTGTAGATCAGTTATTGGCATTATTAAGTTTGTTGTTACCACCTAACTCCACATTTCCAACAAAACAAATTCAATGTAAAAAGAAAATCACTAAGCTAGACTTAGGGTATGAAAATATCCGCACATGTGTGAATAGTTGTGTATTATTTCACAATAATCTTGCAAGTGAGAGTGAATTTTCGTAATGTCATGAAGTGAGGTATAGACAAGGGTTGAAATCAGCTGTGTTTCCTATAAAGGTTCTTCGCCACTTTTCGGCAATCCCACAATTGCTTCAAATGTATAGGTGAAGAGACATTGTTGAACTTGTACAATGGCATGCCCAAAATAAGAGCATCGATGGAAAATAATGACATGTGCCTAATTCTAAGATGTGGATGGAATTTGAAAATAGATGGCCTAATTTTTCTCAAGACCCTCATAATATAAGGTTGGGTTTGGCTCTAGATGGGGTGAACCCATTCTCAGATCAATGTACTAAATGGTCAACTTGGCCAATGTTTTTTAATAAATTATAACTTGCCTCCATGGTTAGCAACTAAACCATTTTTTCTTAATGCTATCATTGATTATACCAGGAAAGAAAAGTTTGAATTCAAATATAATTGATGCTTATCTAGAGCCATTATATGATGAGATAATGGAATTGTGGAAAGGAATTGAAACAATTCAATCTTTAAGGGATGGTCATTCAATAAAACACACTTTAAGAGCTTCCTTATTGTTTATGATTCATGATCTTCCTCCATATAGCACATTTTCTGGTCTCAGTATTCATGGATACCATGGATGTCTTGCTTGAAACTTTAAGGATTTTGTGAGGCACTCAAGAAGTTTGTGTAAGTATATTTATTGTGGAAATTGTGCTTACCTTAAAATGGATCATCCATATTGTCGAAAAAAAACATGTTTCAATGGTCAAGAAGAGAATCGTGAAACACCATTGCTAATAATGGGTGATTACATTGTTGAGAATGGACAAAAAAGAATGTCATTTATAGTTGAAAATGATGCAATTGCTGGTAGTAGATATGATCCATGTAATGAAAGTGGTGTAAAATAGTTGTGCATATTCTATAAGTTGCCATACTTTAAGGACATAGCCATTAGGCATACTATTGACTTTATGCATACTGAGAAAAATATAGCCTATGCTATTATAGAAACTCTTTTTGGTGCTTTTGATACTATTTCATCACGTGAAGACTTTTGAGAACTAAAGATTCATAAAAATCTTTGGGTTGAAAAATATGATGATAAAAAATATAGAAAATCTAGTGCTCCTTATGTCTAGGCAAGAGAACAACGTGCACAATTCTTACAGTTGATGTCTCAGACTCACTTTCTCATTGGATGCGTAAGTATAGTACTAGAATCCAAACTTACATTAGTAGCTTAAGAGGCCTCAAGACTCATGACTATCGTGTCATAATCGAGAATATTTTACCTATTATGGTAAATATATCAAGTTTGGTAAGGGGCCAAGATTGGAAATTATAAGGTTGGGCCTAATATTAAAGAGAATGATTTTACATGTATTAGATCCTTTGAACTTTGATAGTTTGAGGGAGGAGGTTGTTGAAGTCCTTTGTCTATTGGAATGAGAATTTCCACCAATAATCTTTAGTATTTCTATGCATCTTTTGATACATCTAGAATATGAAATAGAGCATTGTGGCCTAATAAGAATGATATGGATGTATCCTATAGAACGATATATGAAGGTTTTGAAAAAAATTGTTGGTACTAGGCAAAAATTGGAAGGTAGCATATCTGAGGGATATTCAATGCAAGAGGCCATGGGATTTTGCATAGAATATATGAAGTAATTTAGAAATTTCAATTGATGTGTATGGGATGATGACAAAGATGAGAGAGTTGTAGGTGAAGTATTAGAAGGAAATGGATGTTGCTTCAAGCTATCACATCAAGAAAGAAGTGTGATACATGCATGTATTCTTCAAAACACATCTTCGTTCAATAAGTGGTGTAGGTAAGAAAAAATTATACAATAATTTATTTACTCAATTGCATTTACACATTTATATTATTAATCTTACTATTTGTACATTAATATTCTATGTAGAAAATATGAAGAAGAGAATCAAACTTGGATGCAACATCAACCTCAAAAGCACATACATCATGATTTGATTGGACGTGATTCTTTTTCAGAATTTGAAAATGGATTGCTTATGCAGTCAGTGATGCAAAAGAAGAAGGTAAAGATATAAAAATGGAGGAAAGTGAGATTTCACAATCTCCACATTTATGGGCTATGCATTTTAGTGGAATGTGGGCCTATGGTAGTCATTTAAGAGTGGAAGAAAAAGACAAAGGAAAGATAAATTGTGATTTTGTTGTTAGTGTTGAATTTCTTCACGAAAATGAGAAGAAATTTTATGTTGGATTCATCCAAGAAATTATTCAAGTGGATTTTGGTGAAAATAGTCCTATATTATTAAAATGTAAGTGGATCTGACCATCCACAGTACAATTTGATGAGTATGGATTTTTACATGCAAATACATTACAATTTTTATCAGAGACAGATGAGTCGTATGTTTCCCCTCTTCAAATTAACCAATCATTTCTAATTGATGATGTAAGAAGCCCAAGATGGTCATATGTCATTTAAACAGAGTCTCATTTGAAATGAAAATTCATGGAAGTTGTCGATATAATGCCTAGTGGGCAATATGTTAATTTACAAGAAACATTCGAAGAAGTGGATGAAGATGATGATGTAGTGTTTGAAGAAGAGATTTAGATTACCAATGAAGAGATTGAGATAGAGAATGTATTGCATTTCATAGATGAGGATGAGGAATAAAATCAAGTAGATGCAGACATGAGTGATCAAGATTCTAATCTTGCTGGCAATGCAGATGATTATGATGACATTTTGTCACCTTAACTAGCTTGTCACCTTAACTTGTAAGCTTGTCACCTAAACTTTGGTTATATGTATGGTGTAATTTATTATTGAATGTAATAAATATTTGAGTATAGGCATGTGATTAGTCACTGTTGTTTTACTGATACATTTTTTAATGTAATCATCATTATTCTGCGGGTACATTATATACAAAACCTGAGATGTTCACTACTGATTTGAAGTGCATTTAAAGTTAGGTTCAATCATTCTTCTAGTTTTCTTACTTTGGTTGAAATGAATTTTGTTTAGTTAGAACATAATTTCTTGTATGTCCTATATGTTTTCTAGATGCTATACTTTTCTAACTTCTATAGAGCTGTTAGATATGAAAAGAAGCAAGGAAGGTCTAAAGGTATCAAATAATGTAACAAGATACCTATGAAAGTAAACAACTCTTTAAAATCCTGGCAATAAAATGTAGTCATTTCTTTGATATTTGGATAGCTTTAGTTTGTAATACAACTTCTAGCCTCTGCATGCATTGAATATTCTTGTGTGAAGGAAACAAAAATGAACATCTATGATTTAATAATACATATAGATATCTTAACATTAGGTTTGAATGACACTGAAAAGCCCCATATAGTTCCAAAGATTTAAGAAATTATTGTATATGCTTAAATAAGATGTGTCTAGCCCCTTTACATTCATAAAGATTCATTTCCACACCCCTGTGGGAGTAGTTGTTCAATTATAAGGGCCATCAATGGTATGACGGGGTAGAAAATAAGATGTAATGATATACCACTATACTGCAGTAGTCATAAAAGATGTGTACAGGATGGCGGTGATAGGTCTCTTGAGTATAGAAGTATACCGCTACCCCACAGAAAGTAGTGAGTCTTATGTAAAATAAAAATTGTGGTATAGCAGTATGATCTCAACTTAACTATCAAAGGTTAACCCACTATCTCACAATCAACAAGACATTAAAATAACATGTGATATGACAGTGTTAAGTTATGTAACCCGCTATCCCACAATCAACAATATGTAAAGCAAAATTAAGTGTGTGGTATGGTGTTATGAAGTTATATAACCTACCACCACGCAATAAACATATTTTTAAAATTAAAAGGGACTTACGGTATCACGGTATAAGGATGTATAACTTGCTGTCCTGCAATGAACAAACTAAAAGAAGTGTGTGGTATGGTAGTATGAGAACTGTAGTCTTGTAGTAGAAAAGTGATAACATAAATAAAGCATGTGGTATAGCCGGATAGCCAAAATGAGTATATTACATGACACCACCATCTTGCAATGGTTAAGAGAAGTGATGGTGGTACTATGGTACAAGTTGGAAAAAGCATTTATGTCAACTATGATAGTAATTATTTGATTATCATGAACCATTTGATCTTCTAAGATCAGTGTCATATATTCAAAATCAAAATTGGCATAGATTATGAAATATTTTGAACGAAGTAGACATTAATGTTGAAATGAATAAGTTCAAAAGGAATTATATCTAGAATTTGACGCTATTTTTTGCAATAATTTGCAAAAGGATCATTGTGCTAGGAGCTAACAAGTTCAAGGAAGAAAATATTTCCAACTACTATATCACCATGTAAGTGCACAAACACTCTTCATAAGCAATTCTAAAGCATTTGGTCGACTACAATCTGCAATTAAGGGTTTAGAAAATTCAAAAGGAAGTAAAAATTTTACACCATGCCACCTAAGAAGAGTGAACCTATGAGTAAGAAGGAAGAATGACGGGTGAAGAAAAATCCTTTGCAACAATCTATACTAGACATTTTACTTGATTTAATAGATAGAGTATTTAAGAAAGTGTTTAGAGACATAGCTCATGGGTGTCGGGATGCAATCATTCCCATCTCTGGGTGGGATTTGTTTTGGTATTTTTATGATAAAAGAGATGGAAAAATCGCAGTGTCAAACCCTTGGACTCTAGACCTAGCCAAGCTAGTAGTCCCAAATGTCTTTATAGATGATGAATTCATTAGAGTATTGGCATAAAACTATCATCCAGGCACCAAAACTGTAAGGATCCACTGGTGGTATTAACCAAGTCTACCATTGTAAAGTGTTTCAACTTGAATAAACAAGCCCTTGCTAAAATTGACTTGCAGAAAAGTGAGGAGGAGTACAATAGGTTGAGGAAAACTTATAGGAGTGATGAACTCCCTATGCACATGAGGAAGGGTGAAAATAATAGAAGAATAACTATCTCCTCTTCCCGTATTGAGTCATTTCCTATAGAATATTTTCAAATATATTTTAAGAGAACCTATTTTTCCTTGTGTCAAATTCTTGGAATGGATGCTCAAGAGAAGATGCCAATTAGCCTAATGATGATGGAAATTTTTGAGTTCTTTGGGACCCTTTCTAGAGAGTGGGAGTTGGAGTGCATGAAAGATCTCCTTCTTGACAACCTGGGGGGAAATCTCCAAATAATTGTCCAAGTAAAAATTGTGCACCTTTTATTTATTTCAAATTAATAATGTTGGCTCTAGATGACATTGACAATTGCTCTCTTATTTTTGATGTTAACTTCTTTCATGTCACATAGGCTACCAAGGAATATTCTGAATAAGTGGGTGTAGATTCATGCATCAAATTGTTTGAATAGTTCAAGTCTTATGAAGGGCTATATTTCTTCTCAAGTGGGTGCATATTTGAGCTCTAGGTGATTTGACTTTGGATTATTACTTGTATCATTTTGTCACTGATATTTGATCTATTTGAGGAGGTAATTTTGTAGTAGCTTGGGAACCCTATACTTATATGGTAAACCATATTTTGAATGTCATTAGTAGTGAGGATCTTGACATTCACTTCAAATACATTGAAGTAGCAGCCAAAACTAGACAAATCAAGGAGGTGGAACATGTAACTAGAGATTCAAACTTCTATGATGAGGAGTATCAAAGGATGAAAGTGGCGTTAGTTGCACAAGCTAGAAATACTCATAATTTGAGGAATAGAATTGTAAATTGTGACCAAGGCAAGCCGGGTAGTATGTTCATCAAAGAGAAAAATGCGGGAAAGAAGGGAACTAAGGTTGATGGTGAAGAAGGAGAAATCAAAGCCAAGGAGAGTAAAGGAACTAAGATTTTGGGCCCTTTATAAAGAGTGGGTGTTGGAGTGCATGAAAGATCTCCTTCTTGTTAACCCAATGGGAAATCTCCAAATAATTTTCCAAGTAAAAATTGTGCACCTTTTATTTATTTCAAATTAATAATGTTGGCTCTAGATGACATTGACAATTTCTCTCTTAATTTTGATGTTAACTTCTTTTATGTCACACAACCTGCCAAGGGATATTTTGAACAACTAGGTGTAGATTCATGCATTACATTTTTTGAATAGTTCAAGTCTTATGAAGGGCTATATTTCTTCTTGGGTGCATATTTGAGCTCAAGTTGATTTGACTTTGGATTGTCACTTGTATCATTTGCCCACTAATATTCATTGATCTATTTGAGGAGGTAATTTTTTAGTAGCTTGGGAACCTTGTACTTATATGGTAAACTATATTTCAATGTCATTGGCAGTGAGGATCTCAACATTCACTTCAAATACATTGAAGCAACAACAAAAACTAGACAAATCAAGGAAGTGGAACGTGTAACCAGACAGTCAAAATTCTATGATGAGTGTCAAAGGATGATAGTGATGTTAGTTGCACAAGCTAGAAATACTCACAATTTGAGGAATAGAATTTTAAATTGTGACCAAGGAAAGCTAGGAAATATGTTCATCAAAGAGAAAAATGCAGGAAAGTGGGGAACTAAGGCTGATGGTAAAGGAGAAATCAAAGCCAAGGAGAGTAAAGGACCTAAGATTTGGGACCCTTTCTAGAGAGTGGGCATTAGAGTGCATGAAATATCACCTTCTTGTCAACCTAAGGGGAAATCTCCAAATAATTTTCTAGATAAAAATTGTGCACCTTTTATTTATTTCAAAGTAATAATTTTGGCTCTAAATGACATTGACAATTGCTCTCTTATTTTTTATGTTAACTTCTTTCATGTCACACAGGTTGCCAAAGAATATTTTGAAAATTTGGGTGTAGATTTATGCATCAATTTGTTTGAATAGTTCAAGTATGATGAAGGGCTATATTTCTTCTTCAGTGCATATTTGAACTCGAGGTGATTTGACTTTGGATTGTCACGTATCATTTTGTCATTGATATTCATTGATCTATTTGAGGAGGTAATTTTGTAGTAGCTTGGGAACCTTGTACTTATATGGTAAACTATATTTTCAATGTCATTGGAAGTGAGGATCTTGATATTCACTTCAAATAAATTGAAGTAGTAACCAAAAATAGACAAATCAATTAGGTGGAACATGTATCCAGAGATTCAAACTTCTATGATGCTGAAAAGACAAAGAAATTTCTTATGGAAGCAAGACTTCCAGATGCTCATCCATTGATAAATTTTTGTGATTGATTTGGATTTGTACTAGATCTTACCAATTACTTATATTCAAACAATTTGTTGTGATACATTGAAGGCTATGTCCAAAAGGTAGGTCCTTATATTGATCACTTCTTGTTTCCTCCATGTTTTGTGCCAGATAAAACCTTATATATCTTCAAGTTGTGGGTCACTCATTTCAGAGATATTTAGTTTCTAAAAAGGGTTCTATAAATAGACCATATTTATCATGTTACTAATAATGTCTAAAATACTGTCGTGTGTACCAAAATATTTTATGCATGCCAGGAGAAAATTATTGTTGGTACCATATCTTTTTAACAGTGGAGAACTAATATAAAATTAAAGGAAGTTCTTATTTATTGAAAAAGGGCTAATGTAACAGATATTGGATACAATATCATCCTTTATCATTTTTATTGTGTGGGTTCCCCACATGCATTTAAAGGACTAAATTGTTTACTCTTTTCTGATTGTTAATCAAGTAAATCCAAGCAATGTTCCTTTAGTTTATGATTAGCTACTTGATGATGATTGTCCCGAGGACTTCATCAAAGGTCTTATTCTTTCTATTCCTTCTCTCCTTCCTGTTTAACCACTTGTTGAAGAATGCAAGAAAACGGTAATGTATAAAATCTCCAAAGCTAATTTTCAATTTCCATAAGGTTTATATTAAGCTAACAGTTATTGCTTTGTCTTTGTTTATTCCAGGAATTGGGTATGATTGTTGACACAATTTTTAGAGCATCCTGTGAGTGTAGTCAGGATGTGCATATGATCCTTAGGCTTCATGTATGGGATGAGATATAGGACCCTTGGACTTCATTTTTCAAGTAGTTATTTCATGTTTTGGTGCTATATAAGAAAAAAATAAAGCATTGTAACTCAATTTTCTCAGTCACAGCACTGAGAAACACACTTTGTAACACATTTTTCAAATCAAAGACACATATTTTTAAGTCTTGTATCTACTATAAGAACACATTTTCTCAATAAAATTTTAGTTATTTTCCTTCTTAATAGTTGTTTCATTATGTGTAAATGAATGAGTGATTATGTTTTTCTATGTTTTATGTTTAAGCCTCAAAAGAATTGTCTCATTTCCAACACTTTTAGGAAGAAATTAGTGTTCAAAAACAATTAAATAGACTACCAATTGATAGAAATTAGTAAATAAATATGACTAAATCAATGAATAAAAATATACTACCAAATTGATCAATCAAAACAACCAATAAATGACTAAAAATGGTTTAGTCATAAATTTGGTCGCACTATAAATGACTAGAAATAAACTACTAATGGTCACATGACCAAGCTCAGTGAATAAATATGACTAAATATATGACTAAATAAATGACTAAATATACTACCAAATTGATCAATCAAAACAACCAAATAAATGACTAAAAATGTTTTAGTCATAAATTTGGTCGCGTTATAAATGACTGACAATAAACTACTATTGGTCATGTTGAGAAAAAGGTGTCTCAAATTTACTAGTTAAGGCTCTTCACTTACCAAATTCCATGGTAAAAGACTTAGAAGTTTTATAGGTAATTGAAAATCGGTCTTTAGAATTATCGCTTATCGAATGTAGTTGAAAAAGACTTAGAAATTTTGAAGGGTTTTGGTAATCAAACTTTGGAGTTCCATCATATTCTTTACTTGGGAATTTTGGGTATTGAGAAACCCTGAACCTTGGCCCATGAAAGGACTTCATTCTTTGATGTTCGGATGTATGGTTATTGGTCTACTTGCTTGAACTCTAAGTAGTATGGAGTATTCAAGATCCTTGATCCACGAAAATTGATAGATAGTTCGATGAATGAGGCTTGGAGTAGTGTGGGATATCCTGTTGTTTTGCAATAGTTTGTGAGGAGGCGTGTGGTAGTGTGGGAGGAGTAATAACTTGCAACCCTGCGATAGTTAGGTGAGGGGGTTTGCGGTATGGTGGTAGGCTATAGTATAGCGATAACTACAACCCCGCGATAGTCACATGAGGGGGTCTACAATATGGCAGTAGGCTATGATATAGCAATAACCTGCAACCCCACGACGGTTAATTGAAGATGACTGTGGTATCATGGGGCATGGCGGTAAAAGGTAAATTGATGAAGGTTAAGTGCAATACCATGACTGTTCAAGTTGGTCTTGGCAATATTATGGTAAAGATAGTTAAGTTTGTTTGTGACTGTTTGGTGGTTGGTATGGAAGTTGGAATGATGGTTTTCTTGTAACACTTGAGAAGTATGTATGCAATATTGTAGTGCATTGGAAGAGAGTTGCATGGTCAGAGTGAATGTAACGAAGTGTTTCCGAGTTCATTTTGGAAAAGCACCTGAAAGTGCATAGCTCTAAACTTGTATGTAATATTTATTTTACTGTAATACAAGATATCGCTGCATTGGTGTGTGGGTTTTTTCTTGAAATGGCTTTCCCATGTGAATACTATGTTGATGTTTAATTTTTTATTCGTGTTTTTTAAAATGTGTGTCTTAAATGAACTATAATTGGAAAGTTTTAAATGGTTTATTTGCTTCTCTCTCCTAAAGATTAGCATTAGGAAGGCATATTTTGTACTCTAATTTCCTTTCATTTGGTATCAGAGCTTGGCCAACTTTTTTTACCTTGTAGGTAAGACAATTTTTTTGTGTTGATCTTGTTTAGTGGGAGTTTTGTAGAGAAATCTAGTTTATAACTTATTGCATATTTAAGATGGTGAGCACATCCGGAAGAATAGAGATTGAGAAGTTCAATGGTGGAAATTTTTAATTGTGGAAACTAAAAATGGAAGACTTTCTTGCAGACTAAGAGTTATGGGATTTAGTTTCCTCTAACAAACCATCAACAACCTCATAGAATGACTAGGATGCAATGGACCAGAAAGCCAAGGGTCTGATCAGATTGTGCTTAGTCAATTCAATTCTCTTGAACATCCATGAAGAGAATACAATAAAACTTTTGTGGAAGAAGCTTGGTGACATTTATCAAGGGAAATCTTTGGCAAATAAGTTATTTCTAAGGAAGAAGTTGTATTCTTTGAAGATGGAGGAAGGATCATCTATTACAAATCATTTGAATGTGTTTAATATGATTGTTGCTCAGTTGGAATCTATGGACGTGAAAATAGATGATGAGGATCATTGAATGCTCATGTTATGTTATTTTCCTGACACATGGGATCACTTGGTGATGGCTATTGGGAGTACAACAACCACTTTCAAGATGGAAGAAGTGGTTGCTTAGTTGTTGTCAGAAGAAATGCAGAGGAAATCTTCTGAGATGGCCAAGGAAGCTATTGTTGTTTGAGGTAGATCAAAGGAGAAAGACAAGAAGTCTAAATCCAAGTCAGAGGGGAGATCAAAGTCTCCTGGTAAAAATTCCAAGTTGAAATGTTGGAATTGTGGGCAAACTGGACACATCCAGAAAGATTATAAAGAGGAGAAGAAGAAGAAAAAGAAAAATAGTTCTTCTAAAAATGAAACTTCTTAGAGCGATGTAGATGCCTTCATAGCAGCCTTGGTGATTTAGACATCAAAAGATGTTTGGATGATTGAATCAAGTGTGCCCTTTCACATGACCTCTTGTAGGGGTTGGTTCTCAAAGTACCAAGGTATGTTGGTGGAAAGGGGTATCTGGCTGATGATTCTCACCTAGAAATTGTTGGTTGTGGAAGAGTTGGGATTTAGTTTCCTAATGGAAGGATAAAGGGAATCGATAATGTGATGCATATACCAAGTCTGGATTGAAATTTACTTTCTATAAATAAGCTTAATGATGTTGGTGTGCAAGTCTCTTTCCCAAATGGTGTCTGTAGAATGACTAGAGGCTCTATGGTGCTAGCTAAGGGTGCATGAATTGGAACTTTGTATAAGTTGGATGCATGTGTAGTACAATGTAATAGTGCTTCTACAAATTCAAGTATAAGTTTGATCATGTAGAGAAAGGAGGTGTTGTTCCTGAGGGTGCAAACTCTTTGGAGATGAAGCTCCTAGCAGAGAAAACAATGTTGTGGCATCAGAGGCTCGACCACATTGGTGAAAAAGGATTAAAGGCCTTGAAAAAGAAAATCCTGGTTGAAGGGTTTGATGATTGTAATTGTTTGTTTAATTTTTGCGAACATTGCATATATGGAAAGCAACACCATGTTTCATTTTATTCTAGTCCTCATAAATTTTCTGGTATTCTAGATTATATTCATGTTGATGTGTTTAGCCCAGTTAATGTTCCTTCACTTTCAAAATCTATGTATTTTGTTTTGTTCATAGATGATTATTTGAGAAGGATATTTATTTATTTTCTTAGAAGTAGAACTGAAGTTTTCAGTGGGTTTAAGGAATTTAAAACCTTGGTTGAAAATCAAACTGGTAGAAAGATTAAGTGTGAGGATGGATAATGGTGGTGAGTTTTGTTCAACAAATTTTGATAAGTTTTACAAGGACCATGGAATTAAAAGGCATAAAAAACTCCTTACACTCCATAGTAAAATGGAGTTGTAGAAAAGATGAATAGAACGTTGATGGGAAAGGTGAGAAGTGTGCTGAGTAGTGTTGGTTTGGAACAAAAGTTCTAGGCTAAGGTTGTAGCTACAACATATTATTTAATTAAAAAATCTCCCACTTTGGTGCTCATGGACAAGACACCTATAGAAGCATGGTCTGGTAAGAATCCCTTATTGAGACACATTAGAGTCTTTGGTTGTGAAGCATATGCATATGTGCCTAGTGAAAAAAGATCTAAACTGTAGAATAAGGCTATAAAGTGTATCTTCATCAGTTATAGAATTGGTGTGAAAGGGTACAAGCTTTGGAACCTAGTTACAAAGAAGGTGTGGTATATTAGAAGTGTGATCTTCCATGATCTGAAACCTTCTACAGTTGATCTACAACTAGAGGTGAGAGAATAAAGAAAGGAAATAGTTGAAGTTCCTCTTACACCCAATAAAGATGAACTATGTACTCCTTGTGGAAATGTTAATGAGGGGAGCTCAAGTAGCTTTGAAAGTTCTAAACAAGATGAAGAACCTCAACCTCAACTTGTGAGGAGGTCTATGCATGCTAGGCAACAACTTGAAAGGTTTGGATATTCTATGTTAGATTTCGGTTGTGCCTTTGCTTTGATTGCTAACACTAATGAGCCTAGGAATGTTAGAGAGGCTATGGGTATGTCTGATGCAGATTCCTAGTTGGGATCCATGAACGAAGAAATCACATCATTGAAGAATAATGATACATGGGATCTAGTACCTTTTCTAGAAGGACGAAAGCAAGTTGGATGTAAATGGGTGTTTAATAAAAAGATAGGTCTTGATAGTAGGGTTGAGAAGCATAAAGCAAGGTTGGTCATGAAATGATATTCCCAGGTGGAGGGAATTGATTATGGGGAAATATTTTCTCTTGTAGAAAAGCCGACATCCTTTCAATTCTTATCATCACTTGTAGCTGTGTATGATTTAGAAATCAAGCAGATGGATGTGAAGACATTGTTTCTTCAAGGTGATTTTAAGGAATACATTTATATGTCCTAGCCAGAGCATTTCATTGAGAAAGGTAAAAAGAACTTGGTATGTAAGTTAAAGAAATATTTGTATGGTCTCAAGTAGTCTCCTAGAATGTGGTACAAAAAGTTTGATACCTATGTGTTGACTTTGGGATTTGTGAGATCAAAGTCTGACCATTGTATTTATTTTAAGATTGAAAATGGTCATCTTCTTATTATTGCCCAATATGTGGATGACATGTTGTTCATTGGGAATGTAAGGGTATGATTTCTAAATTGAAGTCTCAATTGTTAGCACAGTTTGAAATGAAGGATCTAGGTTTAGGTAGGTATATTTTGGGGATGGAAATCAGAAGGGATAGAGCAAATAGAAAGCTTTGGCTTAGCCAGAGAAAATACATGAACTCTATCCTAGAGAGATTCAATATGATAGATTGCAAATAGTTAGTGGTCTTGTGTTGCAGGGAACAAAGCTTTCTGTGAAAGATTGTCCAAAATCTCCTACTGAGATGGAGGACTTGAATGAGGTACCTTATGCAAGTGTTGTTGGCAGTTTAATGTATGCAATGGTCTATACTAGGCCAAACATTTCCCAAGTAGTGGGAGTTCTTAGTTGATTTATTGCTAATCTAGGAAAAACACATTGGAACACTATGAAAAGAGCTTCAAATATTTTAAGGGTACTTCAGAGTATGCCTTATGCTATCATGGTTATTCTACTGAATCTCTGCATTCAATAAGCATTCGTGGATATGTGGATTTTGATTGGGCAGGTGATATTGATAGCAAAAGATCCACTAGTGGATATGTTTTCACATTGTTTAGTGGTGCAATAAGTTGGATGAGCAAGCGACAAGTTGTAGTCACTTTGTCCACTACTAAAGCAAAGTACATGGAAGTAACTCATGCTTGTAAGGAAGCCATTTGTCTTAGAAGACTGTGTTTGGATGTTGTTTTGATGAAAGAAAAATTACTATCAACTGTGATAGCTAGAGTGCCATATGTTTGGTGCAGAATCCAACTTTCCATGTAAGAAAAAAACACATTGACATGTAGTGCCATTTTGTTCATGATATGGTGGAAGATGGAAAGGTTATCTTGGAAAAGGTTGAAACTTTGGTGAATGTTGTTGATGCACTGACAAAGCTAGTGAGCATAGAGAAGTTCAGATGGTGTGCCAATCCGATGGGCCTTGAGGCCTAGGGTGATACAGTGACTTCAAGCATTGATTGGGAGCCAGTAAGTTCTTCATCAAGTGGGAGAATGTTGAGAAAAAGGCATCTCAAACTTACCAGTTAAGGCTCTTTGCTTACTAAATTCCATGGTAAAATATTTAGAAGTTTTGTAGGTAATCAGGCATTGGTCTTTGGACTTATCGCTTACCAGATGCAGTTGAAAAATAATTAGAAAATTTGAAGGGTTTCAGAAATTGAACTTTGGAGTTCCATCGTATTCTTTACTTTGGAATTTTGTGGTATTAGGGTATGTGCAAGATCATGATGGGCCAAAAAGTGGAAATATGATGGGTATGTGGTTGGCGACCATTCTTTTACCCAAAATTGATGAAATGAAAAGGGTTTTTAAAGGAGATTCTTAGCTTTCCATTGATATAAATTATGCTTTACTTTGAATTTAAAAAGTAATTATTATTCATTTTCTATTCAAATTATGACTAAAGTCCTGATTGATAGGCCGACTGAAAAAAATCTATAGATTTCAAATAGTATCACATTTTTTGAATCCAAAACATGTGTCACATTCTATGATTCACATACTATAGGATTAAAAAAAAGAAAAAATGAATTTCATGAAGTTTTGACCAAGTTAAGGTGGTCAGACATACGAGTTTTTATATTTTTTAAAAAGTTGTAATAAAAACTTCATAATTAATTATTTAATTGGAAAAAAAATACAAAAAAATATGCATCACATCGGGCATGAGTCCTCTACTTATATCTAAAACATTATAAAAAAATATTATCATTTTATTGTGGCTAGGGTGGTCAGACAACACCTACTTCTTATTTTTTTCCTGAAATTTAAGTACCATTGCACTGAAATTTCAAAATTTCACCAAATAGATTTTTTTAAAACAAACCTAGTAGTTCAAAAACTACATTAAATTTGCTATAGATTCTATTCTTACATATTTTTGAAATAATATAGATAACTTATTCAAATTTTTATTTCAAGTTTCCTAACTCTAATTTTTCTAATTTTTTTGCCACTTAAGGGCCTATTTTTTCCATGATGATCCTGCACATACCCATCAGGTATTGAGAAACCCTGAACCCTAGCCCATGAAACGACACCATTCTTTGTTGTTCAAAGGTATGGTTGTTGATCTACTTGCTTGAGCTCTAAGCAGTATGGAGTATGCAGGATCCCTAATCCCCGACAGCCGATAGACAGTCTAATGAATGAGGCTTGTGATAGTGCGGGATATCTTTCCATCTCGCAACATTTCATGAGGAGGTGTGTGGTAGTGCAGGAGGAGTTGTAACTCGCAACCCCAAAATAGTTAGGCGAGGGGTTCTACGATATGGCAGTAGGCTATGATATAGCAGTAACTACAACCTCGCGACAATCACATGAGGGGGTCTACGGTATGGCGGTAGGCTGCAATATAGCAGTAACTTGCAACACTATGATGGTCAGTTGGAGACGACTATGGTATAGTGGTATCATGTGACATGGCTATAACTAGAAAAGTGATGAGGGTTAAGCTCAATACTATGATTGTTCAAGTTGGTCCTCGTAGTATTGTAGTAAATATGCTTAAGTTTGTTTGTGACTATTCAGTGGTTGGTATGGAAGTTGGAACGATGTTTTTCCTGTAATGCTTGAGAAGTATGTATGCAATGTTGTAGCACATTGGAAGAGAGTTGCATGATTAGAGTGAATGTAATGAAGGTTTTCCAAGTTCATTCTAAAAAAGCATCTAAAAGACCATAGCTCTGAACTTGCATGTAATATTTTTTTTACTGTAATACAAGAGATCTCTGCTTTGGTGTGTGGCTTTTTTCCTGAAAGGGTTTTCCCATGTAAATTCTATGTTGATGTTTTATTGTCTATTCGTGTTTTTAATATGTGTGTCTTAAATGAACTATAATTGCAAAGTTTTAAATAGTTTATTTGCTTCTCTCTCCTGAAGATTAGCATTAGGAAGGAATATTCCACACTCTTCTTTCCTTTTAGGTCACGTGATCAAGTTTAGTCATTTATATGTAATTTTTAGTAGTTTTTTTAGTCATTTATTGTTGTTTTTCTACTAGTGTATTTGGTATTATTAAATTAGATATTCTAGCTCTATACAAATCAATGCGATCAACTTTAAGCCCAACTAGAGGCTTGAGTTTCTATAAGAATAAAAAGAGCTTATCATTTCTTGACAAGAAAATTGGGGCAATGAACTCCTATTTTCTACATGAGAGGATGTCCTAGCACCATATCTCTCTTACTTAATTCAAGATGATAATTGAAATTTATTGGATTAATTAAGAAATAACTTCATAATTAATTAATTATTAGGTCCCTTATTACTTTATTCACTTAAGCTAAACTTAGGATTTATGCATTAAGTTGTCTCATTGCATTAGATAATGATAGTTGTCACAATCTAATGAAATCCTCATCTAGAGTTTGCAATTTTTCTTTTATAAGAATTCATTTGTACTTTGTAACAGTCCAAGTAATCATTCAATATAATTATAGGTTAATTTCAATATCAGATGCTTGTGTGGTTCAATTATTCTCACTTGGTTGCATAGAAAATTAGTTACTTTGATCTCTCATTTGTGATAGGAATTTTAGTTGGAGGTGATTTTTGAGAGCTGTGTGGTTCACTATCAAATCCAACATGGTATCAGAGCACTAGATCTTTGACTTCCTATCCAAATTTTGAGAGATCTATCCTTAAGGGAAAAATTGGCTCATCCTATAGTGAAACGAGCATAATCATTGAGTCTAGAATGACTAAAAACCTAAGGAACGCTTGTCAAATTGCTCAAATTTGAGTAGTTGCAAAAAAGGAAAAAAAAATTATAGCACCAAGGATCTTGCACAATATTGCATATGGTCGTACAGTGTCATATGCATCTTGACCGCCATTATTACATAGTATAGTTTCTTTAGAAATTTAGCTTTAAAAAAATTATTACTTGCAACAAAATAAAATCAATAGCTTATTGAAATTTTAAAAAAAAAAAATTCAAAAATCAAAAAGAAAAATACCAATTTTTTTTAAGAAAATCTACCAGTGCACATGATCAAAGACATACATGTTGTGGGGCTCACTTGGTGACTCCCAAAGCCACCATCTGGTGGCCTTAAACTAGTCATGGTGGTCTTAAAAGCTCATTGATGAAACCTTAGAGCCACCTGGTGGGAATAAATGTTGAACGACAATGAATCTAATAGCCTACCTAAAGAATCTTGACAATGAAACTTATTTTTTCCTACAGCCCCACAAAGTGGAATGTTCCACAAGATCTCAATGCACACATAGCATATTTTGATACTTGTGAAGTATATTCCATCAACGACATTTTTTTCCAACCATTGAATTTTTTTTTGGAAATAGAGCATATTATACAATATTTGCTAATACTAGCACTGTTTGAATGCAACTCAACCCCTCTCCTAGCCCCTATTTCCTATAAAGGAGCTATTTTTTTCATTTTGGCATAACTTGGGCATACAATGTCAAAATTGAGCAAATGAGATATCATCAAAAATCTAGTTCCAAGCACTTTCTAGTGGTGTGGGCCTCATCATTAGACTTTTTATTGGTTCATTTTATTCTCAAACAAATTTATATCATCATTTTTTTGTATCAAAGCTCATAAATTTTCAATTGTATCTCTAAATTATGTGATTTCAATGGCGTTGGAAAGGTATTTTAGAGATCTTTAGACCCATTCACACACTTTTTCTAGGTACATTTTTTTTATTTCACGTTTATGTCAATGGTGCAGTCAAGGTAGGAGGGTCCGATGAAGGACAGTCCAGCCTTGCAGCCTTAAACAACGAACATCGTGATCATCAAGAATGCAATGGAAACTCATAGCTAATCAATAGAAAGATAAAAGATATTGAAGGACACATGAAATTAGATATATCCTAGGAAACCCTCAAAGGGAAAAAAAACCTAGCCTTCAAAGCTCATTCATATTATAATCTCAAAACTCAACACTGTGCCTCTAGGGCTTTACAAATGTTAGGTCACATCCCAAGGATTACATAATATTCATACAATAACATTCATCCATGGACTCTTTCTTATACTTCTCAATTCTCTGATTTGTAACTTCTAATAAAAAAAACTCATCACCTTGCTTCATAACTTCATGCTATCGATCACGTGCCCTCTGCCCCTCATTAGAAAAAATCCTAATTCTCTCATTTATATCCTCCACAAGCCTTCATAGCTGTTGTCACATGAAATTGCATCTTGCTGAGCAAGAAGCTCATCACTCTAATGAAATAATGGAAATGACCTTGAGGTTGTGGGACCTTTACGTGAATGGGGTTGAATCTCTAGAGAAGGTCAACTTCCTTTTTCAATCCTAGTGGAATGTGTTGGTCCAACCCAACACATGAAATCCTACCACTAACAGCTCATGAGGAAAAGGGGAGAACAACATGAAAATGAGAGGGAGGTGATACACCAAAATATAAAGGTTATTTCTTCCTGGCCAATATTACACAACACATCATTGAAGAGGGGAAAAGGGACTTTCACAAATCTTTGTTTGGTCAATTTTTCAGAGGCATACATGAAAGCTAGGGTTTGACAAGGCGCTAGAAGGAAAGAGGATTTCACAACCAGAAATTGCAAACCACTTAATCACAAACATACATGCATGAAAATACAATAAACACTCATATATGAAGGTAATGGCTTACTCAAACACCAAAGAGCTAAGAAGAGGAAAACTTGAACAATTCCATTAATGTGGAGGCAAAAATCCAATCTTTACAATGACAGAGATGCAAAATGTAAGTCTACAAAAGAAAAACCCCAAGGGAGCCAGAGAAAGAATAACCTTAAAAATAAATATATTTTCTTCCTTAATAGGTCAAGCATAACTTAGAAGAACAAACCAAACCCTAACCCTAACTAGGGTTAACAATGAAGTCTATGTGTGCAAAGAATGGAGCCCTCCGTGAAAATCATGACCTAGGGCATAGATCCACCAAGAAGTCAACAAAGAGTAATAAATTGTCATGGGCGCCCATGAAATCCAATTTTGGAAGGTAAGGGATGCCATAAATGTCATCCTTGAAGCTCAAGAATCAAATCTGGGTGCTAAAGTGTCAAATTGAGCCTAAAAAATGTCACCTAGAAAATATGCCAAACATAGGAAGGTCGAGGCATTAGGCCTAAAACAAGGCCTTTACAAGATTTAAAAAATGGTCTGAAGCCCCAAAAATGTGTCTTTGTCGGGCGTTGGGCATCATATGTCAGACCTATTGCTTACCAAATTCCAAAGGAAGGAGAAGAAAAGCACAAAGAAGAGAAGAGACGTCGAGTGTTGGAATTTGGACTGTCGGAGGTCGGAGATTGGGAAGATGAGATACCTCTTACTGATGAAGGGTAAGAGGTAAAGGGGAAGGCCGAAGGACAAAACCAGAAACCTTGACACTTAGTCATATTTTGGAGTTAAGGCATCATTGAGAAATAAAATGGAAGGAGAAGGAAGAAAACAAAAAGCTTGAAGAAGACTATGGAGGTTGGACCTCAGACCATCGAAGGTCGGAGGTCAGACTTAAGCTTTACCTCTTTCCTAGAGAAGGTAAGAGGTAAGAGGTAAGGGTGAAGTGAGAAATCCAAAGGTTGATACAAGAAAGGCGTAAAGGAAGAGGAAATGGAAGAGGGAAGAGGGAGGAGAAGGGTAAAAATGGAAGAGGAGCGGGATGGTAAGGAGTAAAGGGTAAGGTTGAAGGTTGAAACCTGAAACTCTTAGAAGAAAAAAAGGGGAAGTAAGGGAGTGATGGAAAAATGAAGAATGCATGCAAGGTAAGCAAGTAAGAGACAACTTGAAAACTTGAAATTCTAGGACTTAGCAAAATTTAAGAAACCTCCAATAAAAAATCATTCAAGATGGCCCATGGGGAATCTCTCAAATCAGATATCAATGATGGGTCATCTAAGGGGGGCATGAAATGACAACATTAATGGTGACTTCTAGGGGATGATCACCTGCTAATCATGGGATCCATAGGCCTTATCAGTCGATTGGGAATAGAGTCACGAGGGTAAAACTTCAATAGCTAGGCCTCTTCAAAGAAAAAAAACATCTGTAGTTGCACTTGGTGAAAAGCATGGAAAGTAGGAACATACATTCCCTTAAGGAGAATGTAGGGTGTGCAAACACACTGCATGGAAAGAAAATATTTGCAATATGTACAATAAACTAATAGAAAGGAAATAATGGAAGCTTGCCTCTATCAAAGATGAACCTTTTGAAGGAGTTGATCTCCCTCAAACCATAGTTGTAGACCTCACCCAGCTGCAACCATTGAAAAATGCTGCCAACATGCATGTGAATGCACAAAATTCTTGCAAGGTGAAGGATCACTTCATTATAAATTTTTCCATTGCAAGGTAGCCATATGATGCAAGTGTTAGAATCATCTAACATTGGTGTCTCAGCTGGACATACAATAGCAGGGGTGAAACACTTTGAAGGCAAGTTAGCACCCAAGAACAACCCTTATGTAAGAGGATGAAAACTCTCATCACAAAAGGATAGGCCAATACTCTCACTGTTGACCCCTTCATTGCATGAATTGAAACAAAAAGAAAAATCTTTCAGCTCACATGGTGATGCAAAATATGTCAAATATGATTTTTTATTTGCACAAGAAAGACCTTCCTCATGCACCTCAAAAGAGAATTTTTGAATCTCGGACATACAAACAAATTAAGCAATGAGAGCATCACTCTCCAAAAAAATGTGAGGCTGCTCAATGGTGGATTTTTAAGTGTGTTGGCTCCATGTGAATCATTCTAACTCAGTCACATTATCCCTAATTCCAAAGGTCACATCTTCATCTTGAATGAAGACCTCATATTCAACATTGCTACATTCAGGGATAACAAAAAACCAAAAAACATCATAATTACTTGTATTGATGCACACTTCATCAACACATACCTTGGATTTGTGAGACACTTTGGGTGAAGAACTAAATTCTTCACATTTCCTCTTGGTTTAAATTCTTTCTTGGCCACTAGCTACAACAAAATCAAACTCTTGGCATGTAATGGTTTCCACGTCCTCTACTGCCACTTCACTCTTATGCTACTTCCCACAAAGCGCCTCTTCTGGGGGTGATGATTTAATGTTTAAACCTAAAAAAAAAAAATTTATAACATCCCAAGAGAGGCCCTCCAACTCAAAATTGTAGAAATCAATAGATTTTGGATCTTCATCCACAATAATAGGGGCTAAACATGTTTGTTGTTGTTTCTCCAAAACCTTGGAGTTGTCTTCAACCATCAAACCCAAACCTAGTTGTTCAGAGGCTTCAACTAATGTAGGTGTAGTTGATCTATCCTCCTCATATTCAATAAAACAAGGAACGACATCAAATGAAAGGACTGATTCCTCTATTGCATCAATTTTTTCAACCTTTTTAATGCCTTGTTGCAACACTATTTCATCTTCATTATTTTCTTGCAACAAACCAAGACATGCATTATTTTGAGCACGTGAAGGCTCCACAACAACAACCTCTTCACTCCTAGCCCAAAATTGCTCCTTCCTTTGTTTTTTTGACCAATTAGGATCATACCATGGGTCCACCTTTAAAGAGTGAAATAAGAAAAGAGGGACCAAAACGGTCGAAAGGGCATTGGAACTCTTGTTGAATATTTAGAAGGGGTTTCTCAATAGGAGTAAAAGGTTAAGCCTTCTCAAGGATAGGTTCTTATGAGGAATTGAGGCTCAAAAAACTGAGGATCTCCAACATAGTAGATCTACGTGATGGAAGAAGAGGTTGAATGGGAGTTTCAAGGAGCTGATTAGGATTCTTGAAACTAATTTTTTTGTGCTTGCATCTCTCTTGCACAATAGGTTGTTCTAAAACAAAAAGAGGGATAGTGGGTACTTCAAGGGGCTTGCTAAAATTATTGAAACTTGGGAATTTATGCTTTCTTACCTCCTCCTTAGCAGGATGTTTTAGAATAAATGGAGGTGCTTGTTTGAAACTAGGCACACAAGGGGCTACCTGAGTCTTGGGAACTTGTGCTAGAGCAAGGGTAAGTCTGGTTTTTTCTTTCCTAGCAACAACGTCATTCATTGTATACTCTTCTTGTTGCTTTCTTTGTGCCTCCAACTGCTGCTCATACCTCCATTAAGCTTCTAATTCTTTCTGCTAATGGTGAGTTTTGTGGACAAGCTCATCATGATGTGGGAAATAACCTTCTTGTTGCCCTTGATAGGCTTGATTTTACCACTCTCTTTGTTGTAGATCAAATGCTTGTTGCTTCTCCTTAAGCTCAATAATTTTGTTAAAGAGATCCTTCACCATGGACATGAGTTCACTCTCATTTTGAGGCTGAAATGAAGAATAAGGACTATCATGGGGTCACTAATATCAATGTGTAGGCATCCAGGATGTTTGAGCAGGGTGGGATGGGTGCTATGCATTTTGTGAATATTGAGAACCCACAATAGTAGGTTTCTTTGGAATGAAATGGGAGGTATAACTAGCTTGATATGACTAATTAGGAGGTGCAAAGTTGGCATTGTCATGGAATGGGGAAGTATACATATGGTTTCCATTAAAATTAGACATTTTAATGCATAGGAAACACCTTGAAATTTACAAAATAAGAGTAGAGACTACCCAACCACATATTTTGGGTGCATACCAATGGAGTCACCCAAATATGTTGCAAAGTCACCAAATGCTTGTAGAACTGCCTCCAAAGGCTAAAATATTGAAGAGCGCACCAACTCCTCAATAGGATGAAATGGAACTAGTATTGCTTGAACCAATAGATGTGCAAGGACTCACCATGGTTTATGATGATATGCCTCAAAAGGAAAAATGCATTGAAAAAACACTAGATTCTTCAAGAAAAAGTAGTCCCACTGGGCATACCAAAAACTATTGTCACATGAAATTGCACCTTGTTGAGCATGAAGCTTAGCATTCCAATGACACAATGGAAACGACCTCAAGGTTGTGGGACCTTTAAGCGAATGAGTTCAAATCTCCAGAGAAGGTCGACTTCCTTTTTCAATCCCAGTGCAATGTGTTGGTCTAACCAAACACATGAAATCCTACCACTAACAACTCATGAGGAAAAGGGGAGAAGGAAAACATGAAAATGAGAAGGAGGTGATACACCAAAATAGAAATTCCGCTTCTTCTTGACCAAGATTGCACAACACATCATTGAAGAGGGGAAAGGGGGCTTTCACAAATTTCTATTTGGTTGATTTTTAGAGGCATAGATGAAGGCTAGGGTTTGACAAGGCGCTAGAAGGAAAGAGGGTTTCACAACCAACAATTGTAAACCATTTAATTACATACATGCATGAAAATACAATAAACACTCAAATATGAATGCAATGACTTACACAAACACCAAAGAGATGAGAAGAGGAAAAATTGAACGATTCCATTAATGTGGAGGCAAAAAGCCAATCTTTACGATGGTAGAGATGCAAAATGAAAGTTTGAAAAAGAAAAACCCCAAGGGAGCCAGAGGAAGAAGAACCTTAAAAATGAATACATTTTTTTCCTTTATAGATCAAGTATAAATTAGAAGAACAAATCAAACCCTAACTTGAACCAGGGTTAAGAATGAAGTTTTTTCATGCAAAGAATGGAGCCCTTCGTGAAATCGTGAACTAGGGCATAGATCTGCCAAGAAGTCAACAAAGAGAAATAGATGGGCATGGGTGCCCATGAAAGAAAACTACAGAAGGTAAGGGATGCCATAAATGTCATCCTTGAAGCTCAAGAATAAGATTTGGGTGCTCAAGTGTCAAATTGAGCCTCAAAAATGTCACCCAAAAAACACACCAAACATAGGAAGGTCAGGGCATCGGGCTTGAAAAGAAAGCCTTTACAAGCCTAAAAAAAATTGTCTGAAGCCCCAAAAATGTGTCTTTGTCAAGTTTCAGGTGGTCAAGCATCAGATGGTCAAGTTTCAAACATCAAACCTACTGCTTACCAAATCCAATGAAAGGAGGAGAAAATCATGAAGAAGAGAAGAGACATCAGGTGTCAGACTTTGGAATATCGAAGGTCAAAGGTCAGGAGGATGAGATACCTCTTACCGATGAAGGGTAAGAGGTAAAGGGGAAGGTTGAAGGCCAAAACCTGAAACCCTGACACTTAGTCAAATTTTGGAGTTAAGGCATCATTGAGAAAGAAAATGGAAGGAGAAAGAAGAAAATGAAAGGCTTGAAGAAGACTTCAAGATTAGACCTCAGCCATCAGAGATCGGAGATTGGAACTAAGCCTTACCTCTTTCCTAAAGAAGGTAAGAGGTAAGAGGTAAGGAAAAAGTGCGAAGGTCGAAGGCCAATATAAGAAAGGTATAAATGAAGAGGAAATGGAAGAGGGAAGAGGGAGGACTGAAGACCAAAGGAAAAAAGGAGAAGGGTAAAAATGGAAGAGGAGCCAGATGGTAAGGAGTAAAGGGTAAGGCCAAAGGCCGAAACCAAAAACTCTTAGAAGAAAAAAAGTGGAAGGAAGGGAGCGATGGAAAAATGAAGAAGGCATGCAAGGTAAGCAAGTAAGAGACAGCCCGAAAACCTAAAATTTTGGGACAACAAAATTTAGGAAACCTCCAAGAAAGAATCATGAAAGATGGCCCATGGGGAATCTCTCAGATCGGATATCAGTGATGGGTCATCTAAGCCCGAGGCATGAAATGATAACAATAAAATTATCAAGTCAGACTCATCGCAACAACTAGTAAAGTAATGTGTAGACCCAGGTAGGTTGGGCCTAAACATAAGGCATTGCTCCACTGATGCATAGAACTTCATGTGGATCTCCATGAAGGTTGGCTAGGTCCTCAACTTCCTTGAATAATGTTCCTTTTAGCTCCACAAGACAAAATTTCTTCGCAAACCAATTAGACTCTACTAAACACTATCGACTCAACTTTGTGAAAATAGATGAAAGGATGTAAACTTCTGATAGCGATATCTCTCTGTAAATTAACCCAAATTATCTAAATTTTGGATATATTGTAGTTGATGATTTCTAGAAACTAAATCTAGCTTCACAAGCTCTAATATTGTAATGTGGAAAAATGTGTTAATCTCTAATGTCGCTCCCTCTGGAACTCTACAACTTAATGTTAACTATCTTAATTTGTTTGAATTCTTCTAGATGCTCCTACATCAAACTCTCGAGGTTATTTGAAAAGTGATCCTCTTCACTTTGGTCTATATTATGCCAAAATTAATGTGGTCCTTTAGGATAGGTTCAACGATCTATTTTTAGGTACTTTCAACTACCTCAAGGTTGGCGATCTATTCATGTTCACCCTACAAAACAACCTCAAGTTCTTCTAAGTGAAGTGATCTACTTGCAAGCCTTGCACTACCTCAATGATCAGTGGTCTGAGCAAGTATTCTCTACAAGTTACCTCAAATTCTTCATCTTGTAATGGTCTAGGTTTGGTGGTCTATCTACAAAGTTGCAAATTCCTCACAGTCGATAGTCTATTGACCACAAAAGTAGTCTACCTAAAGATAAATGTCTACTTCATCCATTAAGAATCAATCAATGCATCCTTTGGAACAATTATTTTTCTTCCTTGATATAGTCAATATAATACTGAATTCTCTACACACTTTCTAATCTCTGATTCCAGGTATGATTTCTTCCGCGCACAATAAAATTTGATGCTTTTTCTATGCATGCAATGCTCTTATACTTCTATCTATTTCTTTTACCATATTCACTTCAATCCGATACACAAAATTTCTCTTCTAGTAGAATATCATGTCCATTCTTTCTCTATGACATGAACTTGTCCACAAATTTTATCTTGCACTGAATTCTCCTTAAGATCAATGCTTCACCTTCTTTGGGTTTCTCTATTTAACTCAATGATTAAATAAGTTCCTCTTCCTCTAGATAAACTACCTCTGCATTGTTTTCTTTTGGTCCTTATGTCAAACTTAGTGGTTCAATAGGTCCTTCCTCTTCTACATAAGCTACCTTTGTATCATTAATTTTTCCTTCACCATTAGCCTTTCTAGTAACAAGTTCTTGGTGACACTCACTACTTGATTCTTTTCTCCTCCCAACTTGAAAATAGGTTCCTTTTCTAACAAATCCTCTCTCATTCCTCTAGTATCCTACATTGTGATAATAATTATGACTCATGTTATTTCTCCCTCTGTATCTTGAATTACTGTCCTTGTTCCACTCCAAATAAGTTCTTCTTTCTCTTTATCTTGATCCTTCTTTTCCTCCAACACATGAATACTTCAATCTGTAAAACCTTTTGAACATACCAGTAACATGTTTCCATTTTCATCCATCAATCCATCCATAATCCATTTGTATAGGTTTTATCCTTCTCATCTCATTCAAACACATCTTCTTAGAGTGATTCCTTAATCCACATAACTTACAAGGGTTTAGATCCCAACATAATTCCTTTTCATGTCCATGTCTCTTACAATAAGAATAATACATTCCTTCTCTTCTCAGATTTGATTTGTTTGAACTTGTAACCACATCTTTACCTCTATCATACCCAAGGCCTTCACTTCTTGGTCTCATTACTAGTTCAATAGGCTCTATAATTCCTTGATGTTGCTTTACCAATCATTTTCCTCCATATCCCATTCTTTGCATGATTTTGAAACCAATACCATCTCCAACAACTACAGGTTTAGTTACATTGTTATCTTCAATCTCACTTCCTAAAGGAGCTTCTGCAGCATCACACAAATCGTTAGTATCACAAGAAACATCACAAAGTTCAGGCTTAGATCTCAAAATTTCATTATACTTATTGCATGCTACAAGTGACTACTCCAACTGATTAACATGTTCCTTCAAGTCATATATTTCATTCTTTTGCAGGTTGTTTTCCTTTTTCAATTCTTCTAAAATTTCCTCCAGATCTCTATTCCTCTTTTCCACCTTCCCAAACAACTTGAATCCTTCTTCCAATTCTACAAAAAAAAATTTAATATACTCAAACAACTTCAATTCTACTTCCAATTCTTCATTCCTTCTTTTTACATTTTCCAATTCTTCTTCAAGGGAATCATATTTGTCTTATGTTGGCAAAACAAGGAAAGACAACTGAGAGGGGGGGTGAATCAATTGTCACAGAATGATAAACTTTTCAAACTTTACCTAAGATCTGATGAATAAGCAATTAACCATAAAAAAATAACACATCAGAGAGACAAAGAACACCAAGATTTTTTACATGGAAACCCTATTAGGGGAAAAACCACGGTGGATGTTACTCCACAAGATTATACCCTGTTAAAAGTATAATGAAATCAATAAAGGGGAATGCACATACATTCATGTGCACTACCTAGAGCTCACTGCTGAATTACAGAAGGGGCTCACTACCCAAAAATACATAATAGGATTAAAATCCAGAGGGTATGAACTAAAAAATTAGCTTCTGCACAAGCCTGATTACAGTTCCAATTAAGCACAAAAAACTCCTCTTTTCACTCTTCACACTTTTCTCTATCTTCTTCACACTCTACTTTGCAATCGAATGATATTCACACATACACACATTAGAGAACACCCAACACATGAAGCACCTTTTCCACACACTACACCGATGAAACAATCGCACATATATATCTAGATCATGAGATTTCATCAACAACTTAGTCGGCCAGGAAAATAAAACATATTTGCAATGTCGGACCAAATTTACAAATAAATTTTTTAATGTGAATCCACCAAGGTCAGAAACAACATAGTGGAGACCCAAATTAACAACTCCAACACAAAAAGACTTCAATTACTTCCTCCTCGAAGATCCACAACTCGCTACCACCAACATGTCAGCCAAGAACAAGAAAAACCGAACATACACAAGAAAAATTTCTGACCACGAGCACACCGATCAATGTGGACGTCCCATAAAGATAGAGCATGATCTAGAAACATCCAGGAGCACCAAGAAATAACAAAGAAACACCGCAAGCATCTGAGATTTCTAGATCACACAAACTTTACTTAGGAACACTGACAGAGTCCACAGAAACACTGCCAGACCACAACATGATCAAATCTATAGGCGGACCTCTGAAACTTCTGGTAGATGATCTAGATACACTCATCAGAAAACCCTTTAATCCACAACAGCTGAACTTCAACATACAAAACAAGACACCTTCATGACTTGCATAGTTCCACTAGGAACCTGGAACACTTTCTTTTACAATTTTCTCAATATCCTCGACATATACAGCCTCTGATACACCAAATGCTAATAGTGTTGACATCAATGACAACCACATATCAGCAACACATCCACAACATCCAACAATATCCCCATTTGGCATTGATGGCAACACATGATGTGAAAAATACCATCAACCCAACACACTTGCTTTCCCTTTGGTTCTGACTAATCTCCTCAATTGCTCTTTGACCCTTAAAAGGATTTTTCACATTGCACTTCTCCCCCTTTGACATCAATGGAAAAGGTAACCATACATGCTCTGAACCACATATCTACACATCTGACTACTCCCCTTGAGTAGCAGCCATAGAGACATCAATCTGGATCATAATATAGCAATGTAGCTCACAGATTGATGCAAGTAAATGCATCTCTTAGTTCTTATTAGGAGGGGTGATTACCCCTAGCATTCCTCTGAGATACTCAAAAGTATCCTTCGGTAATGGTTTAGTAAAGATGTCTACAATCTACTCTTTTGTAGGCACATACTCCAATCTGACTTCTTTCTCATTCACTTTCTCCCTTAAGAAGTGAAACTTGATTGATATATGTTTAGTCTTAGAGTGAAGTACTAGATTCTTTGAAATATTTATTGCACTTGAATTGTCATAGTATATGGCAATAGGTTCTTCATATACCAACCCAATATCTTTCAACATTTGTTTCATCCATATTACTTGAGTACAATTGTTTGCAGCAACAATATATTCTGCTTCAGTAGTAGATAGAGAAATGAAATTTTGCTTCTTGCTCAACCAGGATACCAACTTCTTCCCTAGGAAGAAAGCACCACCACTAGTACTTTTCATGTCATCTACATCTCCAGCCCAATCCACATCAATATATGCACTCAAAGTGAGATCATCATCCTTTGGATACCAAAGTCCAAAGTCAACTGTTCCTTTCAGATATCTGAAGATTCTCTTGACAGCAGCCACATGTGATTCTTTTGGATCGGCCTAAAGTCTAGCAACCATACATACAACATTCATAATATCCGGTCTAGTCTAGGTTAAATAAAGAAATCCACCAATAATTGACCTATATCTAGTTTGATTTGCCTTAGGATAATCATCATTTTGTGTTAGCTTACATCCGATCATCATGGGAGTACCAACAGGCTTTGAATCTTCCATCCCAAATTTCTTCAGTAGCTCTCTCACATATTTGGACTAAGATATGAAAATTCCCTTGTCCAACTGGGTCACTTGTAATCCTAGAAAGAACTTCATCTCTCCAATCATACTCATCTCAAATTCATCCTTCATCTCATCAACAAACTTCATACATAGATTTTCATCTCCTCCAAAAATGATTTCATCAACAAAGAATTCTATAATTAACTCTTTATCATGATCCAATTTGAAATATAAGTTGTTATCAGTAGTACCTTTAGTGAGTCCAAGCTTCAGTAAGTATTTGTCCAATCTAGCATACCAGGCTTTGGGGGCTTGCTTAAGTTCATATAGAGCTTTCTTTAGGTGGAAAACCATATCTTCCTTTTCAGTTAGTTGAAATCCATCTGACTATTCAATGTATACTTCTTCTAGTTCTCCATTCAAAAATGTCAACTTCACATCCATTTGATAGACTTTATAGTCCTTGTATGCAGTATAAGCAAGAAATAATCTACCAGCTTCGATTCTGGAAACAAGGGGAAAAGTTTCTTCAAAAGCAACACCTTCCATCTGAGAATACCCTTTACATACCAGTCTTTCTTTATTCCAGACCACTTCACCTTGTTCATTTAGCTTGTTCTGAAACACCCATTTAGTACCAATCACATTTTTTTCTTTAGGTTTGGGAACCAATATCCACGTGTCATTCTTTTCAATTTTTGTCAGCTCATCCTTCATAGCTTCCATCCAGTGTTCATCTTGGCAGGCTTCAATGAAATTTTTAGGTTCAATCTTGGAAATTAGGCAGTACTCTTCTGCAATCTTCCTTCTAGTTTGCACTCCTTTATTCTTATCTCCTATAATTTAGTTTTTAGAATGATTTAGCTTTACATACCTTGGAGTTTTGGAATTTTCTTGAACTTTTGATTCTTTTGATCTTCCTTCTACACTTGCACTTGTTTTTGCTTCCTGCTTACTTGATTTACCGGAATGAATTGAGGTTGCTTACCGGAACATATGGAATAATCTAAAGTAGATTTGGTGTCTAAACATTTTTCCCTTTGCTTGTATTGTCTTCATTTGAATCATATCCACAATATCTAGATGATTTAGCAGAATCCTCATCAAATCTGACATTTGCACTTTCAACCATCTTTCTCAGTCTTTTGTTATAGCATCGGTAGGCCTTGCTTTTAGTAGAGTAACCTAAAAATATTCTTCATCGCTTCTTGCATCAAACTTGCCTATATCATCATCTCTCTTGATATAACATTTGCTTCCAAAGATCTTGAAATATTTAATAGTAGGCTTGTAACCAAACCATAGCTCGAAAGGGGTCTTACTAGAATTGCCATTAACATTTACCCAATTTAAAGTGTACACAACAGTTCTTACAACTTCACTCCAATAGGTTTGGGGCACATTTCCTTCTATCATCATTGTTCTAGCAGCATCCAAAATTGTTCTATTTTTTCTTTCTGCAAATCCATTCTGTTGAGGGGTTTAGGGAGCAGATAACTATCTTCTGATTCCATGTTCTTCACAAAAAAGTGTTGAACTCCTTGGAGGTGAACTCACCACCTCTGTCAGATCTTAGACACTTTATTTTCAAACCTTTCTCATTCTCTGCCATAGCCTTGAAACTTTAGAACTTTTCCAATGCTTCACATTTTTCTCTTAAGAAGGAAACCCATATCATTCTAGAGTAATCATCAATAATCAACATAAAAATGAATACTTCTAACTCTAGGTCAGTATGTAGCAGCTCCAACAAATCATTTGAATGAAACTGCTCTGGAAGGAGACTTTAGTCTATTTACACATTTGACACTCCTTACAAATTGTGTTAGCAGGCTTCACTAACTTAGGTAGATCTCTTACTACTTGAGTGGAACTTACTTTGACAATGTTATCAGAATTTACATGATGTAGCCTCCTATGCCACAACCAGCTTTCATCTACTTGAGCAATTAAACAACTCCCACTAGTAGTATTCAGGTGAAAAATATTACCTTTTTTTTGTTCTCTTGTAGCAATCATATTGCCAGAACTTCCACGTATCTTGCATATTCCATCTTTGAATTGTAGATCATAACCTTTGCCCACCATCTGTCCAACACTCAAAAGATTGTGCTTTAAGCCTTCAACATAAAGAACATCATCAGTGTTATCCTTACCACCAAGACAAATAGAACATCTTACATGAATCACACCAGCATTGTTGTCTCCAAATCTTACAACACCACCATCATACTTCTCTAGACTTACAAAATTTTTTTTATCACCAATCATGTGATGTGAGCATCCACTATCAATAACCCACTCATCCTTTTCTTCAACTTGAGCTGCAAGAGCTTTCTCATCTTTAGTAGATTTAGTAGCCATAGGACTATTTTCAACAGTAGCAATGAAAACCCATTCATCTTCATTTCCATTATCTTTATCAGACTCATCATCAGTTACTCCTTCAACAAAGTAACATTTCTTTTGGAATCTAGACTTGTTAGGCTTAGTTCTAGGAACTATTTTAGGACATCTTGATGCAAAATGACCTATTTTATTGCAAGAAAAATATTTAATAGGTAACACTCCTTCATACTTACCTTTTCCTTTGTCTTCTTTCTTTACAATCAGTGGTTCCAATTCCTCTACTTCTCTTTCTTTATCTTCAAGCTGCTTCAGTTCTTCATCATACTTGGATATCTTTCTAGAACATTCTCCCAGACCATATCTTTGCTTGTTACTTCTGGATACAGTAGCCTTGAATGTTGATTCAATCTTTGGAATAGATTCACCAAATTCACTTAATTCAAAAGCAGCAAGCTTACCAACCAACATGTCTCTTGACATCTTTGTTACTGATCTGAGCTCTTCAATAGCGTGAGCCTTCACTTTGTCGGAGGGAGGAAAGGATCTGAGTATCTTAGCTACAATTTCATCCTCATCCAGAGAACCACTGGCACATGTAATATTCATCACTATTTCATTTACTCTTTGCATAAAAGAAGTGATATTTTCATCTTTACCCATCTTCAAATTCTCATACTTTCCTTTTAAACTCTATAACTTAGCCATCTTCACCTGTGCATCTCCTTCATACAAAGTTTCCAGCTTCATCCAAATCTCATGAGCTTTCTATAGTCCTACCACATTTTCCATCTCTAAATCTGTTAGAGCACTTACCAAAGCTTCAATAGCCCTAATATTGTTTTCAACATCTTTGATTTGATCAGCAGTGGAGGGAAATTTTTGAGGAATAACATATGGATCTTTTGTAATCTTCCAGTAGGCTTCACCAATACACCTTAGGTGACATTGCATCCTAACTTTCCATAGAGATTAGTTAGTTCCATCAAATCTTGTACTGTCCTTCTTGAATGTTGCCATCTCGGATCACCTCAAGCTTTTAGACTTCTTCAGAGGAACCTGCTTTGATACCAATTGTTCAAAAAATAAGGATAGAAAACTGAGGGGGGGTGAATCAGTTGTCACATAATGATAAAATTTTCAAACTTTACTTAAGATATGATGAATAAGCAATTAACCATAAAAAATTAACACATCAGAGAGACAGGGAACACCAAGATTTTTTACGTGGAAACCCTGTTAGGGGAAAAACCATAGTGGATGTTACTCCACAAGATTGTACCCTGTTAAAAGTATAATGAAATCAATAAAGGGGAATGCACATGCATTCAGGCACACTGCCTAGAGCTCACTACTCAATTATAGAAGGGGCTCATTGCCCAACAATACAAAATAGGATTAAAATCTAGAGGGGATGAACTAAAAAATTATCTTTTGCACAAGCCTAATTATAGTTCTAATTAAGCACAAAAAACTCCTCTTTTCACTCTTCACACTTCCCTTGATCTTCTTCACACTCTGCTTTGCAATCGAATGATATTCGTACATACACACATAAGAGCACACCCAACACACGAAGCACCTTTTCCACACACTACACCAATGAAAAAATCACACATATATATCTGCATCATGAGATTTCATCAACTTAGTCAGCTAGGAAAATAAAACATATTTGCAATTTCGGCCCAAATTTACAAATAATTTTTTTAATGTGAAACCACCAAGGTCAGCCACAACATAGTGGAGACCCAAATTAACAACTCCAACACAAAAAGACTTCAATTACTTCCTCCTCAAAGATCCACAACTTGCTACCGCCAACATGTCGACAAGAAAAATTTCTGACCATGAGCACATCGATCAATGTGGACGTACCACAAAGATAGAGAATGATCTAGAAACATCCAAGAGAACCAATAAATAATAGAGAAACATCTGCAGCAACTGAGATTTCCAAATCACACAAACTTTACTTAGGAACAATGACAGAGACCACAAAAACATTGTCAGACCACAACATGATCAAATCTATACGCAGACCTCTGAAACTTTCGGTAGATGATCTAGATACACTCAGCAGAAAACCCTTTAATCCACAACAATTGAACTTCAACATACAAAACAAGATGCCTTCATGACCGCACAGTTCCACTAGGAACCTGGAACACTTTCTTTTATAATTTTCTCAATATCCTCGACATATACAGCCTCTGATACACCAAATTCTAATAGTGTTGACATCAATGACAACCACATATCAGCAACACATCCACATCATCCAACATCTTCTCCTAGCTATTTTATCTTCTCCATCAACTCTAAATTACACATTTTAATTTTGCACAACTCTTCTTCTAAAATATCCTTTTCACATATTAGGGTTTCATTTTCCTTCTTATTCTCTTTCCAATCTTCCCCATTGAAACAAATTAGATAAACCACTTAATTTGAAAAGCTTACCTGAATCTTTCTTTTGTGGTGACACTTGTTACCTCTAGGGTTTCACACTCTCTTCCAAAACTTTCTACCTTCTCAGCAAATCCTCAATCTTTCCAATAGATTTGCAACCATCCTAGTAGATTCGCAATGAGCTCTTATACCATTTGGTGTAGTCAAGGTAGGAGGGTCTGATGAAGGATAGTCTAGCCTTGAAACCTTAAACAACTAACAACAAAATCATCAGGAATGCAATGAAAAATTATAGCTAATCAACAAAAAGATAAAATATATTCAAGGACACATGACACAAGATATATCCTGGGAAACCCTCAAAGGGAAAAAAACCTAGCCTTCAAAGCTCATTAATATTATAATCTCAAAACTCAACACTTGTGCCTCTAGAGCTTTACAGATGTTAGGTCGTAGCCAAAGGACTAAAAAATATTCATACAATAACATTCTTACATGGTCTCTTTCTTCTACTTCTCAATTCTCTAATTTGTAACTTCTTCGGATCAAAACAACTCATCACCTTGCTTCATAACTTTTTGTTATCAATCACATGCCCTCTACCCCCATTAGAAACAATCTTACTTCTCTCATTTATATCCTCCACAAGCCTTCATAACATTATCAAGTCGGCCTCATCGTAACGACTAGTAAGGTAACATGTAGACCAAGGTAGGTCAGGCTTAAACATAAGGCATTGCTCCACTAATGCATAAAACTTCATGTAGATCCCCATGAAGGTCGGCTAGGTCCTCAACATCCTTGAATAATATTCCTTTTAGCTCTGCAAGTCATGAAATTTCTTTGAAAACCAATTAGACTCCACTAAACATTGTCGGCTTGGCTATATGCAAATAGATGAAACCAAGTAAACTTCCAATAGCGATATCTGTCTGAAATTGAACCCAAATGATCTAAATTTTGGATATGTTGTAGTTGACAATTTCTAGAAACTAAATCTAGATTTGCAAGCTCTTATATTGTAATACGATAAAATGAGTTAACCTCCAATGTCACTCCCTTTGGCACTCTACAACTTAATGTTAATTGTCTCAATTTGTTTGAATGCTTTTGGATGCTCCTACAACAATCAATTACTTAGACATCTTGGCACGCAGAAAGGATCTTTGTGTGTGAGATGACTTCATTTGATCTTCTTTACATGTACTGAGATTATTAATCTCTGATTTTTCATTTTAGGAAGTATCATGGGTTTTTTGTTCAGATCCTTTTGTGTTCATCTCAAGGAAAAGGATAACTATGAGTCTTGGTGAAATGACATCCTAACACATCTCAGGTGGCTTGATATGTTGTCTTATCTATATGGACTCATACCTACACCAAACACACCAAGAAGTTATTCAACATGGGGTATTGTCAGTGATCATGTTGTAGGAGTGATTTGTTCTAGTGTTGATCTTAACACTATGTGTGTTGTATTCAACATTGATTATCCCCCCACACTTTGGAATAGACTTTGGGAGATCCAATGAGACCCTCATATCTCTCCATACCTAGAGGATCTTGCTGCAGATTATCTTATTCCTCTTGCACATGTAGATGGCATACCATTTGATGATGCTACTTTTGAGGATCTTGACTATATCATAGGTCTTGCATATTTTGATGGTTCAAATAATTTTCTTCATGTTCACACTCTTCATATTGAGACTCCATCACCATATTCTTTTATTCTTGATCAACTTGGTATCGCAACATCCTTGGTCCCTATTGGTTTAGTACAACAAGACATTCATCTTCTTCTAGACACAACCACTTGAGATTCATATCTTTCATACATATCATTCTTGTTTCTAGTGTATCAAATTGCAAATTTTGAGGAGTAATTTGAGAATATTCATCTCATCTTAGTTGACAACCACATCATTGTTTTTGGCCCATCATCTTCATAGTATTTGGACCTTGTTCTACATTAGTCTTCCCTAGTTTCTAATTTGACATCATCTCATTTGACATGGGGAAAATTGAGTAGTTTTTAGAGGCACACATCATTTAGATTTGGATTCCCAATTCTTCCATCTTTTGGGAATGGCTTCTCCAATCACCAATGGATGTATTTTTTTGAAGGGGAGAAATGTTTTTTGCAAGCAGTGAATCATGTTCTATCTTCAAACATTCATTGTTTGCATTGGTGCTCTTTCTTTATGGGGGTATTCATATCCTCATTTTCTCTCTCATATCAGAGGGACATATATTATACTTGTGTGATAGAAGCAGTCCTTACGGGGTCACATTGAGTCCTCCTTCTATCCTTCTTTCACTAGTGTAGTTATTTCATTTTCTCTCTTTTGGAGAAAAAAAATTTTGGCATGTTTTTCTCCTTTTCTATAATGATGAGAGATTTCATTTTTTTGTACATGAGTACCTCATTAGGCCATATAGCTAGGACCCATCCATACATCTATCATTAAATTTTTCATCAAGACTTTTTAGCTTCTCCCTAAGTTGATTTTAAGGAGGGTGTTGAAGTAATTAGGAAATCACTTGATAATTAATAAATCATTAATTAATTATTAGGTCACTTATTACTTTATTCACTTTAGCTAAACTTAGGAGTGATTTATTATTATTAGATTGGGCTATTTATAGGTTAAGTGTCTCATTGCATGAGATAAGGACACTTATCACAATCTAATCAAATCCTCATCTAGGCTTTGCACTTTTGCTTTTATAAGAATTCATTTGTACTTTGTAACAATCTAGCTATTCATTCAATATAATTATAGGTTAATATCAAATACTTGTGTGGATCAATCATTCTCTCTTGGTTGCATAGAAAATTAGTTTCTTTGATCTCTCATTTGTGATAGGAATTTTGGTTGTCGATGATTTCTAGGAGTTGTGGGGTTCACTATCAACTCAAAAGAAATTAAAAGATGGCAAAATCTTTGATTTCAAAGAGCAGTGGATGTATTAGTTTTTATTGTAAGGTCCTTTTCTTTATGTGTGACATTAACAAGTTAAAATATTTTACTAAAACCTTAAACATATAAGCATAAGTAATAAATTCATTATTGTGTTTGTCTCAATTGAGACAATGTTTTTCACCCTTACAATGGTCAAATTCAACTTTTAACTTATTCTCTAGCAACTGAATTTTTGGGGAGTTAATAGATTTGATTAATGAGTTGCTTGCATGAAGGAGTTAATTGAGTGCATGAGAGAATCAAGGGGAATTTATTGTGGAATATAGTAAACTAATTGTATGAACAAGGGAAGTGGATTTGATTGATGAGTGGGATTAAGAGTAAGTTTGATTAAACTAATTAGACTAGGTAGTCAACTAGGTGAGATAGATTTTAGTAATTTAATAATAAATTAATTAAATTGTTGGTGCACATGAGGTGGAAATTAATATTAGGTTAATTTATTAATGGGTAAGGTGTGAAATATATAAATAAATACATGGATAATTAATTGATGAATAAATGAATAATAATTTATTAAATTAATGAATAATGATGGCCTAATTTAATTAGATGACTAGGACTTATTTAATTAAATGGTTAGGTGTTAGGAGTCCTAGGTGATAAGGTGATAATTTGCATGTCCTAAGTGATGAATGGGTGACAATGGTCCCAGGTGATAATGTGTATGATTGGTTGATTAGGCGATAAGATGTACAATTAGATGGGACAAAATGATGATGGTGAAGGTGACATTATTTAGGTGTCTATAGTGATCCTTATCTCTCCAACAAGAAACATACCCCTTATAACTCCTTGACATTTTATAGGGTTGATGGTATAGACATCACTGCTATATAACTTTTACGTGTTAGCTACAATAATTCAACACAACACTCCTCATACATACAAATCAGAAACAAACACTGTTAATATTGAACATTGCTACTTTGATTATGTTTATATTTATTAAACTTAAAATGAATTTAAAGTTAAGAAAAAATATTTCAAATTTTCTCCAAAATTAAATTTACTAAAATGATATAAATTTGAATTAAATTCAATTATCTTCATCTACATTTTTGTATTTAATAGTTTAACTTTTAGAAGAAAATATTTTTAAAATAATTTACTATATTTTTTATTACTTATATTATTTTCTATTCTAAAACTATATGCTTCTATAAAAAAAACAAAAAAGGATTTTTTAAGAAAATCTAGGGAGACCAAAAAAAAACAAAAAAAATAAAAAAAATGCACCTTTTCTTCTACAAATTGTAGTCATATCTTTAGATAACAGCACTACCTTTGGCAGAGGATGATAGTGAGAATTTCAAAACTCTCGCAACAAACTTTTGGCCATTTCTCCATGCACGGCCACACTAACAAAACAAATGCCTTCAAACAAGTGATTTAAATTTTTTGTGGCATTCCAATGCCAGTAAACTTCTTCTGCACAATAAGATTTAAGTGCTTTTCTTTTCCACGTGCAGTCAGAATTTTTGCATGGCTTTCATGCAACATTCGCTGTCATTCGTAGAGTTTGCACATTGTTTTTCTCCTATTTTGGAATGACATGCCAGTGTTTCTGCAGGATTCTATGAGTGAAGTAGAAATTAATGGAATATAATATGGTAGTTCATTCTTAGTTTTTAATAGAGTTCTGAATCTAAATTTAAATTAATTTATTAAATTTTATTTTATGTATTTTTACTTTTGAAAAATCTAATTTCTATCCATTGTGTTAGGAACGTTTATTTAAATTTTTATATGATGCAAAAACTATTGTGTTCTGCACATTAGTATAAAAGAGTATATTTTTTATTTAAGGTTTTTTCGTGGTTCTTTAATGGTGACATATGGATAATGTTTTGTTTGAAATATGAATTTATGAAATTCAAAATATAAGATATTATGGTTGTTTATTTTTATTTTGTAGGATTAAGAGTCTTATGTTTATTTTAAGTTTCTTAACCCTTTAGATATGAGGATAATTAACTTTGACCTCATTTCTATGTCTTGACTTTTTGGACAAAGGCTAACTTTTGAATCTAGGATTGAATACTAATGTTTAGGAGTAGAGTGGAACCATACTACACTTGTAGAATTAGGGGTGTCCCAATATGAAGTATTGTGTGTGCAATATAATTATATTAAAAGGTTATAGGGATTTAAAAGTCTAAAAAGAATTAAACTAAACAACTTGAGACTTCTCTTGCCCCAAAGGCCTTGAGGAAATTGTGTAAGATATTGATAGATGCACTTGTGTACGAAGTCCCTAAGGGAATAACACAAGAAAAAAAAATGAATATTACTCTAATTAAAGACTTTAAAGTTATCATGCAAGAATATTACTATGATCTACTTGTACATGAAAGCCCTAAGGGAACCATGACAGATACTACCTTTACAATTACTTGTATATGAATATCTTGATATAACCACACAAGTTAATAATGAAGCTCTATTTCTAATTGTTAGCAATCCATGCTATTTCCATTAGGCTATTGGAACTCAATGTTTCCTTATGATTTTTCATCTAAGTTTGATTCTTTGACCATTCCTTACATGATCTTCTTGGATGTTATCATTTTTCTTTTGTTCTTTTCTTTGAGAACATGGCCCTTGCTTGTAATGCATTCTTATTTGCAATGCATGTTTTGGTATGTTAGATGCCATAATTTATATCTTCCATAATTGTATTATGTATGTGTTTGATTTCTCGATTGACTATCTCTTAGTTTAGAAGGGTGGGACTGAGGGTTTCACATGGTTGGGTGGAATTAAACCACCAATATTGTTAGTTGGATTGATGAGTATACATGAAGAGTGTGTACAGTTCAATTATGGTTGTGGCAAGAATATATATATATATATTTATTTATTTATTTATCATTTATTGATACATATTTATGAAATAAAATCTCATATTATGATTGTTTATGATATGTTGTGTAGACATGCATTGATTTCTATGCTTGATGTAATTGATATTATGTTTTTATCTTGTTAGTTTACCTTGAATCAAGAGTTTACTTAGGATTTTTTCTTAGGAACCATGTCCCCTTTTATGGTTCTTGCTTGTTTAGAATAGAACCTATAGATGCTCAAATTTTCATTTCAAGCCATTTTCAATGTGATGAAAATCAAGGAATTTATACCTCATACCATATAAAAATAGAGCTTATTGATTTTTTACTTGTATTTTTTCTTATATTTTGTACATACAAATCATATTCCATATTCCAAGTTCCATGGAGTTCAAATTTTGGGGTTGGTAGGGTGTTTTGCATCTACATGTAGTATGATTTAAAAATTTAAAGTGTAAATATCATGACTCTGAAAGTTTAGTTTTTCCTAGCCATCCTACATGATGTAAAATGTATTTTGGACCTTGAAGTTTGAGTTTTAAGTGGTTGGAATTACATACTAAATAGTTTTTTCACATTATCAACTATCCATCAAACTCTAAAGTTTGAGTTACACACTACTCGTTTGATGCCAAAGGCTACGACATTACACCAATGTTAAGTTTGATTCTATATTTTGTAGGGATGTGAAGTGCATCTCAAGAGATAAAGTCTATCTTTTTAAAGTGTCTGATATTTTCATTAGGGGAGTGACCAAAGGTTACAAAATACAACTCAAAATCTAAATTATAAGGATTACTAGATGCAAAATTGACCTTAAACCCTAAGGTTTGATCAAGGTTGATTAGGCTTTAAAGTTTAACATTCTTCTAGACTAAAACCTAAATCCTAAAATTTTGTACTTATGACTCAATGCTACCCTATCTCAATATTTTATGGAAATATATTGGTAGGTAGGTGCTAGAAATTCATAGGGTGGCTTGGAAACCTTAACTCTTCTCCATATCTATTTTTAAGTGTTTTATATTATTTCTTTATAAGTCTTTTGCTAGTTCCACCTTGCATTGTTCATAAGTGTGTTATTGAATGTTTTTATAACACTTTGAGAATGAAGGAAAGTAGTATGGCTCAATTTATACCACTTTTCTATCACAAAAAAAATCATCTTATTTTTAATCATTAAAATATTTGGCATAAGCTTGAGGCATTACTAAATCCATATTCAAATTTTATTTTCATGAATAAAAGGATGAATATATAATAATATATATCACGTATACAACTTATATGTGACCTACATTGATACAAAGTTATAGATTAGTATATATAAAGAAAAGTGATCTTATATTATTCACTTTAGATCTAATATTTGAGCATCTATGGTTGACTAGCAATCTTGCATCAACCAAAAATAATATTTTAATTTATTTTCTTAAGGTTTGGTAGGTGATTTATTTAATAGGGTAATTTTCAAGGTGAGACTAAAATAAATATTAAATGATTTCCTTTTATTATTTTGTTGCAAATTTTGGGAGTGGAGATAATTTTGGAGGGAATTTTGGAAAATTGTCAATTTCAAAAATCAGTGAAACATGCTTTTGGGTGTAGTTTTGGAGGGAGTTACAATTTTTAATTATTCATTTATAAACTTCCTTAATTGATGCATACAAAGGTGGGTGTCCAAGGTGAGTTGGCAGGAGTTGCATTGGAAACTGCCCTAAAATCTAGAATGGACTCCAATTTTGGCAATTTTGGTGGGAGTGGGTTTAGGAAAGCATTTTTAATATTATGAAAGGTTTTGGAAATGGATTTTTTGAGGTTTTTTCCCAACTTGGTCATATTTTTTGCTAGAGAGGTTTTTGGAGGTTATTTTCTTGGGAGTGGTGCAAGAGCACCTAGTTCAAGTCATGTAATTAGGGGTTATAATTTGAATTTTTGAAAGTTTTGAGTCATTTTGATGTAGTAAGGTCATGGCAAGTACATTATTAGTGTTTTTGAAGTCATTTGATTCTAATTGGGAAAGAATGTAAAAAGTTGCAAAATCTTGCAAAACTTGTCAATGCAAAAAAATGCAAAATTGCAAATTAGGAAGGTGAAGAGTCAATTTGGTTTGGGGAAGTTTAAAAGTTAGTTGTGTTCAATTTTGGGAGGTTGGTGAATTTTTATAAATGCTTGGTGAACGTTGTAAAAGGGGGTTGATGATTTTGTGAAAGACAACTCAATAAAGTGCTTTGTTTTCAATAAAATTTTGTGTTTTTCTTTACATTTTGTTGTTGCAGACTAAATAACTTTCTCGTACAGGAATTTTAAGGCTAGAAGTGGATTATATTTAGTGGAGAAACATCTTAATACTGTTTTTGATTTTGTGGGATTGAAATGTATTGAATTTTGAGTATTTGGTGGTTGTTTTCCTATAAGCGGGTCTGAAAACTTGAATTTCAAGGGTTTGAAGACTTTAAAATGTGATTATGGCCCATTCCACCAACTGTACCTCCTATAACTAAGTGGAATGGGCCTAATAAGGTAGAAATAGATGTTTGATTGAGTTTTGTGAGCAGGGGAGGTGAGTTGTGTGCTTTGGCATGATGCCCTAGTCGTTAATTTTGAGGATTTTGAGTGAAATTTGAAGGTTTAAGGTGAGAAATTGTAGAAATCCTTGGGGGCAGTAGATTTTGATGGTCTTTTGAGCATGTTCAGACCTAATAAGGGATGTTTGAGGTTTTTTAAGGTTTCAAGAAGCTGGGAAGTGGTATTATCAATAAACCCTCTCCAAAACAAGCAAAAGTGAGGGTTTGGTGAAAAGGTGACCTGGTGGGCTTTCTTTGTGTTAAAAGTTGAAGATTTGGTGGTTTTAGAGACTGGTTAAAGACTTTCCATAAGAATTTGGGGTTGGTAAGTTTTTTAGAAGTTGCTTTGGAAAATAGGCCTAATTGGCCAAGTAGGACAGCGTAGAAACACTATTTTGTTGGTGTTGGTCCAAAGTGACCTATGTTGTTTTTGTGATATGTTTTGTAAGGTAATAAAGGGTGTCTAAAAAGGTGATTGGTTTGTGGAATAGAAGAGGTAATTGAAAGATAAGTTCAAATAACCAAGTTTGCATAGCTACAAGAGAAGTTGTGAAGTTGTGTTGGAAAACACCCTAGTTAGGGTTTGGCTAATAAAAGAGTTATTGAGAATAGTTTGAATTGTGGTTGTGATTGTGTTTACCTCCCTGCTCTGCATCAGGGAAGGTTTTGGATTTTTTTTTTAAGGTTTATTGCAGGTTTGAGGATGTTTGTGTAGCAGGAAAAAGTTTAGTGAATCATGGTTTATTGCAGTAGAGGTTTATAGATGAAGTTTGTAGGTTGAAGGAACTAGAAATTGGTGCAAGAAATTTTTTTGAGGGAGAACAATTTGAATTTGATTTTTTTATTTCATATTTCAATTTTATATTAAATTGTAATCAAATTTGTAATGATTTTCATCAGCCTATATGGCTACAAATAAAATGTCATTTCAAATTTGGTTAATTTGAAAGAGAAGCTTAAGTCCCTTCTTGCATGTTTTTATGATATTTTCAATCATTTTCTGAATTGCATAAGATGTTTTTGAGTTTGTGAATGAGGGTTGGAAGTCTCTGCTTCATCAATATTAGATTCTAAGTATCAATATTTGATCACATTTACTTTTCAATTTTGAGATTCACATTTACTTTTCATCATTTCATTTTATATTTATGCTTAATATAGGAATACATAATTTGTACTAGCTATTTAGCTTGGTGAATTAACTCTATAATATTTATTACATTTACTTACCCTAGATATTTATGTAGGTATACTTTATTTCCTTACATAAAATGGTGAACTTGACATTTCAACCCTTCTAAAAATTTATTAGGGTTTTAAAATTCTTTATGACTTTCATTTTTTAGATCTAATTGATTTGATTGGTTGCATTTATAATTCTAGATATGATTAGGGTTTGTATCCACCCTCACTTATCATTCTTTAATTTATATTGATTAGGGCTTGGAATTTCAATTATTTTTCTCTCTGGTCTCCCAACCCATTTTGATTGAGCTTCGTTATTTTTGATAGATAAAGCATTATAATAAGGGTGTTGGCCCAATTACAAAAAGCATAGAGGGTGAAATCTAAGTCTAAAGACCATAGCAACACAATAACAATGTTTTTAATAGTACATAAAAAATAAACAAAAACTAACAGAAGACACCAGACAAATGATGCAAGAGCATCCGAGTGAATGAACAATCAACATCAACCAAAAAAATAAGTATTTTATTTTCACGTTTAATTTTTCATTTTGGTGTGGGTTGGAGCTTCAAGAGCATCTTGTGTTTTTTTTGAAGGATAAAATCCTCATTTACCAATACTTGTATTTTCATTTCAAAAATCAGAGGCAAACAATGTGATTTCAAAATGATTGTATTATTTCAAGTCTTGAAGGGTTTAAGGGGTCCATTGAAATATTAAATGGAACTTGAAAATAATAATTAATATTCATTTTATCAATTTGGGTGCCCATAGAAGTTTTCATAAGGCAAGTGAGTGACCTCTTACATTCCAATCTTGTCTTATTAGGTGCTTAAAATGGAGGGAAAAGATAGTGATTTTTGGAAAATTAATGAAAGACTCTTCAATTACCAAAGGAGCACGACTTGGTTTTGTATTTTCTTAATTTTCCAAAGGCATATACAGCAGAAAGTATTTTGATATGGTGAAGAAACATTAACAACACATTTTGGAAGCAAAACTATGTGTTTATTTCATTCTTTGTGAAGGAATTTCAAAGGTCAAGTTGAGGGAAATGAAAGAGCAGATTTGTGTGCCAACTTTTGGTTCTTTGAAAGGGTTTAAGAGTATATAAAATACATACTTTAATAGTGTGAAAAGGCATAAATAAAAAAAATCAATGTTGGAGAAAGAACTTGTAGGTTGCTCTTGAGAGTTGCACAAGAAAGAGTGTAGAAAATCAACTTGTGAAGAGAAAGAGGGATTTTATAGGTGTTCAAGGCACTTATGAGGGCTGCATAATGAAGATAAAAATCAGATTTTAGAAGATGAGCGAAGTCAAGAAGGTTTGAATACATGAGGATTTGAAGATTCATAGACAAGATGTGTCTAGAAAAGCTTGTAAAAATTTATGAATTTTATGCAATGTTGAATCCTCCATATTTGTAATTAATTTTGAGGAAATTTCATATATGATTGTGTATGTTTGTAAGTTTGTGTTGTGTAGTAGAGAGCCTCTTCATCAAATGGTATTAGAGCAAGAGATCTTGAGAGTGGAGAGAATCCATCAGGACCTATGGGTAGAGTAGAGGATAGAAGGCGGTAAAGAAGAGCTCATGTGAGGATTGTTGTAGGTAGAGAGAAGCCCTGAGCAATCAAGAGCTAGGGAGCCACAAAAAGAAGTGTGATATTTGTGAAAGATTGCAGCATATGAGATAGGTATAGTCATAAGAAAGAGGCCCGTGATTTGGGAAGCATGGAGATGGTATGAAGAAAACAAGGCATGGAGGATGATCAAAAATATAAACAAGCGATTGGATAAGATGGAGACACAACTAAGTGAACAAAAAAGATATGAGAAAAGAATATGAGGATAGAGTAAACAACGAAGATCCTACAATAGAGGTATTCAAAGAGGAGAAAAATGAATATGTAGCGATGGAATACGAAGAGGTTGCAGTAAATGATGAGGGTGAGGATGACTTGTTATCACATATTTTGGTGGTAGAGAATGAATTATTGGAAAAGATTATAGTGATTGAAAGTGAGAAGACAAGCATCATAGTGAAGGAGGTAGAAGTTAATGATACAGTCGATGGTGAAGTTGAAGCTATGAATAAAGGTGAGTTAAATCATTTTTATGATATTATTTTATTTCTAGATAAGATGGTAGAAGGGGAGATGGATAGAGAGCAAGAGAATGTTGTAGATATTGTGTGGTTGTGTGTAGAAATGGTAGAGTATGTTGTAGGAGGATGTTGCTGCAGGTGGTCAGTATGCAGTGAGTCAAAACCCACGAAGGAGGAGAGGAGAGTGGAGAGTATTTGGTGGAGGTTTTCAGGCTATGGTGGACATGAGTCTATGAGGAGAATGAAGACAATGTAGTGTGGTTGGAGGGAGATGGTGTGTGTTCCAGAGAAGTGTTAGAAAATGAGGAAGAAGACATAACTTTCTCACTTTGGGCAGTGATGGAGTTTGTTGTAGGTTGCACTCAACCTAGAAGAGTAGTTTGACTACTCAACTCCACCATTGTGAGCTTATGCTCACAATCTTCCTACCCAACGTGTCTGATGCAAGAGTATCTAGGCGAATGAGAAATTAACATCAACCAAAAAATAAATATTTTATTTTCATGTTTAATTTTTCGTTTTGGTGTGGGTTGGAGCTTCAAGAGCTTCTTGTGTTGTGTTTGAAGGATAAAATCCTCCTTTACCAATACTTGGATTTTCATTTCAAAAAATAGATGCAAACACTGTGATTTTAAAATTATTGAATTATTTCAAGTCCTAGAGGGTTTAAGGGGTCCATTGGAATATTAAATGGAACTTTAAAATAATAATTAATATTCATTTTATCAATTTGGATGCCTATAGAATTTTTCATAAGGTAAGTGACCTTTTACATTCCACTCTTGTCTTATTAGGTGCTTAAAATGGAGGGAAAAGATAGTGATTTTTGGAAAATTAATGAATGAATCTTCAATTACCAAAGGAGCATGACTTGGTTTTGTATTTTCTTCATTTTCCAAGGGAATATGCAACAGCAAGTCATTTGATATGGTGAAGAAACATTAACAACACATTTTGGAAGCAAAACTATGTGTTTATTTCATTCTTTGTGAAGGAATTTCAAAGGTCAACTTGAGGGAAATGAAAGAGAAGATTTGTGTGCCAACTTTTGGTGCTTTGAAAGGGTTTAAGAGTATATAAAATACATCCTTTAATGGTGTGTAAATGCAGAAATCAACAACAGCAATGTTGGAGAATGAACTTGCAGGTTTCTCTTGAGAGTTGCACAAGAAAGAGTGCATAAAATCAGCTTGTGAAGGGAAAAGGGATTTTATAGGTATTCAAGGCAGCCATGAGGGCTGCATAATGAAGATAAAAATCAGATTTTAGAATATGAGTTAAGTTAAGAAGGTTTGAAGACATGAGGATTTGAAGATTCATAGACAAGATGTGTCTAGAAAAGCTTGTAAAAATTTATGAATTTTATGCAATGTTGAATCCTCCATATACGTAATTAATCTTGAGGAAATTTCATATATGATTTTGTATGTTTATAATTTTTTGTTTTGTAGTAGAGAGCCACTTCATCACATGGCATTAGAGTAGGAGATCTTGAGAGTGGAGGGAATCCACCAGGAACTGCGGGTAGAGTAGAGGATAGAAGGTGGTAAAGAAGAGCTCATGTGAGGATTGTTGTAGGTAGAAAGAAGCCCTGGGCAATCGAGAGCTAGGGAGCTGCGAAAAGAAGTGTGATAGTTGTGAAAGATTGCAACATATGAGATGGGTATAGTCATAAGGGAGAGGCTCGTGATTTGGGAAGCATGGAGATGGTATGAAGAAAATAAGGCATGGAGGATGATCAAAAATATAAACAAGTGATTGGATAAGCTGGAGACACAACTGAGTGAACAAAAAGATATGAGAAAAGAAAATGAGGATAGAGTAAACAACAAAGAGCTACAATTGAGGTAGTAAAAGAGGAGAAAATTGAATATGTAGTGATGGAATACAAAGAGGTTGCAGTAAAATATGAGGATGAGGATGACTTGTTATCGCAGATTTTGGTGGTAGAGAATGAATGGTTGGAAAAGATTACATTGATTGAAAGTGAGAAGACAAACATCATAGCAAAGGAGGTAGAAGTTAATGACGCAGTCGATGGTGAAGTTGAAGCTACAAATAAAGGTGAGGTAAAAATTAAATTAATTGAAAGTGAGAAGACAAACATCATCAATTGAGAGACTCGCCTATTTAATAACATCCTCAACCCCTTTATTACCATAAGTCTTTGGGTGACCTACCAAATGGTTGGATATTCTCAAATGGGAACCACTAACCACCTCCTTGACCTTGTACTCTTCAACTTTAACAATAGAAACAATTTTCTCCTCAACCAAGAATGGATTTGGTGAAACTTATTTATTTTTGGTGGGGGGGTTTCTCAAACCCCATTTGGTCATGTTTTCTCAAACCAAGTGAAGGAAAAATTTTAAGGTCACAAAATACCTTGAGCTTCTTGAGATTGGTCAAATTCAGGAGACCTAGGTGAAGGATTATCCTCAATAAGGTTAGAGGGGGTGGAGGGCTGAGTGGTAACATTAGAGGGGTCGCCTAGGAAATTTTTTGGGGGAAGTATGATCAGAAATAGAAGGCTTCTTTAATTTACCTTTATTTTCTCCTTGAGGGGCCAAAGTGGTCACAAATTAAGGGGAAGAAGGGGGCTTCCTCAATCAAAACAACTTAAATTTTCTTTGGCAGGCATAAGGAAAGATGGAATTGGTAAAGGAACATGATAAGATCTTGATGGAGGGGATGTGGGATTTTTTTGACCATCTTTGATTCAAATCTAGGAGATCCTTAATAAAGTTTTCCAGGGAGTTTAATAGATATAAATGGAAGCTTAACAACACCTTATATCATAAATGGTTGAGTGGGAAGTGGCCATAAAAATAACATCACTTGAATCTACCTTCAAGAGTAAAAAACTTCATAAGCAGTAGGCATATGTTATCCCATGGCGAAGGAAGTTTTCCCTATCAAAAAAACCTTGCATTTTAATAGGTTGTTCATCCTCCTTGAAAAAAAGAGTTAAATTGTCATTGTCTGATGTTTTCCTATGCTTTTTCCATTTTTTCCCTTTTGTATTCATTCTTATCACTTGTGCAATCACATCTTAATCAACCTCAAAGGAAATTGTGCCAACTTTGACTTTCCTCGAGTGTCAGGAGTGCGCAAACTAAATGGATAGACTTTCATCATGTCCCTTGAGGCATTCCAGGAAAGAATAAACCTTTCATTCATAGAAAATATGCCAAAAAGTGGCACCAGAGGAGAATTCTTCACAAGAATTGGGTTCACTACAAACTCTATCCCCACCTATCCTTTCCTAGCAGAACAATAGAGTTTGTAAAGGGATAGAAGATATTCTTGAGAGCTTACACAAAATCTAGAGGTTCGAGAAATGAGTGTAAACAAGATATAATAAAGGATAAAAACCCATGCCAGGGTAGTAATAACTACAAAACCCCATCGAAGAGAAAATATAAATATTACAAATCATCATCCAAATCAGGAGCCAATTGTATCTCCTAATGTCAATGGTACGAGTAATAAAATTTTGCCTCATGCCAGTAATTGTAATCATGAGAAAAATTAAACTAAAAGCATTTTGGGCAGGCTGGATGGACGTACAAGTCTTGTCACTATTGTATGAAGAAGCCAAATCCTTTTCCATGCTTTTATAAACCTCATAAAAGTGTCCTTGAAAAGGAAAAAAGACATAAAAACACCACCATGTGTAGACCTTTGAAGGACCATGCTAGCAAGGATGATTGTACTAATCATATGATGGATGGGAAAAGACTTCATATTCAATTTTGTGATTTCATGAACCTCATACACATGTCTCACAGAATGGAAAAAATCTAGGGACACGACGTTTTGAGAAGATTTCTGAAGGGTTTTAATTATGCCAACAATTACAATCATGATTAAGCTCAAATCTTTTCAAGTGAAATGGGAAACGATTATATAAGTCTTATAACCCTCCAATGAGTACAATTATTATAATTTCCATAAATGTGGCAATACATCACCATATGATTAAGTTAAAAGTGGAGGAGCCACATCAGCAGGGTGGGCAACCACACAACATTTTGGACCCATCTAGAATCAATCATGTATCCTTTTGTAGAGTCAGCATCCACATCAACATGTAGCAAACAAGAGATGAAGTATTCCCATTTTAAAACTCCAATAGGAAAATAAATAAATTTTCCCTCTTTAGCATATAATATTCCACCAAAGGGGCTAGGATTCCAGTCCTTCAAACCATTAATTGTCATTAACAGAGATAGCATAGTTCCACTCCAAAAGTAAGGAGTTTTTTAACATAATCTGGTAGACTAGAAAAGTTACGCCATCACCGTAGAGACTTTTGGTCCATCCCCAGACAAGCCATAGTATCAACAACCTGGTTTCCCTCACAATAAGTATGTTTGGTCTCAATTTTTTCTAGACCGAGAAGGAGTTTTTGGATATCTTTTATAATATCTTCAAGCACCCAACCCAGTTGAGCAGTACCTTTCACTACATCAATTATAAATTGAGAGCCCCCCTCTATGAGTAGATTTTTTATGCCAATAACAAGAGCATACCTTGCCACAATAACCCCTAAGGGGGTTATTAACATGCCACCCCCACTAGCCATGCTAGGGTTTCCATTAGCCACACCATTAAAATTAAGTTTGCACCAACCAAAATGGGGAGGAATCCATTTAGTGTGTAATCTTACCAACTTCTTTGTTGTGTCAACATTATAAAAATAATTAAGCAAACCCCATTGAGTAGCAATTTTTATTCCAAAGGGAGAGGAGGGGAATCTAGATAGATCAAATTCCAAATTGAGATATTCTCCAAAAGAAGTTTACATAAAGTTGCAAAGACCTCTTTGGTGCAGGAGCACCCAATGGTATTGATATGCCTCCATCAAGTATTTTTGTAAAATTTGAATTTTCAAATGTAAAAGCACTGTAAAAGGTCTTGTATGGGTCACTTTTAAAATATTTGAGTCTAAAATAGGTTGTTAGGTGGTCAAGGGAGTCAAATTTCTTAAAGTTGTCATTTGTTGTCAAAATGCAAAAAGATGTAAAAATACAAAATTGCAAGAAATTGCAAAAATGAAAAAGGAAGATGAAGGGTCATGTTAGGTGGAAGGTTGTTAGATCATTGAAGGTAAAGGGAAGTTGCCTCAACTAATTGGAAAACATCTTTATAAATCCTGTGAAGGGTGAGCAAAATTGGGACTTTGTATCTTGAATCAAATTTTGTAATAAAACATTTTGTTTCTCCTAATTTTGTGTTTTCCTCTTATTTTTCAGTCCTTGTACGAACTATACAACAGTCTGTAAGTTGTATATATTTTTTTTTTTTCATAGGGAAGTGAGTTAACAATCAATTGGAAGTGTTTTGAAGGGTTTTTATCAAATTTAGTGGGTGTAAAAACAAGAACACATAGATCTGCTTGTAAACCCTTAAAACAAGGGTTTGAGGGTCATTTAAGGAATCAATCCACCATCCCACCGATGTAGGTTTAGTTGATTGGTGGGATGGGTTGTTTAGAGTGAATTTAGTGTGTGTTTGGTGTGTCTGTGTGTGGAGATGTAGGAAGGTGGGAAGATACAAAGTTCGGTGACTGCTCTCTTAGAATTTCTAAGTTTTTCTCCAGGAAAAGGTTGGCTCCAAAGTGGAAAACGTTGAAAGAACACTCAAGAATGTTTGGGAAAAGTTCCTATAGTTTGTGTAGGATTATTCAAGCAAGTTTGAGGTGTTGGAAAGCTGTCTAGAGGTTTGGAAAGTGGGTTTTCAATAAACCCTTGTTCTATTAAGCCTTTAATGGCATACCATGAGGGTTTTATTATTTGGGGCAATGTTGAACCTTTCTATCTCTAAAATTTGATGAATTGAAAGTTTTGTGACCTAATTCAATGTTGTTCAGGGTTGTTAGATGATTTCAAGTTGATTTAAGGGTACTTGCTTTGTATATTTGACCTAATTTAGTGTAAATGGTAGCATACAGTCTATTGGTTCTCATATAATTTTCAAAACAAGTACATTTTCTCTTGAAGTATGTTAAGGTAGGATGACATGGGTTCCTAAAGGTGTGTTTAGATTCTGGAGATTCAATGTGGTTTTTGAAATATGCACATTTAGGGCATGTTGCAATACTACTAGCAATTTTGTGTTTTGTCTGCAAGGAAGGGTGAATCTGTGTAAACAATGGTATGGGTGATTGAATTTGTCTTGAAACTGCCTAAATAAGGATGTTAAAGATGTATCAATGATTTGGGAAAAGTTTAGAAATCAAACTTCTTGTTTTGATGTTTTGAGCAATATGGACTCAAGGTGCAAATTGATTGTCTTGGTGTGTGTATTGGAAGAAATGGGGTAACCAGGGTTTATTGTGAGTTTTGTTGTGTTGACCCTGTCTAAATAATGTTATTTGGGGTGAATTTGAGTTTGGTAGAAGTTTTGAAGTAAGAATGCATGGTTTTTGTCTTTTGATCTTATGGAACACAAGTTGCATTGAAGTGTAAATTGGTGCATGTTGAATGAATGGATTGTTTCAGAGTTTCTAATTAGGATTTTGCTTGATTTCAGTCAATATGAGGAAGTTTAAGGTGTGTTAAGGTTGGTTGGTGAATTTGGAAAACTGATATGATGTTTTGGAGTCTTGTAGCAATGTGGAAAACAAGTGGAAAAAGTGGTGAATTTGGTAAATGATTTGTGGATCTTCTCATGTTTTATGTTTAGGGTCAGAAGTACCCTTGATGGTGTGTTGATTTTGGTAGATGCTCTGCATTAATTGGTATTAGAGTTAGCTGATTTGGTGTTTGTTGAGTTTTTGGTTGTAGGTGCTTGATCCATCTAAGTTGTAGAGAGGAAGGGTTCTTAGAATTTTTGTGTTGGCATACAAGCTGAGGTCTATGTTTACCATCCTCCAATGGAGATTAAGCTGGGTACAAGGTGCATAGAGAGAGTGAGGCATCTTTCAGGATCTATTGTTGGGTAAGATGGATGGTTTGTTGAGTTTGTGTGGTGAGGCAGTGAGGGAGATGGATATTTTTCTGAAGAAGCACTTGAGTTTGTAGCCATTTGAAGAGTTCAAAGTCAGTTTGCGAGTACTCCACTGATGGGAGTAGATGAAAAGATGATTGGTCAAAGAAGGTCAAGGATGAATTGTGGAAAAGAGGAGAGATTTCTTAGAGAAGCAATGTGAAAGGATAGTCCTGTGTCCTTTGAGTGAGAAAAAGTTAGTGGAAAGTTGAGAGCTATAAAAGGATAGTCCTATGTTCTTTTGAATGAGAAGAGTGATTGTGAACCTGATGGGCATAGAGAGATAGCAAAAGGAAAAGAAAAAATAAGTGAAGATAAAGCTAAAGGAAAAGGATGGAACCAAGAAAAAGACAAGAGAAAGATTCAAGAGAAAAAAAGAGGAAGCAAAATGAACTACAATAGCATGTTTCCAAAGGGACTTGGAAAGTTTTTAGGCTGGTTGTTTGGTGCAGGAGCACCTAATGGTATTGATATGCCTCCATCAAGTATTTTTGTAAAATTTGAATTTTCAAATGTAAAAGCATTGTAAAAGGTCTTGTATGGGTCACTTTTAAAATATTTGAGTCTCAAATAGGTTTTTAGGTGGTCAAGGGAGTCAAATTGCTTAAAGTTGTCATTTTTTGTCAAAATGCAAAAAGATGTAACAATACAAAATTGCAAGAAATTGCAAAAATGCAAAAGGAAGATGAAGGGTCATGTTAGGTGGAAGGTTGTTAGATCATTGAAGGTGAATGGGTAGTTGCCTCAACTAATTGGAAAACATCTTTATAAAGCATGTGAAGGGCGAGCAAAATTGGGACTTTGTATCTTGAATCAAATTTTGTAATAAAACATTTTGTTTCTGCCAATTCTGTGTTTTCCTCTTAATTTACAGTCCTTGAACGGACTTTACAACAGTCTATAAGTTGTATATTTGTTTTTTTTTCATAGGGAAGTGAGTTAATAATCAATTGGAAGTGTTTTGAAGAGGTTTTATCAAATTTAGTGGGTGTAAAAACAAGAACACAAAGATCTACTTGTAAACCCTTAAAACAAGGGTTTGAGGGTCATTTAGAGAATCAATCCACCATCCCACCGATGTAGGTTTAGTTGGTTGGTGGGATGGGTTGTTTAGAGTTTTTTTAGTGTGTGTTTGGTGTGTGTGTGTGTGTGTGTAGATGTGGGAAGGTGGGAAGATACAAAGTTTGGTGACTACTCAGAAGTTTTGAGTTTTTCTCCATGATAAGGTTGGCTCCAAAGTGGAAAATGTTGAAAGATCACTCAAGAATGTTTGGGAAAGGTTCCTATAGTTTGTGAAGGATTATTCAAGCAAGTTTGAGGTGTTGGCAAGCTTTCTAGAGGCTTGGAAAGTGGGTTTTCAATAAACCCCTATTCTATTAAGCCTCCAATGGCATACAATGAGGGTTTTATTATTTGGGGCAATGTTGAACCTTTCTATCTCTAAATTTTGATGAATTAAAAGTTTTGTGACCTAATTCAATGTTGTTCAGGGTTGTTAGATGATTTCAAGTTGATTTAAGGGTACTTGCTTTGTATATTTGACCTAATTTAGTGTAAATGACAGTGGACAGTCTATTGGTTCTCATATATTTTTCAAAACAAGTACATTTTCTCTTGAAGTATGTTAAGGTAGGCTGAAATGGGTTCCTAAAGGTGTGTTTAGATTCTGGAGATTCAATGTGGTTTATGAAATATACCCATTTATGACATATTACAATACTACTAGCAATTTTGTGTTTTGTTTGCAAGGAAGGGTGAATTTGTGTAAACAATGGTATGGGTGATTGAATTTGTCTTGAAACTACCTAAATAAGGATGTTAAAGATGCATCAATGATTTTGGAAAATTTTAGAAAGAAAACCTATTGTTTTGATGTTCTGAGCAATATGGAGTCAAGGTGCAAATTGATTGTCTTGGTGTGTGTATTGGAAGAAATGGGGTAACTAGGGTTTACTATGAGTTTTTTTGTGTTGAACCTATCTAAATAATATTATTTGGGGTGAATTTGAGTTTGGTAGAAGGTTTGAATTAAGAATGCATGGTTGTTGTCTTTTGATCTTATGGAACACAAGCTGCATTGAAGTGTAAATTGGTGCATGTTGAATGAATGGATTGTTTCAGAGTTTCTAATTAGGATTTTTCTTGATTTCAATCAATATGAGGAATTTTAACGTGTGTTAAGGTTGGTTGGTGAATTTGGAAAATTGATAAGATGTTTTGGAGTCTTGTAGCAATGTGGAAAACAAGTAGAAAAAGTGGTGAATTTGGTAAATGATTTATGGATCTTCTCATGTTTTATGTTTAGGGTCAGAAGTACCCTTGATGGTGTGTTGATTGTGGTAGATACTCTGCATTACTCCTCATGACTCCTTTTTAGATCTATCTAAGATTCAGTTGTTTATTTCCCTTTAGAGGCTCCAACAGAGGTGGGGAGGTATTTGCTTCCATATTTCTTTATAAGGGGGTGATGAAATGGACTATCGCATTCCACCCTTAGGTCACCCAGATCTTTATTCATGATCTAGACAATTTAGAGCTTTTGCAGCAGAAATCCCCAAGTTTCGTAAGAAAAAGGACAATGAATGAGGATGTGTGGGATTATTTCTTCATCCATATTACATAGAACACATCTATTGGGTAATTAGAATCTACGCTTGATGAGATTGTCTTGTGTTAGGATTTTATTGTGCATAATTGTCCACCTGAAAATTTTGATTTTAGGAAGGATCTTGTTATTCCATACCTTCATCCAAGCAACACATTTTTCCTTCTTTAATAGCATATTGTAAGTTGATTTGACAAAAAAAATTCCTTTAGGAATTCTACAAACATACTTGCTATGTTTGTATATTAAGGAGAAATATGGGAAGAGGGGATCCTTGAAAAGAAAGCATGCCTCCCAGAACTAGTTATCCTTGCCCCCCAAGTGTAGAGACAAGGACAACCACACAAGATACTATCATGTTGTTGATATAAAGAATATGGTTGCACTTGAGATTTTACCACCATGAATGGCAATGAGCAAACTCCTAAAGCTACAAATGCCACATAGTGAGGAGCAACACCATAGGATGAAGATCATTAATGTTTAGAGTGATTAGGTGCATCAACACATGGAAGAGCGCCATGATCCATAAGTTTTTATATTTCTTACTCAAGGCATAGAATTCATTGGTAGAATGACCATGCACTCGACTATATGCACAAAATTAGTTTTTGTTACAAAATTTATTTCATGTTCTTGGAGGGAGAGATATCAAGTGGGCTTGGAGAAGCCTCGAAAAAATATTCTCTTAATTAGAAGTAGGAGACATTCCTTTCCTTTGTGAAGAAAAAATGTCTTTCTTACCACAAGATGTCATACACACAGTAGATGATAAAGCAATAGATGATGTTGTGGATGAAGGTTGGAAACCTAGACCTTGCTTGGAAAAGTACAGTATAGACTTCACGTGATCCCTACCATTTTATTTCATTTTTTAGTATATCCATGTTTAGAAATAATTTTGTATCCAATACCATAACACTCTTCCAACTCAGATGAAGAAATCGTATCTACATTCTCCTAAGAAGAATTATCTTTTTCTCAAGCACACAAATCCTCTTTAATTTTTTTAAAGTTAAGCATCTTAAAATCATGATGGATGGAAGTTAAAGAGCCCCCATCACCATAATGGGATGATGTTGTATTTATTGATAAAGAATATACAACACATGAATCTTTAGGTTTAGATTGTGACATTTTGTACTCTCTCATAAAGGAGGATGTAAAATATAATGAACCTTGATCATCATCTAAGAGTGTTGTTATAGATGGCATGCATTTGGGATTATCGTCAATTTGTAAAGGTTATTTGGAATTTGATGGTGATATTTTAGACTCCCCTTTGAAATGAGGTGTAAAATCTAATGACCCCCAATCATCATCCAAAGATTTCATCATGGTTAAAACACACTCTTCTTTGTGTTCAACGTGCATGGGTTCTACTTTTGAAGTTGGAATCAAAGTATTAAGAGAGTTGGAAGTGTTATGCTTGGCTTCGGATTGTAACTTATAACTCTCTTCATATGCTTTAATCATGTATATCTTGTTATTATATTAATACTTCCATCTCATGGTGGAGGGTAGATGGGACTCCCTTCATGGCATGAATCTATGGTCTACCTAGGAGGAGATTATATGAAAGAGACTTTGGCATGACATAAACAAGTGTTTGTAAAGTCACACATCCTATCTTTATGGTTAATGTGATCACTCCTAATGGTTTCTTGTTAACATTATCAAAGCCATGAATTGAAAGATCATTAGGTTATATAAGATTCTTGTACACACCAATTTTATCTAGAATATCAATGCTACAAAAATTAAGACATGATCCATTATCTATGAGGGTACGCTTAAGTCCATTTTTGTTAACCTTAACCATTATCCTTAAAGCTTTATTTTTTTTTTTGGATCTCAAGTGAGGGTAATTCATGTTGAGGGAATGTAATATCCAAATTTTTCACTTACATACAATCAAACAAGGTTGTTATATCATTCAGTTTAACAAAAGTTGTGACATCAATCTTCTGCAAAGCCCCTTGGAGCATCTTGTGGTATGTAGGTGATGTTTGAATTAAATCCCAAAGGGATATTTTTATTGGACTATTATGTCGAAGTTGATCGACAAGATCATATTGTTTACCACTACACTAAGGGATATCAGGTGCAGGTGGAAGGTATGGTTGAGGTAATGGGATGGATGTTGGAGTTTGTTTTGGTTGCTTACTATTTCTAGTGTTATATGTGTGAGCAACTATGTGATAACTTGGTTGTTGTGACACATGATTACTAGTGAGTTGTTTTTCAAATTTTAGGATGTGGTCATGAGATTTAGGAGGTCCAATAATTAGAGGAATTTTAGGAGTTCCAATAATTAAAGGATTCTTAGGAGGTCCAATGATTAAAGGAGATCTAATAGCCAATTGTGTGTTCATAACCTCGACTGAGTTAACTACTTGTTGATGATCTTCTATTAATGGTGGATATAATGTCACCTTGTCATCTACATCTATGCAATACATGTTATTTTATTTTGAAATAAATATATCAATGATCTCGTCCTCTTGTCCCATAATATATTTCCAAGCAGGAGAGGTATTGTGAGAGAAGGAAACAAGATTCACATGACACTCAATGATTGGATATTTTAACACCAAGATACCTGCTTCACTAATAGGTGAGGTATCGAGAGAAGAACAACTATGATTGTCATGATTTTCCATGATTGCATCTTCTTGCACCAAAAACTTCTCACAAGTAGGATAAATATTGGGAGAAGAACTAACATGATTATCAATGGTTTTGTTTTGTTTCCTTATATTTTTCTCATAAGAAGAAAAATTATAATTATACATGCCATGTGTTACCATATCAAAACCACATATTTGAAAAGGAAACATGTTAATTTCCTTAAGGATCAAATGAGAAAAATCAGATAGTTCTGAAAATAGAAATGTAAAACATAAACTAGATATGAACAAAGGATCCACATAGGGATTTGCATAGTAAATCTTAGGTTAAAATGATTGGACAAAGTCGCCCATGGCAACTATGTCCTGCATAGCTTTGTGTGAAATTAAAAATTTGAATATGTACAATAGTGCTTGTTTTTTTTGTTTTTGTGTGCATATAGATATGATAGTGAATAATTTTCCAAAATATGCCTAGTTTATGATTATGTAATTCATAATTCAAGTGTGCAAAAATTTGCAAAATTTTCAAGCAATAAAAGACAATTGTAAATACAATTTCTAGATCTAAGATGCAGTAATCGATTGATCCTAATATGCCTAAATCTCAAAATGATGATATTGATGCCTTTTTGAAACAAAGGCATGTAATTTTTCACTTTGCAAGATACATAAATGAGTGCAATAAACACTTTTAGATTTGATTTCAAATTTAAATGACCTAGTACAGATTTTGAAATACAATTTGAATATAAATCATATGTAAGATTACTAAAATTAACCCTATTGCAACCTATAATGAATATTATATGTAAATATTTGAATTTTTATACCTTTTATGATGCAAAAATAAATTCCTAAATGAGCAATGCAAAGAAATGTAATACCAACCCTGAATCTAGGATGAAATTCCTCAAATTTTAGAAGGTCTATAATGTTAATAGGTTAGGTTCACCAAAATGATATGTTGGAAAAGGGGGAGATCCTAAAATGAGATTATTTGCACTCCTTTTCCTAATATCATTAAAGGATGATAGTGGATGTTGGATGATTGTGGGGATTTGATGGACTTGGACAAGATATATGATTGATTTACAACCTAAAAGGTGAGTCAACCAACCCTTGACCAAACCTAGGATGAATTTAGTGATGAAATATAATGTAATGACTAGGTTAATGATGCAATTTACCGTTTTGATACAAATACAACAAACACAAAAAGCCACAAAAAAAATTAGACAATTGAAATGGATAGAGCATGATATTGTGCACTTGTAGTTCAAATTTAGAGCTAAAAATGGAGGACTAATTCACCTAGGGTGTATATGTCCTTGTAGGGGGGTCTCAGATCTATTTTTTCTATCCTCTAGTGCCAGATTTGGGCTTTCTATTTCCATCTACAAATTTATCAGATCACTATCGGATATTTTTATAATTAAGTTTTCATGAGTTGTCAAGATGTAGGGTTTTGATTGCAACAATGGATAATTAATCTTCAAACTTCCTCCAATGTCCTTCAAACTTGAAACCTGTGCATTCAAATAGATAGAAAGGGTTTTTTTCCATTTAGTGGCTTGACTTAGTCAAACCCCATGTTAGTGTTTCCACTTCCAGAATGGCAATTTCAATGATAGGAAACCTATCCTTTTGAGGGAGAGGGATAAATTATAAAAGGAATGATGAATCCACAAAGTGTTGCAACCCACCACCCTTCAATGACTTCCTTGAAGGACCGAAGTCATACAAATCTCCTTAAGGTTTGGATCTTGCTTGCTTGAATTGCTTGGATACCTACTTGAAGCGTTAGCCTTCATAAACAATGATAACATAAACATGCATAAACTCACATATGGTTTGACATGATGCTTGGATCTTGAATTTCTGCAATAAATCACTAAAATTATGCTCTTGACTTGCTTGATAATGCTCTTGATAATATTTCTTGCACTTGGTTTTTTGTTAGATTTGAAATGATGCAAAAACTATGTATTTATATGCAATTATTCTAATTTCCTATAAATTAAATCTCGATAGTCAACTTTGCAAATAATAAAATGTCAACATTGACATATTTAAATTTGGAGCCAAAATAGGGGGACATTCACCCTGGGCATATGTTTCCCAATCCTATTTTTTAGAAATTAAGGTATTGGGGCAAAGTATTAGATGAATGCATTTGTTTTTCGCTTGCAATTTATCAATAATTTTTAAAAATGAGCCATAAAATGCATAATTTAGGAAACTGGGTGTTCAATTAGGTCCAATAATTTAAGGGGGAGTAAAATATAGTGTGAAATTGTCAAGGGTGATAATTTATGACACTACAGATAAAACTAATAATCATTCCCATAACCCATTAATATTATAAAAGCCACTAACCATCTCATGAACTCATAAAAATAGTCCTCAAAATTGAAATCCATAGCTCAAGATTATTTCACACGAGAAGACCAGGGAAAATCAAACCATATTATGTAATCTCAAAATAGTCCTCTGTTTTGACATACATAGTTAAAAAATTATTTAAATTATAAATAAAACACACACTAGAGTACATATAAAATAATTGGTAAAATATTTCTCCTCCTAAGATACTCCAAATCACATAAAATCTCTTTATCTACAATATTCTCATTAGATCCATGTTGAAATCACAACTTGCTGCAAGTGTAGGCTCCTTAATATATCTACTAAACGTTATTAAATACTCCACCATTCCAACACTTTATATCTAAAATGATAGTGATCTATGGCCTCACCCAAATATAATTAGTAGAAATATATGCTCAATTTACCATCTCACATGATAAAACATAAAAAAATAATTGCACGATATAGGAATATCCAAATAAAATGATCAATTCCATAAACTAGAAGATTATTATAAATAACCATAAAATAATTCATTGTAAATTAGAAACTAGGAACTCTCCATGACATCATTAATTTTTATCTCCTAATCTAAATCTCATACATTTCCAAATATAAAACATAACTAAAATTTAAAAAATAACTCCAAGTACACTAAATCATTACATTAAAACAAGCTATCCACATCCTCTACTAATGGAATGGATAAATATATAAATATAAAAAAACTCTCTATTTGTAGTAGGAACAAAAATCTTCTTATGACACCACCATCCACCATGATATTTCATCCATTAAATATTTATAGATCCACATCATTTCCAAATTTCTCACTAAAAATGATCATTAGATACCCATGACATCATGATAAACATCTCCTAAAATTTTAATATTGCACATGGCCTTAACACAATCAACTAACTCAACTACAACACTAGGAGATCCCAAAGAATAATAATAATCAAAATTTTCAAACCAATAATACAAATAGGTTCTATTAACTATGTTCCCACACAAATCTCCCATAGAACCATGATTCATAGCCTCTCATGACATCATAATCAACTACTAAAATAAAGAAATAGGTTTTCAATGTATCACTGATTATACCATCCATCATCATGTCTTGTAATGATAAGGGAAGTGTTCTTGATGGATAATAGACTCTTGAAATGCAGTGCAGGCTTACAACTTGTGGAAGGGTTAAGGTCAAGTTGGTGGCTTATTTCCATGGCACTTCTTGCTGAGCGGTAATGTTTATACCTCTCTTTTGGATGCAATGAAAAACACTCTTGAAATGCAAAGTTTCAGGTACCTACAATTAGCTTTGGATAGACGCGTCAGGTCGGTGGGAGAAGACATGGAAGAAGTGATAAAGAGGAGGGTCAATTGTAAATTGGCTCGCATCTCCCATGAGCATCAAGAACCGATAATTGTTCATCTTGTTCTAGCCGATCAAGAGCATTAGGCAATGGTTAATGTTTGTCCTTCTCTAGTCAACCACAACTTCCAGTTAAGGTAGAATCTTGACAATGCTAGCTCCTCTCTTCATCCATGATATGGGGGTATTCCAAATTTGAATGTTCCACCTCCAGTGCAAGCTAATGTAGAAGGATTCTAGGAACAACAGGGGGAAAATGAAATACAAGTTGATGGTATGGAGGAATAAGGGTTGGGTGTTCAATTTTTTTGTTGAATGACTGTTTGTAAGGGATTATCAAGCATATTTTGAGCTAATTCTATGGTTTTGTTGGGCTAGTTATATTCAAAACTCACTATGTAAGGGAAAATTTTAGGTTCATAGGAAAAGAATGCTAAATTTTGATAGTTGCAAGTTAGCACAGTGAAACATCTATCTGTTAAGAGCCTCAAAAATCATATTTTTTAATCTCCTATTTCTATATTAATATATATACAAGCTATTGCCTTTCGCTCAAAAAAAAATCTGCAAATATGAAATTAAAAAATCGTCAAAATACTGGATATATTTTATTATGATAAGATATATACAAAATTTTGACATAAAATATAAATTATAGTAGTGATTGTAACATTGAAAAATTACAAACTAAAATTATAAACTAGATATTTCTTGCTTCACAATATTTCCACAATCTTCACAGCTTGGATCCTTTCAAAATAAATACAATATCTAGATGAAATTGCCTCAAGAAACTAAAGTATTTTTATCCATATAAGATAGATGAACACAAGGATCAAACTATTTTGATAAATTTTTGGTATGATAAGAAAAGATGTCAAATTTGAGAAAACTACCTCCAATTATAAAGACTTGAAGGCCCAACTTGGGCACCCAAATTCCAATGCCCCTGTAGCTAAAAATAGATGGTAATCATTCATAAAGTACAAAAATATCCAAAGTTACAAAAGGCACATGAAGAGAACAAACTATTTATTCTAGGTATCCCAACTTGGTGAGGCCCTAACTCTTATCTTGGTAGGTGAAAATAAAACTTCTTTATTTTTTTAGAAAGATATTTAGAAGACATATGACAAGAAACAAAAATACCTTCTTTTTTTTGGATAAATTAGCCCCATAAATTTTTTAGAGGCCTTCAAAATATCAATTTATGAAAATGTAGAAAATACCCAAAAATTAAATATAACTATAAAATTGTTTCCCTATCATTTTCCATATGAAATATATAATGGGACTTTGGGTCCTTCTTATTAGAAAGGCGAGATTATAGTCTATCTACAACCCAACATTCTAATGAACATTGATGTCTAAAAGGATAAAAAACCAAACTCCATAACTCATGTTTTTTAAACAATTTAAATAAAAATCTTGCTACACACATGGCATCATCAAAACTTCATAGATTGAATCCTAAGTTTCCCATGTGACATGTAGTTATAAATGCAACACCTTGAATACCAACATACATGCAATCAAAAAGTTGATATAAAAATCGTGGTCATAATCAAATATAATTGGAGAAAATTGTACAACTCATAGATATCAAAATAGCAACTTGGACCCATGAACAATGTAGACCCATAAAAAGTAGGTAGATTCACCACTAAATTAGTAATATTATAATGGAGACAACATGCAAATTCTTCCGAAAAACAACCATGAAATCTAAAGAAAACCTAAATCCATAGTATTATTAATCCATATCCAACACAAATATATTTTTGAAACCCAACAAGAATCACAAAGAAAAATACAATTGATCTCATCTAACCATACACACATTATAAATGCAAATATACAAATATGAATCATTTAACACACAAAAAAACACAAAAAAAACATACCCATATATAAATTGTATAATATCATTGTTCTAAAAGATTTAGTAGATATTTTAAACCAAAAAAATTTACATAATCAACATTCATAAAAACCAAATGACTTGCATGTGGTGACAAGTCATACACAACCTCCATGTAAACCTTAATATAGTACATGTTTAAAGTACCCACAAATTAAAAACCTCTAGATTTATAATTTGAACGTAAAATATCATAGATTCATGTATATTCAGACCCAAATCTCCATAAATGCAACATGTAATAGCATGCAAGTAATGAATCCACCAATACAAATACAAAATATCATAGATACACAACATACAACCTGTGAAGAGGGAAAAAATCCTCCTTGCCTACAATTTGAATTATATTACCTTATTACCATTACATTTGGATTCTCCTATTTATGTTTTAGCATGCTTCTTAAAATCAAAGGCTAGGATCTCCCTATATAAACCTTGTGTCATGACAAAATAACCTTTGATTCTTTTTGTGTGTAATTTCGATCTATTCCCATATATTTATTTTGTGGCATTATGCCTCTTTGAAATCAATGCATTAGGAAACTCTTATTGGATATATCATACTCAATTCATTGGTGCAAATAGTCTAAAAGGTATTTGTCACTTACAAGTCGTATCACATTGTCTTAAACCCATCTACTTTTTCATCATGTGTAAACTAGAATTTAGAGTGGATATAAGTATTTAGGTGGTAATAGATACACGTTGAAACCAAAATGCATAATATTTTCCATCATGTGTTAAGTCACTTATACTAGCAATAGCCTAGCTCAATATCTTAGTAAAAAGAGAACCCACCTTTCCAAAAATGCTTATGCAAAAATGGGCCCGTCCATTAAGTCACTATATTATGTATACAACCACTTTTCTACTTATCTTATGGTGTTGCATAAAAGGGAATTTGTGTATTTCAATTCACCTATATTTTCCTCATTGATCTCATAATGCCAAGTCCTACTTTTATTTCAAATATACTTGTCATCCTTTTGATTCCATGTGGCTTTCCCATGGTATTTTCCTTGAATATTCTTTATTGTTCTTATTCCAATGTTTGTGTTTAAAAAGAACCAAAAATGTTGACATAATTAGTCCCACATATTCCACTTTGGCATTTGTTGATTTGTTGACTCAATGCCTTATTGGACTATTGGTATGCTACCATGTTTGTTGAAATTATACTTTATTTGTGGTCTTTTTCTTTTCATATTCAATCATTAAAATTGATATCTCTTATGCTTCCTCCTAGCATATACTAGGGTGGTGTTATCTCTCAAGAGGATATGAGAAAATTAATGGATTAATAAAGGGTCTTGCAAGAAGATTTTTTTCTTGGAAAACTAAAACAAGGAAAAACATAGAGGAGAAAATAAAATATGTATTTAAATATAGGGTATCAAATTTCACAAGGATGAAATATTGTCTATGGAAATATCATGCCAATATTCATAAATTCATAAGTTATATTTAGGATTTGAGCCTAAAATTGATAGAGATGAGTATAAAATGGTTCTATAGAGTAGTTACCATAAAGACTATTCAAAAATATTTTGAAATATGAAACTAGGAGATCAAATAATATTATAGACATATGAAGTGTTAGCATTAGTATATGATGTCTTTGCATTTATAAATAATATAGAAACTAGATTAAAGGATAAGATGGTGGAGCTCCAATATTTGGTTGATTTAGGAATCCTTGCCATGATGGAGCCTAATAAAGATAAAAGTGTTTCTAGGCTTGGAAGGATTATTTCAATGGTTTGGTGCTTTTTTTAAGCCTTTACAACAATATGAAAAGGTGGAACTAATTCTACTTAATTGTCATATTGACAAAACCCTAACCCTTGAAACCAAAATGGATAATTTCATTAGGGAAGTTAATAAATTGTTTTCTATGTTTGGCATGCTACTAACATGAATAAATATAGATGATTATTGAGGTATATTAGCCTAGGGATGAGAATTTTGAAGAATGAATAGAAAATTTTGAATTTTTCATTGATTATTCTATACACTTTATTTCTATTATTTTAATTTTGTTGTTATTTTATTTAAGTTGTTGTCAAAATGCATGGAGTGTGTGCCACACATGATTATTGAGATAATTGAGTAGTCAATTGGATGGTATAGTAAAATTTGAAGTAAAATATGATACAAATATGCATTGATGAGATTCAAAGCACTATCAAGTCAAAAAGACAAATATGGTACAGGTGAGGTGACTATGCATTGCTAAAACTAGAAGAATAATATGACCAACAAGAAAGGGTTATCAAGACATAAAATTTATAATATGGTACAGGTGAGGTGACTATGCATTGCTAAAACTAGTTGAATAATGTGATCAACAAGAAAGGTTTATCGCTTGACATAAACTTTGTAATGACAAGAGCTTTTAGGAATTTTCACAATTCCTAGATTAGAGGCTTATTCAAAGGTAGCATATGAGGGAATATATCAATGTAAATCTTGAAGGAATTATAGAGAAGGAGAGTATTATTATCAAGTCAAGGTTAATTAAGCATTGGGAGGTCCCATTAAGGATATGTCATGGATAATTAAATACATGTTCAAGTGCCTTGCATAAATTAGTTATTAATTTAGAGAAAACAAAGTCTTAGCTAACACCTAGGTTGAAGAAACCTTGAACAATCTCCCTCTACAACCTTAAAAAAATGTTATATGATATGCTTGGTGGAATTAGATAGTGAGATGGTTTTCACAAGGCATTCAAAATCATTAATGAAGAAGGATAAGGCCACTTTAATACATACATCCCTCATGTTGACAAAGGCACTTCCTAACTCAAGAAAGGACTCGAAGTTAACCAGAGAAGGATTATCTCTAAAGAATATCTTCATAGCATTTTCCTTCCTTCATTGGTTTATTTTGACTAATTATAGGAGTTGATTTTTTTTTATGAGGGCTATATTCATTGACATATAAAGTATCTTTAGTAGAAATTTACAACCCAAGATGCAACTCCTAAACTTTAAGAATCTATACCTAGATGACATTGTTAAAAGTGTTAGTCACATTTTTAACTAAATATAAATATATTTGCCAAGTTTCAATCATCCATGTGAGATTAGCCTTGTGATTTATTTATAAATGGAAGTTATTGGAATTGTAATAGGGATTAAAAAATGTGTGTAGCTTCCTAGTGTTGAAAATCCAAGGTACTTTCTAAAAATGAGCAAGCGATAGAATCATTTTCTTTAGCTCATCTTTTGTAATGCGTATGTATACATTTCTTAGAAAATTAATACAAGACATGTTCTCTTTTGTTGAATGTAATATTTTCTCCACAACTTAATCAATTATTTGAAATGTTATTCATATTTATAAGTATACACTTGTTTTTTATTAGATAAGTAGGGAAGGGCCTTGATCCCATGGTTACAACAAACAAAAAGGAAACCGAGGAAGGTGGGAAACAACACTACCAACAAACCAAAAAAAAACAACAGTATTAGCATGCAGACCAACATTTAAAATAGTAACCATAGTCCATCCAGTACTAATAAAACAGTAAGTTTTTACCAGCATACTTAGTCCTACGTAAACCATTAATTAAGTCAACAGAGTCTCAGGTGGTATTCCACCATATCATAGCTATAATATAATAGCAGTCTGAGATGTTAGAATAAAAGGACAAAAAACTCATCATAAACAACAAAGCAGCAACAACAAGCCATTAATTGGCTTTCTTCAGTAGGTCTCCATACTCTTCCATGAGAGCAATGTATTCTCTCCAATTAGGTCCCTCTGTCTCATCCAACATCTTCAAGGTTTCAGGTTTCCCCTATTTCTTTAGCTTCCTGGTGATTTTTGTTTCTCCAGAAGCAACTCCCAGCATCACCCTCCTCATCAGTCTCTTAGTTACCTTCATGAGCGTAACTAACACCTTCTCCATATCCTCGAATTGTACCTACAGAAAAATTTAGTCTACTCTTTAAAAATTCATTGCTTAATTCCTCAGTTTTGTTCTCCATACCCAAATCCCCAACATCCTGAACATTTTCAACCTCATTCTTATCCTCAAATGGCTTAATTTTCTCATCCTCTTCCTCTTCTTTATCCTCCTCTGAACCATCTTCCCCCATCTCATGTGCTGAGTCCTCAAAGTCCATATCCTCTGATTCTTCTTCCTCCCGAGCTTCAAACTCTTCATACCCCAAGTCCTCCTCCTCACACACAGTCATTTTCTATTTTCCTTTCTTTTCCTTCGAGGCTGATTTAGCCAGGCGTGCTGACTTTCTCCCATCGCTACCACCACTCCCTTGCCCTTGCAGAGTTTCCTTCACCACCTCATTTTGATTCCCTTAGTTATATTGATTATATCCCTAGGATTTAAGTCTCTTTAGGTTTCTTCGCCTTTGGGAGTTCTAGTAGCAACGATGAATGTTTCCTTTTCTCCAACATAGCTCTAATGAGCTACATCTCAAAAATTCATTTTTCCTCACTCTTCTGCGACAACAGGGTTGAGGAGTTTGACACATTGGCCACAAGAGAGTTACTTTTAGCAGGGATAAGCACCCACCTAGCAGCAATTGTAGGAAGTTGGCAAGGGAAAGGTTCCTCAGCCAGGATTTCGATAGCAGTAGGGTTTTCCTCAATAGGTTGTTCTTCATTTTCTTCTTCAAAATGGTCAGGGCTCTCATTTCTACCGGCTAAAGGGTTGCCATGAGGATTCAATGCCAGGGCATGCTTATAGAGGGTTAGCATCAGACCTTGGTGGAGGGGAGGACTGTCCCTCTTTTCAATATTAAGCTACAGGGAGGACAACAAATAGAAAGGCAAATTGATTCTCTCACCATGTCGAATGTGGTTTAGCAAGGGGAAATGGTATTATTTATGTGTGATTTATGTCAGATGTAAGCTCGATGATTTATGTGTGATTTTCTCATTTTGAGTGCTCATACCTTTGCAAGTATATTATTTACCTTCTTGTGAACACAAAAGAAACAATTTTCATTATGGCATCTTCTCTTGAAACCTGTATGTGTTGGCATTGAAGACCACCATTTTACACAATACCTTTTATGGAGAAAACTCACTCTTTTTCCCAAGAGAAATAAAGGCATTTCTGTGAACATTTTCATTGTTTCATTCCTTGAAGAAATAAGCTAAACTCCTCTCTTTAGTTATGAATCTTCATTTATTTCATACTATTGCCATATTCTATTACTAGGTATTTGATTTTCTTCTGTAAAATCATGTAATAGAATTGCACAACATTGCATAGTGATGAAATAATTATATTATGAAAAGATCATGAAATGTTTGTATTCAAATTTGTTGCCTCTTATAATAGTTAATGAATGAACTGTAGCATAATTGTATACATCCATTTGATCCTTGACATCAGAAATGACGATGACACATGCATGCAAACATGGCATCCTTGAATATGTGATTATCTTATTCCACTTTTATCAGCTTTGTAGTAGCAGTCTCACTGTGGCCACTTTATTCTACATGTTGTTTATGCCATTGTTTATGAGTTGGGTTCAACCCTTGTGGGAGCCACATTTCTCACCACTCATAACAATATTTTTTGGTTGAAAAGATCTGATTATACCTGTATCTGCACATTAAACAAACAAGCTAGCAAAAAATTGAAGTTGAAAGCTTCCATTGAACTCTGTGCTCCCTGAACATCTGCTTTTTTGATGACTTAATCATCTGATGAATGCATGATAGGATGCGAATTACATTTATGTTGGTAATGTAGGGATAAGGTAGAATGTAATTTTTCATTTCTCTAACACCACCTTTCAACAATCTTGCAGGTAAACCTTGGAGCTAGAGTTGGACCTAGAGCTGGAGTTGAACCAAGATCAACACAACTGTAACAACGATCAGTCATTCCAGGCAATGAAAAATCACCTTCTCTCCTTGTTCTTATATTATCTCCAGTTGTGTGATAGTACATTTCTTTCTTGTATTTAGTATTTGATTAAGTAATCAAATCAATCTACTCCCACGGCTTGTGTGGGACTTTGGTTTTTAGAATATGAAAAAAACAACATTTCTTATGCAAATTTATGAGTTTTTCTATTACAAACATTTGCATAATAATACTGAAAATTCAAAAGTAATAAGATTTGTACAACAATGAATAATTAGCAAAAAACTTTGAAATTACTTGTGTACCTTTTACTGATGAATGCAATTCAGCTCTACCTGTTTTGAGTTGTAGCTAAAAATAGGTAACAATTTGGTGACCTCTGTGGAGTGTTTTCCTGCTAAGCACCATAGACCAGTTATGTAGCTTATCCATTGGGTAGAGGAGCCAATGTGGTCTTGGGAAACTCAAATCCAGACCTTGAATTAGTTGTGTGAAACAATACAACAAAAAAATAGCTGAAAGCAAACTATCATAACTTTGTTTAAGAGAGTCAGAAAACCATGTTGAAACTGCACTTATTGAAAACAAACAAAACTGAAATGAAATGTGCCATGGCACTTATTAACTAAAAACTATCCTACCCTACACTTACCAACAGTGTTAATGCTCAAACATAACCATTACCTGATTGTGAGAAATAGCTTCCCTTCCGTAATGACAAAGGACATGCTTCACATTTGCAAATCATCCAACAGTGATGGAGGAAAAGTAGATCTTGAGTGCTTACTTCAAACACTTCTTCAATCATGAAAACCACTTCCATTTCTGTCTTAGACAAGAGGTGCATGCAACTATTTTGAATATGGTGAGAAAAATACATTGATCTCTTTTGATGCTCAATCTTGTGCTCCCAAGCAGGTAATTCAAGTAGTAATTCTTTTTTATTGCCCTCCATCTGCACTAGGTGTTTGATAGGACATCCCCTTGTTATGACACTCAATTTGTAACTTTCAGCCTCATGCCCATGCTCTATTTTCTCAGCCCATTGTTCATGATTTTCTAGAACATTAAATGAAGTTAAGTTGTTCTTGTTTTGATCTCTGAAGACTTCATCTTTTCCTTGAAAAGATGTTGATTGGAGGTAATATGCAGGTTGTTCATTGGTTGCTATAGTTTGATCTTCTTGAAAGATTTGTCTATTATTGTTTATAGGAGGATCAATTGTTCTTTCTTTCAACTCTTCAATGAAAATGGAGTCATGTTTCTTTGCATCATCTATAATAGTTTCTGAAGAGAAACCATTAATGTTTTCAATGGTTGGATCTTCTTGACTAAGGAGTTGATAGCCCTATTGGATTACTAAAAAAAAGTCCTCCTTATGTTCTTCGTCCATGATATAATACAACTCCTCCTCAACAAAGTGGGGTAGCTCATCAAATAAGTTCATATTGTACTCTTCCATAGGCTACAAGGTATTTTCTTCTACAACTTTTTCAATAGCCTCCCTAACCTAAATGGGCTGATCACATGTTGTCGGCTCATATAATACTAGTTTATCATCTATGTTAGAACAAAAAGCTTCTATGATGCCTGAAAACATGTTCTCATCTAACTCATAGCTTTGCATTAAATCCAAATGAGTTTTATCATTTAGTTGTTCCATACCAAGCATAGACGCTATCATGCATGTGATATCCTCATTTTCACCAATGAATTGAGGAAGTTCATCAAACAAGTCAGAAAAATTCTGAGAACCTCTTTCCATTTTCTTTTCATAAACTTCATGCAGATCATTTTCATTAACCTCCAAAATAGGACTGACCTCTTGCTATCTCATATGAATTGAGGCTTCAATCTTATCTTGAACCAGTAGTACATCATGTTCTGCAATATCTGTTGGGTATTCCAAATCAACTAGCAAGTTAGGTACCTACGTGCTCTCTTGAACTTGCTCAATAAAACCATGTAGTTGGTCAAACAAATTAACCAATTGTTCCTCTTTATGTGGTTTCTTCTCCAGTGAGACTTGGGCATCCTCTCTCTGCAAGTGAAGATCTTTAACTCATAATCCTTGTACTCTGCTATCATTCTTCTTATAAACAACATCAGAATTTTTTTCAAATGAATCAAAATCTAAGGGGTTCAGTAGTAAATTTGATCTAACATCCTTTTTACATGAACTATGGTTATTTTGAGCCAAGGAGACAATATAGACAACAACAACTTTCTGCTCCTCTTGTTCATTACACCAACTTGGAATCTTGATCAAGTTAGATTCTACAACTTTTTCCTCTTTCTGATCTTGAATTAATACACAAGGAATATCCTTACTAAGGTTTGGCATTTTATAATCAGGATGTTTAGTCCAAGAAGGCTTCCATAACTATTCAATACTTTGATTACCTAGTTCAGGGTCTTCATATGACTAAAACTGAGGATTAATGGACTAGTTTGACTGATTTTGTTTATTCATGGGCTTCTGTAGGGGCTGATCTTTAACATTGGTAGGACTATTACCCCTAAAACTTGGAATGTCAAAACTAGAAGACTTACTTGGATATTGAATAGAAACCTTGGAAACTTCTTCCTTTGTTGTTTGATGCTTTATGTAATAAATTGATTGGGCTTCCATCTTTGGTGTTTGGGCAACCAACATTCTAATTTTCTCTTCCTTTGTAGCAAGATCTTCTTCATATTGTCTCCTCTGCATCAGCAAGTCTTGCTCATAGAGATAGGCCTGATAGGCCATCTCTTCCTATTGTTGATCATACTCTTGTTGTCTCTTCAACTCTTCTATCTATTTTGTGATGTCTAACAATATGTCCTTGGTGTCATTCATGTTATTCTTTATATCACTAACCTCAAAATCTTGAAGGTAATCAGGAGAGTGTTTGAACCGATATGGAGGTTGATCAGGGTTGGGTGGGAGGTAAGCATGTTGAGCATGCTAATATGCTGTTGTTGGATAGTTGTTTGGGATAAAACCATCATCATGACTAGCCTGATATGGTTGATAAGGATCTGAATTCTTTCTCTGAAGTGAACTTTAGAGTCCCACCGAGCGTGCCAAAAATTGTTATCACAAGAATTTGCAACCACATGCAAGAATGGAAAGCTCTGCAATCTCGTGTAACATTAGACTAATTTCAAGTTGTGGATACCCTATTGTGAAATTAGACCTCTAGATTATGGGTTGGCTCCCCTTTTGATTCTCCTAGAAACTACTAAATTGGAAGGAAAAGGGTGAGAAAGATTGACTGAAAAAGGAAAACTAAACTGATTCTAGGAGGTGATTGCACCAAATGTGATTATCTAAAGGGCAGATTTTTCACAATTGTAAACTTCAGTGAAAACTTCACACAACTCACTAATTGCAATCTTATGACAAAAATGCTTCAAGGGAAGGCTAATTAACCTTTTCAAGAAGGAAACAGATGCTTCACAATCTGAAATTGATAATTGCATGCATCCAAGAATTTGTAATAATGAAAGAGACAAAATTTAAAGGTTTTGATTAATAAAACACATTAAACTTTCATCAAATCAATCATTTATTGGATAAACTCAGTTATAAGAAGGTCAAACATGTATTCTTAAGCCAAAAAAAGGAGAAACTACAATGAAATAATAGAAAAATAACCTGTAAAACTTGTTGTTGTATATTAAACTGTCATAAAAATGAGTTACAAAATCTCTTCTCTCTCAAAATCCAAGAGAGTAAAAGGAAAGAACTAAGGAAAAAAGACTAAGTCTTTTCCTTATATACAATAAAGGCCTCAAAAAGCCAAGAGGTGATGACTGAAAGTTCACTGAACATGTAAAATCCATCCCAAAATATCTCCCCATGAGCAAAGAAGAAAACCCATAAAAACGAGAGTCAAAACTGAAGGAAACTGAAGTTAAATAGTTGCAAACTCCTCTCCTCAATGTGCATGATCAAAAGATCTCGAGAATTGATGTAGAATTGAAGCTATGTCTCAAAAATCTCCACCATTTGCTCCATTTTGCATGACTAGTTAACTTCAAATTAGAACTCCAATTCCACTTTTTGTCTTTGATCCCCTGCATGCTTTTAAGTGAAGGTAAGCAATTTACATAATATTAGAGTAATCAATAAAGAATTACTTTAATATGTATGATGTTTTTGTCTCCATTCTTCGCATCTAAATGATAAATATTAAAGCAATTTATAGTTTATTGCTTTAATATTATTTACAATATAATCTTCACTTAAAACATGCAAGACAATAGAAAGAGGGGAAAAAAAAGAGTTTGATTTACAATTTTCAAGGTTGCATGAAAATATCAAAAGGTATAATGAATACCTAATGCACAAATTTTAAAATAATGCAAAGCTTAAAATTAAGGCAAAAAGCCTTAAGTGAAAGGTCGGTCATATTAGGGTAAACAAAATCCTAAAAGACTCGTGGCCAAGCATTCATTTTACTCTTTTGAGCATGAAACAACAAAAATGGGTGCCACCATGTATGAGCTTGGACTGAAGATATCATGGAGTTTTTTTTGAAATTGAGATCTTCATGCCAAAGAAACTCAAACTTCCTGTTGGTAAGTTGTTCATTGGCTGAAAACGTTGAGAGTCTTTTGTTTCTCTGAAAGAAATGATTCATTGTTTGTGTATAAAGAGCTATTCTTCAGGCCACGAACTTTGCAATTTTATGATGCATTATCTGTGTTTACTTACATTATTTAAACCTTCCTCTGTGAGATTCTTTTATGCTCATCTGGAACTCTGTATTATGGGCCGCGGCTATAATTATTCAGAGTATCTCATGCATTTGAAGTTGCCATGATTCCTCCATTTGGGTTTTCTTTATTTTTGAGAATAAAATATAGTGTTCATTTTCTTGCTCCGAATAATCTTAAAAGTAGACAATATCAATATCTTTATATTTGCATTCGGTTGGATCAAATTCCACGTTTCTGTTTCTTTTCATCTTACTGTGGCTTGGAAGCCACAAAATTTATATTCCCTGGAAACCTTTACTTTGTATTTTACTGCTCTTCGAATGCAATGAGAGAGAGAAAAAAATGTTTATTATTGAAAACATTTACTCTTCTCTCCATTATGAGTTTATGCCTTGAAAAACCATTTGAGACCTTTCAGTGTTTTGAGTACTTCCTATTCAGATGTAAGCTCGATGATTTATGTGTGATTTTCTCATTTTGAGTGCTCATACCTTTGCAAATATATCATTTACCTTCTTGTGAACACAAAAGAAACAATTTTCATTATGGAATCTTCTCTTGAAACTTGTATGTGTTGGCACTGAAGACCACCATTTTACACAGTATCTTTTATGGAGAAAACTCACTCTTTTTTCCAATAGAAATAAAGGCATTTCTGTGAACATTTTCATTGTTTCATTCCTTGAAGAAATAAGTTGAACTCCTCTCTTTAGTTTTGAATCTTCATTTATTTCATAATGCTACCATATTCTATTACTGGGTATTTTCTTTTCTTCTATAAAATCATGTAATAGAATTGCACAACATTGCATAGTGATGAAATAATTATATTATGAAAAGATCATGTAATGTTCGTATTCAAATTTATTGCCTCTTATAACAGTTAATGAATGAACTGTAGCATAATTGTATACATCCATTTGATCCTTGACATAAAAAATGACGATGAAACATGCATGCAAACATGGCTTCCTTGAATATGTGATTGTCTTATTCCACTTTTATCAACTTTGTAGCAACAGTCTCATTGTGGTCACTTTATTCTACATGTTGTTTATGTCATTGTTTATGAGCCAGGCTCAACCCTTGTGGGAGCCACATTTCTCACCAGTCATAACAATATCTGTTGGTTGAAAAGATCTGATTATACCTGTATCTACACATTAAACAAACAAGTTAGCAAAATAATTGAAGCTAAAAGCTTCCATTGAACTTTGTGCTCCCTGAACATCTGCTTTTTTTATGACTTAATCATTTGATGAATGCCTGATAGGATGCAGATTACATTTCTGTTGGTATTGTAGGGATAAGGTAGAATGTAATTTTTCATTTCTCTAACACCACCTTTCAACAATCTTGCAGGTAAACCTTGGAGTTGGAGTTGGACCCAGAGCTAGAGTTGGAGCTGAACCAAGATCAACACAACTGTAAGAATGATTTGTCATTCCAGGCAATGACAAATCACCTTCTCTCCTTGTTCTTATATTATTTTCAGTTGTGTGATATACATTTCTTTCTTGTATTCAGTATTTGATTAAGTAATCAAATCAAGCTACTCCCACGGCTTGTGTGGGACTTTGGCTTTTACAATATAAATAAAACAACATTTCTTATGCAAATTTATGAGTTTTTTGTTACAAACATTTGCATAATAATACTGAAAATTCAAAAGTAATAAGATTTGTACAACAATGAATACTTAGCAAAAACCTTTGAAATTACTTATGTACCTTTTAATGATGAATGCAATTCAGCTCTACATGTTTTGAGTTGTAGCTAAAATTAGGTAATAGTGATCAAATGATTAAATGATTATAGTGACATAAATTTGGGCTTCAGTACAATTTGCAGTTTCATAAAGTCATGTACTGACTCTTAAGGTTGATAATAGGTTCTAAATAGCTCTCTTCAAGTTTTGACATGTTAATGTTAAAATAGATTAAGTACAAATGTAGGCACAATGGATTTGCATTAATGTTAAAATAGATTAAGTACAAATGTAGGAACAATGGATTTGCAAGGCGAGTTCAGTCATTGTAAGATTAGACATATGGCTACAAGTAACTTTTGTTATGCTTATTAAATTCATTGAACTTTGATTATGCAATTAATTAAATCATCTGATTGACTATAGTCTCAATTAATTGGAATTGAATATATTTATAAAAATTCTAAAAATTTGTAAATACTTATGATTCTACAATTATTAATGTTTGCAATTTCAATCAAAGATTGTTTGATTTAAAAAAATTCAAAATTCAATACAAAATAACACATTTTACAATTCAAATTTCTGTATATTTAAGAATATTAAAAAAAAACAAAAAAAATAGAACCCTAAAATAAATAGAAAGGTTTTAAACTGCCTCAACTTCCATGCATTTCCACAATCCTACAAGAATAAATGCAAAGGGGTTAAAAAGGACAGTTTAAAAGCCTTTATAAAGGTGAAAATGCACATTAAAATCCTGTCAGCTATATATTAAAAGAAGCTCTTTGTCTGACTTCTACCCTAACTGTGACACAGTCTAGAAGCTATTATAACATGGAATGCAACGATTGCATGTACATGGATAGAATGCATTTATTAAAAGGACTTCATACACTTCTCAGTTATGCAATTTTTCTTGCATTCTCTATGCTAAAATGGGTAGTTTTGAATGTGAAATATGTAGGCAGGAGTACACTATCTCCATAATCTTTTTGACATTTCCAGACCTATTAAATTTGGTCTCATAAACACCATGATTTCTGAGTACATATGAAGACACAAACTATTTGATAGAAGACACAAACTATTTGATAGAGTATGGAACCCATTGAAGAGTAGAAATAAGAGTCTTATCATATGTTGTAGATGCAACTGTTCCTAGTAGAAATGTCTCTAAAGTATTAGAGCACAAAAGAAATTGTGAGCTATTTGGGTCAAGTAAATGCCATCTCATGGAATGTTATGTCACAAAAATCTTCTGATAAGATTTTTGTAAGAGATTTTCACTTGGATAAAGTTAACAGTTTTAGGATAAACAAGGACAACTATCAAAGTATTTTTAGAGGTTGTGGTTGTAATATCTTACCAAGGTAGAACACAAATGTATAAATTTTGGAAATATAGGAAGACACATGGACTCTTTGACAATGGGTCAGGGAGAGATATAATATTAAATACTCATATAAATAGTTACATTTGTAAATTAAGGATTTGGAGCACAAGATCATTTAGACATAAATTCAAATAATTGTCATTTCATAAATATCTAGTAGTTTCAAGGAAAAACACATTGGCTGTGATGTATACCATTGATCTTGTTCAAGTTTTGATACTTATACAAAATGATGTTTAACTCGACAACGATAATGCTATATTGGTAGTTCAAGAGAAAATTGTGCACAAAAAATGTTCCAAGAGAGGAGTAATGTCCTTGTTAGGATCAATTAGACTCTTGATGATCACACTGTCAACAATATCAAAATGATAAAAATGTTATAGAAAATGATGACATGGGATTTCCTTAAAAATTAGATATTGATGATATAAATGACATTTATGAGGAATTTTTTATGAACAAAGATTGTGTATATTTGGGCTCCATAACAATACAATTCAATATCAAAGAAGAGAAATGTCACTTATGAAGTCATCATCTATAGATATGACTCACTTAAATGACAAATTTCTTCAAGAATGATCACCTACAACTAGCATACCTAATTTGTTTAACAAATTCTTTGATAGCATGCACCAATCAACTTTATGTGAAAATCTATTATTTTATTGTAAAATTAACTTTGATAATATTTGAGAGGAAATATTTTGAAGCTTTATTCATGACAATTATAGTTTATTTATAAAACACTTGTATACCCCCCAAAAAGAGAGCAATTAGATAGTTATAGAGTCAGACTATAAATGCTTGGATTTAATAATTATAAAAGTGGGGGAGCTCAGAAAAAACTTATACTCTACAAGTTATATTTAAAGAAAACTTTGAATCCCAATTTTTACTATGGAAAACATCATAATGAATTCTAAATCTCTTATGGTATTGTTATCACATCTTTTCTTATGTTGGATGTGATTGTGTATGAATTACTTCTTATGTTGAATGCAAACACATTTTTTATTTTCCCTTGTATTTTTAAGTATTTGTCATGAGTTCATCCATTAAAATTTAATATTTGAGTCATACCCCAATAATAGGTCTCAAACTTGGGACATTGAATTTGCGATCTCGGATGCAAGTAAAAACTTACAATACCTTCATTCGAAGGTATGTCAAAAGTTACCTTCATTTGAAGGTGGACCTTGGTTTGAAGATTGAAAATGTGTAAAAACCTTCAAATGAAGGTAATTTCCAAAAATGGAAAAAAAGGGACCTTCGAAGGTCCCTTTTTATTCCTTTTATGGAAATCTCTAGAAAAGGAATAAAAAAGGACCTTCGTTCAAAGGTCCATTTTTTCCATTTTTAGAAATTACCTTCATTTGAAATTTTTTTAACATTTTTTTTTGTGGGAATGACATACCTTCAAATGAAGGTCCTTGAATACCTTTGAGAAGGTCCTTCGAATGAAGGGTCTTAGGTAGACACTTTCAATGTTTGCTTCAAATTTTCCTTAGAAATCCTAGTTTCAAACCTCGAGCTGGACCTTCAATTGGAATTAAATTGACAAGATAATTTACAAGATGGTAGTCCTCAAAGCAAGTTTTCCAACAAGTATAATTTTAATATATTTGTGTTTTATTGTGTATTTATTTTCTAATTTTTACTGAACATAGGTTTTTCACCCAACATCAAGTTCTTTGTTCTACACATGTGAATAAAATAAAATACTGAAAAAAATTCTAAAAAATATTTGTGCATTGGGCATTTATGTAATTGTTTCAACAAAAAAAATAAAAATGAATTTTCATATATACAAAACAAAAATTAATTAAAAACTATCCATGCACTGGATATTGATGTTATAAATATATATATATATATTTTAAATTAGAATTTTATCCTTTCTAGAAAAAAGATGTGTTATGACATAAATATCACTTTTTAAAAATGTTGTTTACTATAAAAAACAAGTTATTAAAAGTTGTGTAAGAAAAATCACAATTTTTTTCAATTTTTTTTTTAAAAAAAAATTTAGAATCTACACACAAATCGGCACAAATCACTAGTTCGCATCATCTTAAAATTCTTAATGGTTTAGCTACTATAGGTCTCAAAAAGTGAAGATTTAGTTAAAAATGTTGATTTCAATGTCCTACTTTGACCAAAAAGTGGGACTCATTATTGTGGGATTACCCATTTGCATGTTTATGTGATTTATCAAAGTCTAATTTCCTACTTGATAAATTAGCATGTTTTAGTCAAATCTTATTTGCACATATTATTTTCTAAGTTTGTTTCCTACTTAAGGAATTGATGTGTGTATTTCCATTTTAGAAATTATATTTTTGTTGAAAACCCATAAGAACTCACTTCTAGTTGTACAACACTTTTTCTATTATACATAGTTGATGACTTACACTAAAGGTTGTTAGGATTTACCAACAAGAATGATGAATTAAATTATCAATTAAATGCAGATTTTAAATAACAAAATAAAGAAATGGAAATTACATAGAGGCGAGACAACAAAAATCTAATGTGATTCAACCTTTTTTGGGCTACATCCACAAACAATAGGCATCCATATTTCGTTAAAACATCCAACCAAAAATAATTACATAAGCTTGCAAAAAACTTGCTGCAATGTGCAACATAAAATGTACACGATTTTCATTGTTCAAAATTTTCACATGTTTTGTTGCATGTTACCATCACTAAATTGTGACTTCCACCTTCATCTAGGCCTTGTTCATATTATTCACTCTTTACAAATTTACTTTGATGCGAGCTTCAAACACTTTATGTCATGACTATTCATCTTCAGTTCACATGACCATTAATAATTCAATCCATAGCAAGAACTTTTTATCATTTCAGGCAATTTATTAATTGTTTCATAACATAATTTCAATAGGAATTTCCAACAAATTTTTATTAAAAATATATGCAATTTTTGCTTTGAGGAAATTACTTAGGGAAGAGTGGCCAAAATGCTAACACCAAAGGTTGATCATGAACCACAGACCAACAAAGGTAACCTCATTTTCTTGAGGGATTTTTACCACAATAACTGTTGTGATTTGATAAAGCAAATCCATTTTCCAACAATTTTCTAGCAACTCTATTAGGGAGAAAAATGTTGGTGCATTTTCATTTTTTAGATATTTGAAGGTACCTCTCCCAAAATAGAGGTTAGTGACTCTATAAGGAAAACCTAATGGAACTAATGGATACCATGAAATAACATGTTAGAATAAGGTAAACATTGTCTTCAATTTCATAGTTGTATCATGGCACTAATTATACCTAAGCCATGAGGAACTTGATTTGGCCCTTTGGCTTTGACTCAATATACAACCTTATCTTCAAGCTCAAGGAAACATTTCAAAAATATTATAGGGGAAATTCACAAGATGTAAAGAATCAAATTCAAACATTTACTCTCACTTTTGGGATTTTAGGGGTTAATGAAAAAACATATTCATAAGGTTATTTATTAAAACCCTTATTGGATCCACTGTTAATTGGTTTCAACATTTATAATATGGATGGATTACAAATTGGGATAACCTTACAAATAAATTATTACAAAGTAATAAATAGACATTTTTTTATGAAGTGTAATGCCCAGCCACACAAACCCCAAAGGACAATATAATAACTAAAATTTATAGCACATTTTTTTTTTAAGTAAAACTAACATGAAGTGTACATTAACATATAACACTAGAAATTGAACCATACATACATATCACAACTAGTCCTCTGGGGTAACATGACTGCATTATGTAACAAAATCCAAAACCCATAGCGATGATAAACTACTCACAAGCATATATATTAAAGCCATCATATAGAATGATCAAACAACATCCATTACATTACATAAATGATAAGCATCCATCAGTGATCGTAAGATAATGCCAAAGATTACATAATTCATTACATTTATAATATGAAGATACATCGTTCAAGGATTACAACAATACAATAGTGCTTCCCAACATGAACAGGAATAATACATCAATAACATAGAGTAATAAAACTAGAATGAATGTATACATAGCATCAATATTGGTTCCAACTCTAGCGGAGCTCTAGAGTTGTTGCAAAGGGTACAACTTCTGTGCATCCTGATCTTTGGCTGGGAACCCAATGGGGTGCATAACACATTTCACCCAACCATGTGGACCCTAAGGCCCACCCCCCATGCTAGGAGATGACAAGAAGGGCCCACAAAAAAAAGACAGTCAAGCAAAACAAGGCTAACAAGACTCCACAAACAAGTGCAACAACAATCATAAAGGACAACTGCTTCCGGAGGTACCATAATGAGGGAAAAACAAACAATAAGACAATCAAGTTTGCTAAGGGAAGAGTGTCATTGCATAGCTCAATATGGGTTACCCAATCCGGATCTTCATAGGTTACCGACCCCCATCCTGGGTTACCCTGGCAACCTCAACCGATCCCCGACCCCCATTGTAACTCATGCAGAACCAAGATACCTTTCATGAAGACAAGGAAATTGGTCTTGCCATTCCAGGCCTTCCTGTCTCATCTCAAGCCTAAACGAGCACTTGAGCCATGAGTGAGACATCCATTATCTTTTATTAATGTGAGGTACTACCCAAACCCCCTAATTAATTATTAGTGTTTTCATTGGATTAAGAAACTTCCAGTGGGTTACCTTGGGCACCACTTTGGGTCTCAACCCCCATGGGAAGCCACCCTCCCTACTGGAAACAAAACTCAACAGTCACTAACTAGGTAATCCCACTTGCACAACATATAAAATCACATGAACTATCATAGAAAGTGAGGCATGCACCATCCTGCACAAAATCACATAATGAAACAATTTCCATAGTGCAAGGCTAAAACCCACATAACCATAAAGCAAATATAGAATCAAATGTTTGCAAAATACCAGCACGAAAAGCCACTTTCAAAACAACAAAATCATGAAACCACCCACTTCCAGGTGAAACAACATAAAACTCATGCAAACAATCATGTCTTGATATGGGTTACCCAATGCAGATCTTCTTAGGTTGCTGGCCCCCATCCTCTCCCGAATTCCATCTCTTAATATCGAATATCCACAAGGAGGATAGAATGTTACCAAGACAATTCGTCGATTTCCAAAAATCACGCCGAAAAGCTAATCGTTCTTCAAACTAAAATCAATTAAAAATCTCACAAAATAGAAAGTTTTATTACAAAATTCAATTCGAAACTACGCATTCCCGCTGTGGAAGATTTTTCTATTTTTTTTAATTATTTTAACAGATTGTCAATTATTGATTTCTTTTTAATATTTCCTCATATTTTAATTTACTATTAAAACTCCACATTAATAATGAATAACTTTATATATAATTATAAAAATACTTTATAACTTAGTAATTTAATTTAATAAGGTAAATATCCAAGCACAACATATGTTCAATTTATCAATATGATTTATTTCATAATATATTTGATTCATCGACTAAACCAACCACATTATTAAAACAATGTAATTCAAATAGTTCAAAACAAAATTTATCGAACCCCACAAAAAGGGGAAATCATGGAGGGGCACTACATCCCCCCCCCTAAGTTTTGACTTAATCCTGGAAGTTGCAAGGAAGAATAAAACATATGCATATATAAGAAACATCAAATAATCAAGCAACCAAATATTAAACAATCACCTAACCTTGACCAAGGTTGAGAAGCAGGACCTACTAACCACAGGAAATAGACAATGTATCTGAGGTGGCGGACTGGATACTCATCCTCTTTGAGGATGATGGCTAGGGTTGGGGACCTTTTGTCATCTCCATTTTTCCACATCATACCCATTGGGCTTTTAAGGCATGCTCAAACCTAATAGTGTAGATGGAGTCGATGCCTGGTACCTACAACCTGCATCAAACACACTGTCGAGCAACATGTATATATATGTCAGACAAGAAACACACTGTGAGAGGAAATCACAATGTAGCACTAGGGTGCTTGCGAATGAGTGATGCTACACCATCCCTCTTACCAAGACCTCAAATCATAACCACATCAGTCAAAAAACCTAATAAAGAGATCAACTTGTAACCAATCCGCTACTTAACAATTAGAGTAATAATCACCTAATAATCATAACCATGAATCTATGTCATGTGTTGTATCAAAAATAGATCACTGCTTGAAATTATTAGTATGTACATCTAAATATCCCAATTACTTTAACTTCATCACCGAGTTTCCGAAGTCGACTACCTAGAAATCACAAAATAGGGTGGAAACATAGCACATTAGTACCAGTCATTCAAGTTGATTCATTACCTCAAAATGCTACACTTCCATAAAACACAACATAGTTATCCACACAAAGCACACATTTTTGTTAAATATCATCATTTACACACAAGGCATTCCACTTTATTCATTATTCAACATAAAATCTCACAACATATTCAGCAAAAGACCATAATTTTACACCTTTTCAAAATCAAGAAAACACAATTTATCACTCCATAAGCACAAAATTTCAAGTTTAACACACACTCTTCACATACACACCCAAATTCACTTTACTGGAAAACACATCACAAGACAACACAAAAGTCCATAATGCATCCCCGGTAGGAAGAATATCGGTGCATTGCACACTACACCGAGGGTCCTATCCTTTCCACTGGTTTTCTACACCATTGGACCAACACCACCTAGGGACAAACTTGGGTTGCTAAGTGCAGATGACACAAAAGAAAAGACGTAACCTCAAGAGTTCAAGCAACTAGGCTAACATAATGGGCTCACATGTATCCAAAGTGCCCAATGTATGAACCTAGGCTCTGATACCAAGTTGTAATGCCCCGCCACGCAAACCCCAATGGACAATATAATAACTAACATTTATATAGCACATTTTAAAAAAAAAGTAAAACTAACATGAAGTGTACATTAACATATGACACTAGCAATGGAACCATACATACATATCACAACTAGTCCTCTAGGGTAACATGACTACATTACTTAACAAAATCCAAAACCCATAGCAGTGATAAACTACTCACAAGCATACATAATAAAACCATCATATAGAATGATCAAACAATATCCATTACATTACATAAATGATAAGAATCCATTAGTGATTGTAAGATAATTCCAAAGATTACATAATTCGTTACATTTATAATATGAAGATACATCATTCAAGGATTACAACAATACAATAGTGCTTCCCAACATGAATGGGAATAATATATCAATAACATAGAGTAATACAACTGGAATGAATGTATACATAGCATCAATACTGGTTCTAACTCTAGCAGAGCTCTGGAGTCACTGCAAAGGGTACAACTTCCGTGCATCTCAATCTTCGGCTGGGAACCCAATGGGGTGCATAACATGTTCCACCCAACCATGTGGACCCTAAGGCCCAACCCCCATGCTAGGAGATGACAAGAAGGACCCACAACAAAAATACAGTCAAGCAAAACAAGGCTAACAAGACTCCACAAACAAGTGCAACAATCATAAAGGACAACCTCTTTTGAAGGTACCAGAATGAGGGAAAAACAAACAATAAGAAAAGCAAGGTTACTAAGGGAAGAGTGTCATCACAAAGCTTGATATGGGTTACCCAATGTGGATCTTCATAGGTTACCATCCCCCATCCTGGGTTACCCTGGCAACCTCAACCGATCCCCGACCCTCATTCTAACTCATGCGGAACCAACATACCTTTCATGAAGACAAGGTAGTTGGTCTTGCCATTCCAGGCCTTCCCATATCATCTCAAGCCTAAACAAGCACTTGAGCCATGAGTGAGGTATCCATTATCTTTTATTAATGTGAGGTACTACCCAAACCCCCTAATTAATTATTAGTGTTTTCATTGGATTAAGAAATTTCCAATGGGTTACCCTGGGAACCACTTTGGGTCCCGACCCCCATGGGAAGCCACCCTCCATACTAGCAACAAATCTCAATAGTCACTAACTAGGTAAGTTCACTTGCACAACATATAAAATCACATGAACTATCATACAGAGTGAGGCATGCACCATCCCGCACAAAATCACATAATGAAACAATTTCCACAGTGCAAGGCTAAAACCCACATAACCATAAAGCAAATATAGAATCAAGTGTTCACAAAGAACCAACACAAAAATCCACTTTCAAATGACAAAATCATGAAACCACCCACTTCCAGGTGAAACAACATAAAACTCATGCAAACACTCATGTCTTGATATGGGTTACCCAATGCGGATCTTCTTAGGTTGTCAGCCCCCATCCTCTCCCAACTTCCATCTTTTAATATCAAATATCCACAAAGAGGATAGAATGTTACCAAGAAAATTCGATGATTTCAAAAAATCCCACCGAAAAGCTAATCGTTCTCCAAACTAAAATCAATTAAAAATCTCACAAAATAGAAAGTTTTATTATGGACTTCAATTCAAAACTACGCATGCCCACCAAGGAAGATATATATATATTTTTAATTATTTTAACAAATTGTCAATTATTGCTTTCTTTTTAATATTTCCTCATATTTTAATTTTCTATTAAAACTCCACATTAATAATGAATAGCTTTATATATAATTATAAAAATACTTTATAACTTAGTAATTTAATTTAATAAGGTAAATATCCAAGCACAACATATGTTCAATTTATCAATATGATTTATTTAATAATTTATTTAATTCATCGAGTAAACCAACCACATTATTAAAACAATGTAATTCAAACAACTCAAAACAAAATTTATCCAACCCCACAAAAAGGGGAAATCATGGAGGGGCACTACATGAAGGGCTACTGCACCCAACACTCACATATGAAACAACAACATAGATTCACACAAAAACTGTTAATAAGGAAAACAAACCAATTTTTAATCCTTTAATAAAATGAAATACAAAATGTAGAAAAGTACAATGCTATAGCCACATGGGATTATCTCACTACAAAGAGATTCAACTCTATTAGAAAACTCTACAAGTCAGAGCCATAATCTACACTAATGGATCCATCCTCTATAACCTCACTTCACCTCTTTATTTGGAACCAATAACTCTCCTCTCTTTCTCCACCACCTTCAAATGTTCTGGAATGTGTAATTTCACCCTCTTGGGAATTCAAAGATCCAACTATCTATTTTCCCACCCTTTGAAATTTTGGTTAACACAACTTTTGAGAGCCATAAATTTTGAACCAGGTGTCAGATTGACGAACCGTTTGAACCATTGGAAAGCTTACAAAAAAATGAACTTGTGCCAAAGGTCTTTTAAAAGGAATTTTGGGTTTTTATCACTTTTTGGGCCTATTTAGGGCATCTAAGTGCCTCAAAATTGACTTTGAAGAATTTACAAGGGGTTTGGAAAACAAAAACCTTAATATATCATAAACTATAAATGATATCAAGATGGTTCCTTCACCAATAGCTTAATTTACAATTGTGGAGCTATGTGTAAGATTTCATTTCCATACATGCACAAATGTCAACTTAATAAAAATAGAAGTCCTACTATTTTTAGCCCTTATTAAAAAATTATTCACCAAACCTAACAAAAATCAAAATAAATAATTTTTTTGGGTGATGTAAGATTGCTCTTACACCGTAGATGCTTATTATGAAATGATTTCTAGATTCGATTGTGTACAATTTTTTGCATCAACGTTTTGGATCACACTTTGTGATCCAACATTAGGATGAAAGCAAAGACCATAAGGAGGGAAATTAGTTAGTTGTAGACCAAGACCAAATTTAAAGAACCAAGGGAAGGGAGAGATGGTTGCACGCGAGCCAAGGAAGACAAGACACATAAAATTTAAAAATAAAATCATAAATAAAAGGGTTACAACTAAATATTAAAACAAACTAAAAGAATAAATTAGAGTGAATACAATTAAGAAACTAATAAGGAAATAAAAAGAAGGAAGAAAACCAATTAATTTAACTTAAAATTGATACCCAACTATAAACCACTAACAATTTGAAAGAAAGAACAAAAACAAAACAAAAAAAATAAAATAATTAAATAATTAAAAAAAAACTAAAAAGATACCAGGTTCCTCAAGCTTAAAGGAAAATGAAAATAGTAAGAGGATCAATTAGAAATGAATAACAAGAGCTGAAGAAACACATGAAATTTTAGAGTTTAGCAAAAATAGCTAATGCAATAAAATAACAAAACATAAAATAAAAGGACCCCTTAAATGAGGTAAAGAGCCAAATAATTAAAGAAAATCAAAGAAAAAATTGAAAAAGAAAAAGGAATAAGACCCTTTAAATGTGGCTCTTATTCCTTTTTGGTTTTCAATTTGTTCTTTCCTCCAAGTGCAGGCTTGCACATGTTGTTTTGTTGTGTTTCTTTAAGGAGGTCCCATTGTTGTAGTTTCCTCTTTTTTTTTTACCCTGTGCCCAATAGATTGATAAGGCCCCTAGATTCCATGATTAACATGCATTCATCCCATAGAGGTCACAAAAATATTGACATTTCATGTGACCTTATATGACCCATCAATAAAAACTGATTTGAGAGATCTTATATGGATTATCATGCATAAAGTAAGCCTTGGAAACCCAAAAATGGATGTGTTGAAGTTTTAGATTTTTGGGCTTTCAATTGTTTGCTTGCTTGCATACCATCTTTATCGCTCCCAAGTTCCTACCTGTTCACCCCTTCTTTCCATCACTTGCCCAAGTATGAATAATTCAAGTTTTAGTTATTGGTCGTAACACTTAACCTTTATCACTTTTCTTTCTAAGCCTTAAGTCCTCCCATCATTCACCTAAATTTAAATGCAATCCTTCAAAATGTGACATGTATTAAGATTTCGAGCTTTGGGAATTGGCCATCCTCTTTAACTCTTACCATTTCATCTTAAACCTTAAGTCTTCCTTCTGATCCCTAATCCTCAATGTCATATCTTTGCTCTTCAATGATCGGGTCTCCCTCTATCTTTTGTCTTGTCTTTGTAATAAGACATAAGTCTTATTCCTGATCTTCAATCCTTGACGTCTTACCTTTAGTCTTCATTGATCGGGTTTTCCTTCTATATTTTGTCCTATCTTTGCAATAAGACTTAAGTCTTTCATTTGATCTTCAATATAAGATTTCAATGGTTTCAAAAACCTTGTCAGGATCTAAAAGTGGTTTCAAAATCTCATAATGAAGCGAAAAGTCAATTTTTTTTGAAACTTTGAAAAGTTTTAAGAACTTTGTTGGACTCTAACATGGCTGTGAAAACCTTGTCAGGCCTAGACAAAGGTTTTGAAACTAGGCTTATGTGTCGACACAAAAATTATGTTGCAAGAATGGAAAGATTGAAGGTGTTGTCATTGATGTCAGCCGGTGAAGAGTGTGTTTGGGTCACCCTCATTCTAATTCTACCCTAGGATGTTTTGGCACCGACCTAATTTGAATTTGGATTTGGATAGCCGACTTTGGATATGTTTCAAAGTTGAAGATGGTATAAATACAAGATGAGTTAGTAATGGAAAATATACAAGAGAAAAGAAGAAGACAGATAAGAGAAAAGAGAAAGTGTGGTTTGGTATGACATTGATTCTATTTAGTAAGAGTGTGTGTTGAGAGTGTGGGAGATCAATGCAAATCTTAATGTTGAATTTCTAGATGTAGTGAGTAGAAGGAAAACTCTAGCATTCATGCAAGTTGATCAAGTGACTATAGTGGAATACTTTGTTGCATTGAGATTGCAGTATCTCTGTAACAAGTCTTCTTTGTCTTCTTTGTATCTTTGTGGTAGTGAGCTCTCTGGGTTGTAGCCCTGTTGGACAGTGAGTCTTTGTTCTATAAAATGAGTCCTTATTTCAAGCAGTGAGCCTTTTTGTAATCGATTTTGATATTCTCTATAGTGTGAGTTAATCCTCACCATGGTTTTTCCCTTATTGGGTTTTCCACATAAATCCAGTGTTATTGTGTTTATGTGTTGGATTTGAGTTTTTGCATTGGTAGTTGATGATTAATCATTTGAACAGTATTAAGTATTAGTTATTGTGATTGAATTAAAGGTTTAATTCTCTAACAACTGATTCAACCCCCCCTCTTAGTTGTCCTATTCAACAATTGGTATCAAAATGCAAGGTTCCTTGGTGAAGAGCTTAACCACTTTAGGAAGGTCTGGGATGGCTGGAAAAATGGTTTTTGATTATCTGAGGTTTGATGGAACTAACTATGGTATTTGGAAAGTGTTGATGGAAGAATATCTAGAGTATTGCGGATATGATGTGGAGAAAGCTTACAAAAATCCTTACACTCCTCTTTCTAATGGTCTGAGTACACCTAAAGAGATCAAAGCACATGAAGTGAACAACAAGGAGAAGTTCATCTTGAAGAGTAGTTTGGTACATTCCAAGTTGATTAAGGTTCAAAATTTGAAAATGGCTAAGGAAGTTTGGGATGCTTTGGAAAGAGTGCATGATGGTGATGAAAGAGTTAAAGAGGAAAAATTATAGAACTTGGAAATATAGTTTGATCTTCTACATATGTCTGAAGATGAGAATATTAAATCTTATGTAGAGAGATTGGATGAGATAGTAGCTAGAATGAGAGGACTTGGTGCTACTATAGATGAAACCAGGATTTTAAACAAGATTCTTAGAACTCTTCCTAATGCTTACAATGAGAAGGTGAGTGCTATTCAGAAAACTATAGATTATAAGACTTATACTAAGGATCTACTATTGGGATTTTTGACATCTTATGAGATGAGGAAGTTGAGTCTAAGGAATGGGTGCAAATCAAAGACTGCTTTTAAAGCTACAAAAAGCTGAAGATCCAGATGAAGAAAAAATTGATGAAATAGAAGCTAAATTTGTAAGAAGAATGAGGAAAGGCTCTGGTAAGTATGAAGGAAAGTTTCCCTTTAAATTCTTTAGTTGTGGAGAAATTGGTCATTATGCTACGAAGTGTCCGGAAAGAGCTAAAAGAAATAAACAAAGATATGAGAAAGAAAAGAAAGGGAAAACGATTAACAAAGCTTATTATGTGAATGAGAATGCTAGTATATCTGATGAGGATTTAGAATATGAAGATCATGATGAAAATGAATGCTTGTTCTTGGCGATTAAGGATGAACCTAATTCTGCTACTTTTTAAGACAGGTTAAAGAAAGCCCTCCGAAGAAGGAGAAAAATGAAGGTACGATTATTTCTACCTTGCATGCTAAACAAGAAAACAATTTTTGGGCAGTTGACAGTGGTTGTTCACATCACATGACTGGTGATAAGAGTAAGTTTTTTAAGCTTGAAAAATATGATGGAGGCTTGGTTATGTTTGGAGATGATACTGGTGCTAAAATCTGTGGGATAGGTTTAGTAAGTTTTGATGGAAATCATCATACTAATGATGGCTACTATGTTAAGGGTTTAAGGCATAATTTGTTGAGTGTTAGTCAGATGTGCAGAAAAGGATATGATCTTGTGTTCAAGGATGAGAGATGTGAGATTCGAAAAGGATCTGGAACATTGATTGCTACAGGAATTTTTTTTGAAGGAAATATCTATCAACTTAAGGGTGTTGATGGACGATGTTTTATGACTCAGATTAATGACAATTGGCTATGGCATAGGAGAATGTGTCACATGAATTTTGATAACTTGGAAAGGATCAATGTTGTTCAAGCCATGAGAGATTTACTGAGAATTACAAAGCATGATAATGCTATTTGTAGGAATTGCCAATTTGGAAAGCAAGCAAGAAATCATTATAAATCAAAGGAAAAGTCCACTACTGGACTACTGGATTTAGTTCATATAGATCTTTGTGGTTCTACAAGAGTGATAATTCTACTTGGTGAAAGGTACTTTATGCTTTTAATTGATGATTATTCTAAGGGTGTTGATGGACGATGTTTTATGACTCAGATTAATGACAATTGGCTATGGCATAGGAGAATGTGTCACATGAATTTTGATAACTTGGAAAGGATCAATGTTGTTCAAGCCATGAGAGATTTACTGAGAATTACAAAGCATGTTAATGCTATTTGCAGGAATTGCCAATTTGGAAAGCAAGCAAGAAATCATTATAAATCAAAGGAACAGTCCACTACTGGACTACTGGATTTAGTTCATATAGATCTTTGTGGTCCTACAAGAGTGATAATTCTACTTGGTGAAAGGTACTTTATGCTTTTAATTGATGATTATTCTAGATATACATGGGTTGCATTTCTTAGAGAGAAATTAGATGCATTAGATAGATTCAAGGAATTCAAAGCTATGGTTGAAAATGAAGTGAATTTGAAGATGAAATGTTTAAGGTCTAACAAAGGTGGAGAATTCACCTCCCATGAGTTTAAAATGTTTTGTGAAGTGAATGTAATAAATAGACAACTATCTGCCCCAAGAACTCCTCAACGGAATGTAGTTGTTGAAAGGAAAAACATAACAGTTCAAGAGGCTGCTAGATCAATAATTACTAAAGTTGGTTTACTGGAAGTTTACTGGAAAGAATATATTCACACTGTTGTTTATGTATTCAATCGAGTTCAAGCAATAGAAAATAGTACAAAGAATCTCTATGAGCTATGACATGGAAGGATTTCTACTATTAAATATTTCAAAATATTTGGAAGCAAATGCTATATCAGAAGAGATGAGGAGACTTTGGGTAAGTTTGATGCAAGAAGTGATGAAGGCATTTTCTTGGATATTCTACTAATAGCAAGGCATACAAATGTTTCAACAAAAGACTGAGAAATATTGTAGAGAGCTTGAATGTGAAGGTTGATGAGACAATGAAGAATCCTATTGACTTTGATGGATATGTATCTGATGAGCATGATTGTGTAAGAATAGAAGAAATTATGGAAGAACAAGAAAAATATGAGCAAGGGAAGCTAGATGAACAAAATGAAACAAAAGATGATGCTCTGATGATCATGTCCCCTAAGACACCGAGATATGTACAAAAGAATCATTTAGAAAGATAGATTATTGGAGATAAGACAAAAGGCATGTTGAACAGAAGCAGAGCTGCTGCAGAAGTGAATCTATGTTTACTTTATGAGATTGAACCAAAGACTATATGTGAAGCTTGTAAAGACAAAAATTGGAAGGAAGCTATGAAAGAACTTATACAGATTGAGAAGAATCAAACTTGAGAATTGGTCCCAAGATAGGTAGACAAAAACATCATTGGATCAAAATAGGTATTCATAAATAAGTTGAATGAGAATGGAGAAGTTGTTAGAAAAAAAGTGAGGCTTGTGTGTAAAGGCTACTCACAAGTAGAAGGCATAGATTTTTAGGAAACTTTTGCTCCGGTAGCAAGAATGGAAGCTATAAGGATTTTCTTGGCATTTGTGGCTCATAAAGACTTTAAGGTCTATCAGATGGATGTCAAGTCGGCATTTTTGAATGGTGAACTAGAAGAGGAAGTTTATACAGAACAACCAGGAGGATTTCAGCTAACAGATCAACTAGATATGGTGTGCAAATTGAAGAAAGCTTTATATGGGTTGAAGCAAGCTCCTAGAGAATGGTATGCAAGGTTAGATAAGTATTTGATTCAGTAAGGATTTAACAAAGGTACTTCAGATAGTAATTTGTACTTTAAGATTGAAAATGGAAGAATCTTGATTGTAGTAGTGTATGTTGATGACATTATCTTTGGAGGAAATGAAAATATGTGCAAGAGGTTTGCGAAAGAAATGCAGAAATAATTTGAAATATCTATGTTTGGGGAGATGAATTTCTTTCTTGAACTATAGATTAATCAAATAGAGAAGGGAATTTTCATTTCATAGTCTAAGTATGTGAGAGAGATGTTGAAGAAGTTTGGGATGGATGGCTCCAAACCGATAAGTACTCCTATGGTGACTAGATGCAAATTGGGAAAAGTTGATGATTCACCTAAGACTGATCAAAGTAAGTATAGATCTATGATTGGAGGACTATTGTATTTGACTACTACTAGACCAGATAGCATGCATGTTGTCTATATTGTGGATATATTTCAAGAAGACCCTAAGGAAACACATGTTGTTGCTATTAAAATAATTTTCAGATATTTGAATGGCACTTCAGATTATGGGTTGTGGTATCCTAAAGATAGTGATTTTACATTTAGTGCTTATACAAATGCAGATTGGGCTAGATGTATAGATGACAAGAAAAGTACAAGTGGTAGTGCATTCTTTCTTGGATGCATATTGGTGGCATGTTCAAGTAAGAAGCAAGATTCAGTCTCTTTGTCTATTGATGAAGTTGAGTATATTGTTGCTACATCTTGTTGTACACAAGTTATATGGATGAAACAGACATTGAAAGATATCACAACAATATATGATGATCCCATTCCTATTTTCTATGCTAATACAAGTGCAATTAACATTTCAAAGAATCCTATGATGCACTCGAGGATGAAGCATATATCTATCAAATATCATTTCTTGAGAGAGAAGGTCATGGATAATGAAGTAAAGCTTGAGTATGTTTCGACGAAGGATCAGGTTGTTGATATTTTCATGAAAGCTCTTCCTAAAGATACTTTTGAGTATCTCTGAGAGAAGTTGGGGGTTATTTCCCCTCCTTTCTTGAGCTAGATGCATATGGAGATGCATCAGTCCTGTGGATCTATGGATCTATCCTTCTTCTAGGCTGATGTTTTGGTGGCTACCTCTCAGGGGGAGCAGGTATTATCAGGTGTTGTCATTATGAGTATTTTGTTTTTCATGTTAAAGGATAAATTAATGTAAATTATTCTTTTTCCTTTTCCATTGATGTCAAAGGGGGAGAAGAATCATGTGAAAAAGGAAAGGAATATTGAGAGAAGAAGCATATACAAAATTATCCTCTAAAGGGGAGAAACAAAAAATTGTGTTCAGAGCTTGTATATTGTCTTTGATGGTTTTTCACATCATGTGTTGACATCAATGAAAAAGAGGGAGATTTTTGCAAGAATGTAAAGATTGAAGTTGTTGTCATTGATTTCAACTGGTCGGCTAGTTATCTACTAGTTGTTGTTGGCTATATATGTCAAGGATATTAAGAAATTTGTAATTAAGATATATTGCAGGCGTTTTGTGGTTGCTCTAGGTTTTGGTCCATATTTGCTCTTGTGGTTGTGCAGTTCAAATATGTTGTTCATGGTTGTTAGAAGGTGCTATATTCAGATTTTTGGTTGTTGGTTCATTGTACAATGCAAGTTGTGTTCACCAGTTGTGAACTGTGGTTTTCTATGTTGAGGTCTGGGAGAAATGTTGCTGGTTTGGATTCCTCTTTGATGAAGTCTTATGACGTGTGGTTCTAGAGTTGAATTTCCCTAATTGTATTGAAGTTAATTTTGACATTTGGAAATTTTGTACTTAATGGTTCTATGTGTTTTACACTGGTGTGGCCGACCTTGTGTGAAATACTACTTTTGAGAATGATGAAGCATGTTGGATCTATTTGGGTCCCTATGAAGCATGCGTTTTGGTTTCCCTCATTCTAATTCCACCTTAGAATGTTTTAGTGCCAACCTAATTTGAATTTGGATTTGGATAGACGACTTTGGATATGTTTCAAGGTTGAAGATGGTATAAATACAAGATGATTTAGTAATGGAAAATATACAAGAGTGAAGAAGAAGAGCGAAAAGAGAAAAGAGAAAGTGCAATTTGGTGCGATTATATTAAGTAAGAGTGTGTGTTGAGAATGTGGGAGATCAGTGTGAAGCTTAATACCGAGTTTCTGAATGCAGTGAGCAGAAGGAAAACTCTATCATTCATGCAAGTTGATCGAGTGACTGTGGTGGAATCCTTTGTTGCATTGTGATTGTAGTCTTTTTGTAACAAGACTTCTTTGTCTTCTTTGTATCTCTATGGCAGTGAGCCCTCCGAGTTGTAGCCCTGTTGGACAATGAGTTCTTATTTAAGGTAGTGAGCTTTTTTGTAATCAGTTTTGATATTATCTATAGTGTGAGTTAATCCTCACTGTGGTTTTTCCCTCATTGGGTTTTCCACATAAATTTGGTGTTATTGTTTTTATGTGTTGGATTTGAGTTTCTGCATTGGTATTTGATGATTAATCATTTAAGGAGTACTAAGTATTAGTTTCGATGATTGAATTAAGGTTTAATTTTGTGACAATTGATTCACCCCCCCTCTTAGTTGTCCTATTCAACAAAGTAAAGAAGAGTTTTTTCAGAACATTGAAAGGTTTTAAGAACTTTTTTAGACTCTGATGTGGTTGTAGAAACCTTATTGAGGCCCAATAGAGGTTTTGAGCTAGGTACGAGACCTTATTCACACCAATATTTATAGGACTTTATCTTGTTGTACGAGACTGTTTTAATTTTCTATAGAATAGATGTACTACAACAAGGTGCATTGTTGTGATAGGTTTCATACAACTCATAATCCTAATGTTTGAAGCATTTAATTATTTTATAATTATTTAATTATTGTACACACATATTTGGGGCATCCCACTTGGAGTGACACTATGTCACCTGTATTTCCAAACTTGGAAATTTGAAAGGTTCACTTAGTTTCATCGAAATTAGTAAAGAGCAACTTGTAAAGTGTGTGTAAGAATTGTTATAAAAATAACATGATGAGAGATAATTGTGGATATTTTATTTAACTAATATTGTTATAAACATTTTTTTCCAAAATGGATAAGACCTTCTGGAGCACCAAAGTTGGTTATAGAAGTGTTACCTATTTTTTATAATAGCCCAAACAAGTAGTGTTGTTTATATTTTGCAAGTGAAAAGAGGGTACATTTTAAATATGCTATGTCACATTCATGTGCATAAACAAAATTAGAAGAATACAATACTACATTGCATTATGTAGATGCATATAACATAGGAGAAGTGCACAATATTTTCAAAAGAAATGTAGTCATTATTGATAATAAAAATGAAGGGTGTCCCACACAAGTCATGAGACTGACTATCAGAATGCATATAATGGAAAAAATCATTCATTTATAGATACAAAAGAGAAATAATGCACATAAGGTGAAAGGGGACTCGCCATTTCCTGAATGACGAATCTTGGTTGCTTTGTTCTGCACCATCTTTGTTCCCTCTTGTTTGTTCTGCTTCCAATTGATGCTCTCCTTGCTGCTCCTAGGTCCCCTACATTTGTAAGAAAAGTGTTGTTAGAGAAATGAAGGGTCACCAATTAAAATATGTGCATAATTCTATAAGCATATAATCTAATCCTCATGTGCATTCAAATAGTTAAGCATATCATAGATGCCAAGGAAACAAAGAGAGTTATCAAACACACCTATCATATGCTTTGTTTCATCTAACATATTTGCTTCTTATGCAGGTATAGGTGAAATCCTTGTTACTATTTTTCTTTATCTGATTACAACATGTGGGATAAAATGTGGCTCCCACAAGGGTTGAGCCCAACATGTTGTTTTATTGTGATTTAAAGGGGTATGGAAAGGTATTTCATCTACTTATGTTTTACTCAGGAAAGCACAACTCATTTTTTATAGTGAGATGTTTGTCATTGTCATACGTGACATATACTTGTTTGAGAAAATCATTAAGGATCCATACAATATCATTGTATTAAAACAGATTGCAAAGTATAGTGTGACACATGTGTTTCTGATAGTCATCATGTTATGAGGTAGCAAGTTTCATCAACTACTATCATATATTGTATAAGTTATTTGGAGGGAGCAATTATCAATGACAAGTGAAATGAAGTATATGTTCAAAGGCCATTATGCCAACATGTTGTTCCAAACAACAATATATGTTTTTTAAAAAAAACAATGCATTAGAAGTATTGCTTTTGAAGGATAGTGATCAAAACATCATGAGATGGATTTTACATAAGCATTAAGTAACTTTCATAAGTTACTTGAGTCAATTGAACTGAGACAGTGAGGACTTAGGGTCTCATCATTACGATGCTTGCATTTTAAGTATCAAAAACATATTACACCACTATTGTTCTAGTACATTGAAACAAGGAAATGTATTTGAAACTCAATGATAAGTGAGTATAAATAAAGCAGAAATTATTCTTTATTCAAATCATAATGATCATTCATTAGTAATTGAAGAGCAGAGTTCACAATATCAGGCAACAAAGGTTTTTAGGTAGGCTGTTGTAAGAATCTATCATAGAAAAAGAGGGATTCCTCTATACATACAAAATGTGTAGAGATTAATAAAACCCTCGTATTGTCATAGCATGTGAGCAAGCTTATTATCAAGCTTTCTTGTAACAAAAGCAAGTCACTTGTGAGGGTAAAAGAGCAGAAAGTATATTTGGGGTTCCAAACCTCAAATGAAATTAACCATGGTGTATAAAATACAGAGCTAGGGTTAATGTCAAAACCCTATAGCATTTGTATCAAATGATCAAGAGAACACATAAATCCCTTGAGCTAGTTCTCATATAAATATGGAAATGGAACTGAACCATCAGAATGGGGTTTAGAGTCAAAAGGTGGAGAGGCTTTTTATGAAATGGAATGCGGGTTTTCTTAACCTAGAATCAAGAAATATTTGTAGAATGAGAGAGGTCGTGGTCATAACGGGTATGGGGTTCTTTTTTACCATCTACAGAAGCACAAAATGCCAAGTGAAAGAAAATAAATGCATGGAATACATATAGGAAAACCCAGAATATGAATAGGGGCTGAGCCATGGTCATTTTCTAGAGAAGAACAAAATGTATGCAGAGTTTCTTTTAATAAGAAAAGGCTTGGGTTTTTGGCTACCCAATAGCATTTTTAATACCTGTGTAACAAATATGGCAGTGACCATTGAAAAGAGAAAGGAAAATGGAATCTACAGGTGAGAATGTATCTTTTTCCACATACATTTGAACCCACTTGGGGTTTTATTAATAAATCAGAAATACAGAAGAAAGACAGAGGTTCAAACTTTCAACAAACTTTTAGAAAAGTGAAATATAGGTGTATGGCCGTGGCCTAAAGAACCAGAACCATGGTTTACTTTCAAGAAAATTAAGTAATTTTCGAGTATATGTGTGGAGAATGTAAAAAAACACAGGATATGAATATATAATTCATTTTTTTTGCAAAGATGGCTCAATTCGAGCATCTTTCCCTTCAAAGAATCAAAACTGAGTGACATAAAAATGCTTACCCGAGCATGAGAGGTCGTTGTTTCAAAGAAATTGCAAGGGGAATCCCCTCTGAATCATGAAAATCCGCCATGGAAAACACTGCAAAAACCCTATGGTGTCAATGGATTCCTCCAGAAGCATCGAAACAAAATGAAATGAATGTGTTTTCATTTTTCCTTTCTTTTTTTTATTAGGGTTTTCATAACCCTATCATGTCGATAGCCCAAATGGCATTTTTGCCATATTTTTTAAAAATACATGGAGACTAATATATGCACCATGGGCTAAGACTATAAGTCTTATGATTTGTATATTTTGCTTTGACCTATGTAAGGTCAAATTAAGAGGACATGTAACTTTGTATTTAATTTCAAAGTTGTAAAGAATATTTGACTTAAATGATGAAATTATAAATCATTAAGTCAAAAATGATATTTTAGGTCCAAAGTTGAGCACGTACCTTACTTATTCCTTGTAACTTGGAGGATTCATCATGGTTGCAAAAATAGTGGAGTTGGTTTGAGGTAGTTAATTGACATGTGGAGAGCATATAGGGGCTTTTACTCACTTGGTTAATGGAAGTTATGAGAGCATCTAGGGGTAGTTTTGCAAGCCTTAATGCTTGGCATGGTCAAACTTAGCTTTTTCAACACATGGGAGCTCTTTTAGAGGATATTCGGTTGCTAGATTCTTGGTTTTTTTGGGGGCATCCGACCCCAATCAATTTTTAGTTCCTCTTTTGGCGGGTTTTTGGAGGGAGTTGATAGATATAGTCACTGTGTTGACTCTTTTGTAGTTAGTTTTGAGTGTGCAGTTTTTGGACTTAGTGACTTTTCAATCCTTGGATCGATTTTGGTATATTTCTATAACTCTTTTGGATATGAAATATAGTGAGAACCTTGGATGCGATTGATATGAGATTTTTCTTACTTATTCTCTTCATTATTGTGTGTTCCTAAGTGATTGATTAGGTTATCAGTGAGGTATTGATTATTTCCTTTTAACTTTGTCTCATGTTTCTTGATACCTTTATGCAGAAAGTGTGTCAACGTAGGTTACAACTTGTGTCTTGAAGTGCAAAATAACTTTTAGCTGTGAATATATCTTCCTACTAGAAGTTTGAGTTCTAGGAAATTTTTGTGAAATATTTATGCAAAGACATATAGTCATAGGTTGTGCATCTTTAGCTTATGTTATTGCAGACAAGTATATGAAATTATGAGTTTCATAGTCCTTTTCAATTTGGTGTATCACCCTTATTTTCAATTTTCAATTTTAAGTTATGTATTTCTTGCTACCCTTTTCCTTGTCAAATCAATAGAGTAGATTAGCTTTAGGTGATAACTAACTAGGAGCCAACCTTATCTGGAGATTCACTCCAAGTTCTAGGTGACCCACAGCCTAGGAGTGTTTCCATGTTTCTCTAAAGTGCTAAGTTCTGCAACTTAGCTAGGTGAAACTTTAAGAGATATTATTTTGGCATGCCCAGTGGGACTGTCGAATCAAGACAGTCTTGAAATTTCAATATTCTACTAGTTTTGATATTCAACTAGCATATTTCAGACCTTTTTAGAGGTTGGTGAAGCATACATGACAACTTTGAGTGGGTAGATTAGCAAAAACCAGTGCAAAACATCATATGAAAATAATTCAAACTAGGAGTAGTGATATTCCTTTTGAATATTTACAATTGTCCCCACCCAGAAGATAAGGTAGAACAACTAAACGAACTCATTTTTCATCAAAAAGAGTTTAGTTTACACCTAGTTTCAAACTAGTAGTTGTAGTAGCTGTAGCAAGTGTCTTTGTTCCTTTAGTTGTTGTACCTGTTAAACCAATTCAGGTCATTATGATGGAAGGACAAAGGAATCATCCTTTTGTTCCATTTAATGGAGGTAGTCCACTAACTTTGCAACAACATGATGATATTCCTATGGTTGCATTGAAAAGTTTACCTTTTTTCATAGGGGAGGATCAGACTACTCCCATTGAGCATATCAGGGACGTGGCTTTATTATGTGGTGTCCATCATATCACTCAAGAGAATGTTGTAGTGAGATTGTTGGTTGCTTCATTGAAGGGGAAGGCCCTTCAGTAGTTTAGGGGTTTAGCAATTGGTTCTATAGCACCCTGGGATGAGTTGGGAGTAGCTTTGAACAAGCAGTTCAAAGACAAGTCTGATCACTTGTCACTAGTCGAGCAGATGACTACAATTAAGAGTGCTCCTCAGGAGCAAATGATAGATTTTAACTTCCATTTTTTAGAAAACATGGGATAGGATTCCTACTATAGTAAGACCTTCCCCATAATATGCATTTCTCTATTATTTAAAGGCTCTTAATAGTGACATTTCAATAATGATACAATCCATGGGAGGTTCCACTTTACCAAATTTGTTTGACATCGTAGTGAGGGAAAATAATAGTCTTATCTAGGCTAGTAAGATTGCACCTAGACTGTCAATGCCTATTTTCCCAAAAATTCAGCCTTCTATGCCTCTGTAGATACCACCTTTTGCTCATGTACCTATTGTCCTAGCAATACCAGCTACTGCTAATCAAGATAAGGTTGTTCCAACTCCATCTCCTAAGCTGTAAGAAATAAAGGGCTTACTGCAGTCCTTTGGAAATGAGTTAGTGACTATGAAAAAGAAACAGTTACAAAATCTTAAGCCATATGAGCCTCAGAATCAAGGGAAAAATCAACCTTATCAAGCTAATAGATAGCCTTGTTATGGGAACAATCAAGGAGCAAGGAAAAATCTTAATCCAAGGCCATTTCAAGCATATAATCCAACTCCAATCAGTTCAGCCAGAGATCTTGTTCCAGTCCAGAATAACCTTGCAGCTAACTATGACTAGTGTTTTCCTTGCAACCAGCCCCACAATCAAGCTACATGTGCAAATGGGGTTATCAATCAAGCATTGATGGTGTAGAATGCCTCAAATATGCAAAGTGTGCCTAATGAGGAGTCTCCAAAACAACAAAATCTCCCTCCAAGTGATACAACTCTCCTGAATTGGCAAGGAGAGGAATTTTGTGGAGTCCATAGGGATGATTCTCCAATTGCATCTAATACAAGAGCCAAAAATAGGGATTTTGAGATTGAACAATCATTAAAAAAAGAAAAGGAAGTTATTGGACCATCCACATCTCAAGTGCCACACATACTGCAAAGGAACACACAAGGTGCTACAAAGGAGCAGCCTCACTTGCAAGCAGATGTTGTTGTTGCAAGGACTCATCAAAAGGTAAACTCTATTGTACCCTTTAACATTGTTGAACACATGAAGAAAATGAGCATGTATATGTCAATGTCGGATTCCTTTTCTATCCTAGGTCAAAAAAACTTATTACGATCTGCTTTGACTAATTCAAATGTTTCAAGTGATGCACCAATAGGTCAGGTTAAGGCTATTTTCACAAATGCACCTTAGGACAACAATAAATAATTAGGTAAAGATGTCAAACCCCCCCTTTTTATGTGACTTTGATAATAGGGGATAAATTGGTCCATAACTACATGGTAGATAGTGGGGTAAGCAGTTCTGTCATGCCCAAACAAATTGTTGATAAGTTGGACTGAAATATCAACCTCTTGAAAATGGTGTAGTCTAGCTTGATGGATCAACCATTAACATTGTAGGTGTCATTAAGGATTTAAGTTTTACACTTCATGCTTGCCCAATTTTTTCCATTCCCCAAGATATATTTGTTATTGATTTGCCACCATATTTTTCCTTGTGTTTGTCAAGGGATTTCACTGCCAAGATTGGGGGTTATTTGTCTTCAGATTGGTCTCACATGTTTAGGACTAGGTATGGGACAAAAGTGACTATAGATTTTGAGTTACTTTCCAAAGACCACATTGAGCCTTTTATACCAAACACTTTCAATGCCAACTGTGTTGTTTTTGATGATAAGGAGCTTGTTGTTGCTCAAGAGTTGCAAGCTGAAAGTGTACCAGACATACTTTTAAATGAGTGAGCAGCAGAAAATATTGAGGATAATCCAAATGATAATATTAAAGAATCTGGTTTGGAGGTATATGTATTACATGAACCTGAAACAATTATGCCAAACCTTGAGAAGAAGGCAGAACAATAGCTAGGACAGCAAGATGAGGTGTGGAAGATGTTCTTTGATGGCTCTAGAAACAAGAATTGAGCTGGTGGGGGTGCAATGCTTGTGTCCCCACAAGGTGACAAGTATTATTCTGCTTGCATATTTTATTTTTCTTGTTCTAACAATAATGTTGAATATGAAGGTCTGATTCAGGGCTTGGAATGGGCAAGGAAAATAAAGATAAGTTGCCTTTAGGTATTTGGAGACAATGAGTTGATAGTCAATTAGGTAAGAGGATTGAATGTAACTAAAAATGATGTGCTTAAGTCTTACAAGCATAGGGTGTGGGATATGATAGAGGAATTCGATGCTTTTAATCTGATTTCTATTCCTAGGAATCAGAATAAGCACACAGATAGGTTAGCTGCAATAAGTGCTCAGTTTGATATACCTAATGATATTAAAAAAGGAAAAGTGCAACAATATGTTAAGGTTATTGTAAGGCCTTCTATTCCTGATAATAGTATTCATTGGCAAGTATTTGAGAGTGATGAGAAGGTGTTGAGATTTCTACTTGAAGAAGATGAGTTTTTTAGTGGCAAACCAAGAGAAACTTAAGCAACAATATGATGATCAAATCATTCAATTGAGGACTAACAAGCTGCCCAGGGGTCTGGTTACTTTAGAATCCATCTTCAACACTAATGATCAGCTCAAAAAGAGAAAAACTAGTATGCAGGTCAATGAGGAACATTATGAAGAGCTCGAGATATTTAAAGGTAAGCTCTTTAAAATTGGAAAAATTGTTCACAAGTAGATAGGAAAGCTTTTGTTGCCCTTTTTCAAGAATTTCAAGATGTATTTGCATGGGAATACTTGAATTTAAAGGGATTTGATCCCCAGATTTCCCAGCATACCATAAAATTAGAGTCAAATGCAAAGTCTGTTAGGAAGGAACAAAGGCCTTTAAATCCAAAACTTGAGCCCCTTATGATAAAGGAATTGACCAAGCTGATTGAGGGAGACATTATTTTTCCAATCAAGCATACCTCGTGGGTCTCTAACCTTGTACCGATTAGAAAGAAAAATGGAGAAATTAGGCTCTGTGTAGACTTTAGAGACCTTAATAGAGCCTCATTGAAAGATCATTATCCACTACCCTCTATGGAGTAGATCCTTCAAGTAGTTGTTGGTTCAGAGAGATTTTCCTTACTTGATGGTTATTCTGGTTATAACCATATTTTAGTAAAGGAAGAAGAGCAATATAAGACTACTTTCACCATAAAGTGGGGCACTATGGCCTATAAAATAATGCCATTTGGTTTGTCTAATGTTGGTGCCACCTTTCATAGGGTAATGGACATGGCATTTCAGGGGCTGATTCATACATTAGTGCTTATATATCTTGATGATATAACATTTTTTCTAAAAATGTAGAGGAGCATTTTTCCCATTTGAGAAAAGTGTTTGAGAGGTGTAGGGAGTTTAGTATATCCCTTAATCCCAAAAAATGTATTTTTTTTTGTTTATGAGGGAAAACTTCTCAGACATTTAGTGTCACTAACTCATTTGACTGCAAAATCCGATGAAAATGTCCGACGAAATATGTATAATTTGATGTATCATCGGGTGCTTGTAAAATTTGATGTGTAATTTTCAATTTTTTAAAATTTTATCCCCGATGTTCGTCGAAATGTCGGCTATCATTTTCATTGAATTTAACATGAAAAATAGAAACAAATCAAATTGTGGCTGACATAAAGAAAAGTGAGTTCGCGCCTGATTTATTGCAACAATGTTTTGCTCTACTTGAGACAATTTGTGGAGAACTAAGGACAATTTTCTTGGGAAAAATTAGAAAAAATTCAAGAAGATATCGCCAAGTTGAGGGTAGTCATTGTCTTTTTGCAGAATTCAGTTGTGAAGTCATATTTGTAGTTCCAGGTTTGAAAATCATATTTTAAAGCAACATCTCATCAGATTTCATTTTTAGAGGTTTAGGCTTTTGAGAATTTCATGTCCAGATTTTGTTGTGTGGAATCACCATAAGATCACAACCAAGGAACAAATTCTTGTGACTGTAATTATGTGATCCATAACTCTATTGGTCATGTGGCACAGTTGTGCTATAAAAAATACATGATGCATTCATGTGTGACCCAAGTTTAATGTGGCTATGTTGTGATAGAAATGGAGGCACTCATATAATGTAGTTAATTTGTATAATGTAGGTGTCAATCATCATTGGGTGCATTCAGGTTGTCTCAAGTTTAACAGGTTAGGATGTAATTATAGCATGATCGAAGAGTGATTACCTCTTGCTACAATAAAGAGCCTATAACTCTGGTTGATATGCAGAGTGGTTGTGTTATATCAATTATTTAGTGCATTCAAGCACAACCCATGTTTAATGGGCTATTCTAGAGAGTGATCAAGCCCTTATAAATGTTACTTGACATATATTTGCATAATCTCAAATTCCTTCAGAGGCTTTTGAAGTATCAATGTATCCTACATAGGGTTTAGAATGATTTATTTTAATTAAAAAAATAAATAAATGATGTATTTCCCTGTAATTAGATAATGTGGAGATCTCCTAAATCTGCCCCAGCACACTATCCTCTTTGGCACTGTATTCATTACTCCAGCTACTAGGGTTTTGCATGTGACATCTTTAATATCTTCATGACCGTGGCTTTTAAATAGATCTTAGTCTTTTCTTTAATCCTTTTCATGGTAACCCTTGAGTTCCATAATCCACCTTCAATCTCTTCTAAGAATGGTGTCTTAAGCTAGACTACATAGTCTGCATATAAAGCAATTCCTTCATACCTGCCATTGTTCCAAACCACCACTCACTGCCTTGCTTAAAATGTTGCCTCCATAAGCACAATAACATGTTTTAAAATCATGGTTGCCAGTGATTGACCATTAAGGTCACCGCTTTCATCATGAAGATACAATGAGATTTTTGTCTTCAAACTCAAGGCATTATACAAGATAACATTGTGAATTGTTTGTTGTGTACGATTTGATTTTTCTTGCACATTTACTGATTTGCTAACTTCCTTTAAAACTGGGTATTGCACCCTCAGCTGCAATCTCAAACAACTCACTCACTATCACTTGAAGATTCCTTTCATGAGCATCCTATAAAATCAAACTATGCCCTATAGATTGCCTACTTACTACAGGGGACTCATTGTTTCATGATATTGTAGTTCTTAAGATCCTTCAACCTTGTTGACACTATTTCATAGTCCACAAGGTATTATTCACTATTCTCCCATCTTTGATGAGTCTCAAAACACTTCTCAAACATGCAATCCACTACCTCCATTATACATTAATGGCTAAGAAGAAACATTGAACCTATGATTACCACTGTTGCTTCATTTGGACAGTCATTCCCTGATTGCATTTTCCTTGTCTAACACTACCAAAAGCATTTGAAAAACCCTTAAGGTCAGCAAGGGGTAAGGAAACTCACTGTTAAAATCTCCACTTTACTATGCAAGGTTTGAGCTTTATTATCTTGTCCTGCTCAACCTCTTTTTGACTATCACATCTCAAGTGACTGTCATTCTTCTTACCATAGATTGCATTTACAAATGTCACTAAGCTACATAGTGTGCTTGTTATTGGCTACAATCTTTAGATTGCAAGATTTTGTTATTACCTACAATGTCTCAATCTTTTGGTATTGCAACCTCACTAATCCACTATAGTTATTGTTTATGTTTCTACGGAGGCCTAGGGTTTGTACCCTAATCATGCTCTTACCAATTCTTCTATTGTTTTTTATTAGGGCTCTCTCAATGTTGAGGGCCCTAGGGGATAAGTGACACTGCATCATAAGAAGTATTGACACATTGCATCTTTAACTAAAAGATAAATTCATATCATAGTAAAATCATTTTAAGCAAAGAATTTAGACTATCTTCTCTTTTGCATTGGTGTAAAATAAATTATTAGATTATGTTACTGTCTATGAATAAAAATTATTGGAGTGTGAGTTTGATATTTTTTGAAGATCTAAATAGTCAAGCTTGGTAAAGAAAAATCATGTCAGATAATATTAGTCTAGAACAAAATGAAGAGACACTTGATAGATTGTGGGCTAGATTGAAAAGAAAGGTTGATGGGAAATGTTATTGTCCTTGCAATAATTGCAAGGGCTTAAAGACGAGACGGATTTTAATCACAACAGCTGATAAAAATTGTAGGTAGCATGGTCACATTGAAGGGGGCATGATTATCATCCATTGTTAAGTTGTTCATTATATATGTTTATATTGATTGAATTTGTAAATGTTTATATCATTTTAACATTTTATATATATATATATATATATATATATAATCACTTGATCATGATCATGGTTTATTTGTGTCTATCATTATTATAAAGGTGGGGCGCCCTAGGGAAGATGGTATGGATTATCACAGCCCAAAGAATGTGGTTTTGTAAGCGGACGAACATGGAGCTATGAATATCGAAGATGAAGTTAATGATCCTATGGAAGAAGATGATCATGCACCAGAAAACACAGTTGAAGATGATGGTATGAATACATTGATCTATGACACATTTAGTGGCAGAGCTGATCATGATGATCAAGATGACTTTTGATGCATGTTTCTTTATGAAGGAAACAACTCTTCTCTCTGCTATATTGTTGCTGTTGAACTTGAAGGTTATGAATGGTTTATCAAACATAACAATCTCACAGATGTTAAGGTATGTCATATATGTCATCTTTTTTCATCTATTTTAATTGTTGTTAGTTCATCACTAGTAAATAAAGGATGAAATGTGTACCATTAATATTATTTATATGAACAAATTATTTTTTGTTGTAGATTGATTGGTGAATTTTTGTTACCATCATCAAATATTTTACCTCGCTCATACTGAGATTTATCTACCATTATGAAATATATCAGAATGGAGTATCAAGCAATAGATACATGTCCCAATGATCATATTATATATCATAAACAACAGAAATTTGCAATAGAATGCCCAGAATGTCATATCAGTAGATATCAAACAGATCAACTAACAAAAAAGGTGCCTTGCAAGGTTCTTCGTTTTATTCCCATTATTCCATGTATGCAACGATTATTTAGGTGTGAAAGCTTAGCGCAATTTATGGATTACCATGCACGAAATAGAAGTGGAGATGACATTCTTCGAATGCATGTGGATGGTTTTGCATTTAGGGATATAGAGGAAAAATGGCCACACTTTAAAGAAGAACCTCGTAATCTCAGGCTTTCATTGGGAGCGGACGGTGTCAATCCATTTGAAGAGTTGAGATCTATTTACTCAGCGTGGCCTATTTTTGTTATCAACAATAACATTCCTCCATGGATGTCAATAAAGAGGGATCACATAATGTTGTCAATAATTGTTCCAGGTATTTTTTTACATCAATTTTCTTTAACGTAGTAGCATCTCATTTTTCTTATTTGTTGCGTAATGACTAATATTTTTTTCATTCAATAGTCATGTACATTAATTTATATATATATTGCAGTAAAATGGCTATAATAATTATGTGATGTTTATGTTCATTCAACTAGGTAAGTACCAAGTTAAAGATATGAATGTATATATCGAGCCTCTTATCGACGAGTTACTAAAGTTATGGAATGGCGTCACTATGTATGACGTCTCTAGACCAATAGGACAAAGACAATTTCAATTCCATGCAATGCTTGTATGGACTTTCATGATGGAAAATTCATGATGCCTCAGGGCTAACACATTTTTGTGGTATGTTATAACGTTTGACTGTACTTTAACAATATTTAATTTGATGAAGTAGATATCATGCATGTTTTTAAAATAATCTATTCATTATATATAACTAAAAAAATTGGCATATTTAATCCAATTATATATGATCTTGCAGGTCTTCAAACAAAGAGAAAATTTGCATGTCCAATTTGTGGTCCAAAGATGAAATCTCGTCATTCAATAAGTCTAGGAAAGCAGGTGTTTGATGAGTATAGGAACTTCCTCCATAGAAATCATAAGTATCGAACTACTGAAAAACATATTTTCAATGGGAAAGAGGAGACTACATCAAAACCATGAAGAATGACACCTATGGAAGTTGGAATATAATAGAATTAATCGTCAAGGTTATACATCGGATCAAATTGTTTATCTATCATATATGATATGTTTTGAATTTATATTTTTATATTGTGTTGTGTTTACTCATGTTGTAATTGACAATGATTGTCGTTAATTTTTTTAACTTATATGCTTCATTAAGGTCGTCAAAGAATTAATGACCGGCTTCCACAGTGGACTAAAAGTTATCCCAGACAATTTAGTAGGTTGCCCTACTATGAGCAGCTAAATTGTGCATTTGTTTGATACAATGCATATCAGAAAGAATATAACATAAATGTTATGGAAAATATTGGATGGTAGGCATGACAAAGAAAAAAATGTCAAAATTTGTAATGACATTCAGGAAGCCAATCATGCAATGAAAAATGTCATTCAATTAAATAGCGATGGAGACCAAATTAATATAAGTTCCCTTCCTTGGTTATTAATGGAGCAACAAAGCAATGCTATAAAAGAAGTCATACGAAAAATTGATTTCCCACAGGATTTGCATTGAACATAAAACAATATAATAAGCAGAAAGGTGAATTTCATTCGGGGGATGAAAAGCGATGATTGGCATACCTTCATTAAGGTAATTATTTTGTATATTATATACACTTGTATAATGCATGTACTTTTAAGGTATTGTGTTTACTACTTTTGGAAAATAATGAAAATATCATTTTATAATTGTTAGAGTCACGTTCTACCTCTATCACCGAGACAAAATGTCAAGCAAGTTATATATGATCTTGAAAATACATGAGGTAAGTAGAGATTTGTTCAATTCATTGTATCATCTTATAATTGCCATTTGTTTTACTTGTTATGTAATATACTATATATTTTTGTTAAATATCGTTAATATATTTGAGCCTTGAATCACTTGTAGATGGCTATCATCTAAAGAAATCCATAAAGAAGATATAAATTATTGGAAGAGAAAAATTCCTCATCTAATGTGTGAAATGCAAAAGTGTCTACCTTCAACATTTTCAATGCACAAGAACACTACCTTATACACCAAGTTGAGGAGACTGAATTGTGTGGACCTATACACATAAGGTCAATGTGGATGGTTGAGAGGCACTTGAAATTTTTGAAGGATTTTGTTGGAAAAAGAGCACATCCTGAGGGTTCTATAGTGGAGGGATATATGGTATACCAAACCATGGTGTACATTAGTGAATATTTTCCTAAGTTTGCAGCAAAGATTCATGTAGATCGCATTTTGGATCCCAACTCCATTAACAAATTGAGAGAATTTTTGATGGCGGGTAGATTGAGTAAAGTGAGAGGTAATTATAAGATGGTCATGGAGATTAATTGGAATACATTTACATATGGTTTTTATGTATATTGTACTTATTTAATTTTTAATCTTCAATATACATCAATTATAAATTAAGGTCATATACTGTGATATTTAACTAATTATACGTCGTTTGTGAATTTTTTTTTTTTTATATAGTTGGTCGAGAGTGGGATGCACTACATTTATGCGTGCCAACAATCTTAGATTGGATAGCGGTATGGATTGAGCGATGTCAACAATGCAGTGGCATTAACATGGGAAGGTGTGGCTTCATTGGTTAAACAAACTCATCGTAATGGAGATTCCAATGTTACACAAAGGGAAATTGATTTAGCATATGGTTTAAGAGATAAATAGGTACGCATAAATATATTAATCACCCATATTATTTAATTATTTTCAAGTATATTGATGCATATATATGTTGAGATTGTTTTCTTTGCATACATTTGGCCAAGAATAAATATGTTTATCAACTGACGATATTGCAATAATTTTTACATGTTTGACATATTGCAGGTGAAACACCACAAGGCTATGTGGTGCAATGGTTGTAAATTTTGAATCAAAATGTTGGATGACGTGAAGAAAACTTGTGATTCTGGTATAACTGCAGTCTTTCAAGTGACTAATGTTTCATCTAGAGCGTTATCACAATCAAAGAGATCTCAAAATTGATACTATGGGATTTTTGGATGATATATTTGGAGTGTGACTTTAAGTCAACCAGTTAATTTTGTTAAAATTAAATCTATGGTATAAGGCTATGATTGAATGAAAATGATCCTAAAGTGTTATTGAACATGATAATGGATTTACCATGGTTAATACAAGGTCGATCGAGTGAGCTGGAAATGAGCCCTATGTTCTTCAAGCCAATGTGAGTAGGTATTTTACTCAGAGGTTTCAGGTAAACCGGGTTGGTCATTTGTTGTTAGACAAGATCCAAGAGGAAGGCCAGTAAATTATAATGTGGTGGAAGAAGAAGATACCGAATAACTAGAAAATGATGTAGATGATGATCAGGATCATGGTTAATTGTAATTACATGAATAGCCGAAGGAAGACTAGATCATGATGATGTAGGAGTTAATGTTCATGAAGATGATATCCATGTGGATGATGACATTATCAAAATTGATACTTCGATGATGATGATGATGATATGACCAATCTGCTTACAATGCTCGAATCTGGATTGGATGATCTAGGACAAAGAGTTGGATGAAGAAGAAGATCAATGGTAAAATGTATAAAGTTATGCGATTATATTATCTATTTGATATTAATTTCTTATTAGAATTATATATTTGACTTATGTGGTTACATAATTAATTCATGATGTTTTTAATTTTTATGCCATTATAGTGAATTTAATGATGTACTTTTAATGTTTGAAAGGTTAAAAAATTAAAACATTTCAATAGTGATGTTAACAACCTTGAAATTAGTGTGTTTTATGTTTCATGTGATCATAAAAGATTAAAAAGTCAATTGTAGAGGTGGTTGTTCAGTGGTTGACGTGTAAAGGTCTTTAAAAGGCATAAAGTGATCATTGTAATGGTTGTTTATGGTTGAGGATTTAAAATACAAGCTCTTGACATTTGAAAATTTGTGTTTTTCTTCAAAATTTCTGTATTTTTCATGTTATGCAGCACTATACGATCACATGCAGCCATATTTTGATGTGAAATCAATTCCAGGTCATGAATATATGTGTTATATTTTATTTGAATCTGATTTGAGGGCTTAAGGCGTTGATTTGAGTTAGAAAGCTTCATTTCTTTGCATACAGCCCGGTTACCCTATTTTTGAGGGTTTTGTAGTCCAAACATGATATAAAGGGGCTCTTACACTTTTTGTGATTACTGTAGCTTGTAGAAGAGGCCCCATGGATACTGTTGTAATTGTAGGATGCATGAATAAAGTGTAGGATGATAAATAAAGAAGGTATAGCTGCTGTCCTCAAGAGTTTTGTGAAGAAAAATATGTGAAATAAGAGGTTCAAGCCTAGGTTTCAACAAAACATGTATGGGAGATATGATTTTATGAATTTTTATCCATGTGCAGACATAATGGGTTTTTTATGAACACTGAATATAAATGATACACACACACACACACACACACACACACACACACACACACACATATGTATGTATGTATGTATGTATATGTATTTTTAAATGTAAATGTAAATACAATTACTAAATGCTCTCCTAGAACAATAAATGCAACATATCATTAAAGAAATATATATCTATGTATATAAATGTGTATTTCTAAATGCAAGTGTAAATGCAAAGAACATATAGTTTTTTAGTGTTATAGATACAACATATCCATAAATTAATGTAATTGAAATTCTAAAGTCTTCAACACATATAATAATGTAAATCGATCAAACTATTAAACTACATGAGAAATAAATGAAAAGCTTGATGAAATGCATATGTGTGTGTGTTGTAAATCTGAGGTGTAAAATAAATAGAATAATGAAAATTATAAAATAATACAAAGGGAAAGGTTTAGAGTTTAGAGTGGGAGAGATAGAAATTAGGGGTTGGGTTTAGAGTTTAAGGGTTAATGGTTTAGGGTTTAGGGTTAAAGGTAGAGGGTGTTGGTTTATTTTTTACACTATAACCAGGTTGGTCTTCTAATCTACCTATGGGATTGCCAATTCCAATCAAGGGCAGCTCGAAGGACCTGGACCAACTAATGAGGACTTTAAAAATCCTCCTACACTTTGGGCTCTGCAAGACCTGGGAGGGTGATCCCTTGATGTGTTTACAACCTCTGCACCAATATCATAAACAAGATTAACACAATAGATAATCCCATTGAATAGCTCAACACAATAGGATAATATCGAATAAAATTGGTTGTTCACCGATAATATCAAGTATGTAGAGCATGAGATAACTACAACACAATCCATAGTAAAATAGTCATTAATTTGCAATTTGTAGCAAGCTCTAGGCAAAGACAAACAATTATTGAACTACACAAATAAGTACAACTTAGATCAACGCCATATATCCATTGTAGGAGTCAAATTCATAAGCATCTAAAGGTTTATGATAGATTTAATACATAACATATAAGATCTGACAATATTGCATTCTGATTTCATCGGTATGCATTCTCACCCAATACTACTTATCAAATCCTTATACAAAACATATGTCACTTTGTAATCCCATTCAAGTATTTTTAGTGAATTCTTTGAATTAAGCTAAAATAAGAGTTATACACACCACAACGATTGAGATGAATGAAACAACCCTTAGTCATCTTATTCAAAATTTGGATATGCATGTATAGTGGAGAGACATGAATTTGAATTTATCATTTCAACTCAAATGCTAGTACTGTTATACAACATTAAATCCCCATGAATTCAAAACCGATTACAGAATAACTCAGAATCTAAATTGTATTTCTCTCTAAAACCATCAGAATTTACAATTTTCTCTGCAACTTCACCTAGACTCGACCAAAAATTATCTAACTTGCTAACCCGTACTTCTGGCCTTGAAATCCTTCTTATAGAAAATGAAGGAGCAAACAAGCATCGGGCTAGAAAGTAAACATGTCACCAGCCAAATGAAGCATCTGGTGATATTCCAAAAATTGTTACAATAGCCATCACCCTGGAGAATATTCCCGTTCATCATTTCAAGAATTAGGCAACAACAAAAACCACAAGAAACCAATACCAGTACCATCAAGAAAAGCTGAAGGCCGTTAGCAACCACAACATGATTTACCACCCAGTATTAATTCATTCTTTTATTCCTCCTGGAGTCAAATATTTATTTACAGGTGTCCTTCTACAAATAGATTAGGCCCAGGTCAGGAATTAATTACCTCATTCACCTTGGCATTATATAAGGTGTGTATTTTCTTGCTACGATTTGCATCTCTTTCAAAGATTTCAAAAAATGAGCTAGTACTAATGATTTTATCCATACAGCTCACCAACAAGTCATATTATGAGTCATCACAAATTAATGTAATTTGATCATTGATGACCTCACCTACCTGAGCCTGCCACTGTTGGAATGACCTGATTTTCCCTTGCTCATCAATTATATCAGGTAACAATGTGTTACCCCAATCATTGAAATTCTTCACCAACTCCCTAATCTTCCTACTCAAGTCATCTGGTAAGGTCTGAAAACCTTGCAATGATTTTACTAATGCTTGAGTAGGCTTTAATGATTGGGGCCTATTGTTTGTATCAAACCTTGAGGCCTTATACATGACATCCAAATCACTGGCCCTAGGGATCCAATTTTCAATCAATGGTATCACTACCTCCTTATCCCTATCAATATTCTTTATTGCATCTAATAGAAAATAATATAAAGAATGTATAGATAGTAATTTGTTATCAACCTTTCATTCAAATTCCTTAAAATAGTAGTAACAATCTATTTTTGCTTTGAAAGAGATCCCTTGTCACTTACCCTCAAAGATGCCTGTAACTCATCAATTCTTTGCAAGAGCTTCTTCTTTGTAGGATCAATAGAGCACTCTGTTTCTTCATCAATTTCCTCTAAAGAAGGGGTGAAGGCAAGATTCTGACTAGGAGACCCTAGTGTGGAAACAATTGGAGAAACAAGAGGCATTGACCCTGCTCTAGAAGGTAATGTACTAGTCCCTGGAGCACTTGATGTCTCCCCAATCTGTCTATACTTGAACCTTTCCACCTCAGTTTTCAACTCAACATTCCTCTATTGCATCTTGTTTTATTCTTCAATCAAAAGATTATACTTCTCCATTAGGCTTTTCTTTTCATCCTCCTCCCTTTCAACAGTGTTTTGGGCCAATTTGGCCACATTCACAGTTAAACTAGTGGCCTCGGTGGTTGAGGTCTCTGAAGCTCTCTTTATTATTAATCCCCCTCTAAAATTTGGATTAATGTCTGTAATATTTGGCTTTCTCCCTTGTGGGGTCAATGCCCAAATTTCCAAGGTTTCATACTTTTCACTAAAAGTAGAATCTTGAAGTGTTGCCTTGACTTCTTCTTCAGATTCTTGTAAGGGATGCTTGGACTTCATAATAGCATTAAAGGCCACTGCATCTGCAATGTCCCATTTAAGAAGAATCAATACACCACCTTGACTCACCAATTTTATGCCTTCCTCAGGAGTGATGTTCTTAAATTCTTCCATTAATTAAGCTTTCACTTCCTCATCATTCTCCTAGTCTGACCTGTCAGGTCTTAGTTCTCTTCTCTCCTTACATTTATTTTGATATTCTTCAAACTTCATCCTCCATACCAATTGCAAGAATACAAGAGTCTTTACAAATGCATTGTCATCTAGAAACTCCTTACATGCTTCTATTCTTGCATCTTGTATACTTTTTCCTTTCATATCTAAATCAGATAAAACCAATTCAGCTGGCCTAGGAGGGGAAGGCATACCAACCTGCATGTCCTGATCAGTAACAATAATTTCATCCATCAAACTCTCCTATGGTTGATCAGTTCTTTTCCTTTTAGGGCTTGGCTCAGATGGTGGTGATGGGGGACTATCTTCTGGTGATGACTCTAAATCAATGATCTTAATTTCCCTAGGCACTTTGAATTTTGGACCTGGTTGTGAAGGCAACTTCATAATTTGCTTCCCCTTTCTATCCACTTCTTCCTCATCACTGTTGCTATCATTTTTTCTCTTGTAAATGGGCCACTTTTCTATAGGTTGGTATGCTAGCCTTGTTTCAAATGGTTTGGCACCTTGTTCTTGTACACCCAGACTCAACTCTAAGTTTACTTTTTTGGTTCTCAAAGTGCCCATAATCTCTTTGAAGTTCTCCATCAGAAAATCAATTTTTCTATGGTGGGGACTGAACTCCAACAGTGGATCATATTTCAGATCCATGTTGTGCACAATATCTAATAGCTTATCATAAGCTATCCATTTATCCTTGTTCAACTCCTGCTTATTTAGGTCAAACTCATTTCTGATCAGGTCCTCAGGAAAGTTGAACTCATGCACAAACTTGCCAGCCTTTATTCTTTGCCTAAAAAGGGTAAAGAAACCCTTAGGATCATGTTGCCGCTTTGGACCACATCTCAAATGATAATCCTCAAAGAATTTCTAAAAGCGCACCTAGCCTCCTTTTGAAAAGAAAAAATCAGATACCACTGTATAATCAGGGAAAAATGTTCCCTTACCCCTCCCTGTGAGATTGTCCTCATGGATGCAACCTATCTGCCACATAACTTCTGCAAACCCCACTCTTGGTGGCACATTGTATGGCAGTATATGAGGGGCTCCTTGAAAACCATATACCCTCAAAACAGTGCTGACTGGGTATGGGATAATGTCACCCCAGTTATGGCTGACTTTTAATTCTGGCTTCCTCCCCTTTGGCCTAAGGAAATCATGTAATTCCTCAAGAATCCTAGGTACATTCACCATCAATCTATCCCTCAATCTGGCAGCAAAACAATTATCAAATTGCACATAACTAGTGCTTTCCTTATTACAAGATAAATCTGCAGCCCATATCTGTATTGGCAATCTTTCTCCATCAACCGATTTCCTTAATTTCATCTTCTTAGAGAAGAAATCAACATTCTTGAATAAAAAAATATTCATCAACATAGAATACCACAAGAATTGAGTGTCGGTATCATTTTTTTGTAGCTTTGACAGCCCCTCATGTATCCTCTTAGCCAAGAAAGAAGCAAAGGCATATGTGACAGAGAAGTTAGGGTGTTGTATTTGCACCCCCATGAACATGTATGCAATGGGCACCACCGCACCAGGATTGAAACCCAAAATATGACACAATGAATAAAAAGTGGCCAGGAAATGATTTGCAAAACAATTTAATCTGAAAGGTTCCTGGTCACTGGGGCTGATATGAAATCTTGAACCTCCTATCCTAGCTAGATGAGGTGGAAGCAATTTAGCTCTGAAAAGAGACTTCAACTTTACATATTCCTGCTTCATTTCCTCAAGGTTGATAGGCACCAAGTCCTCACTCGATTCACTCAAGTCAAAAATCTGTTGAATATCATCTTTGTTAATGCTTAACAAAACCTTTCCATCATTATCCCTAATTACTCGTGTGATAGGGTCATATCTTGCAGCTACTACCCTAAGCAGGTCTACATTAGGGAAAACATTCGGTACCACCAGCTTCCCCATATCATACATCCATCCATTTGAAAAAGGGTGAGGAAAATTCCTCTATCCATACCACAATCTGAACATTTCCAAACCCGTGAGAGGAACCCTAGCATCGGCTATGTTGGAACAATTTAATACTAACCCCTCCCCCAGGATTTTCCCTCGCATTAGAACCAATCCCTTCTTTCTATCATTCGTTGACAAGGGCAATTGATCCAGGAAATCATCATACAGGTTTCCTTTTAAATAGTCAATCTGGCCAGAATGTTGCTTGGGTGGTGCTATCTCGAACAAACGAGGGCTTCTTATAACTTCACACTTCAAATAGCTAGGACTAACCAGAGATATGAAATTACAGAACACAATATTGCAATTTCTCACAATTTAAATAAACTATAGCCCTAAAAAATTTATCAACAAGCCCTATGATAAGTACAACAAATATTTTCCTTAATTCAAGCATAGAGTGACCGGGAAACACATAAATTAACTCACGGCTCTTTTCACAGAATTCCCAAATTTTGGCTATCAGAGTTCACAACCTTGCTCTCGGCTCTAAAATTGCTTCGCAAAATACCTGAATGCTTTGTGACACACATAAAGCAGGAGAATTGATTTTATTTTGATCAAATTGTGCCAGTAAATGTCTCATCCGCCATTAAAGCTCACTTGCGCGCTACACGAACGACTCCAACCATATTTGATGCAAATTTAAATTCGAGTCGTCGATCCTTCATTTTGATCAAATCATCGATGAATACCTTCAAAATAGGCTGACACAATTCCCAACATGGTCATAAGGGGCTCACCATACCATACACTGCGAAGGAATTCCACATGGTGGTTGCCCGCGATATCACAATCGGTAAAAATCTTGCAACTTCGGATCACGCGATGGTGGGCAACCGTAGATCTTGAGCATCAATGATCTCATTCCTTCAACATAGTCATCATCCCTATCATTAACCCTCGAGTAGCTTTTCCATCAGATTATAACACATCCGTCGATTTGAATCACGTGCATCTTAAGAGCACTTTAGTAAACCGCCTTTTAATGTATTTAAGGCCGGATTAATGTTCCACGATATTTTCTTTATTCTTTCGGCTTCATCAAATGAGACACGTGGCAACTGCCCGTGATATTACAATCGATGGTGGGGCCATCGCGGGATGGTGGGGAAATACTGAGATCAAACGGTAGTTGATCAATGGTCATGCAATTTCATCCCCCAGAAGGACATGTGGCGCCCGCCCGCGATATCGCAATCGGTAAAAATCCTGCAACTTCCGATCACGCGATGGCGAGCAACCGTTGATATCCGAAGGCAATTTGATCAACGGTAGCGTGAATTCGATCCTTCGCAAAATAAAACATTCATTAAAAAGGACGAGGGGAAATCGCTAGGCCAACGGTAAATGACATAAGTTGTTTTTTAAAAGATGAAACACAGGGCCAACCAAGACTTAGGAAATAAAACCCTGCGGAGGAAATAAAGTATTAAAATCAAAGTTGGGTTTTCATTTTAATCCGGTGATGTAAGCATAAGCCATTAACCCCAGTGGTCATGTCACCGACATCTTAGCCAAAGCCTTTCATTAAATACTAACCATGCAATGTGTAGGTTTTTCAGATTCAAAGATATGGGAGAAGATCTCTATCGTACCCCGCCAACTCGCAGACCTAAGGTGTCGCCCTGTTATTTGGCACGAGGTCAGAAAAAGGTAGATGTGTGTCCTATATGGAATGTGGGGCCCAATCTCCACTATTGAGCTCATAACCCATGGTTTTAGATCGACAACCAAGATCAAAAGCTAATGTAAATCTGTGTTGTTCCCTGCTAGCTCGCAGGAGGAAGATGAAGGTTGGTTAAAAGTCATGAGGTCAATGAGATTGTGATGCATAGCTCCAGTTGTTCAGTTTGCAAAGTGCATAGGACCTGCTGACATGGTAGTTGGTTTCCGAGATGGATTAATGTTATTGGTCATGAGGAAGTGATGCTCTGTTGGATGTCAAACCGAGTTAGCCCGAGATAAACCGTTTGATCTGCCAACTCTTTAGGAGATCATTGGGCAGTATTCAAAGTTGGAAAATGACACATGGTGGTCATTTTATCGTACAACTGGTGAAGCATTAATGAATTATTCCTTGCTTGTGTAGTCACGTCGATCTCAATCTATGTGAAGATTTTGTTGTTTGCAATCATGAAGAGTGATTTGTGGATTCTCATGCAGCTCAAGTTAAATGGTGACAGTACATACGCCGCCAAATTTCCATGTTTGCACATGCATTTTTACTAAGCATTGATGAAGGTTGACATTACCTCGCACAATAAATACAAGAGGAATTAACTGCTAATAGTGTCATTCTTGTAGCAGTTAGAGCACTTTTTGGGCTGAGTCTAATCAAGTTTGAGTGCTTGTCTGAAAAGAGAAAATGAGTAAGTCAGTAAGGAGGTATGTTCATTTGAGCTCACAAAATCTCGGTCCTGCTATTCAGGAAGGTGCTTTGGTTGACAAGCCCAGGCTTGTGCCCACTAGATGCAGTAGAAGGTTGCAATTCCAGGACGTTGCTGCTCAACTGGTAGATGACAAAGGCAAGCAGTCGGTGTGCTCTATTACTAGTGTCGGTAGGAAAATAAGGTATGGGTATGGCTCCTCTAGATGCCAACACTTGCCCATTGACCTTACGAGCAACACTTATGATGATGTAACCGAGACCAACTCCGACTACTGTCGGTATTTACCTCACTTCAATCACGGTCTACCCTCTAATGAGGAAGTGATATCTGTGGTGCCATTGGTTGTTAAAACCCCAAGCAGATGGACTAGAACCGTATTGGACAAGGACAAGAAAGAAGAGGAGGCTGAGGTTTCCTCTCCTCCTCTAGCAACAACTAGAAGCAGGCGTGTATATTGGGGTTTGAGTGTTGGTAAGGGCAGGGTGACGGGTAAATAAGAAGTTGTTGTGTGGGATGTAAAATTTTGTGTTGATGATGATGTTGTTGTTGGTGGTGTTGGTTCTGCATGTGTGGCACATTTTGATGTCGATTGTGTGCTTTTGTGGCAATTTGGTTGCCTGGTTTTTTTGCGTGGATAGCGACAAAGGGAATTTTGATGACAATTTGTGTTCCCTTTTCTGATGGTAGTTACAACTTTAGCTTTCCCCAGTTCATGCACTATGTTTTGCAAATTCAACGTGTGGGAAGTTTTGAAATGAAAGTCAAATGCAATGGATATTTTGTTCAAATAAAAATTTGTGGTGAAATTACATTTGAGCCTGAAGCTTGTTGCTCCATTGTCATATAAAAGGGAATTCAAGGCTCATTTGTAGGGAGAGAACTAATCAAAGCTCTAGCTAGGTTTTGAGTTGAATATATGGGTAGAAAGATAGGAATAGAATAGATAGCATGTTTTGAGTTTTGGATGAATATATGAAAATTATCTTAAATTGTATGTAGATATGACTTATAAGCATGAATAAACATATAATTCTAATATGTTCTCTCTCCTTATGTGGATTTGAGTGAATTTTGAATGAAATGTTAATGATGTTGTCATTCTTCTTTTGAGAATTTGTTCAATTGTGTGTCTATGTTTTTGCTTTGATTCAAGAAAATCAATTAAATGCTTAAATGGAGTCATAAGTTTACAATTATTTACAAAGGATTTGATAAGTAGTAATATATTAGAGAATTGAGCTCCATAATGCAAGGTATTATATGAGTAGTCCATTCTATTAAATTCTTGGGTCATTTCTGCTAGCGGTAAATGGGTAACTAAATATTTAAGCGTGAAGAATAAAAGAATAATATGTAAATGGGTCACTCACTCACTCCTCTTCCTCTCTCCCTTAACCCTAAACCCTTAAACCCTCTACCCTCTACCCTTAACCCTCCTTCTTTATCTCTCTCTCTCTCTCTCAAGTCTCTCCCTCATAGCACCACTCCCTCTCTGAGGTCTCTCTCTCTCACTCACTCACTCACTCACTCTATCTCATCAAGTCTCTCCCTCCTACCCCTTCTCCCTCTCTTAGTTATTTCTCTCACTCACTCACTCCCCTCTACCCATAACCCTAAACCCTTAACCCTTAAACCCTCTACCCTCTACCCTCTACCCTCTCTCTCTCTCAAGTCTCTCCCTCTACCCCCTCTCCCTCTCTCAAGTCTCTCTCTCTCACTCACTCTCTCTATCTCTCTCCCCTCTACCCTTAACCCTAAACCTTAAACCCTTAACCCTTAAACTCTAAACCCTCTACCCTCTATCTCTCTCCCAGTACTTGTATCATGACCTTGATTCAACCATTGCTCTTCTTTAGTTGTGTAATAAATACACATAGTCTCCTCATTTCATCTTTATTGGACAACCACCTATCACATATTTGGGTGACCTAACAACTCACCTTCCTATGTGATGTGTGACTATCCAATAGGGTTATGGTGAGAGGGGCTTGACAACAACTTGAAATGATTCCTCATTGTTTAAAAGATGCATAATTGAACTTGATGCACCTATGAAGTCACTTCCTTTATAAACAGATCATGGATCTTCTTAAGAAGATTGAAGGATATATCAACACAGTATGTTGCATCTTTTGAATCTGTCCTTTCCTATCCTGTCTTATGTTCCTTTCTTGTCTTGTCTTATGTTACTAGTCTTTTATGGTATTGGGAAAATCCTAAGGTTGGGGTTTTGTCTTTGACTAAATCCATCTATCTCTCTCCCCTCTACCCATAACCCTAAACCCTTAACCCTTAAACCCTCTACCCTCTACCCTCTACCCTCTCTCACTCTCTCTCTCTCTCAAGTCTCTCCCTCCTGTAAGAAAAATTAGATGTGGAAAACAATTCTCCTAACGTCAATACCTCAGGAAATAATGCATATACACTTTAAAATTTACAATTACAGTCAAGTTAAGATGCACTATGAAACAGATTATAGAAATAGAGTTTTGACAATCACACAAGAACACCAAATATACATGGGAAAACCCTTACGGGAGAAAAACCCACCACACCAAGAGAAATCACTTTGTATTATAGTAATGAAATTACATACAAATTCCAGACTTATCTTTCTGGTGTCAATATACAACAGCATTCACCATTAACATTCTTGTATAGGAACCTTCACAATTACAGTCTACAGAATAGAATTCTTCCACTGCTTCAATCACGCAAAAATCTGTTGAACTAACCAACAATCCAACCCAATCACAATCTACAATCTTATAGTATATCCATGTCGAACTCTGTCTGTAGAACTTCCTCATAGAACCGTCACAACTGACTGTCTTCCAACTGTTCCCATTCGGCTCCTCCTATTTGTCCACGAGACTCCACATAGGACGGTCTTACTCAGTCAATAGAATTCGCAATGTAATGGCATCTCGGTGAGACACTAATAGTGTCTTGCTGATGCCACATAGACTTCATATCGATGTCACCAAGAGACTCTGTTATCGCTAAGACATTCTATCGAGCTCCATGAGTTACACCAAGTCACCAAGCAGTCGCCCAGACCTATCGCATTCGCCAGGAGATCATAGCGAGTCACCAACGGTATACCGAAGACACAAGTCATATCGAGCTCCAAAAGATAGTCGGCAAGACATACTGATATCGCCAAGAGGTCTCATAGAGCAACATTAGGTTACACTGAAAGCATACAACTATCGGCAAGTCCAAACACACTCACTGAGACGTTACGCTGAACAAGGCAAGTCATACTGAGCTTCAATCACTAGTCAGCAAGACTTAACACCTTTGCCGAGAGGTTTCTCCGAGATCATTTGTTTCACCGAAACCATCAGCAGTCGCCAGGACATACACCTTTCACTAGGACTTCTTCCCGAGACCTTTGAGTTGCCCTGATAGCCATCGACTATCGGCAAGACATTCACCATCGCTAAGAGGTTTCTTTGATCGCTTTGAGTTACACCAAAGAACGTTTGGATGTGTCCCCTGTCGGCAAGACTTTCACTGTTCGCTGGGACTTCTCACATAACCATATGTTATGGCAAGGATACTAGTAGTATTCCTGTCGGTGAGACATTAGCTTTCGCTAAGATGCTTCACTGAGCCGCCGTGTTACACCGAAGATCATGGTCGCCTAGAGTCTCCTCGATACATGATTGAATGGCCTATCGGCCAGAGGTCTCCCGAGCGCTATGAGGTCATAATCAGTAGTCCTTGTCACAGCGATAGACACAACAGTGCAACCTTTTGGCAAGAATTCTGCAAGGTCATAGCGACCTATTCAAAATAGAATGAATCAAGCTGCTAGTCGGCCAGACAATGAAGATGTCACACCGACTTGGCTCTAATGGAGGTTTCAGCCTATATAGTTTGAGGCACATATTTCCAACAATCTCCCATTTGACGAAGATCATACAAGCACCTCCAAAGCACATCATAACTTACTGAAAATAATGGGCACTAAGGCCCATTGAATTGGCACACCATCTGAACTTTTTTGTGCTCATTGGCTTCGTCAATGAATCTGCAACATTCTCCAGAGTATCAACCTTTTCCAAACTGACCTTTCCATCCTCAACCATATCTCGTACAAAGTGGTACTGTACATCAATATGTTTCATCCTGGCATGGAAAGTAGGGTTCTTTGCCAGACAAATTACACTCTGACTGTCATAGAAAATAGTTATTTCCCCTGCATCAAAACCAATGTTAGAACACAAATATTTCAACCATACAGCTTCTTTACAAGTATGAGTAGCTGCCATGTATTCAGCCTCCGTAGTGGACAAAGCAACTATAGCTTGCCACTTGCTCATCCAACTCACTACACCACCATTCAACATGAAAATGTATCCACTGGTGGACCTCCTGTTGTCAATGTCCCCTGCCCAATCAGAATCAACATAACCATGAATGATGAGATTCCTATGTGATTCAACTGAATTCCCATGGTAACACAAAGAAAAATCTGAAGTTCCCTTCAAATACCTAAACACTCTCTTCACAACATCCCAATGCGTTCTTCCTGGATTAGCCATAAATCGACTAAGGACTCCCACTGCTTGGGAAATGCCTGACCTTGTACAGACCATTGCATACATAAGACTGCCTACTGCACTAGCATAGGGTACACTGGTCATGTCCTCCATCTCAGTAGGAGATTTTGGACAATCCTCAACAGATAGCTTCATTCCATGCATGACTGGAACCACTAGCTTTTTGCAATCATTCATACAAAATCTCTCAAGAACAGTCCTGACATACTTACTCTGACTAAGCCAAAGCTTTCTATTCTTCCTGTCCCTGGTTATCTCCATCCCCAGAATATACCTTACTGCACCAAGATTCTTCATTTCGAACTTAGCAGACAACTGATACTTAAGATCAGAAATCATTAGCTTGTTATTTCCTATGAACACATATCATCAACATAGAGAGCAATAACAAGTACTTGATCACTTTCAACTTTATAATATACGCAGTGATCAGATTTTGATCTTACAAATCCCAAAGACAATACAAAAGTATCAAATTTCTGGTACCACATTCTAGGTGACTGTTTTAACCCATACATAGACTTCTTTAATTTGCATACCAGTTTTTCTTTACCTTTCTCAACAAAGTGCTCAAGCTGGGACATATAGATTTCTTCTTCAAGATCACCATGAAGAAATGTTGTCTTCACATCCATCTGTTCGACCTCTAAGTCATACATAGCTGCAAGTGACAATAGAAATCTAATAGATGTCAGCTTTGGTATAGGAGAAAATATTTCCCCATAATCGATTCCCTCTACCTGGGAATAACCCTTTGCAACCAGTCTCACCTTGTATTTTTCTACACTGCCATCCAGACCAATCTTTTTCTTAAATACCCATTTGCATCCAACATCCTTTCTACCTTTAGGAAAGGGCACTAGACTCCAAGTTTCATTCTTATCTAATGATGCCATCTCTTCTTCCATGGCTTCCAACCAAGAATCTGAATCAGACATTTTAAATGCCTCTTTCACAGTCCTAGGCTCATCAGTACTAGAAATCAAAGCATAGGCACAAGTAGAATCTATCAAAGAGAACCCATACCTATCTGGTTGTTTTCTTTCACGGGTTGACCTCCTCACTTGTTGAGGCTGAGGTTCTTCTTCTTCAGAACTTTCGGAACTGCTCGAGCTTTCCTCAGTTTCAGGTACATTTTGAATTTCCAATTCCTCTTTCTCTGGTGTAGGAGGAATTATTGCTACATCCTTATTTTTATCTGACTTTGTCTCTGACTGCAGATCCAAAATGGAAGGTTTGAGCTCACAAAAAATTACACTTCTGTTGTATACAACATTCTCTGTATCAGGATTCCAAAGCTTGTATCCTTTTATGACAGCGCTATATCCAATGAAAATACATTTGACAGCCTTGTTCTCCAATTTAGATCTTTTCACATCCGGCACATGAGCATATGCCTCACAGCCAAAAACGCGTACATGTCTAAGTGAGGGCTTCTTGCCAGACCACGCTTCCAAAGGTGTTTTCTCAACAAGAGCAAAATTTGGAGAATGATTAATTAGGTAACATGTAGTAAATACAGCCTCAGCCTAGAACTTCTCCTCCAAGCCAGCACTACTGAGCATACTTCGTGCTCTCTCCATCACTGTCCTATTGAACCTTTCTGCAACTCCATTCTGCTATGGAGTATAAGGTGTAGTCTTGTGTCTTTTGATTCCATGGTCTTTGCAATATTTTTCAAATTCATCAGAACATAACTCACCGCCATTATCAGTCCTTAAGCATTTTATTTTTCTACCAGTCTGATTTTCAACAAGATTTTTAAATTCTTTAAACTGACTGAATACTTCTGATTTACTCTTCAGAAAATATACAAATGCTCTTCTTGAATAATCAATGAACGACACGTAGTATCTTGAATTAGACAAAGAAGGAACATTCACTGGACCAAACACATCCGAATGAATATAATCTAACAAACCAGAAGATATATGAGGACTGGAATAAAATGAAACGCGGTGTTGCTTTCCATATATACAGTGTTCACAGAATTCAAATTCAAGATTACAATCTTCAAGCCTCTCTACCAGGTTTTTATTCTTCAAGGTTTTTAAAACTTTTTCTCCTATGTGGCCTAACCTATAATGCCAAAGCATAGTCTTCTCTGTAGGAAGTTTTACTTCCATAGAGTTTACATAATTAGGGATATTTCCCTCTTTACCTCCATGAGAAACTTTCAATGACTTTCCAGAGACACTGTTACATTGAACAACATGTGCATCCAGCTTGTACAGGGTACCAATGCGAGCACCTCTAGCCAACACCATCGAACCTTTAGTCATCTTGCAACCATTTCCAGAGAACGTAACTTGTACTCCAATGTCATTCAACATACTTATAGACAATAGATTTCGAGCCAGACCTGGTATGTGCATAATATTATTGATTCCCTTCACTCTACCATCGGGGAATTGTATTCTAACTCTTCCACGACCAACTATCTCCAAAGTTGAATCACTCGCTAAGTACACCTTTCCACCATTGTATTCTTCATACTTCATGAACCATTCTCTGTGAGATTTCATGTGGAAAGATGCTCCATAATCAATTAGCCAGACATCATCTAATGCCTGAGTAGCCAAGGCTGCAATGAAGGCGTCACCATCACTATGAGAAGAACAATTATCGAAAGAGCCCTTCTTCTTCTTTTTCTCCTCTTTACAATCCTTTCAGACATGACCAGGTTGCCCACAGTTCCAACACTTCACCTTGGACTTCTTGCCAGGAGACTTTGATCTCCCCTCTGATTTTGATTTTGATTTCTTGCCCTTCTCCTTTGACCTTCCTCTGACAGCAAGAGCCTCCTTCGCCATCTTAGAAGATTTTCTTCTCATTTCCTCTGACAGCAAAGAACCAACAATATCCTCCATCTTGAAACTGGATGTTTTAATCCCAATAGCCATCACTAGATGATCCCATGAGTTTGGAAAAGAGCACAATTGTAGCATACAACGATCCTCTTCTTCAGTCTTCACACCAATAGATGTCAATTGAGCAAGAAACATATTAATTGCATTCAAATGATCAGCTACAGACCCTCCTTCCTGCATTCTCAAAGAGTATAGTTTCTTCCTCAGGAATAGTTTATTCACCAAGGACTTCCCCTGATAAATAGACGCCAGTCTCTTCCACAAAGAAGATGCAGTCTTCTCCTCATACACATTCAGAAGCACTGAGTCTGCCAAACAGAACCTTATCAGCCCCTTAGACTTCCTATCTGC